>CM037028.1:11132852-11872852 GCA_020875875.1 Dioscorea alata | reverse complement strand
TCAGGATTGAAACTCAATCAAAAGCATCAATTAAGTGATGTGGACATCAAGGCTAAGGATCCAATTCAAGTCCCAACAGGACCAGTAACGAGGGCTTGAGCTAGAAGATTTAAAGAGGAGCTTAGCAACTTGCCATGGAGAATTCTACAACAGGAAGAGAGTGTGATCACTACTGATGGTGAACAAAAGCTAGTCCTACTCATCCAAGCCGATTCCACTTAGACGCTTGATGAAGATTTGGTTGTCATTTGTTTTTAAGTTTAATATGTGAACTAGAGTCTTTTGTAATTGCTTAGTCTTGTTGGGCTTTGTGGGCATTTGGGCTAAAGTTGCTCTTTAGTTGGTTGTTTACTTTTTTTATCTTTAAGGGTAGTTTTGAACTTTTACTTCTTAGAAGTTCTCTAGGGTTTTGGGCTATATATATAGCCCCTTGTAGCAGCCATAAAACACAACTTTGATCTATGAGTATTTGTGAGGTTTTCTTCTTGTTTTCTTGAAAAAACTTTTTAAGAACTTATCAAGGGTTTTCCTTGTGGCGTTCAAACCGACTTATCAATTGGATTTTCATCTCTTTTTGTGGCGTCATCCGCGTACCGAGGTTCGTGCTTTGCTAAGCATTGGGTCGAGGTTTTCCATCCTTTCTTCTTGAATCCTTTGGCTTTTCTTCTTCGTGCCAAATTTGTTTCGGGTTTCGTCACAATCGTTGGCGAGGTTCGTATCATTAATAAAGCATAATAAAAGTCATAGAAACAACGTCATCCTAGGGTTTACAAGTTCGAATACCCACAAGGGGTTTAGCTGATGAAAATGATAATATAGTTGTTTATATAAAAAAAAATTCGCATGTCCTAATTCAAATCAAATTAAAATTTTAAATCACATATAGCCAAATCCTAATCGGATTAGGACAACATGCGGTTAAAATAAATTAATTTTGATAATATTTGGACATATTCTAGATTATTTGAGAACACATATTTCGAGTTAATCTAAAAATACAAATCTCTGATAAGCTAAGAGCACAGATCTTGAAGCGATCTAAAAATACTCAAATATCAAGATCAGCCAAGAGCACAGATCTCGAGGTGATAAAAAATATCTAAATCTTACGATTAGCCGAGAGCGCAGATCTTGAGGCAATCTAAAAACATATTCAAATCTCAAGATTAGCCGAGAACACATATCTCAAGGCGATTTAAATACACAAATCTTAAAATTAGCCGAGAGCACATATCTCGAGGCGATAATAATAATAAAATTTTAAAAAAGGTTAGTCGTGGGGTCTCCTCACGATCTTCACCAACCGTTCCACGTCTCTCCACGATCAGCACAACTGCCCTCATGGCTCTCTCCCCATGAACGAAGGCGTGAAAGCATTTAAGTGGGCGGACGAACGGGCAAAAGAAAGGGGCACGGTGAAGGGGCGCCAGAGATAAAAAAAAAAAACAAGGAAACCAGCCGGGAAGAGGTTTCGGAAAGAAAGAAGAAGAATAAATCTGAAAAGAGAAGAAGAAAAAGAAAATCAAGAAGAAGGTATCTCTCTCCTTGCCAAACAAACAAACAGAAGAAGAGAGGAGGTTGTCGCCGTCGCGTTGCCGATGTTATTGTTGTGCTACTGCCGTCGCCATTTGCCCTAGCTATTACCGCCGCCGTGGTAATCCATTGCTCGTCATTATCACTGAAGAAGGTTGCTATCATCAAAGAAGAGATTGAAGCCGCCGCCTGTGAGAGAGAAAGAACCAAAAGAAGAAGGTAAAAATCTGAAGAAAGCGAAGATGAAGAAATAAGAAGAAGAAAAGAAAGAAGAAGATGAAGAACCTCAAGAGAAACTAGAATAAGCTTGAGAAGCCACAGCTCACACACCAGCGAAGTACATCCCAGTGGCGCCATCTGAAGATATACTCATGTGAAACATTTCTTTAGTCGGCAACAAGAAGAGCGACACCATCATGTTGAAATTCCTCTCCACCTGGGATTTCAAGAAGAAAGACACCCTCATCATGATCAAGTACCTCATCTAACATGTGTAATTCAGAGAGCATGGTGTTCAAATGGCGGCATTCATATTACACTCCATATGCCGGACAGCAAGGAGCTTCTTCAGGCAAAGGTGCTCGCCGTGCTAGAATGGGCTTTCAGGCAGGTATTCATGGTGCAAGATCCGAAGGTGGAAGAGCTCTTGCACAAGTCCAAGGGAAGCAGAAAAACGACTCCAAACCATCTTTTACTCTTAAGCTTGCTCATGCATAGAAAAGATTGCATGAGACTGCAATTAGACTTGGACAACTGCAAGCTTGACTTAAAGAAGCTATAGATCCCAAAATATATATATATATACGTATATGCGGCTCTCGCCACCGTCCTCACCACCGAGTACATTCCAATGTTGATGAACTTGATCGAGTCTTCTCATGGCATTATATGACATGGTCTCGTTGTTTATGCTTTGCATCTCATAGAGTTTGTGGGCTCTTTTTTTTTTACCCGGCCTTTGAATATAATTAGACCGGCTAAAAATAATGGATCACAAATCAAATTTTAATTTTGACTTCAAGAGATTATGGGTTCATGACTTCCATTAGGGGCAAGCCCTTAATGTTAATTACCCTGGACATTGTCACAGGAACCTCCGATTAAGAAATAAGTGTGAAAAAGGAAATAAGTTGTGGTAATCAATTTCATTCATTTCAATAAATATGAATTTATATACTCATTGAAAATACATGAGATTTGAAATCGTCTTGACTTGTTGACTGGCTTGTGTTTGAACTTGTGTCTTGGACATTTTGCATTTTGGATCTGGTTTGCATCTTGAGTTTAATTTAAACTTTCAAGTTATGAATTCTCTATGTTGATGAATTATAAACTTGATTTTGACTTTCCAAAAGCTTCGGCTTTTATGCTTGTGAAACTTCCTTCGAGTCTTGACTTTTGAGACTTTTTGGATCTTTGACTTCTGGTGTCTTTAGACCGCTGAGTTCGATTGTCGATTTGTATCTTGAAATTTAAAATCATGTCGTTGCCTCAAAATGAATATTCTTGCCATTGTTTAGAATGAATATATATGTATATATATATGTATTTCATGATGTTTATATATATATATATATATATATAACAAATCCATGCTGATAATTTTTATCATAGTGGGACCCGCTCTTTTTGAAAAACTCTTCTTTTCAACTAATGATGTATGCATGCATTGCATTTTCCTCATTATATTATTATTTTTTTTACCTCATGCACATTAATATATATATATATATATATATATATATATATAAAAAGCATTTCATATTCTCCTTCATTTCTTTATGGTGGTGGGACCCGTTGCATAAGGCATTTCAATGATTTCATATTTTCCTTCATGCCTTTGTGGAGGTGGGACCCGTTCTTTGAAAACAAATATTTTTATTGAAGCAGTAGAACATGATACATAACCAGATAGGCAAATCACATGTTTCTATTGATTTTGTGTTTTTTTAAAAAATGAAAATACAACCACCTTTTGCTATTTGGTTTACAGCACCCTCAAACCTCATGCTGGCTTACAACACTCCAGAATCAAGGTAGAAAAGATATCCAAGAGCACATAAAACCTTACCACTACTGCATTGAAAAGAATGGGAACATTCTCAATTTCTTGGAACATATGGTTTTACAGATTATGCAACCATCCTCCCGTCATATGACAATTAAGCAAACACGGATGGTTCCCTCGAGCTCCATGCTAGACCATAAACAATGTCTTCGTAGTCCTTGTAAGAGTTGAGCATCACCAATATATATATATATATATATATATATATATATATATATGAACAACCATGATTGGATTTGCGAGGAGCCATGATTAAATTTCATCCATGAATTAACATTGTACTCTTACTTGTTTATGCATTCCCTAGTGAATAACAACATAAGATCGTTCTCCAAGCTTCAGAGGTTGCATTAAAATTCCACCAGGCTAAGATATCAAGACCTTCTTCTGTTTTTTTTTTTTTTTTTTTAATTTGTTTATTTATTTATTATTTTTTTATAAGGAATCATGGCACGTATCCATTGCATGATTTTCATCTTTTCTTTTTTTTTTTAATTCTTTGTCATGTGTCTCTTTCATGGTGGACCCATTCCTTTTAATTTTTTTTAATTCTATTATATATATATTTCATAATCCCAATGTTAGTATATTTTTATTTAATTCTTGTACATAATGGAGACCACATATTTGAAGTTCACATGATGTATGGACAATTCATCAGCAACCAGCACGTGGCTGATGTTATTCTTTCTTCTATAACCTTGTTAAGATGAAGAGTAGCGTCCATCTCCATAACACGACAAGCAAGAAGAACCCTGCCAAGAGTAAGCGCCTATATATGTAGCTCGTGGATGGCTACCACTCCGACCATCTCGTGCAGTTTCTATTCTAGTTTAATTAGTTGCATTGATTTCCCGAGGCGTGCTCTCCATGGCCACGTTGAGGATATATATATATATATATTTTGCAATCATAACAATCAATACCACAGGGACATCGTCTTTACACCCTTCACATTGAGTGAAGGCACTGCCATTCTTGGCCTGTTTGAGGGAGCTCGTCATCTCAGCTTTAACCTTGTTTCTTCGTCTTAAGGGGTTCGACAAACATGTATCTCCAGGATTAAAGCATGACTTTCTCCATTAAATGCCATAGTTGGTGATGATGGCGTCTCCGGACAGGAAGTAAATCATCTTCTCAATACCGTGGGGATTGAGACTGGTGCGCACAGCGTCGGCGATGACGGAAGTAAAGGCAAGGATGCTTGGGAAACGGTTGCTTTGGTTGCGCTTCCTCTCTTTGATGAAACCCTTTAGCCTGCGGGATAATACAGCGCCAACATCGATCATAACCCAGATAGCATCCTCCATCCTGGAAGATGACAGTGTGGTCTTGGGCATACGTTGTCACGCCCCAGCCCCACGGCCGGGCCCGTTGACAGATCGGCCGCATCCAACGGGGCGGACCCCACTGGGTGCAAGGCCTCAGATTTGACCTGGTCAGAGTCAACCTAACAGCAGAATAGGAATAATAACTACAAGCAAATCAACAGAAACAGAGTCAATACAGATATGAGCTTAAGCAGCTCTACAACAACAGTGCCACACATACAGGTTCTGAATAAAATACAGACATAATACAAGTGTCACTCACACAGGAGGGTATAACTGACTACAACAAGAAGGAAAAGAAGTGACTCCCAGACACCACCCCTGCTCCTAAGCCTGATCTTCTCCTGTGAAAAACAGAGTTCACAGAGTGCATGAGCCACAAAGGCCCAGTAGGTTCGCAGCTAAAACAAATAATGCAGAATAGTACAGGATAATACAAGTATTGCAGAATATTTAAATTCCAGACAGATAATGCAGAAAATGCTCAGAAATAACAGAATCCAGAATTTCAGAAAATAACATGAAAGCAGACGGTACATCTCCCTGGCTAATAACAGAAATCAACAGCACTGGGCTGGATCTTCGACTATGAAGTCGGAACAGAACAGAACAGAAATCAACAGCCGAAGCCGGATCTTCGATCGCAGTCGGGGGTAGCGCTACTACAGAAAATATGTGCCAGAAATGGAGATGTACTAAAACCGCGAAAATACAACGAACATACAGAAAATACGGAATAAATAATACAAGATAAAAATACATAATCAAATAAGTAAATAAACAGTTACATAAATAAACCAATAAATAATTAAATAATTAAATAGCTGAAATAAATTGCCATTGATTTACCTTACAATGGCAAAGCAGAAATTAAACAGGTGCGAGAGCCTACCTGGTACTGGGTCACAAAGCTAAGCTCGGCAAGTCCCACGGACTAAGACTCGCTACGGAAATCTAATCCAACAAAATAAATTAACTTAGATGACCAGTCCTGGGTCGAGCCTAGACTTACAACTAAAGCCCCGCACGAAGAATTAACAACTAGCAAAATACAAGTCAAAAATTCCTTAGGCCAACAATAGGCATCAGGACACCTCAATAAAAATACACAAGCAGCTAATAAATTAACCACAAAAAGAGATGATGCCAGCTTTAGCATTTAATGCTACCAACAAAAGCATAAGCATACCAACAATCACTAACAAAATGGTTAGCAAAAAGAACAAGCCTAACCACCATTGAATAAAAGAAACCATGCTCCTATAAATTCAAATCGAAATTAAATGAAATTAAAAATAGTGACAAAAGCTGCAGGTTGAGTAAAATTTTGAAATCTTAAGTCAAACAAAGTTTCAGTAAAAGCATGGCTTTAAAGGCATTTGTATATATATACATAAATATATAACTATATAAACACACACTTTTCCAGAAAATTCAGTGATAGGAACAATCATTTGAAAGACAAGGTGCGGAAAAATATGCTAATAATGATAATGATCTCCAATAAAAACAATAATAATCACACGGTTATCAAAATACTCAGGGCTTTTATTGAAGTTTAAGGCAAACGTTTAACAGTTTAATTAAGTAAGAAAAGCTTTGGTTAAGGCATTCAACACCAAGCTTTGGTTAAGCTAAACAAACCTTAAGGCTAATCAAAGATTTAACAGTTTAATTAAGCAAGAAAAGCTGAAAACTCCCAGGTTGCAATATAAATACCCAACATACAAATACTCAAAGTAACAACTCTACAAGTACAAACACACAAGACTAACTTAGCAAACCAGTCCAAACAAAACAATCATAAAACACCAAGCTTAAGGATTAGCAAACAAGATGAGAACCTTGAACTTTGGTGAAGAAAATAAATCTGGAAATTTGTCTCCTTGGCAGCTGCCTCCTCAGCACAAGCAATCCAAGAGCAAGCTTGGTTGAAGGAGAAGAAGAACAAGAAGTTCTGGAAGAGAAATGGTCTTCAAAAGCAAGCTTTAAGAGAAACCAATCTCTCCAATAATTCAGCCCAAACAACACCAAAATCCTCTCTCGACCAGATCCACAACTTCGGGCAAAAAGACAAGCGTGGGCTCCAACAATCAACCCCACAACCCCGGTCAGCTGGTCAAACAAAAACAAAGGAAAAATTTACCAAACATTACATACGTGAGGGCAGCTATGATGCGAGGCACGACACCGAGATAGAGGTAAATGAGTTTCTTCGTATTGTTCTCGATGACCTGGTTCTCAACTCGTCCCAGCGCCATCAACAACGCCTCTTCCTTCGTCGGCGGTAGCTCTGTCAGTTCCTCCGCTTGAGGTGACGTAGTTGGCAATAGTTGGGATTCTTTTCAGCTTCTCTTAGCCTTTCTCTTCCGTCTCGCAGAGTGGTCATGGCAAGGGTGACTAGAAACAGCGGCAGGCAGGCATCACCGGAAGTAAACGACAATGGCAGGGAGATGGTCTTCTCTCGTCCGTCTTCCTTCTTATCTCTTTTGTCGGGTTCCTATCCTCGTCTTGCTTCTTCTTGGTGGCAGTCTTGGATTGGAGATGCTTCTCCTTCTCTCATTTCAGATTTTTTTTCTTCTTTCTGGCTCTGTCTCTTCTGTTTCCCGTACAGTAGCCGGTCTCAGCATCAACGGAGCAGCGGCAATGATGGTAAATAACCACGGCGGTAGCAACAGTGTTGACAGTAGCAACAACAATAGCGTCAGGTAACAGCAAGGGTGGTGGCAAGTTGGCTTTGGTTTTGGCTTTGTCTTCTACTTTGTCTTCGGCTTCGGCGAACAGCAAGCAACGGCAATCGGCAATCAGCAACGGCAATAGGCAGCAGGTGACAGGCAATGACAACGATGATACAACAGCGGCGAGCGAGGGATATTCCACCCTCGTTCGCGTTGGCAGAAGCGGCTACAGGAAGTGGCGGCAGGCGATGGCGACAATAGCAGCAACGGCACCGGCGATGTTGGCAGGGAGAAGAAATAAGGCTTTCTTCTTCTTCTTTCCTCACCTTTGTCCTCTGGCTTCTCCTTCGTCTTCTTCTTTCTCCTCCGTCTTATAATTTCTTGTTCTTCTTTATATATATATATGTTTTTCAAAGAAACAGATCAAGAATCCTCCTCTCTTTTTCTTGATTTTTCTCCTCTATCTCTTCTCGTCTTTTCTATCTCTAGCCCTCCCCTCCGGTCCTCTCGATTTTCCTTCTCTATCTCTTCTTTTTAAAAGCTTCATCACGTCATAGAACGGTTACGCGAGACGTGGAGCAGGTGGTTGCGAACCACGACACCCCACACGACGTTCCACAGCACAAAAATATATTTTTTAAAATTTTTTTTATTTAGTATTTATTATTATTTTTATTTAGTATTTATTTTTATTATTATTATTATTTATTTCGTTTTATTTTATTTTATTTTATATATTTTATTTTATTATATATATATATATATATATATATATTATTTCTTATATTATATATATATTTTTTTATTATATATATATATTTTAATTTGAATTTTGATTTGATTTGATTTATCTTTTTACCTGATTATATTATTATTATTATTATTATTATTATTATTATTATTATTATTATTATTATATATATATATATATCTAATTTGATTTGATTTGATTATATATACATATTTTATCTTGTTTGATTTTGATATATTTTGATTTGATTTAATTTAATTTAATTTAACTTTTTTTGCCTCATGATTTGTATCCATATTTGATCTTGGGACAGGGATCGCCTCGAGATTTAAACATTTTAGATCGCCTCGAGATCTGCTCGTGACTGATCTTGATATTTGAATATTTTTTTTTAGATCAACTCGAGATCGGTGCTCTCGGCTGATCTTTAGATTTGAGTATTTTTTGGATTGCCTTGAGATCTGTGCTCTTGCCTGATCTTAAGATTTGAGTATTTTTGGATCACCTCGAGATCTATGCTCTTGGCTGATCTTGATATTTGAATTTTTTTAAGATCGCCTCGAGATCGGTGCTCTCGGCTGATCTTGAGATTTGTGTATTTTGGATTGCCTCGAGATCTGTGCTCTTGGCTGATCTTAAGATTTGAATATTTTTTAGATTGCCTCGAGATCTGTGCTCTTGACTGATCTTAAGATTTGAGTATTTGGATCGCCTTGAGATCAGTGCTCTCGGCTGATCTTGAGATTTGAGTATTTTGAGATTATCTTGAAGATATCTTCTAGACTTATCTTGCACATATCTAAATATGATGAGATTTATTTATCTTAACCATTAATTTGATTATGATTAGGCTTATATGTGATTTTAAAATTTTTAATTTGATTTAAATTAGGACATGTGAATTTTTTTATATAAACAAATGCCCACTTCATACTTCTCTCACGAAGAACCTTAGTGAGATTGAGTGAGAGACGTAGGAACTCTATATCTTTTGTGTTGTCATGTCCAACAATTAGCAAAAAGAACCTTTTTGGGATATTGATCAAGGTTGCAATGAATCCCCACATGGTCAAATTTTTACTCGGCACAACCCTGCTTTTGGTGTGGGATCTGAGCCGATTATTATTTATGAGGGAGAAGAGCATTCAGAGTGGGTGAAACGCCCTGCGGCTCGTTTAGTTACTGCGAGGCTTACTCTGAACTGATGTCACGAAGATAGCAGGATTGATGCAATTTACTTGAAGCCTGAAGGGAGTGCACAAGATTCGCATATTTTCCAACCTCTTGGATATAACATCATCAATCACCGTTTAGGGTGGAAGGGTAAGAATCCCGTCAAAAGTGAGTTGATTGATTCTCCGGATTATGCTGATTGGGCCAAAGATGTTATTAATGATTATTGCAATGAGTTGTCCCATGGGGAACTAGTGGGAGGGATTATATCTTCAATTGGACGATATGACATGGATTTTAATTTTTATAAGTCATTGGTGGAATTGTGGTGTCCTGAAACCAACACCTTTCACTTTCTACATAGAGAAGAAGGAATTTCTTTGTTGGACATCAAACTTCTTGGGGGATTTCCTATCAGCGGTGATATGTATGATGAGTTCATCCCAACTAATGACATACTTCAACAGAGAGGTATTTCTGACTTTTCTGTTTTGCGAAACCTTTTTGATATATATCAATGGCTCGCAAGACAAGATTTTTCTAGACATGATAAAGGTGTGTCGTTTGATAATTGGATAAGTTTTTTTAGAAAGAAAACACAGTTTGATTCAAAATCTGATCCTCCTCCAAAACCCTCTCAATATGCTGACTTAGCGGATTTCATAGCCCTTTGGATTTGTTGCTTCATCATGCCAAGAGGACGTAATTTGATCAAACCTACAGTTTTCATGATGGCTTCTGATGTTATATACGGGAAGAAGATCGCTTTTTGCTCCTGAGGTATTAGCACGGATATATGTGGGGTTAAATGCCATGGTTAATAATAAGAGAGGTCCTGGATTTTCCACAACAATTTTCCCTTCTCACTTTCTATATGCATGGGCTGGATGTCCCTTCCCTAGAATATATCTTCGAAGGAGGATTCATACTGACACATCCACTATTCCAGGACTTTCGGCGATACTAGAGATGTTACATTATATGAATGCTTGTCCAACCCCGTTTGATTGTCCTTTGAATGTGAGGAAATTTATCAGCCGTGAAGAAAATTTTGTATGGCGTCCGTTTCCGTTTCTACAACACAATGGCGAGAGGATAGGAGACTCTAGGTATTCCTAAGGGCCAGAAGCTTTGGACTCATCCACAATAGAGTATGTAGTTTGTCTTCGTTGTGGGGTTCTTCCACTATGTTGTGCTTGGGATATTTATGCAAAACCTTACAATCCTCATCGATTTGGGCGTCAATTTGGTTATGACCAATATTTTCCAAAATATGTTAATATCCCTAGAGAGCCTTCCTCCCTTGGGATTCTTGTGGGTTACTGGTTTCATTTCTCTCGCCAAAGGACCTCAAGTTTGTTTTATATTCCTGAGAATGACAGGAGTGGTAAACTCTTGTTAATCTATGCACATAAGTGGTTCAACAATGTTGAAGCTTTCTTCAATCAAAGCATTGCATCTCTAACTCAAAGAGAGCCCGTCACAAATAAGGATCGAGGTCAATCTTCAAGAACACCAAGATTTATCGATGAAAGTATTCTCATTAGTCTTTCTACACCCAAGCGGGTTACTCTACCGTTGATCCACCCTCTTCCGTAAAATGCAAACGAACTCAAGGTGTGTATATATATACACAAATTAAAACTTTCATTTATTTGTTTATCATTACTTTTTTATTTTTATTATTATTATTATTATTATTATTATTATTATTATATATATATATATATATATATATATATATATATATATATATATATATATATATATATATATATAAACATATATATTTTAAACAAAAGCATTTGCAGCCTGCAGCCTGCAGGTGCCCATTCATTGGCCGTTTTTTTTTTATTTTCAACCTCCACTTTTGTCATTATTACATATATCCACTTTTTTTATAGTTTTGTTCGCCGATTTTTTTTTTTAAACACCACTTTTGTCATTATTGTATATATAAACCATTACAACTGCACATGCTCATTAATTCACCGCCTTTTACACTTCAGCCCATTTATTTATTTTTTATTTGTTAATTTTCCACTTTTGTTCTCAAATATGCATATAAGTTATATGCACCTGCATGTATTGTTGTTTTGTTCGCCATCTGTATTTGCCTTTCATAATAATTTAATTTTTTTTATATATATTCACCCTATCAATACTTGCACATGTGCTGCTTCGTTCGCCATCTTTGTGTCCGCCTTTTTTTCGTGAATTTCCTGCTTTTTTTTTTCCAATAAATATTCTTCAGATTTTTTTTTATATACACATGTGCTGCTTCGTTCGCCATCTTTGTGTCCTGCATTCACAATTATCTAATTCTTGTAACTAATAATAATATTTTGTATAATACAATTTATTAAGATAAGGATCTTGTATTACAAAATTAAACAAATTAATATAACGAATAATATTAATCGGTGTAATTAAATTTATTAAATTGATAGGGTATTAATAATTAATATATTCGTATAACAAATAGTATTAATTGGTAGTAACAAAATTTGAATACATTATTACTTTAGAACAAAATATGAGGGGTAACCTCACCACTTGCTGAAGTGGTGATTGGATCCCCACTTCTGAGCAAACCAAACACCATGAACTGTTGAAGTGAGAACTTCCAGAATTTCACTTCCACCAACCAAATACAGGAACTGGTCACTGTTCTGCCACTTCCAACTGTAACCAAACACACTGAAGTGAGGACTTCAGCTGAAGTCTTCACCTCCACTGAAGTGCCACTTCCTGACTTCAGTCACTTCGGTAAACCACTTCCGAACCAAACACCCCCATAACATGTATAAATATCCTTCAGATGTGTTTTTTTTTTTTGTGGTGAATACATATATTTTCTTTACTCAAACTTTTTTTTTTAAGTAGGTATACAAATTGATGATACACCATCAGAAAATGTCATACCCGCCCAAGATGAGGAAATCATTTCTGATCAACCACACGGTATGATCAACTTGTTATCATTCATCAAATTTCTTTTTTATTTTATTTTATTTTTGTGGTGATATACCAACTGTCATAAAGACTGAACCACAACACCATTCGCCATTAGTCCCAGAAGATATTTTATTTATTTATTTATTCACCTATTCATACCGCATGGAATTAACATGTCTTTTGAACTTTAGGATTTGGGGATGATGAAAGTTTGCCATCTTTGGGACAAACTCCTTCTGAAGAGTTTATTAAACATTCTACTCCTTCCACAGAAGAATTGAAGGATGATGACACAAATGTCGAAGTCATATCATCACAGATTGAAGGTAATTTCACTCTACCTTCATTTTTGACAAAAATTCTTGAAATTTAGCCCTTCAATGAAGTGATAATCTTTCATTCTTTTAGGACAACATATAGAAGAATTAGAACCTACCACTACCAATGTCGACACTAGTGCAGGCCCGTCTACTTCAATCCCACAAGGTAAAATTACTTTCACTCTCTTTTGATTTACTAATTTACCATTATTTATCATCTTTTTTTTTTATTTTAGATTTGAGTAATGCTGTATTATTCCTACGGGACGAGGTAGTCGAAGTATTAACTCTCTTGATCAATACAACTACCAAAATGTTATTGATGACGTGGAAGCATCAAGTAAATTTCTTATGTCCTTCGGCATTAACTCGAACAATTTTGAACATGCTTTGGAAAAGGTATCTCGATGTGCATTACTTGTTAAAGAGATTTCAGAAAAGCCCAATGTCCAAGCTCATGTACATAAGCAACAAGCCGAAGATCGTGTGCTAAATACAACATTAGCACTCGAGGATCTTAACAAGCACAAAGCGAATTTGATCAATGACAATAATATGAAGAAGGATGAACTTCAGAAACTTGAAGCCAAACACCACCAACTTCAGAACATTTGTGAGATTTTAGATAGGATAAAGATTTTGCATCAAGAAGTAACAACTTCAGAACAGTCCTTGGAAATTTCTATTCTCACACAAACCAACTTGCAAACTACACTGGATGATAGTAGAACACAACTTGCTGAGGCTCGGGAAGACGATTCAGATGATAACGATGTTGCTCTCTTCACCACATTGATTGATAGACTCGAGAAAGCAAAGAAGTCTTGTGCTCAATACTTCAAACATTGAAGAACTCTATCTTTTTTTTTTATTTGTTTAGCTAGTTTTGCTTTTTAGAACTATTTTTTAGTATATATTTGCTTTAGTAGTTGGTTTTTTGAGACATTTGCTATGAACATAAAATTCTCTTTAACATGATTTAATTTCTTTCCATTTCATATTATGCCTTGGAGAGTATTCATTCGATGATGGGATCATAGCAATGTGATTACATTACTCCTCTCCTTTTTTTTTTTTTTTTTTTTTGTTGAATCAAGAAAATTAATTGAGATTTAATGTCTTGGTTCATAAAATGAAACTTTGAGATAACATGCCATGCACTTCATCGCACATTTGTACATGACCGGTCTACTTCTTTGATTTATGCATAGGTCATTCTCCATTGGCAACAATGGGTTGGTATGCGCCTCATTCGTATACGATCTCCACGATACATAGACCTTCTCTATTTGTTTTGAACTTCCCCCCGGGCTGCTCGTTGGTAACAATAGGTCTTCCAACTTATCTAGGCAAAGCGAGCTCTTCTTTTAAGACTTTGGCGGCTTGCCCCCTTTATCTTCTCATTTGGTTGGGAACAAGACCCACCAGTCATAGAAGATGAAACACTGATATTTTTATTATTTTTATTTTATTTTTATTTTTTATCAATATTATTTCTTTTTTTTTATCAATATCTTTTTCACACTCATTTTCAAAGATGGGAGGAGAAGTCAGGTCCCACCGGGCGTGCCAGAATTTGTGGGCTCCTTTTTTTTTTACCCGGCCTTTGAATATAATTAGACCGGCTAAAAATAATAGATCATAAATCAAATTTTAATTTTATGACTTCAAGAGATTATGGGTTCATGACTTCCATTAGGGGCAAGCCCCTTAATGTTAATTACCCTGGACATTGTCACAGGAACCTCCGATTAAGAAATAAGTGTGAAAAAGGAAATAAGTTGTGGTAATCAATTTCATTCATTTCAATAAATATGAATTTATATACTCATTGAAAATACATGAGATTTGAAATCGTCTTGACTTGTTGACTGGCTTGTGTTTGAACTTGTGTCTTGGACATTTTGCATTTTGGATCTGGTTTGCATCTTGAGTTTGATTTAAACTTTCAAGTTATGAATTCTCTATGTTGATGAATTATAAACTTGATTTTGACTTTCCAAAAGCTTCGACTTTTATGCTTGTGAAACTTCCTTCGAGTCTTGACTTGTGAGACTCTTTGGATCTTTGATTTCTGGTATCTTTAGAACGCTGAGTTCGATTATCGATTTGTATCTTGAAATTTAAAATCATGTCGTTGCCTCAAAATGAATATTCTTGCTATTGTTTAGAATGAATACATGTATATGTATATATATATGTATTTCATGATGTTTTTATATATATATATATATAACTAATCCATGCTGATAATTTTTATCATAGTGGGACCCGCTTTTTTTGAAAAACTCTTCTTTTCAACGAATGATGTATGCATGCATTGCATTTTCCTCATTATATTATTATTTTTTTTTACCTCATGCACATGAATATATATATATATATATATATATATATATATATATATATAAATAAAGCATTTCATATTCTCCTTCATTTCTTTATGGTGGTGGGACCCGTTGCATAAGGCATTTCAATGATTTCATATTTTCCTTCATTTCTTTGTGGAGGTGGGACCCGTTCTTTGAAAACAAATATTTTTATTGAAGCAGTTGAACATGATACATAACCAGATAGGCAAATCACAAGTTTCTATTGATTTTGTGTTTTTTTAAAAAATGAAAATACAACCACCTTTTGCTATTTGGTTTACAGCACCCTCAAACCTCATGCTGGCTTACAACACTCCAGAATCAAGGTAGAAAAGATATCCAAGAGCACATAAAACCTTACCACTACTGCATTGAAAAGAATGGGAACATTCTCAATTTCTTGGAACATATGGTTTTACAGATTATGCAACCATTCTCCCGTCATATGACAATGAAGCAAACATGGATGGTTCCCTCGAGCTCCATGCTAGACCATAAACAATGTCTTCGTAGTCCTTGTAAGAGTTGAGCATCACCAAAAAATATATATATATATATATATATATATATATATATATATATGAACAACCATGATTGGACTTGGGAGGAGCCATGATTATATTTCATCCATGAATTAACATTGTACTCTTACTTGTTTATGCATTCCCTAGTGAATAACAACATAAGATCGTTCTCCAAGCTTCAGAGGTTGCATTAAAATTCCACCAGGCTAAGATATCAAGACCTTCTTCTGTTTTTTTTTTTTTTAATTTGTTTATTTGTTTATTATTTTTTTATAAGGAATCATGGCACGTATCCATCGCATGATTTTCATCTTTTTTTTTTTTATATATTTCTTTGTCATGTGTTTCTTTCATGGTGGACCCATTCCTTTTATTTTTTTTTAATTCTATTATATATATATTTCATAATCCCAAAGTTAGTATATTTTTATTCAATTCTTGTAGATAATGAAGACCACATATTCGAAGTTCACATGATGTATGGACAATTCACCAGCAACCAGCACGTGGCTGATGTTATTCTTTCTTCTATAACCTTGTTAAGATGAAGAGTAGCGTCCATCTCCATAACACGACATGCAAGAAGAACCCTGCCAAGAGTAAGCACGCATATATGTAGCTCGTGGATGGCTACCACTCCGTCCATCTCACGCAGTTCCTATTCTAGTTTAATTAGTTGCATCGATTTCCCGAGGCGTGCTCTCCATGGCCACGTTCAGTGCTCTCGGCTGATCTTGAGATTTGAGTATTTTGAGATTATCTTGAAGATATCTTCTAGACTTATCTTGCACATATCCAAATATGATGAGATTTATTTATCTTAACCATTAATTTGATTATGATTAGGCTTATATGTGATTTTAAAATTTTTAATTTGATTTAGATTAGGACATGTGAATTTTTTTATATAAACAGAGTTCACTGAGATGTCCTCAGCCATATACATGGTGCACAGAACCAGACATAATGGACTCCCTTCTGGAATAAGATGGTTAACCCCAGCAGCAAATACCATTACGTGGTTGCATTTGAAGCGTTTGAGTGTCTGAGCCATGTCTCAGTACATCCCATGGTGTGTATCTCTGAACTCCAAACCATGCATGAAGCCATCCTCACAAACGCCCAGCAAAAGTGTGTGGCACGTATCATGTTGCCTTTCCATAACCATGCAACCTGATAACTAATTCCAGTCACTCAACCGCGCTCACCAGCAGATCAACCAGCATGTGCTTGAGTGAGCCCGTGCTCTGTCGGTATTCCCGATCATCGATCATAAGTTCGGTGGCACGGCACAAATATTAGCAAGTGATGTGTCGTATGTGATCAGTGTCATCTTCTTCGGCGGACCTGATGATCATGAAGTACTAGCTTATAGGTGCTTGTATGGCCGAGCATCCTGGCGTTGCTTTGGAATTGGTGTAATTGCATGACATTGTTTATAAAGAAGATTATACGAAATGCATGCCTGCAGCAAATGCAAAGTGCAAGTAGACAACCGGGATTCATGCAGAGACAATGGAGACACATTAAGCCTTGATCCCTGGATTGGCATCAGTCCAAGATATGACTCATCCAACGAGAAACTACACGCGGTCATTTGATATTCAACAAATCCAGAATCAAATGCATCTCACCATCTATATAACTAATAATCTTGTGATAATATGTATATGTGCGCTGGATAATATTCTTTGTTGGTATAATATTATTAGACACTAATAAAAAACTATGAGATTAATTGAGATGTTGATATAAATATATATACGTATATATCTATATATCCAAACAAGCTGCTGGTAGAGTCTCTGCTATCCAAATATGTAAGAATCAAACTTCATATGTCTTCAATGGATAAAGAATGAAACTATGAAATTCTGCACTATAATGTTGCCCCTTGAGTAATTATCGATTGCATCAATTATAAGTCCAATATATATATATATATATATATATATATATATATATATATATATATATATATATATATATATTCGAAATGCTCAAGGCCGTAAAAGATCAATGAGAAGACTTTGGTGAAAGAGGCACATGCCATTCGGTGGGGTTCTTAGCAAAGATATGAGTGGGGGCCTCCATTATATATATATATATATATATATATATATATATATATGAGAATTGAATAAGAATTTTTACTAGCTTTGGTATCATAAAAAATATATATAAAAGAATATAAAAAAAAAATCTAAAAAAGGCGTGGGGCCATCCGTAAGAGGTACACATGCATGTAGACCTGTCCATGGGCCGGGCCGGGCCGGGTTCGGGCCGGGTTTTATATATAATTACTAAAATTCAACCTTGTCCAAGCCCGGCCCGGCCCGAAAATTCGGGCCTTAACTTTTGCCAAAGCCCGCCCAAATTTAATAACCTCTACCCAAGGCCCGCCCAAGCCCGCCCAAATAAATTTTTCATCAAATAATATATAAGTTATAAAAAAATTAACAATAATATTAATATGCGAATATGACAAAATATTATTTTACAAAACACTTAAAAATTAAAATACCAAAATACAAATATTTATACAATTACAACAACTAAAATTCAAACCATTATAATCAATGGTAATCAACAATAAATATATATTATATAAGTATATATAAAACTAATTAATAAATAATCAATGGAAATTCACCATAAAAGTATAAACAAAACTAATTAATAAATATATTTTATAATTCGGGCCGGGCCGGGCCGGGCCGGGCTTTTAACATTGAAAACCAAACCCGGCCCATTTTTAAAATGGGCTTCTTTTTTTGTCCAAAGCCCGGACATCGGGCCTTATATACTTGTCCAAGCCCTCCCATTTTTCGGGCGGGCCTTCGGGCTTGGGCGGGTAGCCCGGCCCTTGGACAGGTCTACATGCATGTAATACCATGCATGCATAATCTATATATATTCTCACGTGCATTATTAGTTGAAAAGAAAAGCACGGGCCCCACTATGCACATGGGTTGAAGATGATAAACATTGATTTATATATATATATATATATATATATATATATATATATATATATATATATATATATATATATATATTCATCCGAACAACTACAGGAATATTCGATTTGAGATAATAACAAAGTTTTAAATTTGAAGACAATGAAATATATATTAAGACCACGGCATGTAATTTGACGACGAGACACGTACAATAGCTATGTTCAAAGATACATATATATGAAAGCTAAAGTAACTAAATCGAGACTCAAAATATAAAAGGAGTCAAGATATGAAAATTCATACAAATCGACAATCAAACTTAGCGGTCTCAAGACACCAGAAGTCAAAGACCCAAAGAGTCTCACAAGTCAAGACTCGAAGGAAGTTTCATAAGCATAAAAGCAAAAGCTTATGAAAAGTCAAAATCAAGTTCATGACTCATCAACATAGAGAAGTCATAACTTCAAATTCAAATCAAGCTCAAGATGCAAATCAAATCAAAAAATGCAAAATGTCCAAGACACAAATTCAGACACAAGCCAGTTCATAAGTCAAGATGATTTCAAATTCATGTATTTTCAATGAGTCTATGAGTTCATATTTATTGAAATGAATGAAATTGATTATCACAACCTGTTTTTTTGTTCACACTTATTTCTTAATCGGAGGTTCCTACGACAATGTCCAGGGTAATTAACATTAAGGGCTTGCCCCTAATGGAAGTCATGAACCCATGATCTCTTGAAGTCATAAAAATTAAAATTTGATTTGTGATCCATTATTTTCAATCGGTCTAACCATAATCAAAGGCCGGGTGAAAAAAAAAAGAGCCCACAATAGTATCATATAATAATACACTAATGTTAATTAACTAATAGGTGACAAATAATAATAATATAATTGTTGATTTGGGTAACATTATGATTTGGTACCCCACTTAATATTGTTATTATTTATCACCCGAGCAATTGTTATTAATTAAATATATGTTATTCTTATATTAATAAAATAATATGTTATAACTAGCAATTATAATATGTTATTCATGGGTTATTACTATAATAGGCTGTGATATTAGTTATTATAATGGTTAATTATTATTATGAATAATAACTAATATATTTTGTTTACAAAATATCCTTTAATAGACACAACATAATAATTATAATAATCACAACCCCCCACAATAATAATTATAATAATTATTATTATAATTATTGTTATTATAATAACATTATTATAATAATAACAATAATATTATTTAAATATTGAGACAAAATAATATTATAATAAAGATATTATAATAAAATATTATTATTATTATAATTATTATCCAATGCTAATATTATTTTATTAGCATTAATGACAATAATTATTCGTAATAACTATTCATGTGATATAATTAATATAATAATTGTTATTACATAGTGTTATTATATAACAATTATAACATAATATCTAGAATAACATATTATTATGTTGTAGTACAAGTATTATTATGATAATAACAATTATTAACTATTCTTATATTAATTATTGTTATTATAATAACCCATTTATTATCATTAATACATATTAATGATAATAACAGATCAAGATATAATGAATAGGGTAATGCCCAATATTGTTATAATAGATTATATTTGTAATTAATATATTATTGTTTAAAATATATTATAATAACAGATATTTTAAAATATATGTTATTATAATATTATTAAGTTATTATAAATTGTTATTATAATAACATAATTGTAATATAGTTGACGATATGGTTATTAATATAGTTATATATTAACCCATTATTGATGTTTGGCAATAATAGGTTATTGTTATTATCAATAACCATTATAAGTTAACCAATTCATATTGCACATATACTATTATTATTGTTAATTATATTGTTAATAACATAATGATTATTGATTGCTATAACCAAGATCTTGTTGGTTAGCCTAACATAAATATAACATTTTGTGATATTAGTTATTTAGGATAATTATATTCAGCAATTATAAATATTGTTGTTATCAATAAGGTTATTGATAACAATATTATTATAACATCAAGACAAAATAACCCATTATTGTCCTAATGGGTTTATGGTTGTTTATCTCTAACATAATTATATTATCATCATTATAATAATTATAATATGTTATCCTTGTCCTAAAACATAATATAACCCACATACTAACCATAATTATACCCATTATAAGTTAACCCATTTATATTGCACCGCCCAACAATAATGATTTATAATATGTGGGGTACCCCACATATTATAATTCAATCCTAGTGCCTACGCACTAGGATTGAATTATAATATATTATTTACCTATTATATTTAAATATATATAAAAATAATTATATATATTTATACAATAGGTTGGTTATTATTATAACTAATGATTTATTATAATAATTATTATAAATAATTACTATTAAATAAATATGAGTAATAATATGTTATCATATATATTTATCACCCACAAAATTCTATATTCTTAACAATAATAGTAATATATGTTATTTCAACTACTGCGAAAGCATTTGCCGTGGATGTTCATAAGACCTGTGACAAATAATTGTTAGTATAATAATAACCATAGTATATTAATGATAACATATATTAATATAATCATTATTAGTTAATGATCATATCCGAACATTAAAAACATATATTATTATAATGAATAGTAATGTATTATTAATTGTTATATTAATAATAACATCATTATAACTGGTCGGCACAAGGTGTTGATAAATTGTTTATACCTATAACATATATTAAGTTTAGAGATACCTGTTATGTTGTTAGAGATACCTGTTATACCCATTATTATTACATATAATAATGGATATATTATTATATATGATAATATAACAGGTATCTTATAATGGGTATAAACAAGATGTTGTTATTATTTTACCTAATGTTAAATACCATACTGTTATTAATAATAATACAGTGTTATACAATAATAATATTATCAATAACTATAATAATGGTTAGTCTATATAATAAACTAATATAATTATTGTTTAATGTATTTATAATAGGGTTGTGATTATTATAATTATTATCCTGTGACTATTAAAGGATATTTTGTAAACAAAATATATTAGTTATTATTCAATAACATATTTATAATAGTTTTTACAAAAACTATTATAAAATTATATTATTAATAATAATTATTAACAATGGTTATATGTGTCTATATTACAATAACCAATTATTATGGTGTAACTTCCACTTAAACTTGTAATAATAACTTCCATGATATTATTACAACACACAATTATTTTCTTGTTATTACTACTATTATATATTCATTACCCTATTTTTTTCAATCCTAATCCTATGTTTACAATTATGTAAACATAGGATTAGGGTTGTGATTCAAATATAGTAGTAATTCAGAAAAGAAAATATAGGATTGGTATTTTGATTGAAAAATCGGAGTTTTTAATATAAGAAAACTTAGAATTAGGGTTTTGGAAAAAAAAAAATAGGAGACATTAAAAAAAAAAAAAAACAGGTGTTTTGTCCCTATAAACTTTATAATAATGTTTACTAATTATTTAAAAAATTTTAATTATTTCAATGAGACTGATGATAATGAGACAGGTGATATATGGATTACTAGTATAATAGTATTATGATTATTAAATAATAACAAAAATGCAGGAGACATTCTGAAAAGTCTGCTATAATAATTATACTAATTATTATAACTGTTATACTAATTAGTATAACAGTTATAATAATATTGTTAATATAATAAAAAAAATATTACAATAATGATAACATGTGCCTAGACAGACAGTGGATGTATCAAAGGAGAACAAGAGGATTAATTAATCGAACATTTATAGCTGGGGTAAATTCATTTGTGGAGTTTGCTAAGGCTCACATGAATTGTCTTGATCGCCATTTGATGAGATGTCCATGCAACTCGAAGAAATGTCAAAATAAAAATTTTTTAGATAAGGATACTGTTATGGCACATATTGCTAAGTATGGATTTGTGGAAAATTATGAAACTTGGATCCATCATAGTGAAAGTCATGGTGGTGTTATATTAAGACGGCGTGGTTGGAGAGATGTTTAAGCATTATGTTGGGGATGAGAATATGTCTGCATTTTGGACAATGATTCATGATGTTGCAGGGCCTTTATTTAAACCACATCATATTCAAGACAACCTGACCCTAGTAGTTCAACATATTTATGATATGTTAAGCGAAGAACAACAAGAGTTATGTGCATATAATGCTACTGCTAAGCATATGAGATGTCATTTGAGAATGAAATGGAAAATGATGGTGTAATGGGCATTACTCAGATTCTCCTACATGGAAACACTTTTATAACAGGCACCCGTCATTTGGATAAAATTGTAGGGATGTTAGATTGGGTTTATGCACAAATGGGTTCCAACCATTCAGGCAATCTGGTCAACAATTCTCATCATGGGCATTGATAGTCACACCATACAATTTACCACCTTGGATGAAAATAATGATAATAATAAGTATTATCATTATTATAATGATAACTTCCATAATGGGTTGATAATAATGAAGTTATCATCTATGTGGTTTCTCAGTTTTGCAAAAAAAAGACAGAGATTTGTTTTTTTCGTTTTTAACCTATGTGGTTTCCCCAGCTAGCAAAAAAGGGAAAAACCGTTAACAACCATTTAACGGTGTTAACTCATAGGGGCAAAATGGTCAATTTATTGTAAAAAAGGTACATTACATTAAAAAAACATGATTTTTCAACATGATTTTATTTGTTTTTTTGGAATTTAAGTTTTTTTTTTTTGTTTATTAGAATTTTTTGAGAACTTAATAGATTAAAAAGAATATTTTTTTTAATGTCAAATGAGATGGATTTTAAATATATTGACCATCTTGCCCCCGTGAGTTAACACCGTTAAAGAGCTATTAACGGTTTTTCCTTTTTTTGCTAGCTGGAGAAACCACATAGGTTAGAAACGAAAAAAACAAACCTCTGTCCCTCTTTTGCAAAGCTGGGAAACCACAAGGTTTATTTTTGAAATTTTCCCTAAATAATATGACCTCTCTAATTGGCCATCCTTCATACTCCAATTTCACCACTTTAACTAAATTCCCAAAATATTTGAGCTCAGTAGCACATAAATTGGATCTCTTAATGCATGCTCCACTATTCATTGTGCTCTTATAAGATACATGGGTTTTTGTATGGAATTTATAGCTATTTATATAATAACCATTGTATGTTTAACCTTATGAATTTGTTTGGCTGCAAGATATTTTAACCATTCATTCATGATCATGAACTAGGATGATGTGCATGTGTATCATATGAAAACATAAACATGGCAAGTTATTAATAGACAATATAAATTTAATATGGTTTTAATATGATGATAACTATTATTGTTATATAATTTATTGTCTTGGTTCTCACGTGGGGGTGTGCCAACCATTGTTAATGGGTTCACTATAAATAAACCCATTAACAATAAATTCCTCCATTATTATGATAATATTTATAATAATGGTTCTCAGATTATTATAATTTATAATCTCTTAAATCATATTCCACGTGACAAACTATTTATAATCATAATAATAATTATTATTTTCCTTGTTTGATGATTAAAAAAATAATATTATTGTTATTATTACAACAATAATTATAATAATTATTATTATAATTGTTATCATCATCAGGATTAGATTTATATCAAAACAACAATACTAATTTTGATGTATTAAAAAAATAGTTAATGAAAAATATTATTAGGGGTTTGATTCAAAACTGAAAAATATCGTAGGATTAGGGGTTTGATGCAAAACTGATATTTTTTTTTATTAATGAATAATAATATTAATGAATATTATTATTATTATTATTATAATATAAATTTTTATTATTTTTTTATTAACCCAAATATTATTTTTTAATCATCATCATCATCATAATCATCATTAACTATTATAATAATAATATAAACCCTAATATTGTGGTTTGATTATAGTTTTGATAAAAAATATAATTTTTTTATAATAATAAATAATAATAATTATTATTGTTACTGTTTATAATTATTAATTATTATTGTTATAATAGATAATAAACACATGAGTTTCATTCACTAAAACAATAAAACCAAAGCCCCATTTCCTACTTAAACATCCAAATTATAAACCTCGATCAATACAACTCCAAAATAAGCAACCATTCAAAAAAAAAAAAAAAAATCAAAAACTAAAAGCAGAACCAAGCCCTAGATTTCAACGATTTAACACAGAAAAGATCCCATCAAACCTAATTTTCATCCACAGAGAAAATTTAATTTTTTCCTCAATCAATACCCTTCAAAATTCTACAACACTGGAAAACAATATCAAACACAAGAAACCATGATTTTCATTCATCTCGACTCAAAAAAAAAAAAAAAAAAAAAAAATCACCTCAAATCGAAACAAAACACACAACTTTCGGATCCCAAAAAGAACCAACTCAATCAACCCCTTTCTCTGTTCCGATCCCCGCCTTACACGGCCACGTCGTTGCCAACTAGAAGCTTCGCAAAAAGCAGAAGTTATATATATATATATATATATGAAGAGAGAGAGGGACACTACACCATAATGGCTCTTTAGCGGCTTTTTTTTAAAATATTTAGCAGCGTTTTCAAACGCCACAAAATATGATAACGGCGTTTTTGCAAAATGCCGCCAAAAATGGTGTCGGTAATGTTCCAGCAATTAGCAGCGTTTATATGAAAACGCCGCTAACTTAGCACCATTTTTCTGTAATCATTATTATTATTATTATTATTATTATTATTATTATTATTATTATTATTATTATTATTATTATTATTATTATTATTATTATTATTAAGTGATTATGTTAGCGGATAGAAATTGTTTTTTCTAAATATTGAAATAATATTATTGTTATTATTAAAATAATATTATTATAATAACAATAATTATAATAATTATTATTGTCGGTACCCCACTTATTCGGGTTATAATAATAAAAAATCAGCTAAAAATAATAATAATTATTACTATTAAAAGTCCTCAATATTATTAATAATATTATTGTTATTACAAAAATAACAATATTATTATTCGCGTAACAGTTAATATACAAAATTATTATAATAACAATAATAATAACAATAATTCATTATATCTTGATATGTTATTATCATTAATATATATTATTAAAGGATGGAGATAACACCAGCACATATTATGCTTGTTATTATTTATAATAATAATTATTAAGTAGTTAATAATATTATTATTAGCATATAATAATAATTATTGTAATAATATTATTTTATTAATTTGTTATTATTAACAATATTAATGATAAAATAATAATATTATAATTGGTAAATAATAATATTATTATTAATAATACAATTTATCATAATAAATTGTTATTAATAATATCCCAGTGTTTACACAATAACAATGATAACAATAATAACATAATAGTAATAATGGTAATTCTTCATAAAAATGGTAATTGCGAATATGTTAATAATTATATAAACAATAATAATAATATATTATTATTAATAATTTCCTTGACATTTGTCACCCTAGCAATAATAATTGCTAGGGTAACAAATAATAATAGTTAATGATGATGATGATGACTAAAAAATAATATTATTGTTATTATTATAATAACAATAATTATAATAATTATTATTATAATTATTATTGTGGGGTACCCCACTTATTCTTGTTATAATAATAAAATATCAGCTAAAAAAATAATAATTATTACTATTAAAATTCCTCAATATTATTAATAATATTATTGTTATTACAAAAATAACAATATTATTATTCACGTAACAATTAATATACAAACATATTATAATAACAATAGTAATAATAATTCATTATATCTTGATATGTTATTATCATTAATATATATTATTAAAGGATGACGATAACACCAGCACTAATTATTGTTATTATTAATGTTTCCGTATTCGAATAACTGTAGCAACACCTAAGAAAATTATTATTATTATTATTATTATTATTATTATTATTATTATTTTTACTATTATTATATTATTATTGTTGTTGTTATAATAATAATAATAATAATAATAATAATAATAATAATAATAATTATTATTATTATTATTATTATTATTATTATTATTATTACAATATTATTATTATTGCAAATAATAATATTAATAACAATAATTATGATAATAATGACAAGGCAAAGATAGATTTATTATACACAAGCGGGCAATTATTATTATTATTATCATTGATATTAATAATAATTATTAAATAATCCTAGTGTTACCCATCAATAATAATAATAATATATTATTATTAATAATTTCCTTGACATTTGTCACCCTAGCAATAATAATTGCTAGGGTGACAAATAATAATAATTAATGATGATGAAGATTATTGTTGATTATTGTTGTTGTTGTTGTTGTTGTTGTTATTATTATTATTATTATTATAATTATCTTCATCATCATTAACTATTATTATTTGTCACCCTTGCAATTATTATTGCTAGGGTGACAAATGTCAAGGAAATTAATAATAATAATAATAATAATAATAATAATAATAATAATAATATATTTATTATTATTATTATTATTTTTTTATTTTTATTATTATTATTGATGGGTAACACTAGGATTATTTAATAATTATTATTAATATCAACAACAATAATAATTATTATTATCCGCTTGTGTACAATAAATCATTGATAATAATTATTATATTATTATTGTGTTAATAATAATTATGAAATGTTCATTGACAAATAAAAATTATAACACAATGATAATAATAGTTATTATATAATATTGATAATAATTATAGTAAAAATAATAATAGCAATAAATTTTGTATATTAATTATTAATATTACAATAATAATTATAATAATAATTATTATAATTAATGATTACAAAGAATAATAAAAATGATAATAGCATATCAGGATTATTTAATAATAATATCATTGTTATAAATTATCATGAATAGACAAACAACTTTTCTGGTGATCTTTTAGTTTTGGCAACAACCTCTCCAAAGATAAGCAGAGTAGTAACGCTGTTGGCAGTGACATCAGCAAAACATTGTTCCTTGAGATTGTTATCAACATCATCAAAGATTTCATCACAAATTTTTCTTTCACTAGCAAATAGCAGTTTGACCTAGTTTAAGCATAATTAGATGACTGAAGATAACAATCACAAGCAAAAAGTTAACTGCAATTAAAACTTACAGCAATTCGCATGAAATGAATCCAGTTTCCAATTTTGGCCTCCAGGACTTCCCATTACATCTTCTGAACATCATCTTTGTTAAGTCTCTCCACACCAAGTTTCCGGAGGCTCTGTAATAAGACTGAAGCACAAAAATCCCTGAATACCAAACAATGAAACAAGCACACAAGTTGATCACACTCCCCTTACCTTAAGACAAAAGAAGAAAAGAAAATTTGAGACAAGTGGATATTATAAACTATAATATTATTAAGAAATTTTATAATTATAATAATAAAAATGATAATAATTTATTATTGTATAAATATTATACAATAAATTATATTTATAAAAATGGAAATAATTATTTGTAATAATATTATTATTGTTATAATAATATTATTATTACAAATAATATTGTTATTATTGGATAATAAAAAATCATTAACTATTATTGTTATTAATTATAACAATAATTATTATTAACAATAACAATATTATTATCCAGTGGTAATAATAATATTTATTGCTAGTATTAACACATATCTATTTATTTATTATTGTTATGTATGTATTGTGGGAACAATTAATAATAATAATAATGATATTATTATTGTAATAATAATAACAATAATAATATCATTTTATTTAGGATTACATGTTATTATAATTATAATTATTATAATTATAATAACAATAGCATTGTACAATATTATAATTATATATCAATTATGATATAATAATAATTATGATAACACAATATTAGCATGCTTTAAACAATAATAATAATTATATATATAATAATATTAATAATAATAACAAGCATATTATTAATAATTTCACTTATGTTATTATTATTATTATTATTATTCTATGATAATTTATTATTATAATATTAACACGAGTTGTCAGTTAACAATAATAACAAATTATTTCTTATTAATCGGACCTTGTCATATCATTTGTGATAATCACTTATTAATTTGTTATCATTATTATGATAATAACACTATTTAATTAACAATAATAATTTGATATAACCCGATCATGTTCACATTCTAGCATAACATAAGAATAACTCCCTATTCTTTTATAAATTTGTGTAGTATCATACTATGCGTAATGTCCTTTACATGGTCTTGACAGAATTTGCAGAGGTATTGCTTGATTTGTCAGAAGAGTTACATGTTAAACTATCAACCTTTGATTAGATTAATGCATGTGTTTGTCATGAGAAAAGAAGCTGCTTTTTGTAGTTTACTGAAGAGCCTGATTGGGAATTCATGAGAGACAAGAAGAACCAACTTGCACTTTCGTTTGGCACCGATGCCCATTGGGCTCCTTTGCCATTCTTCAAATTGGTAAAGCTCACATTCTTTGCGATTATTATTATTATTATTTTAATATCATATTAAATTAATTATTAATAATTACCCATCAATTATTTAACAATATATATTATTAACAATAATATTATCATTGTTAACAATATTATTATTATTAATTATTATACGATGTTATTATTATTTTTCCTATTATTACAAAATAACTATACAATCATTATTAAATAATTAATATTAATATTAATAATAATAATAATAATAATAATCATTATCATCATCATTAACTATTATTATTTGTCACCCTAGCAATTATTATTGCTAGGGTGACAAATGTTATTTATAATAATAAAATATTATTAATAATGTTGTAATAATAACAATAATAACAATAAAAATTTCATTATTGTTATTTAATATTAATAACAATCAAATGATTATAATAATAACAATCGCCTTATGCTGATAACATTAGCATAATGAATCATTATTATGATAATAACAATAATAATATTTATTAATTGTGATTTATCAAAATAAATCACAATTAATAAATAATTAACTAATAATAACAATAATGATTTCATTGTTATTATTATTATTATTATTGTTAAAGGAATTATCCTTTAACAAGTGACAAATAATAACAATGATATTATCATCATGAGTGATAATAATATTAACACAATGATTATTAGTTAGTTATTACTATCATATTGCCTTTATAATTTATAGTGTTATTAAATAATAATACTAGCAACAAAGTAATAAAATATTATCAATGATTATCATATGGAATAATAATAAAATGATATATTATTATTATTATTATTATTATTAATCCGTATGATTATTATTGAATATTAAATAATACTATCCTTTATAATTACATTATAATAAATAATATTATCAATAATATTATTGTTATTAACAATTACAATTAAATAACAGATTTGGAAACATTAATAATAACCATAGTAAGTGTTGATGTTATCGCCATCCTTTAACAATATATATTAATGATTATAACAGACCAAGATATAATGAATTATTGTTATTATTGTGATTATAATAATTTTGTTTATTAATTGTTACGCGAATAATAATATTTTCATTTTTATAATAACAATAATATTATTAATAATACTGAGGACTTTAATATTAATAATTATTAATATTTTTAGTTGATTTATTATTATTATAACCCGAATAAGTGGGGGTAGCCACAATGATAATTATAATTATAATAATTATTATTAATATACAAAATTATTATAATAACAATAACAATATTATTTTATTAACATCATTAATACCAATAATTAATAAAAATAATATTAATAATAATTATTAATATTATTGTCAATATCATTATTGTTATATATTGCTATCACTAGGATATTATTATTATTATTATTATTATTATTATTATTATTATTATTATTATTAAGTGATGATGTTAGCGGATAGAAATTTTTTTTCTCAATATTTAAATAATAATATTGTTATTATTATAATAATATTGTTATAATAACAATAATTATAATAATTATTATTATAATTATTATTGTGGGTACCCCACTTATTCGGGTAATAATAATAAAAAAATCATCTAAAAATAATAATAATTATTAGTATTAAAAGTCCTCAATATTATTAATAATATTATTGTTATAATAAAAATAACAATATTATTATTTCCGTAACAATTAATATACAAAATTATTCTAATAACAATAATAACAATAATTCATTATATCTTGATATGTTATTATCATTAATATATATTATTAAGGGATGGTGATAACACCAGCACTTATTATTGTTATTATTATTATTATTATTATTATTATTATTATTAATGTTTCCATATCCGAAGTATTGTAGCAACACCTAAGAAAATTATTATTGTTATTATTATTATTTTTACTTATATTATATTATTATTATTGTTGTTATAATAATAATAATAATAATTATTATTATTATTACAATATTATTATTATTGCAAATAGTAATATTAATAACAATAATTATGATAATAATGACATGGCCAAGATAGAGTTATTATACAAAAGCGGATAATAATAATAATAATTATTAAAATATATTATTAAATATTAATAATAATTAATAATATGCTTGTTATTATAAATTATTACTATTAAAGTCCACAATATTAGTAATAATATTATTTTACTATAAAAATAAAAATATTATTATTCGCGTAACAATTAATATACAAAATTATTATAATCACAATAATAACAATAATTCATTATATCTTGCTCTGTTATTATCATTAATACATATTATTAAAGGATGACGATAGCACCAGCACTTATTATTGATATTATTAATGTTATTATTATTGTTACTGTTATTATATTATTATTATTGTTGTTATAATAATAATAATTATTATAATAATTATTATTACAATATTATTATTATTGCGAATAATAATATCGGTGACAAATAATGATAGTTAATTATTATTATTATTATTATTATTATTATTATTATTATTATTATTATTATTATTATTATTATTATTATCACTTATAATAATATTATACATTGTTATTATTTAATAATAATAATATTATTAATAATATTATTATTTGTTAAATAATAATTATTGTTATTAAACGGTCAAAGGATAATTGCTAGTGTAATATAGTTACATACATAATAATTTATTGTGGGTACTATAATAATAACAACGGATTGTTGTTATGATTGTTAATATAATGAACGGAAGTATAATAATTATTATAATTACAACGGAATAATAATACTATTGACAATAGTATTATCACATATTAGCAAATAATATTATTATATTTATTATATGTAATAATTTTTATTATCCGAATAATTACTAATAATTATATCATCATTAATATGATGATGTTAATATATTCAAATATGTTATTATTAGTATTATTATTCTGTTATTAATATATTATTATCACTAGTAATATATCATATTATTGATAATAATTATTAGTAATAACGGTCTTATTTTGCGCATACTTACTATGCGATATTTTAATTTTATTATGGAGTTCTCTCTCAACAAATGAGCATCACTTTTTATCATGCTCCTCATTGTGAACTGGTCATGTTGAATTTCCCTTCACATTAGTAGGTACAAATAAAATAAAATAAAATTTACAAGATAATATAAGATAAAAACTAACAAGTTATTAATACACATGATTACATACAAAAAGGATTTATTTTAAAAACAAAAATTTCCATTATCATTAAAATTTTCACAAGTTCAAAAATAAATCTATCTTATTTATATAATTATTAACAATAATAATAACAATATCAATTTTGATATTGAGGATAGTGCCTTAAAAATAAATAAGAACAATAATAATATTTAATAACAAGCATCACCAATAATGGAAATTTTATCATTATAATAAGTATTATTGTTATTAATAATTATAATAAAAATAACTATTATTTTTGTATTATTACCAAAAATAATTATTGTTATTGCATAATTATTATTGATATTATTGTTACTCATGTAACAAAAATATTATATAATAATATCAATAAGTGCATATGATTTTATAATATATTATAATAATAATATTAAATAATATTATTATAATAATAACGTGCATATGATAATGACAATATATAATTATAATTATTACATATATGGCACTTGTCATATAATGATAATAATAATATTGCTATAATTTTTATTATTGATAAATTAAATGCTGGCAACATCATATAATAATTATAATAATACTATAATAGTGGATAATTATGATAATTAAATAACAGAATTGATATTATACGGATAATATATTACTATAATAGTAATAACAAATATTATAAAGGATAATTACTAATAATATATTACATCAGCAATTAATATTATTTATTGTTAATATTATAATAATAAATTATTATAGAATAATAATAATAATAATAACATAAGTGAAATTATTATTGTTATGCTTGTTATTATTATTAATATTATCATATATATAATTATTATTATTGTTTAAAGCAAAATCTGTCCCGAAAGCAAAATTGCAAAGATTTCAAATTGAATTCAAGCCAAACAATGCATTCGGAAGAGAGAGAGATAACTTACCTCCATGCCAGATAGAATTGCGGGTGGAACTTCGACCAAATCCTTCAAGTTCCGCTCTGGCAAGATCACCCTCTTGATCCTGTATCGATGTGCTGCTAATACTTGTAAAAAAGAATCCAAAAGCCAATGTATGGTATAAGTGAATTCATTTCATCAAGAGGGTTGTAAAACATGAGGAATGGTGCATGCCTTATCCTTGATACCACCAACAGGTAACACAAATCCTCTGAGAGTACGTCATCTCTCCGGTCATAGCAGTATCTGCTTGAACTTTTCTTTGACTGAACAATGATACTAATGATGTTACTAAAGTAACTCCAGCTGAAGGTCCATCTTTTGGCACAGCTCCAGCAGGAAAATGTATATGAATGTCTCGGTTTTTCAACAAATTTATTTCATTAGGAGAGGCCAGCTTCAGGTTTGCTGCTCTTGCTCTTACCTGACAAAATGATGACCACATTCCATTAGCTATGGATGGAATTCTATAACATACATGTGTGATACGTGCAAGACCTACGAAGGATATACCATCATGCACGCACTACATGCTCATAAATATGCTGATTCTTATCCAGTGAAAAATAAATAAAAATATATATAATTAGGATGTAGTATTAATGTCTGTCCCATTTCTCTTTAAATGAGGATGTAGTATTAATATCTATCTCATTTCTTTTTCAATGGAGATGAGACATTAAATGTCATTTGTCACATGAAGAGTAAATGCTATAATCTTCCGTGTCTATGCTATGTCATAAATATAGTTGATATGGCCAAAGAACAGAACGGAAGAGAAAACCAAGAATTTAGTCTATGATCTCATTAGATGCTTCTTAAAATCAGCAACCTGCGAGTTGGGCTACCTACAACTTAGCATTTGGACATCATCAATAGAAATTAAAACAATATTGTATTGATATTCATGACCATTGGCAATACAAGATGTAACAGACAAAAGAGAACAAATATTTACCCTTGTCAGAGCTATTTGTGTCGATTCTTTAATAACATCGCCAAGTTGCCCAGTGAGATGCAAATCACCCTGGCCCACCATTGTTGTGGCCTCGACAAATTGAACTTCGCCGCCAAAGGATGTCCATACAAGTCCAACTGATACCCCAGAAGTTGCCACACGTTCAGCTGTTTCTCTATCATCAAACCATGGAGGCTGCCATTTCCAAAAAAAAAAAACACTAAACGTTAGCAACTATTTTACAAAAGGTTAGTTTAGGATTCATCGCGATGAGGAGAATTTCAGGAAATAGCTCAAGTTTGAAAAAAAGGAAATTGCAATACCGCTAACACTTTTTCCAGCATAGCCTCATCCACAACTAATGCTGAGGTGCTTCTAAGAGAATTTGAGATTTCATTGCCATTAACACCCATAAGAATAACTTCCATTTCGATTTCAGCCACATCAAAAAGCCTTATATCCAGCAGTGGAGCTGCAATCGGATTTACACCTTTGCTAAGCTGAATTGTTTCTTGCCCTGTAACCTTGACTACGGCGTCATGAGCAAGGGCAGCTAAACTTCTCTCAAGATTTCGCACACCAGTTTCTCTAGTATATCGTTGAATTACAAGCTTAACAATGTCCTACAAGTAGAAAAATCATATTAATTTTTTAGACTTGAGATTAATAGCAGGACATGCTCATAAATAAGCAAAAATGAGGATAATAACTTTTGATAACAATTAGTGCTAATATTATTATAATAATATTAATAATAATATTATTAATGATAATATTATTATAATAATCATCATCAACAATAATATTATTGATATTAATAATAATAATACTATTTATTTAGTATTATTGTTATAAATATTGGGTTACAGATAGCTCTGACATGGGTAAACAAAAGTGATAACATAATTATAACATCAATAATAAGTGTGGTGTTATTGTAATGAATAACACTTTTTCCTAGTGTTATTCATAATTATTATCTGGTTGATAATATATTGATAATATTATTATATTATCACATCCTAAATTGTATCATTAATATATTGATAATAATTATATTTATAATTATTATAATAATTATATTTATAATTATTATAATAATTATAAATATAATAATTATTGTTATTATACTGACAATAATAATCATATTGTCATTATTATCTCATTACGTCAATGATTATCATTGACTATAAATATTATCATAACATTATAATACTAACTTGGTCTGTTATTAACCAATATATTTTAGAAGAGTGTTTATATAGGGTATTAATAATGTTGTTATTATTATAATAATAACAACATTTATTATTATACCCTTTAATTAGTATTAATAATAATAATAATATATTATTATTATTATTATTATTATTATTATTATTATAAGTCATTATTATTGTTATAATAATAATAATTATTATAATAAAAATTATAACAATATCATATTATTGTTACGATAGGGTGTAACAATATATAATAAGACAATAACTACTATGTAGTTAAAAAAAAAAAAAAAACTTGTGAGCTTGTGAATATTAGTTTAAGCTTTACATTTCGGGTGGAAAGAGCTATCTCCTATGAAGTATGAAGCTACTCTCATAAGTCGGATACAAGTTATGCCCTAATGAGAGAAAGAGCTATCTCATAGGAAGCGTGAAAGCTACCACACCGGTAGAAAGAGCTACCTCCTCGAAAGTGTGAAAGCCACCTTTGGTGGCCGCCTAGGAAAGGGCTACCTTAGAGGTTGAGTGAAGCTACTACTTCCTTACTTTGTGTATATAAATAAGTCCTTATAACAAGAGTTTGAGGAGTACTCGTTGGTTCTCTTGAGTGAATTCGCACACATTTACATGTTTTCGAGTTGCTATCCCTTTTTGATTCATGTTTTTAGCTAGAGCAATGATAACCATATGCAATGTTTTAATTTCCCCTCACTTGTAGAATACTTCTTTTGCATACTTTTGGTGAACCTAAGGCCGAGCACTTTCAATTGCTTCTCCCAAGTACTTCCACGTTCTATTTTGCTTGAGGACAAGCAAAAGCTTAAGTGTGTGGGGATTTGATAAGTGCTCGTAGTATAGTAATGCAAAGCGTTATTATCTTACAATGAACATATCTTTTATCAGATTTTATCACTAAATTGTGTGCATTTGTGTATTCTTATGCATTGTAGGTTTGTGGAGCCAATTTGGAGAAAAAGAACGAAGTTAGATCGTGTTCGCCGTTTTTTGGAAGTTTTCGGACCAAGCAAGGAACAAGGCACGAGCTTAGACTTGTGAGTGTGTGCCAACCTCCTTTGGAAGGGCACAAAGGCAGTCACATTCACAATAAGTCTAACTCGTGTTGCTTAGGAGAGCTCACCAAGAAAAGACTTGAAGCAATCGGAACGATCTACCATTGATTGTGCGCCCAATTCAATGGCCTCAATGAAGAACGACGGATTTGGGAGCGTTTCGGCGAGTTACTGTATAAGCACTGTAGCTTTGTTACTGCAGTAAAACAATGTAGCAAAGTTACTATTCACTTCGGCCGAATTTCAGAATTCCAGAGAATTCACACGGGCGTGTGGAATTAACACACGGCCGTGTGAATTAATTTTTCAGCAGACAGAAACTTCACACGCCCGTGTGTTAATTCCACACAGCCGTGTGAAGTCCCGATAAGTCAAAAATTTAAAGCCGCACTCAGCATTATAAAAGCCCGATTTGGAGACTTTTGACATATCTTTTGACCTATCTTTCTCCCTAACTTCTGGAGAGTACGGCTAAGGTTTAGGAGAGGACTTTGTGGAGGATTGGAGCGCGTCATCGGCATCGATATTGACGTACGACGGTCGCACAAGACCACGGCCACACCATACGCAAGGGGGTTTTTGTCAATGCATTCGTTTTATTCTTTCTTTCATATTTTGATGAACATGTATAGCTCCATGAGGAGCTAAACCCCTCGTGGGTATTCGGACTTGTAAACCCTAGGATTATTATGTTTCTATGACATTGTTATTATGCTTTTCCATTATTGATGAATAAATTCGAGTTTCAATTTTAATTTTCTTTTGCTATTGTTTTCTCTTAGCCGTGACATTAAGGATTGAGAACAATCTAGGTTATCCTTTGGAGGGGTGACAACTCCTATAGAGTTAGACTACTTAAGATTGAAGAAGGTTAAGAGGGAGAGTTGTGAGGTATCCATGCATCCCCTTTCCCGTCCGTTGTGATTTCTCCCTACCTCCATTTCCTTGATTTACTAGCGGTCGAGATAGAGTGAAGTCCTAGGTAGATAAACTCCCCTGGGGCTTAGTTGCGCAAGTAACAGAGTGAAGGGTTGACGTGAATCCTATGTACTGTTGCTTAATTTAGACTTGGGTTCTTCCACCTGGACCAAAGGGGTAGAACTATACATAGGAACAGGTTTTATCACTAGGAATCCCTAAAGCGTAAAGCAATCCCACGTAGTGTTAGGCTTAGGTAGAAATACTCCCCTGGGGCTTAGTTGCGTGAGCGACAGAGTGAAGGGTTGACGTGAATCCTAATACCGGGACATAATGTTGGGATTAGTCACGGTTGACCTTAGGTTTGGGACCGTGTGTTTAAGGATATCCTCGACTCAATTCACATCAATAGGAAAGTATAATAGCATAGTCTTGCACTAGAAGCATAAGTCCTAGAGGTAATTTGTCCGGATACCCTATTTCATTCATTGCTAGTCTTTCTCCTTCTACTTTTACTTGCACTTTCTTGTCTTTCATCCCTCTATTTACTTTCTTGTCTTTTATTTTAATTGATTCCATAATTCTCTCATCAAACCGATTATCACTTTTCGTACACCGCATAACTAAATAGTGAATTCTTGTGTTCTAAATCCCTATTCCCTGTGGATTCGACTACCCACTCACTAGGGTAATTTTATTACTTCGACAAACCTGTGCACTTGCGGGATAAACGCAAGGGGTCGTGTCAAACATCGCACCAAAAACAACCCTGGGGGTACAAAGGGTCTCTGAGACCCCCCTTTTTTCTGGGTCACTCACTGTGCACGCTACCGAGAGGTCTGACCGGTAGCTGGTGCGGGTCCCGCAAGTGTACGGGGTTGCCAAGTAATACCCCTTGCTCACGCACGAGGGGGTCGTATTCCCAAGGGCTCGAGAATCTACCCTTACTTCCTCTTTGTATGATTGTTTGGCCGATCGATTCAAGTGTTGCGAAAATAAAATGAAAACACAATTAAAAAGCTAATGAAATACTCTAAGGCTGAGGCAATAATCAAAGGGTAAAGCAGCGCAAGGATAGGGTCACGGATGAGGATTCCCAAGGGGGCTACTAAAGTATGAAGGTTGCCCTAACTAGCATGCAAATAAGGAGTTTGGACCGAGAAACCCTAAATTAGACCAACCCGATGGTCATGGAAATTGGTCCCTAATCCAGTACAAGTATTGAATACGAAATTCCTTCCGCTCAAACCCTCATACGATTGCAATGAGAAAGATAGGTTTCTCAAGCTAGGGCCAAGACACAATCAAGGTCAACCCTAACAATGGAGGGGTACAAATACCCGATGGTCACGTTATATTCGTACATGTATCCCTACCAAGCTTGGTGAGCCTAATACTAGGGCAATGGTCATGCTTCTTAGTGATAGGAGCCCGAAAGTGCACGGGTTGTCACAGTAATAAAATACCCTAGTGAGTGGGTAGTCGTATCCACAGGGAATAGGGATTTAAAACACAAGAATTGACTATTTAGCTATGCGGTGTACGGTGAGTGTGAAGAGAATCAATGAGTGAGTGTGAAAAAAATTATAAAGAAAACAAGAAATAAAAGAGAAGTGTGATAGATAGGAGAGTGCAAGCAAGAGCAAATAGAGAAGGACAATCAATGAGTAAAGTTGGGTACCCGGACAAGCTACCCCTAGGACTTATGCTTCTAGTGCAAGACAATACTATTATACTCTCCTATTGATATTAATTAAGTCGAGGAAATCCTTAAACACATGGTCCCAAACCTAAGGTCAACCGTGAGTAACCCCGACACTATGCCCCGGCATTAGGTTTCACTACGACCCTTGACTCTTGTTGACCTGTCAACTAAGCCTTAGGGGAGTCTATCTTCCTAAGCCTCACAATGCGTGGGATTGCTTTAAGTTCTAGGGATTCCTAGTGATAAACCTTGTTCCTATGTATAGCTCTAACCCTTTCGTCCAGGTAAAAGAACCCTAGTCTAAATTAAGCCCCAGCACTACGATTCACTTCAATTCTTCACTCTGTTGCTTGCGCAACTAAGCCCCAGGGAAGTTTACCTCCTAGCACTTCACTCTATCTCGACCGCTAAGAACTCATGGAACACGGAGGTAGGGAGAATCACACCGAAGAGGAAAGGGAAGTTTCGCTACCTCACAACTCACCCTCTCGACCCTCTTCAATCCTAAGTAGTCCAACCCTATAGGAGTTGTCACATCTCCAAAGGATAACCTAGATTGTTCTCAACCCTAGTGTCACGGCTAAGGGAAAACAATTACAAGATGCAATTAAGATTGAAACTCAATTTTATTCATCAATAATGGAAAAGCATAATAATAATGTCAAAGAAACATAATAATCCTAGGGTTTACAAGTCCGAATACCAACAAGGGGTTTAGCTCCTCATGGAGCTATACAAATGCATCAAAATATGAAAATGAATACAAATTGAAAGCATAGATGAAAACCCCCTTGTGTATGGTGTGGCCGTGCTCTTGTGCGGCCGTCGGACGTCGATGACGATGCCGATGACGCGCTCCAAACCTCCACAAAATCCTCTCCGAAACCTTAGTCGCAACCCTCCAGAAGTTGGTAGAAAAGATTGGCAAAAAGATGTGGAAAAAGTCTCCAAATCAGGCTTTTATAATGTTGAGTCGCGGCTTTAAATCAGCTGAATCGGGATTTCACACGGCCGTATGGGATTTCTGGAATGCTGATTTTCGGCAAACAGTGAACAACAACTTGCTATAGTACTTTTGATACAGTTCCCCGAAACGCTCCCGAATTCATCGTTTTTCATCGAGGCCATTGAATTGGGCACACAATCAACGGTAGACCATACCGATTGCTTCAAATTTTCTTATTGGTGAAGTTCTCCTATACTAACACGAGCTAGACTTATTGTGAATGTGACTGCCTTTGTGCCCCTCCAAAGGAGGTTAGCACACACCCACAAGTCTAGACCCGTGCCTTATTCCTTGCTTAGTCCGAAAACTTCCCAATAATGGCAAACACGATCTAACTTCGCTCTTTTCCTACAAATTAGCTCCACAAACCTACAATGCACAAAAGCACACCAATACACATAATTTAGCGATAAAATATGATAAAGATAATGCTCATTGTAAGATAATAACACTTCGCATTACTATAACACAAGCACTTATCAAACCCCCACACACTTAAGCTTTTGTTTGTCCTCAAGCAAAATAGAACGTGAAAGTACTTGGGAAGAACAATTGAAAGTGCTCGGCCTTAGGTTCAGCAAAGGTATGCAAAAGAAGCATTCTACAAGTAAAGGGAAATCAAAACATTGCATATGTTTACCATTGCTTTAGCTAAAAATTTGAATAAAAAAGGACAACAACTTGAAAATGTATAAGTGTGTGAGAATTCACTCAAGAGAACCCAATGAGTACTCCTCAAACTCTTGTTACAAGGTCTTATTTATGTACACAAAGTAGGCAGGTAGTAGCTTCACTTAACCTCTAAGGTAGCCCTTTCCTAGGCGGCCGCCAAAGGTGGCTTTCACGCTTTCGAGGAGGTAGCTCTTTCTACCGGGGTAGTAGCTTTCACGCTTCCCATGAGATAGTTCTTTCTCTCATTAGGGCATAACTTGTATCCGACTTATGAGAGTAGCTACATACTTCATAAGAGATAGCTCTTTCCACCCCAAATGCAAAGATAAAAGCTAAACTAATATTCACAAGCTCACAAGCTATTTTTTTCAGCAATATAGAACTTAAAAACTTGCTAAAGTAATACTAAACTAGTCCTTAAAACTTCGAGCTTGAGTTTCCAAAAGATTTCAAGAGTGAGTAGTGCAATGATAGATAATCGAGCAAAAATTCCCTAAAATTCAAGTGAAACTAGAGCATAATAAGATACAATGTTAAAAATTCTCCTAAACTCTAAGAATACAACCGTTGCAACTAAGGTGAACCGCCATAGGCTACATGAACATAAGCAACTGAACGCACAAGTATAAGGTGTGGGAATGTGAACTCCCCCCACACTTAAGATGTACATTGTCACCAATGTATGCATGCAAGCATAATGAAACACAAAGCAATGAAAAACAATTAGTGTGGAAGTAGGCAATTGAAACATTACTCCCCTGAACTCCAAGTGTTGCATTTGATGGAGCTAGGTGCATTGAGAGTTGAGTCTCAATGGTTTGTGGAGCACACACGGTCCCATGACCGTACCTATGACTATTACTCAAATTCCTTACATCAAAGACCATCTGCACACATACTAAGGGGTTCAGTATAGCTCAAGAAGAATCAAAATAAAATTCGAGTATATAAAGATATAGAAATGAAATACAACTCGAGAAAAATAAAAGCAAAATAAAAGATAAACTCAGAAGGAGGATCCTTTGTGAGTGCTACAAGTCCAAAATATAAAGAAAAGTACAAAAGAAATAAAAACTAAAATCATCTCTGAATGCTGTGTGGTATGGGTAGCTCTCAACTCGGCCACCTCGGTCTGTAGTACCCCCACCGCACTCTAGAGGCGCTCAAATCTGCCCTGGCCTCGAGAGGGTGAGAACATGCGCATTGGAGGTGGCCCTTGCACTGTGGGTGGCACCTGTGTATCTGTCTGTGCGGGAGGTGGCTCCAGTGCTGGCTGTGATCCCTCGGCCTGATCTGAATGGGGTATGATCATGGAGCAGACTCCCGGTCTTGATCTGCGTATCGTCGCCATCAACCGTAATGTCTCTGTGCCGAGTGGAGCTGGTACAGTCGCCTTCTCAGCCCCACGAACTCCGTCCCTCAGACCCATGCCTATAATGAGGCGAGTGATGAAGGGGCCTGAGAAAATAACTCCACATCTGGTGTACTAGCCCTAATGGCGTATATACTCAGCTAGAACATGCCCCAAATGGAGTGGCTCGCTCTGTACTATGGGGTCAAGGTAGAGCATCTCCTGTGTAATCAGCACCCCTGTGCTATCTCCTCTACCGCTCATTGACCTGCTCAGTACGACATGGATGTACATGTACGCTGGCCAGGAAAGGAATGTCGCCTTCGAAACCCCCGGCTCATATTGCCCGTCTCCGCACAACGTTCTGTAGGACCACTGAGGTGTCAATGATAAGTGCTCATGTTATAGTAATGCGAAGTGTTATTATCTTGCAATGAGCATTGATTTAATCAGATTTTATCACTAAAAAGTGTGCATATTGATAAACGCCTAAATATACATATTCTTTGCATATTCGGGCGTATGTATTTCATATTTTTATATGAGTTGATGCCCGTTTTTGGTATAAATGGGTTTCTTTCGTGTTACAGGCACCAATGAGGCCCTAGCGAGTTTGACGACAGAATTAGAGAAGAAATCAACATCGAAAACACTGTTTCTGAGCCAGGGTACTGTAGCGATACTGTAACAACCACTGTAGCATGAAGACTTGAAGAATTAGCTTGGTCAGGAAGTTCATGCGGGCAACCATGCGAGCGCACGAAGACCATGCGGGCGCCTTGATCTTTTGAGGGAGTGTTCTCATTATGTATTTGGTTTTCTTCATGTATTTTCTTGCTTATTTTGTGATCATGAGTAACTAAACCCCAAGATCACCGGATGTAGGTGAACCTTGGGGGTGAACTTGTGTTGTTTGGATGCTTGACTTAGTATGTGCATTTGTTTTGGTTTGTGATCCATGTTTGGTGTATCTTGAATGGCTTGGTATGTATGAGAACTCTATGTATCAATTCCTAGAAAATACTAGGTTGCATGACCATTGCTCTAGTATTAGGCTCACCAAGCTTGGAATGGAATACATGTACGAATACACCGTGACCATCGGGTATTTGTACCCCTCCAATTGTTAGGGTTGTCCTTGATTGTGTCTCAACCCTAGCTTGAGAAATCCACTACACCCAATGCGATAGTAGGAGGATTTGGGCGGAAATAATTCCGTATTCCAATACTAGTATCGGATTAGGGACCAAACACAGCGACCATCGGGTTGGTCTAACTTAGGGTTTCTCGGTCCAAAACCACTCACGTGCATGCTAGTTAGGGCATCCTTAGCACTTTAGTAGCCCCCGAGGGAATCCTCATCCGTGACCATTTCCTTGCCTTGATTTTCCTCCGTATTTGTATTTGCTATTTACATGCTTCTTACATCCGTAGATAATTTGTAGTTCTCTCTATTAAGTGATTTCTAAGGTTAGACAATATTGCGATAAGGAAGTAAGAATAGATTCTCGGGCCTTTGGGAGTATGACCCCCTCGTACTCGCATCAACGTCCGACGGCCTCACAAGACCACGGCCACGCCGCACACAAGGGGATTTTCATCTATGCATTCAATTTGTGTTCTTATTATTATTTTGATGGATTTGTATAGCTCCATGAGGAGCTAAACCCCTTGTGGGTATTCGGACTTGTAAACCATAGGATTATTATGTTTCTTTGACATTGCTATTATGCTTTTCCATTATTGATGAATTAAATTGAGTTTCAATCTTAATTTCTTCTTGTTATTGTTTTCCCTTAGCCGTGACACTAGGGTTGAGGACAATCTAGGTTATCCTTTGGAGGCGTGACAACTCCTATAGTATTAGACTACTTAGGATTGAAGAGGGTTGAGAGGGTGAGTCGTGAGGTAGCTGAACGTCCCCTTTCCCTCCGATGTGATTCTCCCTACCTCCATGTTCCATGATTTATTCGTGGTCGAGATAGAGTCAGGTGCTAGGAGATAAACTCCCCTAGGGCTTAGTTGCGTGAGCAACAGAGTGAAGAGTTGAAGTGAATCTTAGTGCTGTGACTTAATTTAGACTAGGGTTCTTTCACCTGTACCAAAGGGTTAGAACTATACATAGAAACAGGGTTAATCACTAGGAATCCCTAGAACTTAAAGCAATTCCACGTAGTGTGAGGCTTAGGTAGATAGACTCCCCTAAGGCTTAGTTGACAGGTCAACGAGAGTCAAGGGTCATAGTGAAACCTAATGCCGAGGCATAGTGTTGGGATTAGTCACGGTTGACCTTAGGTTTGGGACCGTGTGTTTAAGGATCTCCTCGACTCAATTAACATCAATAGGAAAGTATAATAGCATTGTCTTGCACTAGAAGCATAAGTCCTAGGGGTAGCTTGTCCGGGTATCCATCTTTACTCATTGCTTATCCTACTCTTTTACTCCTACTTGCACTCTCTCACCTTCCACAATTCTATTTAATTCATGCTTATATTAGTTTTGTTTACACTCACTCATTGATTTCTTTCCACACATCGTATTAGCTACATAGTGAATACTTGTATCTCAAATCCCTATTCCCTGTGGATACGACTACCCACTCACCAGGGTATTTTATTACTTCGACAACCCATGCACTTGCGGGGTACACACGCAAGGGGTGTGTCAAGTTTTTGGTGCCGTTGCCGGGGAATAGGTGTATTTTTTATACTTGTTTTTGCTATTTTAGCTATTTTAGTTCGTTTTCTATTTCACACTTCTTTATCTATCATTGTTCTTATTTTTCTTTCTCTTTGCTTTGGCTTCAGGTTATGACCCGCAAGAACTCTTCGATTCTTGTTAAAGGAGACCCGAAAATTGGTAGAGGAACGCATCGAAAAGGGAAGGAACCTGTGGAAGAACAGTCCAATCAAGCCAATATTGATTCAGAAGGGTTAGAAGCAATGGCAGAACAAAATGAAGAACAGAGGACATTGTCCGATTTTGCTAGACCCGCGGTGATGAGGACCCAATCGAGCATCGTGAGGCCCCCAATTACCGCAAATAATTTTGTGTTAAGGCCGTCGTTCATTCAAATGTTGCAATAGTCTGCATAATTTAATGGGTTGGCCGATGAAGATCCCAACAACCACATAGAGAACTTTCTTGAAGTGTGCGCCATGTTGAAGATCAATGGAGTAACGGACGATGCGATTCGTTTGAGAGCCTTCCCATTTTCATTGAAGGGAAAAGTAAGACAATGGCTTCATTCATTACCGGGAGCATCTATCACTACTTGGGAGGAGATGACCGAGGCATTCTTGGCTAGATATTTCCCTCCGCGAAAATCAGCGAGGCTTCGGAATGAGATTTCATCCTTCATGCAAATGGAATTGGAGTCTCTATTCGAGACATGGGAAAGGTTCAAAGAGCTCCTTTGCAAATGCCCGCAACATGGATTCCCCGAGTGGATGATCATTCACACCTTTTACAATGGGCTGAATCTGAGTACCAAGCAACTCTTAGATGCAACGGCAGGAGGAACTCTAGGAAGCAAGACTCCCGGTGAAGGCTGGCACCTTATCGAAGAGATGGCTATGAATAACTAACAATGGAACACAAAGGACCAAAAGAAGGTGGCCGAAATTCATGAGGTTGACATGATTACATCGTTGGTGGCACAAGTAGAGTCATTGAGTAAGAAGTTAAATGTTCTAACTTCGCCAAGAGTTGCGGCCATCACTACTTGTAACGGTTGTGGGGGAGGTCACGCTTCAAATGATTGTCCTATTGCTATCAGAGGCACTAGTGCGGTGGAGCAGGTCGTTTTGTGGGCAATACTTATAGAGGACAAGGCCAAGGAAACCCGTATAGTGGAACTTACAATCAGGGATGTAGGAATCACCCGAATTTCTCATGGAGCAATCAAGGGCAGTCGCAACAAAAGAGCAACGCACCACCGGGATTTCAAAATCAACAAGCACCAAACCTAGAAAGCCGAGTGACTGGGCTAGAGGGGAAGATGACCGATCTAGAGAAAGCCCTCATGAGGTTCATTTCTTCATCGGATGCTAGATTTCAGTCGGTGGAAGCTACACTTCGCAATCACACCACCTCCCTACACTATTTGGAGAATCAAGTGGGGCAAATTGCGAAGACCTCAAGGTAGTTTGCCTAGTAATACGGAGACCAATCCAAGGGAGCAATTAAAGGCAATTACCTTGAGAAGTGGAAAAGTGGTCGAGAGAAATCTCCCTCTAGAGAAGACAAATGAAGCACCCGAAGTTGAAAATGTGGGGGGAGAAGCACTAAAGGAGAAAGTGGTGGCATTACCACCCTACAAGCCGAGGATCCCCTATCCTTCAAAGTTGAAGAATGACCAAGACAATGAGCAATACAAGAAATTTTTGGGTATTTTCAAACAGCTGCACATCAACATACCGTTCGCGGAGGCGTTGTCCCAAATGTCTAAGTATGCGAAGTTCTTGAAGGACCTCTTGACCAACAAGAGGAAGTTGGAGGAAGGTGCAGCTATAGTTCTTGATGCCAATTGCTCGGCCGTCTTGCAAAAGAACATGTTGAGTAAGAGAAAAGATCCCGGGAGTTTTATCATACCATGCAACATTGGCAACTTGGGTGAAGAGATGGAATTAGCCGATTCGGAGGCAAGCATCAATGTCATGCACTACACGTTTTTCCAAAAGTTATGTTTGGGCGAGCCTAGACCAATGATAAACACCTAAATATACATATTTCCTATGTATTCGGGCGTATGTATTACGTATTTTTATATGAGTTGATGCCCGTTTTTGGTCTGAATTGGTTTCTTTCATGTTACAGGTACCAATGAGACCCCAGCGAGCTCGATGATAGAATTTGAGAAGAAATCGGAATCGAAAAACTATTTCTGAGCCGGGGGGAGGATACTGTAGCAATCACTGTAGCATGAAGACTTGAAGAACGGCTTGGTCAGGAGATTCATGCGGGCAACCATGCGGGCGCAGTAGAGGACGCATGTGGTACTGTAGAAGTTCTACTATAGCGATACTGTAGCAACTTACTCGATTTTCGGGATTTCTCGGAAATTTTCTCTCCCCGCATGCGGGGCCGCATGGGAGGCCGTATAGCTCGCTGGAATGGGTTTTTAAAGAGGATTAGGGCACTTTTCTTGGGGTCTTTTGGCCACCATTCTCTCCAAAATCATTCTCTAGGGTTTCAAGGGGTTGGAGAGGCGAATCTAAGGAGCAAATCAAGAGGAGAAGAGGGGATCTATCAAGGAGTACATCTAGGAGTTCGTCGACGCCGATCCATCGGGTTCTCATCACCACCTCCTAGTCTTCATCTTAGGGGAAGTTTTATGAGCTTTTTGTTGTATTTCTTATTTGCTATACTCTCTCCATTGTTGATGATGAACTAGGCTCCCAAGGTCACCAGGCATCAGGTGAACCTTGGGATGAACTTGTTTATATGAATACTTGATTTATATGTATGGTATTTGTGTGGTTTATGGTTCAATCTTGGTGCACTTTGATGTATAGGTATGCATGAGAACTCTATGTATCGATTTCTAGGTTATATAAAGTTACGTGACCATCGCCTTAGTATTAGACCCACCACGTTTGGAAGGGATACATGTATGAATACGCCGTGACCATCGGGTATTTGTACCCCTCCAACCATTAGGGTTGAGCCTAGATGTTGTGTTTGACCTTAATTCGGGATTTTCCTAGGCTTAATGCAATCGTGTGAGAATTTGGAAGGAAGTGATTCCGTATTCCAATACTCATACCGGATTAGGGGTTATCACCGTGACCATCGGGGTGACCTACCTTTGGGCATCTCTTGGCCTAACCACCTTTACCTGTGTAATTCGAGTATCCTTCTAGCTTTAGTAGTCCCGAGGGGATCCTCGCCCGTGGACCTCGAACTTTCATTGTTACTTGCTTCCTTACTACGCTTATGTGGTGAGCCTTAGTCCATGTGTTTATAGTTTTCTCTTTTATTTGTTTTCTTATCTTGTTTTAAATCTATATTTGGTAGACTAGACAGTGTCATTGAGAGGGGAGTAATAGCATCTCTTGGAACCACAGGGAATACGACCTCCTGTGTTTGCACGAGGGGTATTACTTGGCGACCCGTGCGCTTGCGGATTGATCACCAAGTTTTTGGCGCCGTTACTAGTGAATTACAAGCATGTTAGGAAAACCTTTAGTTCACTGATTTAGTCATTTTATTTTCTTTTGTAAATATTGGTCTTGGTATGTGTCCTTTACCATTTTGTGCATATTTATTTATTTTACTTCTTTCTTGTTTTCTTCGATAGCTCATTAATTTTAATTTTGTTTGCTTATACAGGGCCATGGACCACAGAGAAAGATTATTGGCCACAAAAAACTATGCATTTGAGAAAACGATGGAAGAATATTCTGCCATGAGAGCACGCCAGAGCAATCCATACCATAATGACTACTATCCATAGTGGCAAGGGCACCAAAATTTTTCTACACATCATTATACTCAACAATGGGAGCACCCTTACCAAGGATTGCCACGAGAACCCTCCTTTCAAGAACCATGGCATTACCACCCTTCAGTCGTTCGAAGAAGGCCACTTAATGAATGGGGTTTCAATACACAAGATGTGTTTGAAAGATTTATGATGAATACGGATGCTGAACTTGAAGCCCTGAATTCCAAAAATTTTAGTGCCCATGTGTTTCTTCCAAGCATGGAAAACAAGATAGGAGTGTCTTCCAATATATCGACGGAGTTCCCACGCACTAGAGAAGACCTACCTCAGATTGACACTAGTTTGGAAGAGAACATAGGTGAATTTGAGGTGGAAATTGATGTTGAGGCGTGGGAGATTGAAGAAGCGGTTGAGGTATCATCTATACCTTGTGAGCAAATGATAGATGTTCCATCTCAAGGTGAAGTTGAAGAAGAAAGAGAGGAGGATGATATCATGGACATGGACAAATATGAGGAAGTGGAAGAAGCTCCATCGACCACATTTGAAGACGCTACTTGCCTCAACATTGATCATTCAACAAATGAATCAATAATCTTCAAGTGCCGAGAGAAAATTCCCGGAATTGTATTTGAAGATGTGGGTGAGAGGTTAAGGTCATCCTTGAGCCCACCAATGCCGGGCTTGGACAATTCCCAACCAAAAATATTTCCGTGGCAGCCCAAGAAAATTTTGTGGGCAATGGTTGACTATTCAAGAGGGTTGGGAGAAGAAATGTGGAAAGGATGTTAAAGCCATAAATTGATCCACCTATGCAAAGATTGACAAGTTCTCAACCCAACTTGTTCCGTTGGAGACCCAAACAACACTTATAGGTAGTTCAAGGGCATTTCATAGGAGCCGGGAACAAAGAAGAAGCGGGAAGGAGGTTCAAGCCATCTAAGGATCTGCCCAAGGTTAAGTTGCACAACTCTCGGCCCAAGCTCATGGAGGCCAAAAGGTAACTCATGCTTTGCCTCCAAATTTGCATCATTCCGGAAGGTATGTTTCATATTTCTTGGTAGTTCTTATGCAACCTCTTGCCGGGATGAACACACTGTTTTCAAGCCTCCTTAGGTAAGAAAAAGGTACGTCGAGCTAATGACGTTAAACAAGCGCTTCTTGGGAGGCAACCCAAGCATAAAAATTCATTGCATGTGTGTTTTTCGTATTTTTGGTGTGTTTGCTTGCTTGAGTGTTCTTTGTTTTCAAGTGTGTGATTGTGGTTAGTTAGTCGTTTATCATCGTGCCCCTATTCTTCATGTGTGTTTGCTTGGGGACAAGCAAATGCTTAGGTGTGGGGATGTTTGATAAACGCCTAAATATACGTATTTCCTATGTATTCAGGCGTATGTATTGCGTATTTTTATATGAGTTGACACCAGTTTTTGGTCTAAATTGGTTTATTTCGTGTTACAGGTACCAATGAGACCCCAGCGAGCTCGATGACAGAATTTGAGAAGAAATCGGCATCCAAAACACTATTTTCTAAGCCTGGGGGGTACTATAGCATGAAGACTTGAAGAACGCCTTGGTCAGGAGATTCATATGGGCTACCATGCGGGCGCAATAGAGACCGCATGTGGTACTGCAGTAGTTCTACTGTAGCAAGTACTGTAGTGGCAATGTAGCAACTTAAGCGATTTTCGGGATTTCTCGGAAATTTTCTCTCCCCGCATGCGGGCCGTATAGCTCGGTGGAATTTATTTTTAAAGAGGATTAGGGCACATTTCTTGGGATCTTTGGCCACCATTCTCTCCACAATCATTCTCTAGGGTTTCAAAGGGTTGGAGAGGCGAATCTAAGGAGCAAATCAAGAGGAGAAGGGGGGATCTATCAAGGAGCACATCTAGGAGTTCGTCGGCGCCGATCCATCGGATTCTCATCACCACCTCATAGTCTTCATCTTAGGGGAAGTTTTATGAGCTTTTTGTTGTATTTCTTGTTTGCTATACTCTCTCCATTGTTGATGATGAACTAGACTCCCAAGGTCACCGGGCATCCGGTGAACCTTGGGATGAACTTGCTTGTATGAATACTTAATTTACATGTATAGTATTTGTGTGGTTTATGGTTCAAGCTTGGTGCACTTTGATGTATTGGTATGCATGAGAACTCTGTGTATCGATTTCTAGGTTATACTAAGTTGCGTGACCATCGCCTTAGTATTAGACACACCAAGTTTGGAAGGGATACATGTACGAATACGCCGTGATCATCGGGTATTTGTACCCCTCCAACCATTAGGGTTAAGCCTAGATGTTGTGTTTGACCTTAATTCTGGATTTCCCTAGGCTTAATGCAATCGTGTGAGGATTTGGGCGTAAGTGATTCCGTATTCCAATACTCATACCGGATTAGGGGCTATCACCATGACCATCGGGGTGACCTACCTTTGGACATCTCTTGGCCTAACCACCTTTACCTGTGTAATTCGAGTATCCTTCTAGCTTTAGTAGTCCCGAGGGGATCCTCGCCCGAGGACCTCGAACTTTCATTGTTACTTGCTTCCTTAGTACGCTTATGTAGTGAGCCTTAGTCCATGTGTTTATAGTTTTCTCTTTTATTTGTTTTCTTATCTTGTTTTAAATCTATATTTGGTAGACTAGACAGTGTCATCTAGAGGGGAGTAATAGCAGCTCTTGGAACCCCATGGAATACGACTCCCTCGTGCTTGCACAAGGGGTATTACTTGGTGACCCGTTGCGGATTGATCATCAACCAACTCGAATGACACTTCAACTTGCGGACCGATCGGTGAGGCATCCGAGAGGGATTGTGGAAGACGTGTTGGTGAAGGTGGATAAATACATATTTCCTGTTGACTTCGTGGTGTTGGATGTCGATGAGGATGTCGTGGTGCCATTGATCCTTGGAAGGCTCTTCTTGCATACTTCCAAGGCTTTGATTGACATGGACGGCGGGGAGCTCACATTGCGAGTTGGAGATGACAAATTTACATACCGCCTCACCGAAGCCATGAGACACTCTCTTGACTTTGATGATACTTTATATTTTCTTGACACCAACGATGAGCTAATTGATGATTATGTGCCGGAAATGTTGAACCCTGATCCGTATGAAGGGTGGCCGAACCACGACATGGAGATTGAAGAAGAAGTGCTATTACTTGGTCTAGTCGAGAAGGAAGTAAAACCGGACTCGGGACTCATGAAGAAGATGAGAAGGAAGATCAAGAGAGCGAGGAGGCCCCACACGAAAAGACCCAAGGACAATGGGGATGAGCAAGAACGGAGTAAGGGTGTTTCACCCTGGTGTGGTAACAAAATCGCTAACTCTCCCTCTATTCTACAAAAATTATGTCTGCATGCTTTTAGGTTGTAGGGAAGAGGGAAACCTTCATTCATGAACTGCCGTAAGGTAAGGCAGGTATGTCAAGCTAAGTGACGTTAAACAAGCACTTCTTGGGAGGCAACCCAAGGTTTTTACAGCTTTTCTAGGACTTAGTTTAGTGTTAGCATGAATAGGAGTCTTAGTTTTGGTTCCTGAATTTTTAATGCATGTGCTGCAACATTATTGTGGATTGTTGATGTTTTCGTGTGTCTAAACGATTATTGACGAAGTTTGAGTTGGTTGAGCGTGTTTTCTATTGTATCTGGTCGTGTTTTGATGGTTTTCACAGGCTCTAAGTATCGTATTTATTTTCTAAATTTGTCTGCAGAGTCTGTGATTTTTCTAAGTAAACCAGAGAAAACACACGGCCGTGTGAAATTTCCACATGGGCGTGTGCTACCAAATAGGGCTCAACCAGAAAGGGCACAGGGGTGTGACCTTGCAGCTATGAAAAACCTCAGAAATGGCACACGGCCGTGTGAAATCTTGTAGGACTTAAGCTCTCAGTCCAGAGAGTCCATAGGAGCATGTGGGTGCCCCTGTTAGTACCCATGTGTTAAGGCACACGGCCGTGTGAAACTCTACAGAAAGTCCCCTTCCATCCCGAGAAAACACAGGGGCGTGTGGCCGGCCCTGTGGAAGGGCTTATGAAAGGCACACGGCCGTGTCGGACACTTAGGGTTTCTCGGGCAAGTTAGAGAGGCCACAGGGGCGTGTGACATGCCCTTGTGCTTTTGGCCAGGTTTGGCACACGGCCGTGTGAAATTCTCAAGGACCTTAGAATTTTCCCGTAAGCACATAGGGGCGTGTAGGTGCCCCTATGAAGCTCCCTTGTGAAGGCACATGGCCATGTGGGAGTCTCACACGGGCGTGTGGGGTAGTCCAGAGAGTAACTAGAGTGCACATAGGGGTGTGTGTTGGCCCCTGTGAACCCTAATTTCCGAGGCACAGGGCCGTCTGAATCCCCAGAACTTCAAAAGCCGCGCCTTTTCTTTTAGATTTCACTCGTGCCTTTTTATCTTTCCACTCTACATAACTCTCTAAACTCTCTCTTAGCTTTTCTGATCATCACTGAGTTTCTTTGGAGGTTTTCTTGGAGTTTTCCCGGCCGATTTTAGGTATTCCTTCATCCACATTGTCGGTAAGAAACTTCAACCTCTTTTCTTCATCAAATCTTGATTTAATTCGTTCTTTTTGATGATTTCACTTGTTTTTAATGATTAAAGTATAGGCGAATGTGTTTAGAATAGAATTAGAATGAATTTAAATGTAAAAAGGATATTTTAGCCCCCACGGCTGTGGGGCTCTGTCCACCCGACGATTGATAAGTGCTCGTATTATAGTAATGCGAAGTGTTATTATTTTGCAATGAGAATTGATTTAATCAGATTTTATCACTAAATTGTGTGCATTTGTGTATTTTTATGCATTGTAGGTTTGTGGAGCTAATTTGGAGAAAAAAAGAACGAAGTTAGATCATGTTCGCCATTGTGGGGAAGTTTTTGGACCAAGCGAGGAACAAGGCACGAGCCAAGACTTGTGAGTGTGTACCAACCTCCTTTGGAGGGGCACAAAGGCAGTCACATTCACAACAAGTCTAACTCGTGTAGCTTAGGAGAACTTCACCAAGAAGGAGACTTGAAGCAATCTACACGATCTACCATAGATTGTGTGCCCAATTCAATGGTCTCGATGAAGAACAACAAATTCGGGGGCATTTCGGTGAGTTACTGTAGGAACATGGTAGCTTGCCACTGTAGCAAAACAATGTAGCAAGCTAATGTTCACTTTCTGCCAAAAATCAGCTTTCCAGAGACTTCACACGGGCGTGTGGAAATTAAAGTTGGCCGTGTGAATAAATTTTTCAGCAACTCAGAAACTTCACACGGGCGTGTAGAAATTCCACACGGCCGTGTGAAGCCCCGATATATCCGATTTTAAAGCCGCGACTCAACATTATAAAAGCCCGATTTGGAGACTTTTGAAATATCTTTTGACCTATCTTTCTCCCGAACTTCGGAGGAGTGCAGCTAGGGTTTCGGAGTGGACTTCATGGAGGTTTGCAGCGCGTCATCGGCATTGTCACCGACGTCCGACGGCTGTACAAGACCACGGCCACACCATACGCATGGGGGTTTTCATCAATGCCTTTAATTTGTGCTTTCTTTTATATTTTGATGAACATGTATAGCTCCATGAGGATCTAAACCCCTCATGGGTATTCGGACTTGTAAACCCTAGGATTATTATGTTTCTATGACCTTGATATTATGCTTTTCCATTATTGATGAATAAATTAGAGTTTCAATTTTAATTATCTCTTGCAATTGTTTTTCCCTAGCCGTGACACTAGGTTTGAGAACAATCTAGGTTGTCCTTGGGAGGTGTGATAACTCCTATAGGATTAGACTACTTAAGATTGAAGAGGATTGAGAGGGTGAGTCGTGAGGTAGCGAAGCGTCCCCTTTCCCCTCCGGTGTAATTTCTCCCTACCTCCATTTTCCTTGATTTCTCAGTGGTCGAGATAGAGTGAAGTGCTAGGTAGATAAACTCCCCTGCGGCTTAGTTGCGTGAGCAACAGAGTGAAGGGTTGACGTGAATCCTAAGCACTGGGGCTTAATCTAGACTAGGGTTCTTCCACCTGGACCAAAGGGTTATAACTATACATAGGAACAGGTTTTATCACTAGGAGTCCCTAGAGCTTAAAGCAATCCCACGTAGTGTGAGGCTTAGGTAGATATACTCCCCTGGGGCTTAGTTGCGCGAGCGACAGAGTGAAGGGTTGACGTGAATCCTAATGCCGGAGCATTGTATTAGGGTTAGTCACAGTTGACCTTAGGTTTGGGACCGTGAGTTTAAGGATATCCTCTACTCAATTAACATCAATAGAAAAGTATAATAGCATAGTCTTGCACTAGAAGCATAAGTCCTAGAGGTAGCTTGTCCGGATACCCTATTTTATCCATTGCTAGTCCTTCACTATTCACTTCTACTTGCACTTTCTTGCCTTCCATCTTTCTATTTAATTTCTTCCCCTTTATTATATTTGCTTCCATAATTCACTCATCAATTCTATTATCATTCTTCGTACACCGCATAGTTAAATAAGTGAAATCTCGTGTTTTAAATCCCTAATCCCTGTGGATTCGACTACCCACTCACCAGGGTAATTTTATTACTTCGACAAGCCCATACACTTGCGGGATACACGCAAGGGGTCGTGTCAAGTTTTTGGCGCCGTTGCCGGGGAATAGGCGTATTTTTGATACTTGTTTTTGCTAGTCTAGCTATTCACTTCGTTTTCTATTTCACACTTCTTAATCTATCATTGTTCTTATTTTTCTTTTTCTTTGTTTTGGCTTCAGGTTATGACCCGCGGGAATCCTTCGATTCTTGTTGAAGGAGAGCCAGATATTGGTAGAAGAATGCATCGTAAGGGAAAGGAACCTGTACAAGAATCTTTAAATCAAGCTGAAGTTGATACAGAAGGGTCAGAAGCAATGGCAGAACAGAATGAAGAACAGAGGATATTGTCTGATTTTTCTAGACCCGCAGTGATGGGGACCCAATCAAGCATTGTGAGGCCCCCAATTACCGCGAACAACTTTGAGTTGAAGCCGTCATTCATTCAAATGTTGCAACAGTCTGCACAATTTAATGGGTTGACCGATGAAGATCCAAACAACCATATAGAGAACTTCCTTGAAGTGTGCGACATTTTGAAGATCAATTAAGTAATGGACGATGCAATTCGTTTAAGAGCCTTCCCATTTTCATTGAAGGAAAAAGCAAGGCATTGGCTACATTCATTACCGAGAGCATCCATTACCGAGGCTCCGAAATGAGATTTCATCCTTCATGCAAATGGAATTGGAGTCTTTATTCGAGACATGGGATAGGTTCAAGGAGCTCCTTCAAAAGTGCCCGCAACATGGATTCCCGGAGTGGATAATCATTCATACCTTTTACAATGGGTTGAATCCGAGTACCAAGCAATTGTTAGACGCAGCGGCAGGAGGAACTCTAGCAAGCAAGACTCTCGGTGAAGCCCGGCACTTTATTAAAGAGATGGCTATGAATAGCTATCAACGGAACAGAAGGGACCAAAAGAAGGTGGCCGGAATTCATGAGGTTGATGCAGTTACATCATTGGCGGCACAGGTGGAATCACTGAGTAAGAAGTTGGATGTTTTAACTTCACCAAGAGTTGCGGCCATTACTACTTGTAACTGTTGTGGTGGAGGACACGCTTCGAGTGATTGTCCAATTGCTATTGGAGGCACTAGTATGGTGGAAAAAGCTAATTTTGTGGGTAATGCTTATAGAGGACAAGGCCAAGGCAACCCGTACAGTGGTACTTACAACCCGGAGTGGAAGAACCACCAAAATTTCTCATGGAACAACCAAGGGCAGTCACAACAAAGGTCAACAAGAACCGAACTTAGAAGGCCGAGTGACCAGGCTAGAGGAGAAGATGACCGATCTTGAGAGAGCCCTCACGAGGTTTATTGCTTCGTCGGATGCTAGATTCCAATCGGTGGAAGCTACACTTTGCAATCACACCGCCTCCCTACACAATTTGGAGAATCAAGTGGGGCAAATTGCGAAGACATTGGCGGAAAGACCTCAAGGTAGTTTGCCTAGTAATATAGAGACCAATCCGAGAGAGCAATTGAAGGCAATTACCTTGAGGTGTGAAAAAGAGGTCGAGAGAGATCTCCCTCTAGAGAAGACACAAGAAACACCTGAGGTCGTGGAGATAGAGGAAGGAACGACAAAGGAAAAAGAGGTGGCATCCCCACCCTACAAGCCGAGGATTCCCTATCCTTCATGATTAAAGAATGACCAAGTGAACGAACAATACAAGAAATTTCTGTGAATTTTCAAGTAGCTGCACATCAATATACCATTCGCGGAAGCATTGGCCCAAATGCCCAAGTACGCGAAGTTCTTGAAGGACCTCTTGACCAACAAGAGGAAATTGGAGGAGAGTGCATCTGTGATCCTAGATGCCAATTGCTCGGCAGTATTGCAAAAGAAGATGCCAAGCAAGAGAAAAGATCGCGGGAGTTTCATAATACCATGCAACATTGGCAACTTGGGTGAAGAGATGGCATTGGCTTACTAGGGGGCAAGCATCAATGTCATGCCCTACACTTTCTTCCAAAAGCTAGGCTTGGGCGAGCCTAGACCCACTCAGATGACACTTCAACTTGCGGATAGATCGGTGAGGCATCCGAGAGGAATTGTGGAGGATGTGTTGGTGAAAGTCGACAAATACATATTTCTTGTTAACTTTGTGGTGTTAGATGTCGATGAGGATGTCAAGGTTCCATTGATCCTTGGAATGCCATTCTTGTGCACTTCCAAGGCTTTGATTGACATGGATGGCGGGGAGCTCACATTGCGAGTGGGAGAAGACACGCTTACATACCGTGATAAACGCCTAAATGTACGTATTATTCATGTATGTGCACATATAAATAGAGTATTTTTATATGTGTGGATGCCCGTTTTCGGTCTAAATTGGTTTATTTCATGTTACAGGTACAAAAGTTATCATGGGGCGCTCGACAACATGATTTAAGGAGAAATTGGCAAGGAAAACACTATTTTCGAGCCCGGAACTGTAGCGGAACTGTAGCACGAACACTTGAAGAAACGGCTTGGTCAGGAGATTCATGCGGGCGCAGTGGACGCTGTATGCGGTACTGTAGCAGTTCTACTATAGCGGCACTATAGTAACTTACTCGATTTTCGGGATTTCTCAGAAATTTTCTCTCCCCGCATGCGGGGCCGCATGGGAGGCCGTATAGCTCGCTGGAATGGGTTTTTAAAGAGGATTAGGGCACTTTTCTTGGGGTCTTTTGGCCACCATTCTCTCCACAATCATTCTCTAGCGTTTCAAGGGATTGGAGAGGTGAATCTAAGGAGCAAATCAAGAGGAGAAGAGGGGATCTATCAAGGAGCACATCTAGGTGTTCGTCGGCGCCGATCCATCGGGTTCTCATCACCACCTCCTAGTCTTCATCTTAGGGGAAGTTTTATGAGCTTTTTGTTGTATTTCTTGTTTTCTATACTCTCTCTATTGTTGATGATGAACTAGACTCCCAAGGTCACCGGGCATCCGGTGAACCTTGGGATGAACTTGCTTGTTTGAATACATGATTTACATGTATGGTATTTGTGTGGTTTATGGTTCAAGCTTGGTGCACTTTGATGTAATGGTATGCATGAGAACTCTGTGTATCAATTTCTAGGTTATACTAAGTTGCGTGACCATCGCCTTAGTATTAGACACACCAAGTTTGGAAGGGATACATGTACGAATACGCCGTGACCATCAGATATTTGTACCCCTCCAACCATTAGGGTTGAGCCTAGATGTTGTGTTTGACTTTAATTCGGGATATCCCTAGGCTTAATGCAATCATGTGAGGATTTGGGCGGAAGTGATTCCGTATTCCAATACTCATACCGGATTAGGGGTTATCAACGTGACCATCGGGGTGACCTACCTTTGGACATCTCTTGGCCTAACCACCTTTACCTGTGTAATTCAAGTATCCTTCTAGCTTTAGTAGTCCTGTGTTGATCCTCGCCCGGGGACCTCGAACTTTCATTGTTACTTGCTTCCTTAGAACACTTATGTGGTGAGCCTTAGTCTACGTGTTTATAGTTTTCTCTTTTATTTGTTTTCTTATCTTGTTTTAAATCTATATTTGGTAGGTTAGACAGTGTCATCTAGAGGGGAGTAATAGCAGCTCTTGGGACCCCAGGGTATATGATCCCCTCGCGCGTGCGTGAGGGGTATTACTTGGCGACCCGTGCACTTGCGGTCAAGTCATCAAGTTTTTGGCGCCGTTGCCGGGGAATTCGAAGGATGCTAGGAAAACCTTTAGTTCACTAATTTAGTCATTTTTATTTCCTTTTGTAAATTTTAGTCATTGTATGTGTCCTTTACCATTTTGTGCATATTTATTTATTTTACTTCTTTCTTGTTTTCTTTGATAGCTTATTAATTTTAATTTTGTTTGCTTATACAGGGCCATGGACCACAGAGAAAGACTATTGGCCACAAAAAACTATGCATTTGAGAAAGCGATGGAAGAATATTCTGCCATGAGAGCACGCCAGTGAAATCCACACCATAATGACTACTATCCATATTGGCAAGGGCACCAAAATTTTTCTATAGATCATTATACTCAACAATGGGAGCACCCTTACCAAGGATTGCCACGGGAAGCCTCCTTTCAAGAACCATGGCATTACCACCCTCCAGAGTCGTTCAAAGAAGGCCACTTAATGAATGGGGTTTCAATACACAAGATGTGTTTGAAAATTTATGATGAATTCGGATGCTGAACTTGAAGCCCTGAATTCCTCAAATTCTAATGCCCAACCACCTCTTCCAAGAATGGAGAATCGGATAGGAGAACCTTTCAAGATATGGGCAGATTTGCCACCAATTCATGAACCAAATTCAGATGCCTTGTTTGAAATTGACACTAGATTGGAAGAGAAGGAAGGTGAAATTGAGGTGGAAATTGATGTTGAGGTGTGGGAGATTAAAGAAGCGGTTGAGGTATCATCTATGCCTTGTGAGCAAATGATAGATGTTCCATCTCAAGGTGAAGTTGAAGAAGAAAGAGAGGAGGATGACATCATGGCCATGGAAGAATGTGAGGAAGTAGAAGACGCTCCATCGACAACATTTGAAGACGCTACTTGCCTCAACATTGATTATTCAACAAGCCAGTCAATAATTTTCAAGTGCCGCGAGAAAATTCCGGGAATTGTATTTGAAGATGTGGGGGAGAGGCTAAGGTCATCCTTGAACCCACCAATGCCGGGCTTGGACAATTCCTAACCAAAAATATTTCCGTGGCGGCCCAAGCAAATTTTGTGGGCAATGGTTGACTATTCAAGAGGGGTTGGGAGAAGAAATGTGGAAAGGATGTTAAAGCCACAAATTGATCCACCGATGCAAAGATTGACAAGTTCTCAACCCAACTTGTTCCCTCGGAGACCCAAACAACACTTATGGGTAGTTCAAGGGCATTTCATAGGAGCTGGGAACAAAGAAGAAGCGGGGAGGAGGTTCAAGCCATCTAAGGATCCGCCCAAGCTTAAATTGCACAACTCTCGGCCCAATCTTTTTCCAAGGAGGCCAAAAGGTAGCTCATGCATTGCCTCCAAATTTGCATCATCCCGGAAGGTATGTTTCATATTTCTTGGTAGTTCTTATGCAACCTCTTGTCGGGATGAACACACCGTTTTCAAGCTTTCTTAGGTAAGAAAAAGGTATGTCGAGCTAATGACGTTAAACAAGCGCTTCTTGGGAGGCAACCCAAGCATAAAAATTCATTGCATGTGTGTTTTTCGTATGTTTGGTGTGTTTGCTTGCTTGAGTGTTCCTTGTGTTCAAGTGTGTGATTGTGGTTAGTTAGTCGTTTTTCATAATTTATTTACTTGTGTTCATTCATGGTACTTTTGAGTTCTTTGTGTTATCATTCATCTTCATGCATCAAATATCATGTTTTGGGTGTTGTGGGTGATTTCGGCGTTGTTTTTATGTGATTTTGGGGTGTTTGGATGAGCATTTGATGCAACAACTGGTTACCGCCCGTTTATTGGCCGCACAAGAGCCCGCATATGCATCCAGAGAGTGGTGCGGCCTGCTATGCGGCCGCATAGCAGGCCGCATAGGCATCCAGAGAGGTGCGGGCCCTTGTGCGGCCGCACAAGTGCAAGCATGGACTCTCGGGCTGAACTTTAAGTTTGGTACCTCTTCACCATTTTCTTCATATCTCTCTCATTTCTCATCAGTTTTCCCCCATTCTTTCGCTGATTTTCTTTGTTTTTATTCCTCTACACGAATCTCCTACTTACAAGGACTTAATTTGCATGATTTATTGGGAGTTTTTCCATCATCTTCACCGACTTTCCTAGGTACCTTTCTCTAAACCCTAGTTGTGAGCATGATTGGTACTTCTTCCTTTCTCCTATTTTTTATGTTGAATGGATGATAATGTTGTGGGAGATTGGTTGTTTGTTGTTTTTGTGGGTTTTTGGAGTAATTTGAAAGCTTTGTAAAAATTTTTATGCTCCATGTACAAGAGAAGCTCTCACAAATTTTTTTTGGGAATTACTGTAGCAATTCTTGAACTCATTCATATCCCATCATGAGAAACCATTTCTTCTCTTGTATTTGTCCTAATTTTGTTGCATCCTTGTAAAATATTATCCCCCACAACACTTGCATTAAAGAAAATTGGACTTCATGTTTTTGATTGCACAAAGGACTTGCTTGGATCATTTCTTGTTTAGTTGTTCTTGTGATGTTAGTTGTTTGTTTATTTGTGTGTTTTATTTTCTTTGTGTGTGATGGATGCCTTGAGTTGATGTTCTTTTCTACCTTGCAGGGTGGAATTTGGACATCAAGCACACTTCCCGTCTCCTATATCTACCATGAAGCTTTGGTGGTCACCCCGATCTCATGGACTTCAAGACTAATGTTTTGAGACTCGGGGAAGTTCACGAAAGCCTCCTACTATGTTTTTATTGTCTATATTGTTGCATTTCATTGCTTAGGAACATTGAGGGCAATGTGCATCTTTAAGTGGGGGGTGAGTTGGATTTTCATGAACTTTTAAAATTTTTGCAATTGCATGCTTGGATTACCTATGATAGCTATGATTGTATTGTTAAGGACTTCCTAGCTTGGTAGAATGATAGTTGTGAGCTGTACTTTACCTGTGCTTGGATGTAGTTCTGTTTCACCTTTAGTGCACCTTTATACCTGTTCACGATCACTTCCACCTTGTACATTCCAACCAACCCATTGCAATGTTTTTGGCATTAAATTGTTAAAGTCTATTTTCAATGCACTTTTAAGAGCTTTTGAGGTCCTTTGTTGTTTTCTTCGGCATTAAGTGAGATTGTCTAACAGGTTCTATTTCAGGGGATACGAGATTTATATATATATATTTATATAAAAAAAAGTGGAGTCTATGACAGTATTCCTCTACTAGTACAGCATGAATGCGTCTATGTGGACTATAATCAAGTAGGATGGGTGGCTCTTGTGCCTAGCCAGCATGTGCATCCGTCTAAAAGATTTTTGTGCAGTCTACGTTAGTCGGACTCAGAAAAAAAAAGAAGTAAAGTTAAAGAATGTATATATGTAAGTAAGGAATAAAGTATCTCGTATGTGTCCCTTGAAACCTGTTGCATGATCACTTAAGAGCCAGAGTTTTATTTAGGACCCAAAGGACTCTTAACTGAGTATTGAGGGTATCTTTAACACTTTAATGCTGTCTTCATTGTGCGTGGGGTGAATGGTCATCCTGGGGTAATCCAGGGTGTGGAGGTCAAGGTGGGAGTTAGCACACACTCACGGGGGCACTCTAGGAGAAACAGAATTAATATTACTTGACTATTCATTGAACAGCTCACTTCTTAATTTCTATCCATTTATGCTCGCGGAGTTCTTTACTATTGAGCTTGAGGTCGTACATTTAGCCGTTTATCTTCTTGCCCCCATGGTAACTTTTATACCTGTAACACGAGATAAACGGCTAAATGTACGACCTCAAGCTCAATAGTAAAGAACTCCGCGAGCATAAATGGATAGAAATTAAGAAGTGAGCTATTCAATGAATAGTCAAGTAATATTAATTCTGTTTCTCCTAGAGTGCCCCCGTGAGTGTGTGCTAACTCCCACCTTGACCTCCACACCCTGGATTACCCCAGGATGACCATTCACCCCACGCACAATGAAGACATCATTAAAGTGTTAAAGACACCCTCAATACTCAGTTAAGAGTCCTTTGGGTCCTAAATAAAACTCTGGCTCTTAAGTGATCATGCAAAAGGTTTCAGGGGACACATACGAGATGCTTTATTCCTTACTTACATATATACATTCTTTAACTTTACTTCTTTTTTTTTTTTTTTTTCTGAGTCCGACTAACGTAGACTGCACAAAAATCTTTTAGATGGATGCACATGCTGGCTAGGCACAAGAGCCACCCATCCTACTTGATTATAGTCCACATAGACGCATTCATGCTGTACTAGTAGAGGAATACTGTCATAGACTCCACTTTTTTTTTATATAAATATATATATATATAAATCTCGTATCCCTTGAAATAGAACTTGTTAGACAATCTCACTTAATGCCGAAGAAAACAACAAAGGACCTCAAAAGCTCTTAAAAGTGCATTGAAAATAGACTTTAAAAATTTAATGCCAAAAACATTGTAATGGGTTGGTTGGAATGTACAAGGTGGAAGTGATCGTGAACAGGTATAAAGGTGCACTAAAGGTGAAACAGAACTACATCCAAGCACAGGTAAAGCACAGATCACAACTATCATTCTACCAAGCTAGGAAGTCCTTAACAATACAATCATAGCTATCATAGGTAATCCAAGCATGCAATTGTAAAAATTTTAAAAGTTCACGAAAGAGCAATTCTTGAGCATGGAGGTTTCCAGGCACCCATGCGGCCTGCTATGCGCCCGCATAGCAGGCCGCATGATCAATCCAGAGCCTTGTGTAGCCTGTCATGCGGCCGCACAAGGGGCCGCCTGCCCAAACCGAGAGGGGTGCGGCTTGCTATGCACCCGCATAGCAGGCCGCATAACCATCCAGAGAGGGATGCGGCCTGCTATGCGCCCACATAGCAGGCCGCATGGCTATCCAAAGAGGGGTGCGGGGTGTCATACGGCCGCACAAGGGGCGGCATGGGCACCGGACCCCCCCCTTTTCTCCTCTTCTTCACCCCACTTCTACACTATTCACTCATTTTTCATCCTTCTTCTTCTCTTTTCCCCTTCATCTCTCCACCATTTTCCTTCATTCTTTTTGCATCAAAACACTCTCCTCATCCTAGCAAACGAGTTTTTGGGAGATTTTCAAGGTTTTATCAAGCTTTTAGCCGAATTTCACTTCATCTACTAGGGCAATGGTCATGCTTCCTAGCATTATCTAAACAATGATACACAGAGTTCTCATGCATACCAAGCAATCAAATACACCAAACAAGGTTCACAAACAAGCCCCAAAATACATAAATCAAGTCAAGCAAGCATCCTACACAAGTTCACCCCCAAGGTTCACCTACATCCGGTGACCTTGGGGTTTAGTTGCCCATGAATACAAAATACACAAGAAAACACATGAAAACAACCAAGTACATAGATAAGAACACCCCCTCAAAAGATAGAGGCCGAATGACGCTCCAAAGACGCCACCAAAGTGGTGGCTTCTCTTGTCGATTCTCCTCTAAACTAAGGATCAAGAGGGTGGATCTCGTCGTATGTCACTCTCCTCGTCGTTCTCTCCCTGGAAATGGCCTCCGACGGCAGCTCCTAGCTCCGATTTGAAGGTGGTGGCAAGTTGGCTCAAGACCTAGGGCTCTCTTTTCAAAATGAACTAACTTTCCCTTTAAAAACCCAATTCCAGCAACTCATACGGGCTGGCATACGGGCCGACATACAGTGCCTCTGCTACAGGAACCGTATACGGTCAGTCATGTGCCCGTATGAAACTCCAGACTTAGCCATTTTTTCACCAACTCTCGAGCTACAGTTCTGCTACATTGCTGCTACAGTATCCCCGGGCTCGAAAATGGTGTTTTCTTTGCCGATTTCTTCTAAAATTTCGTTGTCGAGCTCCCCACGGTATCTTTTGTACCTGTAACACAAAATAAACCAATTTAGACCGAAAACGGGCATCCACTCATATAAAAATACTCAAAGAATACGCGAACATACACAAATAATATGTACAGTTAGGTGTTTATCACGTACTCACTTGAGGCCAAAGAAAACAACAGAGGACCTCAAAAGCTCTTAAAAAGGCATTGAAAGTAGACTTTAGCAAGTTAATACCGGAAACAATGCAATGGGTTAGTTGGAGTGTATGAGGTGGAAGTAAATGTGCAAAGGTCTGTCGGTGCACTAAAGATAAAGCAGGACCTCATGTAGGTATAGTGAAGAAATACAACTCATAATTGTCGAACCTTCATGCTAGGAAGCCCTAAACTAGGCATCATTACTATCATAGGTACAACAAGCATGCAAATAAAAGTAAAGCACTCCATCCCCACACCTAGAATCGTACATTGTCCCTAATGTACATGAATCAGCAGAACATGGTGATATGTATGCAATTAAAATAAGGAGATGAAGCAAGGAGACTTCCCCAATTGGTTGATGTAGTGAATCCAAGGTGAATACAGATAGGGGAAATCACTAGGGCCATGGAGTGTGAAGCATCCTCAACCATCAGTCCTGAAAGCAACAGGAAAAGCATCACAACTCAATAAGTAAATAAGGAGAGCGAACAAATAAAATCCAAACTACATAAATAAAAAGAAATAGTTTAGTAGGGCCGAAACCCTAACTAACTGAACGATACAACAAGTACCAAAATAAGTCTAAGTGCGCAAAAACAAAATACAAACAACATGAAAAGTAAAAACTAAAAGTAGGTGTCATGCGTCTAATGATCCGGCGGAGGTGGTGAGGCCATGCGCGTGGTCCTAGCGGATGAACCGAACTTCTTCCTCGACAAAAGAGCATAACGGGCCTTGTGGGTTTCGTCGGTGAACCTTGGCTCGTGAGCGGGCGGCGGAGAGCTCCTCCGGGGTCGCTTTGAAGCCACATGCTTGGTCGGCATCCCTACAAGACCATACAAGCTTCATCAAACCAAAAATATATGAAAAGAATACTCAATGGAGTTAAGGGGCTGAAATCTAAGTGTTGCTACAGTAATTTCGGGAAAATTTTTCAAGAGTTTCTTCTTGTAAAAGTAGCAAACAAATTTTACAAACCTTGAAATTCAACACAAACATTCACAAGAAACATTCACAACCATATTCCCAAGAAAATCAGCCCAAAAACATAAAGAAAAGCCCTAGAAATGGAGAGATGTGGAGCTTACTTCAAACTAGGGCACCAAAGTGAAAATGAAGTGGAATCCGGCTAAAAACTCGATAAAGCTTCGCAAATCTTCCAAAAACTTGATCTCTAGGATGAGGAGAGCCTTCTTGTGCAAAAAGAATGAAGGGAAATGATGGAGAAATGAGGAGGAGAAGGAAAGGAAATGATGAGAAGATGAGTGAATAGTGCACAAAACATGGGTTGAAAGAATTTTAAACAAGTCAGCCAACTATATGCTCGACCATTTGCCCATATGGTAGCCCGTATGACTTTCTGGAATTTTGCATATGCTCAAGAAACGGGCTGATTTCAAGATTTTCATCAAGGGCTCATCCAAACATCCTAAAAACTCATGAAAAACAAAGCCGAAACCACAAACAACCATTCAAAACATGGAATTTGATACATCTCAATGAATTAAAAATTAAAAAACACATGACAACCATTGAAGATCATGATAAAAAAAAATTGAGAAAGATTGCTAAACAACCACAAACACACATCTAAAAAGCAAAGAACAACAAGCACTAACACTTCAAAAATACGAAAAACATGCAAACACACCAACTAGAAATACGAAAATGAACTTGCAAGGAATTCAAATGCTTGGGTTGCCTCCCAAGGAGCGCTTGTTTAACGTCTTTAGCTCGACGTCTCTTACCTCGTCATTATGGTGGATTAAATGAATTCGAATTACCTCCAACCTTGTGTGAAATGTTGTTACCCAAGAAATAGTGTTTCAATCGGTGCCCATTGACCTTAAAGGTTCCCAATTGTGAATGAGATATCTTAACGGCGCCGTGAGGAAACACATGAGTGACGGTGTAGGGGCCATGCCACCGTGATTTTAACTTCCCGGGGAATAATTTTAATCTTGCATTGAATAGTAATACTTGGTCCCCGGGTTGGAAACATTTGGCTCGTTTAATATGCCGGTCATGGTATTCCTTCATTTTCTCCTTGTACCTTATTGATGTGTCATACGCCAAGGACCGCCATTCCTCTAACTCATTTAATTGGAGTTTTCACTTGTGACCACACAAATGAGGATCAAAGTTGAGTTGCTTTATGGCCCAATAAGCCTTGTGTTCAAGTTCAACCGGCAAGTGACATGTCTTTCCATAGACCAATCTATATGGTGTTGTCCCAATAGGTGTCTTGTATGCGGTTCTATATGCCCAGAGTGCATCATCAAGTTGGTCGGCCCAATCCCTCCTATGGTGACTAACTGTTTTCTCAAGGATGCGCTTTAATTCCCTATTTGATACCTCAACTTGACCACTGGTTTGCGGGTGATAAGCGGTTGAGATTCTATGAGACACACCAAATCGTTTCAAGACCTTTTCAAACTGAGAGTTGCAGAAATGAGTGCCCCGGTCACTAATGATTGTTTTAGGTGCTCCGAACCGGGAAAACAATTTTCTTAGGAATTTCACAACAACTCATGCATCACACGATGGGAGGGCCTGTGCATCACGAAAGCACTTTAGATAAAACAGGGTTACCATTACTTGATCACTCACTGTACAGCTCACTTTCTAGATTTCTTTTCACCTGTGCTAGAGGAGTACTTTACAGTTGAGCTTGAGGTCGTATGTTTAGTCGTTTATCATCGTGCCCCTGTTCTTCATGTGTGTTTGCTTGGGGACAAGCAAATGCTTAGATGTGGGGATGTTTGATAAATGCCTAAACATATGTATTTTCTATATATTTGGGCGTATGTATTGCGTATTTTTCTATGAGTTGACGCCCGTTTTTGGTCTAAATTGGTTTTTTTCGTGTTACAGGTACCAATGAGACCCCTTCGTGCTTGTTGACAGAATTTTAGAAGAAATCGGCATTGAAAACATTGTTGCTGAGGGGGGGGGCACTGTAGCAATCACTATAGCACGAAAACTTGAAGAACTTGGTCAGGAGATTCATGTGGGTTAACATGCGGGTGATGTTGAGCCGTATATGGTACTGTAGCAGTTTTATTGTAGCATTTACGCGACTTTCGGGATTTCTCGGAGACTTTCTCTCCCCGCATGCGGGGCCGCATAACTCACTGTAATTCATTTTTAAGGGCTTTTGGAGAGCATTTTGAGCAGGGAACCTAGGTCTTGGGGAGAGCTGGACTTCACCATCTTCTTTGGGAGCTTGAGGCCGGGTTTTGGAGGCAATTCTTGAGGAGAGGACGACGGGGAGAGCACGACACGACGAGTCCACACCTTCGATTCACATTTGAGAGGAAGATTGACAAAGGAATCCACTCCTTGGGTGGCGTCCTTGGAAGCGTCATTCGGCCTTGATCCTTTGAGGGAGTGTTCTTGTTATGCTTTTGGTTGTTTTCATGTATTTTCTTGCTTGCTTTGTGATCATGAGTAACTAAACCCCAAGGTCAATGGATGTAGGTGAACCTTGGGGGTGAACTTGTGTATTTTGGATGCTTCTTCTAGTTTATTGCATTTGACTTGGTTTGTGATCCTTGTTTGGTGGTTCTTGATTGCCTTGATGTGTATGAGAACTCTATATATCAATTCCTAGACAATGCTAGGTTGCATGACCATTGCCCTAGTATTAGGCTCACTAAGCTTGGAAGGGAATACATGTACGAATACGCCATGACCATCGGGTATTTGTACTCCAATTGTTAGGGTTGTCCTTGATTGTGTTTTAACCCTAGCTTGGGGAAATCCACTAAACCCATTGCAATCGTACAAGGATTTGGGCGGAAGCAATTCCGTATTCCAATACTCGTACCGGATTAGGGACCAACATCGTGACCATCGGGTTAGTCTAATTTAGGGCTTCCCGCTCTAAACCACCCACGTGCATGCTAGTTAGGCCATCCTTAACACTTTAGTAACCCCTGAGGGAATCCTCATCCGTGACCACTTCCTTACCTGGATACTTTCCTCCGTATTTATACTTACCATTTGCATGTTCTTTGCTTTAGTAGGTTATTTTTAGTTCTTCTTCCAAGTGATTGATTAGGTTAAACAACATTGTAATAAGGAAGTAAGAATAGATTCTCGGGCCCTTGGGAATACGACCCCCTCGTGTTCATGCGAGGGGTATTACTTGGCGATCCCGTGCACTTGCGGGTGAGTGATTCAAACGCGTACCAAGTATCCTTTAGCGGTACCCCATCCACATGGGCCATCTTTTTGCCGGACTTATTGCACATCAGGGGACTTCCACTCGCCTTGGAGCTATATTTGCCTGGATTGATTGAGCTCACCTGAGGTATGAGTGTTGTGAGCCCCGTCGCACCGCTTAGTCTGTCGATCCTGCTTCATATTGGGATAGTTGAGAGGTCTAGAGACACTTATCACCTCCCGCGCAGTGGAGGCAAGAGCACCCATGATTCCGATACCTCACGAGATTTTGAGACAGGATCCGATTTTGATTCGGAGTCTTCCCCTGTACCCGACGCAGCACCTAGCGGGAGTCGACCATCACTTGAGGACAGTTTCATGGAGTTCCGCATCGAGGTCCGTCAGCAATTGCGGACCCTTGGGACATCTCAAGAGGTGCTGGCGACATCAGTGAGGGACTTAGCCACATCACAGAGCCGTATAGAGAGTAGCATGGCTGAGATCCTATCATATCTGCGCAGCTCATCATCATCATCTGTCGGCACCTCCTCCACGGCTACCACGTGCTTTGCACCATCACTCCCTCCAGATCTCTAGACTCACAGCACCACTTTTAGTTTCCTGTTGTTTATACTTGTTTTTATTTCTAGACTTGTTTGTTTGTATTGTTGTACTTTATAGTTAGCAAGGGTCCTGACCGTCCTAAACTGTACTTTCTCGTTTTTGATTTGTGCTTACTTGTCCCACTCTCTATTTATTTCTTAGGGTGTGATATTTTTCTTTTTACTTTCAAGACTGATCATTATAGAAGCTTCACGCCCCTTGCACCTCACAAGTTTCCCCGATTCATGCACATTTGGAGTTCATCTCATCGACCAATTGGGGAAGTTTTTTTACCTCATCCCTTTAATTTTATGGCATATCTCGCACCTTACTCTGCTGATCTATGTACATTAAGGGCAATGTGCAACTTTAGGTGTGGGGATGGAGTACTTTACTTGTTTTGCATGCATGATTACCGATGATAGCTATGATTTTAGTGTTTAGCACTTCCTAGCTTGAAAGAACGATAGAAGTGAGTTGTATACTTATACTGTGCTTGAATGATGCCCTGTTTTATCTTTAGTGCGTTTCCATGCTTTTTCATGATTACTTCCACCTTATACACTCCAACCAACCCATAATGATGATTTAGGTATTAGACTGTTAAATCCTTTCTTCAATATTCTTTTAAGAGCTTTTGAGTTCCTTTGTGTTTTCTGTAGCCTTAAGTGAACTATTGTGACAGGTTGCCAAGGGACATGAGATACAGTGTGTAAAACAAAAAAAAAAAAAAGTGGAGTCTATGACAGTATTCCTCTGCTAGTATAGCATGAATGCGTCTATGTAGACTGTAATTGAGTAGGTTGGTTGGCTCTTGTGCCTAATCAGCATGTGCATCCTTCTGAAAGATTTGTTATGCAGTCTATGTTAGTCGGACTCAAGAAAAAAAAAGTGTATATTTGTGAAAAAGGAAATAAGTATCTCTACTGCATCCCCTGGAATATGTTGCACAGTCACTTAAGTGCTAGAGTTTTATTTAGTAACCCAAAAGACTTTTAATTGAGTATTGCAGATGTCTTTAACTGTCTAATGCCACTCTCACCATATGTGGGGTGAATGGACCCTTGGGGTAATCCAGGGTGTGGAGGTTAAGGTTGGGAGCCAGCACACACTCACGGAAGCACTTTGAATAAAACAGGGCTACAAATGAGACCCCAGCGAGCTCGATGACAGAATTTGAGAAGAAATTGGCATCGAAAACACTATTTCTGAGCCGGGGGCACTGTAGCAACCACTGTAGCACGAAGACTTGAAGAATGGCTTTGTCAGGAGATTCATGCGGGTTACCAAGCGGGCGTAGTGGAGGCCACATGCGGTACTGCAGCAGTTCTAATGTAGTAGTTTTTATTGTAGCAAATTACTGTAGCGGAACTTGGGAGAGCTTCACTTCACCACCTTCCTTAGAAGCTTGAGGCCGGTTTTTGGAGGCGATTCTTGAGGAGAGGACGATGGGGAGAGCATGACACGACGAGTCCACAACCTTGATCTACATTTGAGAGGAAGATCGACGTAGGAAGCCACTCCTTTGGTGGCGTCCTTGGAAGCGTCATTCGGCCTTGATTTTTTGAGGGAGTGTTCTTATTATGAATTTGGTTGCTTTCATGTACTTTCTTGCTTATTTTGTGATCATGAGTAACTAAACCCCAAGGTCACCGGATGTAGGTGAACCTTGGGGTGAACTTGTGTAATTTTGGATGCTTGAGCTAGTTTATGCATTTGTTTTGGTTTGTGATCCTTGTTTGGTGTTTCTTTAATGCCTTGGTATGTATGAGAACTCTATGTATCAATTTCTAGAAAATACTACGTTGCATGACCATTGCCCTAGTATTAGGCTCACCAAGCTTGGAAGGGAATACATGTACGAATACACCGTGACCATCGGGTATTTGTACCCCTCCAATTGTTAGGGTTGTCCTTGATTGTGTTTCAACCCTAGCTTGAGAAATCCACCACGCCCATTGCGATCGTAGGAGGATTTAGGAGGAAGCAATTCCGTATTCCAATACTCCTACCGGATTAGGAACCAAACACCGTGACCATCGGGTTGGTCTGATTTTGGGTTTCTCGGTCCAAACCATCAACGTGCATGCTAGTTAGGGTATCCTTAGCACTTTAGTAACCCCCGAGGGAATCCTCGTCCGTGACCATTTCCTAGCCTTGATTTCCATCCGTATTTGTATTTACTATTTACATTCATTTTACATCAGTAGATTATTTGTAATTCTCTTGACCAAGTGATTGCTTAGGTTAGACAACATTGAGATAAGGAAATAAGAATAGATTCTCGGGCCCTTGGGAATACGACCCCCTCGTGCTTGCGTGTGGGGTATTACTTGGCGACCCCGTGCACTTGTGGGTGAGCAATCATACCGCCTCGCCGAGGCCATGAGACACTCTCTTGACTTTGATGATACTCTATATTTTCTTGACACCACCGATGAACTAATTGATGATTATGTACAGGAAATGTTAAACCTGGATCCATATGAAGGATGGCCGGACCAAGACATAGAGATCAAAGAAGAAGTACTTTCACTTGGACTAGTAGAGAAAGATATCAAGGTAGAAACGGAGCGCATGAAGAAGATGCTTCGGAGGATGAAGAGGTCGAAAAGATGCCACAAGAAGAACACCAACAAAAAGGGGGATGAGCATTCACGGAGTAAGGTTGTTTCACCCTTTTGTGGTAACAAATTCTATAACTCTCCCTCTACTCTACAAAAATTATGTAATGCATGCTTTCAGGTTGTAGGGAAGAGGGCAACATTCATTTATATACCTCTGTAAGGTAAGGCAGGTATGCCAAGCTAAGTGACGTTAAACAAGCGCTTCTTGGGAGGCAACCCAAGGTTTTACAGTTTTTCTAGGACTTAGTTTAGTGTTAGCATGAATAAAAGTCTTAGTTTTGGTGTCCTGAATTTTTAATGCACGTGCTGCAATTTTATTGTGGAATGTTGATGTTTTCGTGTGCCTAAACGATAATTGATGAAGTTTGAGTCAGTTGAGCATGTTTTCTATGGTATCTGGTTGTTTTTTGATGGTTTTCACAGGCTCTAAGCATCACAATTATGTTTCTGAATTTTTCTGTGAATCTGTGAATTTTTCTAAGTAAACCAGAGAACACACACGGCTGTGTGGAATTAACACACTGGCGTGTGTTACCATTTAGAGTTCAACCAGAGAGGGCATAGGGGCGTGACCTTGCCCATGTGAAAACCTCAGAAGGGGCACACGGCCGTGTGGAATTTCCACACGGCTGTGTGAGATCTTGCAGAACTTAAGCTCTCGTTGCAGAGAGTCCACAGGGGCGTGTAGGTGCCCTTGTGAGTGCTGATGTGTTAAGGCACACGGCCGTGTGGAACTTCCACACGGCCGTGTGAAATTCTGCAGAAAGTCTCCTGTGAGAGATCTTGTGAAAGGCACACGGCCTTGGGGATTATCCACACGGCCGTGTGGTACACTTAGGGTTTCTTGGGCAAGTCAGAGAGGCCACAGGAGCGTGTGAGGTGCCCCTGTGGCTGGCCTTGTGTTCTTGGCCAGGTTGGGCACACGGCCGTGTGGTATTTCCACACGGCCGTGTACAACAATTCTCCAGAGACCTTCTGCATTTTTCCCGATAGTTCACAGGGGCATGGGGCTGCCCATGTGAAGGTACACGGGCGTGTGCGTTGGTCACACGACCGTGTAGGATGTTTTAGAGAGTAACCAGAAAGGCCACATGGGGGTGGGCCGACCCTTGTGAACATTTAAAATAGAGCACACGGGCGTGTGGAATTTCCACAATCCCGTGTGGATCCCCAAGAAGCCAAAAGCCATGGGTTTTCTTATGAATCCCTTAAGCCCTTTGTTCTTTTCACCTCCATACACTCTCTAAACATTTCCCTGAGTTCGCCCGCTTTTCTTTTAGTGATTTCTGATGTTTTTATTGAAGTTTTCCGGTCGATATTTAGCATTTCTTCATTCACACCGTCGGTAAGAACTTCAAGCCCTTTTTCTTCGTCAATTCTCGATTTAATTCGTCATTTTTGATGATTTCTCTTGATTTGAATGATTAGAATGTATGCGAACAAGTTTAGAAAGAAATTAGAATGAATTTGAATGTAAATTTTGATATTTAGCCCCCACAGCCGTGGGGCTCTGTCTGCCAGAAGGTCCACACGGGCGTGTGGAATTTCCACACGGCCGTGTGGATTTCTGCAGATTGTATATCTTACCTGTTTTTGATCATTCTTCTTCTTAATCTTGCAGAAATGGCTTCTAGGTTTAAGAAATCGGCAGGGAAGCGTCCTCGTGAGCAGTCTCCACCTCCTGAGCAGCTGAGTTCAGTGTTACTGAGCACGAGACGCGATTCGAGCGGCTATCACGATTCAGGTTCGGTCAGACACGTTATCCAGATTTGAGCACAATCAGGGAGATACAGGGGGGTAAAGCTTCGCCGACGAGATTGAGGAGATGCTCGCTGTAGGTAGCTGGGGCCGTTTATTATCCATTCGAGAGCCAGCTATCAGATCACTCACACTTGAGGTTCTTTCATCCTTTGAGTTCGATCGAGGGTACGACAGTTTTACATATACAGATGCTATTCATTCCGTGTACTTGGTCAACACTTCACCTTGAGTGTGACTCAGTTCTCGATCGGGATGGGCCTTTACGACGAGGTTTTCTCTGATACAGAGGAGTACGCGCTGCTACCTACAGACTTTCCAGGTACCCTGACCCCCTAGCACGCGTACAGTAGATTATGTGGTCAGGGACAGTACGAGCCAGTGGTGTCCAAGGCCACATGTTTGACCAGGGCTATATACAGGTACCTCCACACTATTCTAAGTCGATCAGTGAGCGGCCGGGGAGACAGTACAGGGGTCTAGAGCCACCAGGGGCTCTTATACCTGTACTCGATGGTGGAAAGCAAGCCACTTCACTTGAGGCACATCATCGCTAATTACATCCGCCACCAGGTCCAGTACCCCAGGGTCGGAGTCATCTTTTAAGGCCTGTACATTACTCATTTTATCATCGGGCTGGGACTCCGAGAGGGAGTGCGTGGGGTCAAGAAGATTGGTGTACCAGCTCCGCTCAACAAAGAGACTCTGAGGATGATGGGGATGGTCCGCAGATCAGGGCCAGAAGTATACACTATGATCATCCACCACTCAGAGTCTACAGGGGAGGAGCAGGCCGAGGGATCACATGCAGCATTAGAGCCACCCCTAGGGCAGATAGAGGCCGAGGCAACACGCACAGCACCGGAGCCACCTCTACTGCGGATCTGTTCTCCTTCTCGAGGCTAGGATAGGTTTGAGCGCCTCGAGAGTGCTGTGGGTATTATGCAGACGGAGTTGGCCGAGCTTAAGGCCACATAGGCAGCACAGTTCACGCACACATTAGCACAGCTCACCACCATCATTCAGTTCTTCGAGCGATCTGTGGTGCGGCCCCGACGGATGCCATCACCATCTCCACCACCATCAGCAGATCCACCAGCAGCAACACCTGAGTCATCGACACAGGACACGGACGCTGAGGCGTCATAGTTTATTTTAGTTTTTCTTCCTATTGCACTTTTATTTTTCGTATTTTGTTGGACTTGTAGTATTCAGAAAGGACTTCTCTTTTGGGTTTGCTTTTATTTTTCTTTTATTTTGTCTCGAGTTGTATCTCATTTCTCTATCTTTATATACTCGAATTTTATTTTGGTTTTTCTTGAGCTATACTGAACCTTTGCGTATGTGTGCAGATGGTCTTGGATGTAAGGAATTTGAGGAATAGTCATAGACACAGTCATGGGACAGTGTGTGCTCTACAAACCATTGAGAACCAACTCTCAATGAACCTAGCTCCATTAAATGTAACACTTGGAGTTCAGGGGAGTAATGTTTCAATTGCCTATCCATACATAAATCGTGTGAATTGTTTTACTTTTTGTTTTGCTTACATGCGTACATTGGGGACAATGTACATCTTAAGTGTGGGGGGGAGTTCACTTTGCACACACCTTTACTTGTGCGTTCAATTGCTTATACTCATGTAGCCTACGGCGGTTCACCTTAGTTGCAACGTTTGCATTCTTAGAGTTTAGGAGAATTTTTAACATTGTATCCTATCATGCTCTAGTTTTACTTGAATTTTAGGGGATTTTTGCTTGATTATCTCTTATTGCACTACTCACTCTTGAAATCTTTTGGAAACTCGAACTCGAAGTTTTAAGGACTAGTTTAGTATTACTTTAGTAAGTTTTGAAGTTCTATGTAGCTAAAAAAAAACTTGTGAGCTTGTGAATATTAGTTTAGTTTTGCATTTGGGGTGGAAAGAGCTACCTCCTATGAAGTATGAAGCTACTCTCATAACTCGGATACAAGTTATGCCCTAATGAGAGAAAGAGCTATCTCATGGGAAGCGTGAAAGCTTCTACCCCGGTAGAAAGAGCTACCTCCTCGAAAGTGTGAAAGCCACCTTTGGCGGCCGCCTAGGAAAGGGCTACCTTAGAGGTTGAGTGAAGCTACTACTTCCTTACTTTGTGTATATAAATAAGTCATTGTAACAAGAGTTTGAGGAGTACTCGTTAGTTCTCTTGAGTGAATTCTCACACACTTACACGTTTTCGAGTTGTTATCTTTTTTTATTCGAGCTTTTAGCTAGAGCAATGATAACCTTATGCAATGTTTTGATTTCCCCTTACATGTAGAATGCTTCTTTTGCATACTTTTGGTGAACCTAAGGCCAAGCACTTGCAATTGTTATTCCCAAGTACTTTCACATTCTATTTTGCTTGAGGACAAGCAAAAGCTTAAGCGTGGGATGGTTTGATAAGTGCTCGTGTTATAGTAATGCGAAGTGTTATTATCTTGCAATGAGCATTGATTTAATCAGATTTAATCACTAAATTGTGTGTATTTGTGTATTCTTATGCATTGTAAGTTTGTGAAGCTAATTTGGAGAAAAAAAGAATGAAGTTAGATCGTGTTCACCATTGTGGGAAAGTTTTCGGACCAAGCAATGAAAAAGGCACGAGCCTAGACTTGTGAGTGTGTGCCAACCTCCTTTGGAGGGGCACAAAGGCAGTCACATTCACAACAACTCTAACTCGTGTAGGTTAGGAGAGCTTCACCAAGAAAGAGACTTGAAGCAATCGGCAAGATCTACCATTGATTGTGTGCCCAATTCAATGGCCTCGATGAAGAACAACGAATTCGGTGGCATTTCGGCGAGTTACTATAGCAAGCTAATATTCACTTTCTGCCAAAAATCCGCTTTCCAGAGAATTCACATGGGCGTGTGGAAATTCCACATGGCCATGTGAATAAATTTTTTAGCAACCCAGAAACTTCACTAGGGCGTGTGGAAATTCCCCACGGCCGTGTGAATCCCCGATAAGTCTGATTTTAAAGCCACGACTCAACATTATAAAATCCCGATTTGGAGTGCGGCTGGGATTTCAGAGAGGACTTCGTGGAGGTTTGGAGCGCGTCATCGGCATCGTCACCGATGTTCGGCGGCCGCACAAGACCACAGCCACACCATACGCAAGGGGGTTTTCATCAACACCTTTAATTTGTGCTTTCTTTTATATTTTAATGAACATGTATAGCTTCATGAGGAGCTAAACCCCTCGTGCGTATTCGGACTTGTAAACCCTATGATTATTATGTTTCTATGACCTTGCTATTATGCTTTTCCATTATTGATGAATAAATTCGAGTTTCAATTTTAATTATCTCTTGCAATTATTTTCCCCTAGCCGTGACACTACGGTTGAGAACAATCTAGGTTGTCCTTGGGAGGTGTGACAACTCCTATAGGATTAGACTACTTAAGATTGAAGAGGGTTGAGAGGGTGAGTCATGAGGTAGCGAAGCGTCCCCTTTCTCCTCCGGTGTTATTTCTTCCTACCTCCATTTTCCTTGATTTCTTAGTGGTCGAGATAGAGTGAAGTGCTAGGTAGATAAAGTCCCTTGGGGCTTAGTTGCGCGAGCAACAGAGTGAAGGGTTGACGTGAATCCTAAGCACTGGGGCTTAATCTAGACTAGGGTTCTTCCAACTTAACCAACGGGTTAGAACTATACATAGGAACAGGTTTTATCACTAGGAGTCCCTAGAGCTTAAAGCAATCCCACGTAGTGTGAGACTTAGGTAGATATACTCCCCTTGGGCTTAGTTACGCGAGCGACAGAGTGAAGGGTTGACGTGAATCCTAATGCCGGGGCATAGTGTTGGTGTTAGTCATGGTTGACCTTAGGTTTGGGACCGTGAGTTTAAGGATATCATCGACTCAATTAACATCAATAGAAAATTATAATAGTATAGTCTTGCACTAGAAGCATAGGTCCTAGAGGTAGCTTGTCCGAATACCCTATTTCATCCATTGCTAGTACTTCTCTATTCACTTCTACTTGCACTTTCTTGCCTTCCATCTTTCTATTTAATTTCTTCCCCTTTATTATATTTGCTTCCATAATTCACTCATCAATTATATTATCACTCTTCGTACACCGCATAGCTAAATAAGAAAAATCTCGTGTTTTAAATCCCTATTCCCTATGGATTCGACTACCCACTCACCAGGGTAATTTTATTACTTCGACAAGCCCGTGTACTTGCGGGATACACGCAAGGGGTCATGTCAATGATCCACACGGGCGTGTGGATTTCTGCAGATTATGTTTTTGAGCTATTTTTGACCGTTTTCTTTTTCAATCTTGCAGACATGTCTTCTAGGTCCAAGAAATCAGCTGGTAAGCGGCCCCGTGAGCCTACCCCACCCCCCCGAGGAAATGGATTTTGAGCTACAAGAGCATCGGGAGCGGTTCAAGCGACTATCGACGCTCCGTTTTGGATAATCTCACATCCCGGACCTGAGCACCATTAGGGAGATGCAGGGGGATGAGTCCATAGCTACCGAGGTGGAGCAGCTGTTAGCAGTTGGTAGCTGGGAAAGTTTGCTTTCTATCCAAGAGCCAGCTATCAGATCACTCACACTTGAGGTTCTTTCATCCTTTGAGTTTGATCGGGGGTGCAGCAGTTATGCGGACGCTAATACTATTCAGTTCCGTGCACTCGGTCGACACTTCAGTTTGAGTGTGACTTAGTTTTCAGTACAACTAGGCTTATACGGTGAGACATACACTGAGATAGACAACTACGTGCAGTTACCTACAAATTACCCTGGCACTTTAACTCCGCAGTGCGCTTACAGCCGATTTTACGGACAGGGACAGTATGAGCCGGGGGTGTCCAAGGAAACGTGCTTGTCCAGGGCTTCTCACAGATACCTTCATGCCATACTTAGCCGATCGGTGAGTGGCCGAGGAGACAACACCGGGGTTCTGAGCCGGCAGGAGCTCTTATATCTGTATTCCATGGTGTAGAGCGAGCCACTGCACCTAGGACATATTGTAGCTGAGTACATACGCCATCAGGTCCAGTATACCAGGATAGGTGTCATCTTCACGGGCCCCTATGTTACCCAACTGATGATCCTCCTGGGACTCAGAGATGGGGTTCGAGTGGCTGAAAAGACCACAGTACCTGCTCCTCGGCACAAAGATGCTGAGGCTGATGGGTATGATCCGCAGAGCTGTATCAGGGACTTATGTCTGGCTCATACCCAGTTAGATCATGCCGAGGTCGCAGGCAGCACTGGAGCCACCTCTAGGGCAGGCAAAGACTGAGGTACCACCTACAGCACAGGAGCCACCTCCAGTGCGCATCTTTTCTCCTTCTCGATGCCAGGACAGATTCGAGCACCTTGAGAGTGCTGTTGGTGTCCTCCAGACAGAGGTAGCCGAGCTGCGAGCTACACAGGTTGTTCAGCACTCAGAGACGATGGCACGCCTCCAGACTATATAGCGTCTACTTGAGCAGGCCGTGTCATTAACATTCGTGGTCCACCCCAGAGCTTCTACCCTTACTCCACCACCTTCTCCAGCTCCATCAGCAGTAGATCTACCAGCAGAGCCTGCAGCAGTACCTGAGGCTCCAGATCAGGACACCGAAGCTGAGGCGTCGTAGTTTAATATTTATGTTGATTTCAGTTGTACTTTTTTCTTTTATATTTTGGACATGTAGTACTCAGAAAGGATCTTCCTTCTGAGTTTATCTTTATGTTGCTTTCTTTTGTCTCGAGTTGTATTTCATTTTCATATTTTTATATACTCAAGCTTTATTTTGGTTTTTCTTGAGCTATACTGAACCCATGTTTGTGTATGTGTGCGCAGATGGTCTTGGATGTAAGGAATCTAAGGAATAGTCATAAGCACGGTCATGGGACCGTGCGTGCTTCACAACCCATTGAGACTCAACTCTCAATGATCCTAGCTCAACCAAATGCAACCCTTGGAGTTTAGGGGAGCAATGTTTCAATTGCCCACTTCCACACTAATTGTTTTTGACATGACCCCTTGCGTGTAGCCCGCAATTGCACCGGTTTGTCGAAGTAATAAAATTACCCTGGTGACTGGGTAGTCGAATCCACAGGGAATAGGGATTTAAAATATAAGATTTCGCTATTTAGTTGTGCAGTGTATGAAAAGTGATAATAAAATTAATGAGTGAATTATGGATGCAATGAGAATAAAAGACAAGAAATTAAATAGAGAGATGGAAGACAAGAAAGTGCAAGTAGAAGTGAATTAGAGAAAGACTAGCAATGGATGAAATAGGGTATCCGGACAAACTACCTCTAGGACTTATACTTCTAGTGCAAGACTATGCCATTATACATTCCTATTGATGTTAATTGAGTTGAGGAAATCCTTAAACTCATGGTCCGAAAACTAAGGTCGACCGTGACTAACCCCAACACTATGCCCCGGCATTAGGATTCACGTCAACCGTTCACTCTGTCAATCACGCAACTAAGCCCTAGGGGAGTATATCTACCTAAGCCTAACACTACGTGGGATTGCTTTAAGACCTAGGGATTCCTAGTGACAAAACCTGTTCCTATGAGTAGTGCTAACCCTTTTGTCCAGGTGGAAGAACCCTAGTCTAGATTAAGCCTAGTGCTTAGGATTCACGTCAACCCTTCACTCTGTTGCCTGTGCAACTAATCCCCATAGGAGTTTATCTACCTAGCACTTCACTCTATCTCGACTGCTAATAAATCAAGGAAAACGGAGGTAGGGAGAAATCACACAAGTGGGGAAAGGGGACGCTTCGCTACCTCACGACTCATCCTCTCAACCCTCTTCAATCTTAAGTAGTCTGACCCTATAGGAATTGTCACACCTCCAAAAGGTAACCAAGATTGCTCTCAACCCTAGTGTTACGACTAAGGGAAAACAATACCAAAAGTTAATTAAAATTCAAACTCGAATTTATTCATCAATAATGGAAAAGTATAATAAACCTAGGGTTTTACAGGTAAGAATACCCACGAGGGGTTTAGCTCCTCATATAGCTATACATGTTCATCAAAATATAAAATAAAGCGCAAATTAAAGACGTTGATGAAAACCCCTTGTTGATGATGAGCTCCAAACCTCCACGAAGTCCTCTCCAAAACCCTAGCCGCACTCTCCAAAAGTTGGGGAGAAAATTAGGTCAAAAGGTATCTGACAAGTCTCCAAATTCGGGCTTTTATAATCTTGAGTCGGCTTTAAAAATCGGACTTATCGGGACTTCACACGGCCGTGTGGAATTTCCACACGCCCGTGTGAAGTTTCTGGCTTGCTGGAAAATTAATTCACACGGCCGTTTGGAATTTCCACACGCCGGTGTAAACTCTCTGAAATCCTGATTTTCTGCAGAAAGTGAACAGTAGCTTACTACAATAACAAGCTACATTGCTGCTACAGCACTTGCGAAATGCTCCCGAATCTGTTGTTCTTTATCGAGGCCATTGATTTGGGCACACAATAAATGGTTGATCGTGCCGATTGCTTCAAGTCTCCTTCTTGGTGAAGTTCTCCTAAGCAACACGAGTTAGACTTGTTGCGAATGTGACTGCCTTTGTGTCGCTCCAAAGGAGGTTGGCACATACTCACAAGTCTAGGCTCGTGCCTTGTTCCTTGCTTAGTCCGAAAACTTCCCAACAATGGCGAACATGATCTAACTTCGTTCTTTTTCTCCAAATTAGCTCCACAAACCTACAATGCATAAGAATACACAAACGCACATAATTTAGTGATAAAGTCTGATAAAAGATATGTTCATTGTAAGATAATAATGCTTCGCACAATAGCCACAACACTCTCGAGGCTTTTGAATTGATCCTATCCCCGAGATGGAGAGAAGATACGCACTGGAGGTGGCTCCGGTGCTGTGGGTGGTGCCTCAGCTCTGCCTATCTTGGGGGTGGCTCTAGTGCTTCCTGTGACCCCTCAGCCTGATCTGACTGGGGTATGATCCATGTGTAGACTCCTAGTTCTGCCCTGCGGACCATCCCCATCTCTGAGCCCCAAACCGATAATCAATCGAGTGATGTATGGGCCTGCGAAGATAACTCGGACCCTGGAGTACTGGCTCTGATGGTGGATATACTCTGCTAAGATGTGCCCCAGGTGGAGTGGCTCACTCTCCACCATCGAATGCAAGTACAAGAGCTCCTGGCGGCTCAGAAACCCGGTACTGTCTCCCTTGCCGCTTACTGATCGGCTCAGAATGGCATGAATGCACCTGTATAAATCCCTGATCAAGAATGTGGCCTTGGAAACCCCTGGCTCGTACTGTCCTTGACCACACAATGTACTGTACCTGCGCTGGGGGGTCAGGGTACCCGGATAGTCTGTAGGTAGCAGCGCGTACTCCTCTATCTCAGTGAATGCCTCGTCATAGAGGCCCATCATGATCGAAAACTGGGTCACACTCAAAGGGAAGTACCGACCAAGTGCATGAAACTGAATGGAATCAGTCTCTGTAAAGCTGTCGTACCCTCGGTCGAACTCGAAGGATGAAAGAACCTAAAGTGTGAGTGATCTGATAGCAGGCTCTCAAATGGATAATAGAAGGCCCCAGCTACTGACGACGAGCATCTCTTCGATCTCATATGCGATGCTCTGCCCCCCTGTATCTCCCTGACTGTGCTCAAGTCTAAGTAACGAGTATGTCCAAAACGGAGTGTCGAGAGTCGCTTGTACCGCTCCCGATGCTCAGTTAACGGGAGATCTACCTCCTCGAGGGGTGGGGTGGGCTCACGGGGGTGTTTCCCTGCTTGTTTCTTAGCCCTGGAAGACATATCTGCAAAGTTGCAAAAGTAAACAGTTAAAAATAGTTCAACAACACAATCTGCAGAAATCCACACGGCCGTGTGGATCGTCGGGCGGACAGAGCCCCACGGCCGTGGGGACCAAAATTCCAACTTTACATCAAATTTCGTTCTAAATGCATTCTAAACATGTTTGCACACATTGTAAACATTCAACCCAAGCGAATTAATTGAAAAGAATGAATTAAATCAACAATTGTCGAAGAAAAAGGGTTTGAAGTTCTTACCGACGGTGTGGATGAATAGAATTGTGAAATCGGCCGGAAAACCTTAAATAAAACCTCTAAAAAGCTCAAAGATGATCGGAGAATAGAAAGAGAGGGTCAGAGAGTGTTTTGCAGTGGAAAACAAAAGAGGCACGAGTGAAATCTAAAAGAAAACAAGCGACTTTTGAAGTTCTGGGAATCCACACGACCTTGTGGAATTTCCACACGGCCGTGTGCCTCTGAAATTAGGGTTCACAGGGGCCCGCACACGCCCCTGTGTGCACTCTGGTAACTCTTTAAACTACCCAACATGGCCGTGTGGCCAGCCACAGGGGCACCCACACGCCCCCGTGGCTTATCTAGTTCGTCCCGAGAATTGTCTAAGTGTTCCACACAGCCGTGTGCATACTCCACACGGCCGTGTGCCTTTCACAAGCTCTCCCACGGGGGCAGCCACACGGCCCTGTGGCTTCTTGGGAGAAAGAGGGGGTTTCTGCAGAGTTTCACACGACCGTGTGCAGCTGTCACACGGCCGTGTCACTGAGGACAAGGGAACTACAGGGGCAGTGACACGCCCTTGTGAACTCTCTGGAACGAGAGTCTAAGTTCTGCAGGATATCACACGGCCGTATGGAAATGCCACACGGCCGTGTACCCCTTCTGAGGTTTTTTACAGGGGCAAGGTCACGCCCCTGTGCCCTCTCTGGTTGAGCCCTAAATTTTAACACATGCTCATGTGTTAATTCCACACGGGCGTGTGTTTTCTCTGGTTAACTTGGAAAAATTCACAGTGTTACGGGAAAATCAGAAACATAAATACGATGCCTGGGGCCTGTGAAAACCATCAAAACATGACCAGATACTATGGAAAACATGCTCAACTGACTCAAACTTCATCAATTATCGTTTAGGCACACGAAAACATCAACAATCCACAATAAAATCGCAGCACATGCATTAAAAATTTAGGACACCAAAACTAATGCTTTTATTCATGCTAAAACTAAACTATATCCTAGAAAAGCTGTAAAACCTTGGGTTGCCTCCCAAGAAGTGCTTGTTTAATGTCATTTAGTTTGACGTACCTGGCCTTACCTTACAGAGGTTCATGAATGGAGGTTGCCCTCTTTCCTACAATCTGAAATCATGCATTACATAACCTTTGTAGAGTAGAGGGGGAGTTGTAGAATTTGTTACCACAAAATGGTGAAACACCCTTATTCCTTGAATACTCATCCCCCTTTTTGTTGGGGTTCTTCTTGTGGCATCTTTTCGACCTCTTCATCCTCCGAAGCATCTTCCTCATACTCTCCGTTTCTAGCTTGGAGTCTTTCTCGACTAGGCCAAGGGAGAGTACTTCTTCTTTGATCTCCACGTCTTGGTCCGGCCACCCTTCATACGGATCCGGGTTCAACATTTCCTGCACATAATCATCAATTAGTTCGTCGGCGGTGTCAAGAAAATATAAAGTGCCATAAAAGTCAAGAGAGTGTCTCATGGCTTCGGCGAGGCGGTATGTAAGCTTGTCTTCTCCCACTCGTAATGTGAGCTCCCCGCCGTCCATGTCAATCAAAGCCTTAGAAGTGCGCAAGAATGGCCGTCCAAGGATCTATGGAACCTCGACATCCTCATTGACATCTAACACCACGAAGTCAATAGGAAATATGTATTTGTCGACTTTCACCAACACTTCTTCCACAATTCCTCTCAGATGCCTCACCGATCGATCCGCTAGTTTAAGTGTCATCAGAGTGGTTCTAGGCTCGCCCAAGCCTAGCTTTTGAAAAAAGTGTAGGGCATGACATTGATGCTTGCCCCCGAGTCGGCCAATGCCATCTCTTCACCCAAGTTGCCAATGTTGCACGGTATGATGAAACTTCCGGGATCTTTTCTCTTGCTCGGCATGTTCTTTTGCAATACGGCCAAGCAATTGGCATCAAGGATCACAGACACACTCTCCTCCAATTAGGGCCAATGCTTCCGCGAATGGTATGTTGATGTGCAACTGCTTGAAAATTCCCAGAAATTTCTTGTATTGATCGTTCTCTTGGTCATTCTTCAATCATGAAGGATAGGGAATCCTCGGCTTGTAGGGTGGTGTTGCCACCTCTTTCACCTTTGTCGTTCCTTCCTCTATCTCCACGACCTCGGGTGTCTCTTGTGTCTTCTCTAGAGGGAGATTTCTCTCGACCTCTTTTCCACTCCTCAAGGTAATTGCCTTCAATTGCTCTCTCGGATTGGTCTCCATGTTGCTAGGCAAACTCCCTTAAGGTCTTTATGCCAATGTCTTCGCAATTTGCCCCATTTGATTCTCCAAATTATGTAGGGAGGCGGTGTGATTGCAAAGTGTAGCTTCCACCGATTGGAATCTAGCATCCGATGAAGCAACAAACCTCGTGAGGGCTCTCTCAAGATCGGTCATCCTTCCCTCTAACCCGGTCACTCTGCTTTCTAAGTTCCGTGCTTGTTAACCTTGAAATCCCGATGTTGTGTTGTTCTTTTGTTGTGACTGCCCTTGGTTGCTCCATGAGAAATTTGGGTGGTTTTTCCACCCCGGGTTGTAAATGCCACTGTACGCGTTGCCTTGGCCTTGTCCTCTATAAGCATTACCCACAAAATCATCCTGTTCCACTGTACTAGTGCCTCCAATAGCAATTGGACAATCACTCGAAGCGTGACCTCCCCCACAACCGTTACAAGTAGTAATGGCCGTAACTCTTGGTGAAGTTAGAACATCTAACTTCTTACTCAGTGCTTCCACCTGTACCGCCAAAGATGTATCTGCGTCAACCTCATGAATTCTGGCAACCTTCTTCCTATCCCTTGTGTTCCATTGGTAGCTATTTATAGCCATCTCTTCAATAAGGTGCGGGTTTCACCGGGAGTCTTGCTTCCTAGAGTTCCTCCTGCCACCGCATCTAGAAGTTGCTTGGTACTTGGATTCAACCCGTTGTAGAAGGTATGAATGATCGTCCACTCGGGGAATCCATGTTGCGGACACTTTCGAAAGGAGCTCCTTGAACCTATCCCATGTCTCGAATTGAGACTCCAATTCCATTTGTATGAAGGATGAGATCTCATTCCAGAGCCTCGCTGATTTTCCCGGAGGGAAATACCTAGCCAAGAACACCTCGGCCATCTCCTCCCAAGTAGTGATGGATGCTCTCAGTAATGAATGTAGCCAATGCCTTGCTTTTCGTTTCAATGAAAATGGGAAGGCTCTCAACCAAATTGCGTCGTCCGTTACTCCATTAATCTTTAACATGTTGCACACTTCAAGGAAGTTCTCTAGATGGTTGTTGGGATCTTCATCGGCCAACCAATTAAATTGTACAGACTATTGCAACATTTGAATGAACGATGGCTTCAACTCAAAGTTGTTTGCAGTAATTGGGGGCCTCACAATGCTTGATTGGGTCCCCATCACCGCGGTTCTAGCAAAATCGGACAACGTCCTCTATTGTTCATTCTATTCTGCCATTGCTTCTGACCCTTCTGAATCTATACTGGCTTGCTTGGACTGTTCTTCCACAGGTTCTTTCCCTTTACGATACGTTCTTCTACCAATATCCGGGTCTCCTTCAACAAGAATCGAAGGGTTACCGCGGGTCATAATCTGAAGCCAAAACAAAGAAAAGAAAAATAAGAATGAAGTGAATAACTAAAGTAGCAAAAATAAGTATAAAAAATACGCCTATTCCCCAGCAACGGCGCAAAAAACTTGACACGACCCCTTGCGTGTATCCCGCAAGTGCATGGGTTTGTCGAAGTAATAAAATTACCCTGGCGAGTGGGTAGTCGAATCCATACGAAATAGGGATTTAAAACACAAGATTTCGCTATTTAGTTGTGCGGTGTACGAAAAGTGATAATAAAATTAATAAGTGAATTATGGAAGCAATGAGAATAAAAGACAAGAAATTAAATAGAGAGATGGAAGACAAGAAAGTGCAAGTAGAAGTGAATTAGAGAAAGACTAACAATGGATGAAATAGGGTATCTGGACAAGCTACCTCTAGGACTTATGCTTCTAGTGCAAGACTATGCCATTATACGTTCCTATTGATGTTAATTGAGTCGAGGAAATCCTTAAACTCACGGTGCTAAACCTAAGGTCAACTGTGACTAACCCCAATACTATGCCATGGCATTAGGATTCACGTCAACCCTTCAGTCTATCGCTTACCCAACTAAGCCCCAGGGGAGTATATCTACATAAGCCTAACACTACGTGGGATTGCTTTAAGCCCTAGGGATTTCTAGTGACAAAACCTATTCCTATGTGTAGTTGTTTCGCTCACCCGCAAGTGCACGGGGTCGCCAAGTAATACCCCGAGAATCTACTCTTACTTCCATATCACAATGTTGTCCAACCTAAGCAATTACTTGATAGAGACAACTACAAATAATATACGGATGTAAAAAGCATACAAATAGAAACACTAATACGGAGGAAAATCAAGGCTAGGAAATGGTCACGGACGAGAATTGAAATAGCAACCCGATGGTCATGGTGTTTGGTCCCTAATCCGGTACGAGTATTGGAATACAGAATTGCTTCCGCCCAAATCCTCCTACGATCGCAATGGGTGTGGTGGATTTCTCAAGCTAGGATTGAGACACAATCAGGGACAACCCAAACAATTAGAGGGGTACAAATACCCGATGGTCACGGTGTATTCGTACATGTATTCGCTTCCAAGCAACCTAGTATTTTCTAGGAATTGATACATAGAGTTCTCATACATAGCAAGGCATTCAAGATACAACAAACATCGATCACAAACCAAAACAAATGCATAAACTTGATCAAGTATCCAAACAACACAAGTTCACCCTCAAGGTTCACCTAGATCCGGTGACCTTGGGGTTTAGTTACTCATGATCAGAAAATAAGCAAGAAAGTACATGAAAACAACCAAATACATAATGAGAACACTCTCTCAAAAGATCAAGGCCGAATGATGCTTCCAAGGATGCCACCCAAGGAGTGGCTTCCTACGTTGATCTTCGTCTCAAATGTAGATCAAAGGTGTGGACTCGTCGTGTCGTGCTCTCCCCGCCGTCCTCTCCTCAAGAATCTCCTCCAAAACCCGGCCTCAAGCTCTTAAAGAAGGTGGTGAAGATCAACTCTCCAAAGACCAAGGCTCTCTCCTCTCAAAATGCTCCCAAAAACCCTTAAAAACCAATTCCAGCGAGCTATGCGGCTCCCCCATGCGGCCCGCATGCGGGGAAAGAAAATTTCCAAGAAATCCCGAAAATCGTGTAAGTTGCTACATTGCCGCTACAGTAATTGGATGCAGTAGAACTGCTACAGTACCGTATACAGCCTCTACTTCGTCCGCGTGGTAGCCCGCATGAATCTCCTGACCAAGTCGTTCTTCAAGTCTTCGTGTTACAGTGGTTGCTACAGTACCCCCCAGCTCAGAAACAGTTTTGTTGATGCCGATTTCTTCTCAAATTCTGTCATCGAGCTCGCTGGGGTCTCATTGGTACCTGTAACACGAAAGAAACCAATTCAGACCAAAAACGGGCTTCAACTAATATAAAAATATGCAATACATGTGCCCTAATACATAGGGAATACGTATATTTAGGCGTTTATGAAACATCGCCACACCTAAGCATTTACTTGTCCCCAAGCAAACACACATGAAGAATAGGGGAACGATGATAAACGATTAAACATACGACCTCAAGCTCAATTGTAAAGTACTCCACTAGCATAGGTGGAAAGAAATCTAGAAAGTGAGTTGTACAATGAGTGATCGAGTAATGGCAGCCTTGTTTTATCCAAAGTGCTTCCATGAGTGTGTGCTGGCTCCCAACCTTAACCTCCACACCCTGGATTACCCCAAGGGTCCATTCACCCCACATATGGTGAGAGTGGCATTAGACAGTTAAAGACATCTTCAATACTCAGTTAAAAGTCTTTATGGTTCCTAAATAAAACTGTAGCACTTAAGTGACTGTGCAGCAAGTTCCAGGGGATGCAGTAGAGATACTTATTTCCCTTTTCACAAATATACAATTTTTTTTTCTGAGTCCGACTAACATAGACTGCACAACAAATCTTTTAGAAGGATGCACATGCTGATTAGGCACAAGAGCCACCCAACCTACTCAATTACAGTCTACATAGACGCATTCATGCTGTACTAGCAGAGGAATACTGTTATAGACTCCACTTTTTTTTTGTTGTTTTTTTCGACTGAACACACTGTATCTCATGTCCCTTGGTAACCTGTCACAATAGTTCACTTAAGGCTACAGAAAACAACAAAGGAAATCAAAAGCTCTTAAAAGAATATTGAAGAAAGAATTTAACAGTATAATACCAAAATCATCATAATGGGTTGGTTGGAGTGTATAAGGTGGAAGTAATCATGATAAAGTATGGAAAAGCACTAAAGATAAAACAGGGCATCATTCAAGCACAATATAAGAATACAACTCACTTCTATCATTCTTTCAGGATAGGAAGTGCTAAACACTAAAATCATAGCTATCATCGGTAATCATGCATGCAAAACAAGTAAAGTACCCCATCCCCGCACCTAAATTTGTACATTGCCCTCAATGTACATAAATTAGCAGAGTAAAGTGCGAGACATGCCATAAAAATAAAGGGATGAGGTAAAGAAACTTCCCCAATTGGTCAATAAGATGAACTCCAAATGTGCATGAATCGGGGAAAGCTGTGAGGTGCAAGGGGCGTGAAGCTTCTATAATGATCAGTCCTGAAAGTAAAAAGAAAAATATCACACCCCAAGAAATAAATAGAGAGCGGGACAAGTAAGCACGAATCAAAAACGGGAAAGTACAGTTTAGGAGGGTCAGGACCCTTGCTAACTGAAAAGTACAACAATACAAATAAACAAGTCTAGAAATAAAAACAGGTACAAACAACAGGAAACTAAAAGTGGTGCTATGAGTCTATAGATCTGGAGGGAGTGATGGTGCAAAGCACGTGGTAGCCGGGAGGAGGTGCCGACAGATGATGATGAGCTGCGCAAATATGATAGGATCTCGGCCATGCTACTCTCTATGCGACTCTGTGATGCGGGCAAGTCCCTCACTGATGTCGCCAGCGCCTCTTGTGATATCCCAAGGATCTTTAATTATTGACGGACCTCGATGCGGAACTCCGCAAAACTGCCCTCCAGTGATGGTCGACTCCCTCTGGGTGCTGCGTCAAGTACAGGGGAAGACTCCAAATCAGAATCAGATCCTGCCTTATAATCTCGAGAGGTGTCAAGGTCATGGGTGCTCCTGCCTCCCCTGTGTTGGGATCGACAAGGGTCTACGAGCATGCTAGAAGCAAAATATGCACAGCGGATAACAAACAAAACTAGCATGGACCCTAGCATGCAATGGAAACGAATAAAGATATAAAAATCTAAAAATCTAAAATAAATAAATAAATACAATTCCAGGGGTGTAGTCGAAAAAGGGACTGCATATACGCGACTCCCCTCTATTCTCACACACACACAAGCCAGAAACAATCCGGTATGGATTGTTAGTATCCAACGATAACTCTTATCGAGAAATACAAATAGCAATTAAAATTAGGTCTCAAAACCTAATCGTAAACATGTGTAAGGAATTGTAAATCCAAAAACCGACACTCGGCGAATGTTTCACATGTGAGAATCTTTTGAGAAAAATTTCACAACCATTATAAAATAATCTCAAAAGACTCTCACCCCGGCGATCTCCATTGATAAAGAAATTTCAATGAAAAAACGGCTTGTGAACTAACATACATGCATAAACAAGAAAGACCAAAGGGGTGTCGACCTATACCTTCGCCGGAGCCGAGTAGCGGCAATCCGGATAGAGAAACCTTTCTCCAAAAAGGGGGAAAAGGCGGACAACACCTTTGACCGGCGGCGGCGGCGTCCTCTTAGCTAGGGCGGACCGGCGGCCTCCTTGAGGGAGAGAGGGAGAGGAAAGATTAGGGTTAGGGTTTTCTCTAATACACATGTATTTATAAAACCCTAAAACCAATCCCAATGCAATATCAACCATTGATTCCTCTTATTGGATATTAATCATATTAGATCCAATAAGCTAACACTTAATTTCTAATTAAGTCCCTTAATTTTTAAGTTATCTCATAACTCAATCTTTACACATTCGGGTTAGACCAAATCAACTCTTGATTTATCTAAACTCTATTTAGCTATTTGACTCATTAAATTGAGTTCGGATTTCACGGTTTTTACGTGTGCGATCCTGTAGGCCCGTTTTAGAATCGGCAATGGGATTTTAACCTCGTTAAGGCCCATAAGTCACAAATGGCATCTAGCATGGCAATGTGACTACCCGAATTAAAACGGAAGTCAACTGGGTAATCAAGTAACCTTGTAACCTTATCCGATTCCTTTGCCAATTGAATATCTCGATCAACATAAGGCATGGAGCTTAGTCACCCTTATTTATTTGTCGATCGATTTCTTGATCCTCGGTGAACTAACTAGGTCAAATAAATGATAACCCTTACCATTTCACTTGGGCGTGGCCACGCACTACTCAGTTTCACCGATCAAGTGGCCGGTGATATTCTCTCTCCTCAGAGAGTGGCAATCCCCTCGCATCGCAAATGTTACTTGCTATGAATCTCGATGCACCCAATCATACCCACACTTGTCACTCTGTTATGAATGACGTTAGGCGTATGTCAAAGTACAGCAACATTCATCCAAGCTCCATAGCGACCTTGAGTCTAAGGATTCATTATAAGCGTTACACGAGAACCACTTATGAATTTGCAACCATGTAGTGATCTCGTGAGCGGATTGATCTAGACGCGATGTTCACTAACACGTGTCTATATCTATTGATTGACATCACATGTCCTATAATCCGTAAAACATGATCATCACACAATAGGCATACTAGTCTTAGTTTACTATCATTCCCATGACAGTAATTGACTAGGGATGTTTAGAAAGTTGTTCCTTTATGCACCAAGGTTTTACTGCCCGAATCACGTATTTGGCAACTTGTGCGGAACAAACTTTCAGGGATAGTTCTATCCAAGCACACATGCACAGAAATGTAGTAAGATAAAACAAGCCAGGTTTTATTAAAAGAACATATAACTAATAAAGGTTCAGATCAACGTATTGGGGCTAGAGCTAACACTAACAATCTCCCACTAGCACTAGTCCCAATCGGGCATAGCCCTAAGAACCATTGATATCATGTGATGGTCATGTTTCACCTTAACCAACTGCTTGGTCAGGGGGTCAGCTACATTATCTTCTCCAACTATCTTGCACATCTTCACATCTCCTCTGTCGATGATCTCTCGGATGAGATGGAATCGCCCGAGTATGTGTTTGGACTTCTGATGTGATCGGGGCTCCTTAGTCTGTGCGATGGCCCCGTTGTTGTCACAATAGAGGCTAACTGGATCTAGGCTTGATGGAACAACACCTAACCCAGATAAGAACCTCCGAAGCCAAACAGCCTCCTTAGTAGCATCTGAAGCTGCTATGTACTCAGACTCTGTAGTAGAATCAGTGACGGTGTCTTGTTTTGAGCTTTTCCAGCTAACAGCACCTCCGTTTAAGCAGAACATGTAACCTGATTGTGATTTGTAATCATCTGCGTTGGTTTGAAATACAGCATCTGTGTAACCAGTTACAACGAGCTGATTCTCACCACCATACACCAAGAAATAATCCTTAGTTCTTCGCAAGTATTTTTGGATATTCTTGACAGCAGTCCAATGGTTTTCACCTGGATCCTGTTGGAGCCTGCTCGTCATACTCAGTGCATGAGCGACATCCAATCTAGTACATAAGATGGCATACATGATAGATCCTATTGCAGAAGCATAAGGAATCCTACTCATGTATTCCCTTTGCTCTTTAGTTTTAGGACAATCCCCTTTACTAAGAACTACTCCCTGAGACAAGGGTAGGAACCCTTTCTTGGAGTTAGACATGCTGAATCTCTTCAATAGCTTGTCTATGTATCTAGATTGACTTAGTCCAAGAAGCCGTTGCCATCTATCTCCATAGATCTTTATCCCTAGGATAGTTTCGGCTTCACCTAAGTCTTTCATTGAGAAACACTTACCCAACCATTGCTTAACACTTAGTAATGTTGGGATGTCATTCCCAATGAGTAGAATGTCATCGACGTATAACACTAAGAAGATGACTATGCTCCCACTAGTCTTCTTGTACACACAAGGCTCATCTTCATTTTTGATAAAATCAAACTCTTTGACTGTCTCATCAAATCGAAGATTCCAGCTTCGGGATGCTTGCTTGAGTCCATAAATGGATCTCTGGAGCTTGCAAACCTTTGTGGGATTCTGTTGGTCGACAAAACCCTCAGGCTGTGCCATGTACACATCCTCGAGAAGGTTTCCGTTAAGGAAAGCCATTTTGACGTCCATTTGCCATATCTCATAGTCATAATATGCGGCTATGGCAAGTAGAATCCTAATGGATTTGAGCATGACTACTGGTGAAAAGGTTTCAACATAGTCTATACCATGAGTTTGTCAAAATCCCTTCGCCACTAGTCTACCTTTGAAGGTATTATCGCCTTTACGCTTGAAGATCCATTTGCACTCAATGATCTTCGCACCTTCCGGTAGGTCAACCAAGTTCCAAACTTGATTATCATACATTGATTGCATCTCAGATTTTATGGCTCCAAGCCATTTGTCTGAGTCTGGACTCTCAATAGCCTCACGGTAGGTGGTGGGTTCATCCTGATCCACCAGCTTTAAGCTTTGGTCATCAGTTATGTGATAACCATATCTCATATACTCGTGCCGCACCCTACCGGACCTTCTAGGTGCTTGTGTAATGGGTTCGGGTTCCACAACATCTTGTGAATTCGATTCCATTTCCAACCTTTCCTCAGTCGGAGTCTGTGGGACTTGAATCTCTTCAAGTTCAACTCTACTCCCACTATCTTTCTTGAGAAGAAACTCCTTCTCTAAGAAAATAGCATGTCGAGCAACAAACACTTTGTTCTCAGTGGGGTTGTAGAATGAATAACCCTTCGTTTCCTTAGGGTATCCCACAAACAGGCATTTGTCTGTTTTGGATGCGAGTTGGTCCGATGTTAACCGCTTAAGATGACACTCGCACCCCCAGATCTTTAGAAAAGACATATTGGGCTTTCGCCCATACCATATCTCATATGGAGTCTTATTTAGTGCCTTAGTTGGAGTACGGTTTAGTAGGAACGCAGTCGTTTCAAGGGCGTATCCCCAAAAGGATCTTGGAAGACTCGTTTGATTCATCATCGATCGGACCATATCTAATAGGGTTCGATTTCTCCTCTCGGACACACCATTCCACTGAGGTGTTCCAGGTGGAGTGAGCTGCGAAACAATTCCACACTCTTTGAGATAATGATCAAACTCTTGGCTCAAATATTCGCCACCTCGATCAGATCGAATGGCCTTAATACTTTTGCCAAGCTGGTTTTGTACTTCGTTCTTAAATTCTTTGAACTTTTCAAAGGTTTCGGACTTATGATTTATCAGGTAGACGTATCCAAACCTGTTGAAGTCATCCGTAAAAGTTACGAAATATACATAATCACCTCTGGCCTGCGTGCTCATTGGTCCACATACATCATTATGTATGAGACACAATAAGTCGCTAGATCTTTCACCAACTTTGGTGAAGGGTCTCTTTGTCATTTTTCCATGCAGATAAGATTCGCATGTGTCAAATGACTCTAAATCAAATTACCCAAGTGCTCCATCTCTATGGAGTCTTGAGATGCGTTTGTCATTTGCATGTCCTAAACGACAATGCCAGATGTAAGATGGATTTAACTCATTTGTTTTTATCCTCTTACCATTTACATTGTAGATTGATTTCTGATTAGTCAAGTCTAGAACGTAAAGACCATTGTTTAGCACACCATTGCCATACAATATGTTATTACGATGAATGGAAAATTCATTATTCAAAATAACAAAATTGAATCCATCATTTTCTAAACATAAAATCGAAATAATGTTCCTGCTCATAGCAGGTACATAATAAACATTCGATAATTGAATAACTAATCCTGAAGGTAAAGTCAGAGAATAGTTGCCTATCTCCACCGCCGCAACTCTTGCGCCGTTACCTACTCTTAGGTCAACTTCGCCCTTCTTCAATACCCTCCTATTTCTCAGTCCCTGCACATTTGAACAAATGTGAGAACCATATCCAGTATCTAATACCCAAGAAGTAGAAATAGAGGGATTGATCTCTATCATGTAAATACCTGAAGCAGGGGGAACCTTTCCTTTCTTCAAATCTTCCAGATATAGTGGACAGTTTCTCTTCCAGTGGCCAGCTCCCTTGCAGTGAAAGCAGCTGCCTTCCTTTAGAGGCTTGGATTTGGGAGTCTTGGCCGCCTTGCCTTTGGTGTAAGGTCCAACCTTTTCCTTTGGCTTGGCCTTGGCCTTTCCCTTTCCCTTTCTACTTTGACCCTTGTTCTTCTCAAGAACAGATCGCAAAGAAAAACTGTTCTGATTTACGGTTGTCATTGAAACTATACAGTAAATGTGCAAAATAGTATTAGTTTTTTTTTGGCTATTAAAACATTCCCACAAATATTCGAAAAATAATTCGTGTTAGTGATTTTATTGTGGGCCAAGGTCCATATTTCACTTTGTCCTGGTCAAGCTGAGCTTGTACAGCCAAGACTCGGTTATTTAGGTAGGAACTCTTTCCAATCACATCACCATGAGACCCTTGGATCAAATGGGATTAACAACTATTATGTTAAAGCACTTCCCATTTTAATGCCTAGGGCTAGGACGGTCATTACTACCATTGTTAAGTCAAATAATTACCCAAATGTCGGACATAACATTTATTCCGGCACTTACCTCACAAAGATAATCAAGCGCACACCAGCGACGGCATGGCGTCCGTTTACACGATCGATGCCTTGACAAGTTTTGAGTAGTGGAAGGCATTTTAAGACTTACTATTTAATGGGATTTAAATCTTTTACGGCTTAACATGCATCCATTCATAATGAAATAAAAATAAAAACATGAAAAACATGGTGACAATCATGAGCCCGAAAAACCTAAACCTAGAGACTATCTCTTAGGCTAGGGCTTCTCGTCTGGATCCGCCTCTTTGAATCTCGCCGTCTTCATAAAAGGAATTAAATGAAAAAATAAATAAACGGTACGCATACCGTATACAATGAAAAATGACTCGCAGGCCGTATTAAATTACTACGACACGCAGGTCGTATCCAAATGTAAAAACGGCACGCAGGCCGTGTCTATCTAAGGCCCATGATAGCACGAAATAAAGCATACATTCATAACATTCACCATACAAATATTCATCATATGAATAAACATTCACACATGCATGTTATCATCACATGATATAAAACGCATTTTAAATAAACAATTTAATTTAAGCCGTTTGGAATCATGTGTTCAAGTTACCCCATAAGATCAAACCATTTGATCTCAATCGATAAATTTGAACTCACTATTAATTGATTTGTGCTAAAATCAATCAATCAATTATATAAACTTTTAGGTTTTATTTTAACTAAACAAACATCAAATAATATGAAAGATGAGAACAAATAAAACCAAAGTCCAAAGCATGCAAAAGAAAACCTAGCTCTAATACCACTGTTGGGATCGACAAGGGTCTACGAGCATGCTAGAAGCAAAATATACACAGCAGATAACAAACAAAACTAGCATGGACCCTAGCATGCAATGGAAACGAATAAAGATATAAAAATATAAAATAAATAAATAAATACAATTCTAGGGGTGTAGTTGAAAAAGGGACTGCATATACGCGACTCCCCTCTACTCTCTCACACACACAAGCCAGAAACAATACGGTATGGATTGCTAGTATCCAACGATAACTCTTATCAAGAAATACGAATAGCAATTAAAATTAGGTCTCAAAACCTAATCGTAAACATGTGTAAGGAATTGTAAAACCAAAAACCGACACTCGGCGAATGTTTCACATGTGAGAATCTTTTGAGAAAAATTCCACAACCATTATGAAATAATATCAAAAGACTCTCACCCCGGCGATCTCCATTGATAAAGAAATGTCAATGAAAAAAACGGCCTGTGAACTAACATACATGAATAAACAAGAAAGACCAAAGGGGTGTCGACCTATACCTTCGCCGGAGCCGAGTAGCGGCAATCCGGATGGAGAAACCTTTCTCCAAAAAGGGGGAAAAGGCGGACAACACCTTTGACCGGCGGCAGCCGCGTCCTCTTAGCTAGGGCGGACCGGCGGCCTCCTTGAGGGAGAGAGGGAGAGGAAAGATTAGGGTTAGGGTTTTCTCTAATGCACATGTATTTATAAAACCCTAAAACCAATCCCAATGCAATATCAACCATTGATTCCTCTTATTGGATATTAATCATATTAGATCCAATAAGCTAACACTTAATTTCTAATTAAGTCCCTCAATTTTTAAGTTATCTCATAACTCAATCTTTACACATTCGCGGTTAGACAAAATCAACTCTTGATTTATCTAAACTCTATTTAGCTATTCGACTCATTAGATTGAGTCCGGATTTCACGGTTTTTACGTGTGCGATCCTATAGGCCCGTTTTAAAATCGGCAATGGGATTTTAACCTCGTTAAGGCCCATAAAACACAAATGGCGTCTAGCATGGCAATGTGACTACCCGAATTAAAATGGAAGTCGACTGGGTAATCAACTAACCTTGTAACCTTATCCGATTCCTTTGCCAATCGAATATCTCAATCAACATAACGCATGGAGCTTAGTCACCCTTATTTATTTGTCGATCGATTTCTTGATCCTCGGTGAACTGACTAGGTCAAATAAATGATAACCCTTACCATTTCACTTGGGCGTGGCCACGCACTACTCAGTTTCACCGATCAAGTGGCCGGTGATATTCTCTCTCCTCAGAGAGTGGCAATCCCCTCGCATCGCAAATGTTACTTGCTATGAATCTCGATGCACCCAATCATACACACACTTGTCACTCTGTTATGAATGACGTTAGGTGTATGTCAAAGTACACCAACATTCATCCAAGCTCCATAGCGACCTTGAGTCTAAGGATTCATTATAAGCGTTACAGAAGAACCACTTATGACTTTGCAACCATGTAGTGATCTCGTGAGCGGATCGATCCAGACGCGCTATTCACTAACACGTGTCTATGTCTATTGATTGACATCACATGTCCTATAATCCGTAAAACATGATCATCACACAATAGGCATACTAGTCTTAGTTTACTATCACTCCCATGACAGTAATTGACTAGGGATGTTTAGAAAGTTGTTCTTTTATGCACCAAGGTTTTACTGCCCGAATCACGTATTCGGCAACTTGTGCGGAACAAACTCTCAGGGATAGTTCTATTCAAGCACACATGCACAGAAATGTAGTAAGATAAAACAGGCCAGGCTTTATTAAAAGAACATATAACTAATAAAGGTTCAGATCAAAGTATTGGGGCTAGGGCTAACACTAACACCCTGTGCGGGAGGCGATAAGTGTCTCCTGACCTCTCAACTAGCCCGATAGAAAGCAAACCCGAAAACACTTATAGGCATTGAAAACTTAGAAAACGAAGCACCAACAATCAAGGAAAAATACAAAATTCACAAAAACTACGGTGCAACTTGATGAAATAAATTATGAGAAACGATTAAACAACCACCAAAATCACAAAATTACAACAACACTCAAGCTCACAAGCACGACAAAAATACGAAAAACACACAAACACAACAAGAAGAACTAAGAAGAAAAATAATTGCAATGAATTGAAAGACTTGGGTTACCTCCGAAGGAGCGCTTTTTTAATGTCTATAGCTCGACATGTTTTACCTCAAATCATGGTGGGACAAAGGGATGAGAGATAACTCCATTTTTCGGTGAAGAGTTATTACCCGGAAAGTTCATTGAGAGGCACGAAAAGATTTTTAATTTCCCACGGTCCCCAAAGAATAAGCGGTATACCTTCTTGGGTGACATTGTAGAGACATCCATAATTTCTTCAAGGTTCTCTTTTCCTTGGAATGTGATGGAGATTTAACCTCTACTTGTGCTAGTTGTTGCAATGGTTGAGGGGGAGACTCATCATCCACAATGTCATCCCTGAGATCTTCAAAGTACTTCTCCAGGGGGTTCAACGCGAGGACTTCCTGCACACAATCAGAGATAATCACATTAGTGGTATCCGTGAAATACAAAGCATCATCGTGATCAAGTGTATGCTTCATTGCTTCGGGGAGGGTGAAGACCACTTGTTCGTCCCCAACCCTCAAAGTCATCTTTCCGCCCTTTACATCGATTAGTGCACCGGAGGTGTTGAGAAATGGATGCCCAAGGATCAATGGGACCTCCACATCATCATCCACATCTAGAATTACAAAATCAACCGGGATGATTAACTTATCAACTCGCACAAGAACATCTTCAACAATTCCCCGGGGTTTTCGCACTGAACGATCCGCAAGTTACAAAGTCAAATTGTCTAACCCCAACATCAAGAATAAGTTATACGGCATCACGTTTATGCTAGCTCCTGAGTCGGCTAAGGCACTTTCTTGCACTCCATCCCCGATCACACAAGGGATGATGAAGCTACCCGGATCATTAAGTTTCTTAGGTAATTTCTTTTGGATTACAGCCGAGCAGTTCCCCGATAGAGTCACACTCTCCAAGTCATCAAGCTTCCTCTTATTGGTGAGGAGGTCCTTCATGAATTTAGCGTACTTTGGCATTTGGGAGAGGGCTTCGACCAAGGGGATGCTTATGTGAAGCTGCTTAAAGATGTTGATGAATTTCTTGAATTGAGCATCTTCCATATCTTGCTTGAGCCTAGACGAATAAGGTACCACAGGTTTATATTCGAGCTCCTTCTTAGCCGAAGAACTTGGAGTGTCTCCGTTGTGTTTCTTCTTAATCTCTTCAATTTCATCGTTACTCAACTTAGGGTCTTCCCGGGCGGCTATTCTATCATTGGAGGCACTTGGACTACCCCCAGTCCTTGCCTCCAACTACTTTCGACTCCTCAGTGTCACTGTCTTCAAGTGTTCCCTCGGATTGCACTCAGTGTTGCTTGGCAAACTACTCGAAGGTCGATCTGATTGTGCCTAGCAAGCTGTCCCACCTGGGTCTCAAGAGACTGAATGGAGGCTTGGACATTTCTCAATATAGTGCCAAACTCATCAAGCCGTATGTCCACATTCTGGAAATTTGCCTCCGTTGTGATCATGAATCTTGCCAATACATCCTCGGTTGAGTATTTCTTCTCCTTAATCTGCTGGGGCTGAAATTGGGGGCCCTGGGGTGGTGGAGGTCTCTGTTGGGACTGTCCTTGGTTCCAAGACATGTTTGGGGGATTCCACCACCCCGAGTTATAGCTATTACCGTACTGATTCCCCAGTCCCCTAGGTCCTCCACCAACATAATCTACCGTTTCCACTGGTGTAGAAGGGGCAATAAATATTGGGCATTGCGATGTTGCATGCCCGGCACCGCAGGTATCACAGGACATCACTGCCTTAGGGGTAGAGCTAGACCCCAGCATGAACTGATCAAGTTTCTGTGTCAACGCACTAACCGCCACGTTGTTATCGGTGACATTCTTCGATAGGTCCTCAACCTTTGCAGTCAATGCGGTGTTCTCATTCACCTCGAGTAGCCCCGCAACCCTTGGTCCTTTCTGCCGAGTACTCCAGTGGCACTCATTGCTACCCATACTTTCAATCAACTTCTCAGCTTCCTCGGGGAGCTTGTCACTCGAGGAGCCACCTACCGCGGCATCTATGAGTTGCCTAGCAGCGTAATTCAAGCCATTATAGAACATTTGCACACGCATCCAAGCAGGAAACCCATAGTGAGGATACCTACGTAACAAGTCCTTGAACCGTTCATGTGGTTCAAAGAGTGTTTCTGAATCCCCTTGCCTGAAAGAGGAGATCTCTTGTCTCAACCTCGGGGCCTTACTTGGCGGAAAATACCTAGCAAGGAATTTCTCCACCATGTCCTTCCATGTGGTGATGGATCTGGGGGCCAAAGATGTGAGCCATCGGTATGCTGCCCCCTCAGACTAAATGAAAATAATCTTAGTCTTATAGCATCATCTGACACCGAATTGATCTTGAAAATTGAGCAAATTTGAAGGAAGCGAGAAAGGTGGGCATGTGGGTCTTCATCAGCTAGCCCATCAAACTAAACTGAATTTTGTATCATTCCAATTGTGCTCGCCTTAATCTCGAAATTATTAGCCGGCACAGCAGGTGCTTGCACACTAAACTCATCACCGGTGAATTGTGGTCTTTCATAGTCCGACAAAGTCCTCCTAGGTTCGGCCATGACTGAGGGTAACTCGATTCCACTCTAACCTCTTGTTGCCTTGAACTCTCAGCTACTTCTTTCAATCTCTGATGTAATGTTCTTTCAATTTTGTTGTTAGGCTTAACGAAATTAGCTTGACTCGCTCTTGTCATAAGATGGGTGCCTTGCAAAAAAATTGAGTCAAGAATTAGAAACGAAAGAGGAACAAGAAAATAAAATGCAAACAAAGAAATGATGGAATATATACAAGAATGTCGAAAATAAACAAAATAAAATGGTCAAATCAACACGTTTTAAGTTTTCCGAATATTCCTCGTGGGTCCCCGGCAACGGCGCCAAAAATTTGGTTCACTCACCCACAAGTGTACAAAGTCGCCAAGTAATAACCTTCGCGCGAGCACGAGGGGGTCGTATTCCCAAGGCCCGAGAATCTATTCTTACTTCCTTATCACAATGTTGTCCAACCTAAGCAATTACTTGATAGAGAGAACTACAAATAATATACGGATGTAAAAAGCATGCAAATAGCAAACACTAATACGGAGGGAAATCAAGGCTAGGAAATGGTCACGGACGAGGATTCCCTCGGGGGTTACTAAAGTGCTAAGGATACCCTAACTAGCATGCACGTCGATGGTTTGGACCGAGAAACAATAAATTAGACCAACCCGATGGTCACGGTGTTTGGTCCCTAATCCGGTACGAGTATTGGAATACGGAATTGCTTCCGCCCAAATCATCCTACGATCGCAATGGATGTGGTGGATTTCTCAAGCTAGGGTTGAGACACAATCAGGGAAAACCCTAACAATTGGAGGGGTACAAATACCCGATGGTCACGGTGTATTCGTACATGTATTCCCTTCCAAGCTTGGTGAGCCTAATACTAGGGCAATGGTCATGCAACCTAGTATTTTCTAGGAATTGATTCATAGAGTTCTCATACATACGAAGGCATTCAAGATACACCAAACATGGATCACAAACCAAAACAAATGCATAAACTAGATCAAGTATCCAAACAACACAAGTTCACTCCTAAGGTTCACCTACATCCGGTGACCTTGGGGTTTAGTTACCCATGATCACAAAATAAGCAAGAACGTACATGAAAATAACCAAATACATAATGAGAACACTGCCTCAAAAGATCAAGGCCGAATGACGCTTCGAAGGATGCCACCCAAGGAGTGGCTTCCTACGTCGATCATCGTATCAAATATAGATCAAAGGTGTGAACTTGTCATGTCGTGCTCTCCCCGTGTCCTCTCCTCAAGAATCTCCTCCAAAACTCGGCCTCAAGCTCCCAAAGGAAGGTGGTGAAGATCAGCTCTCCAAAGACCTAGGCTCTCTCCTATCAAAATGCTCCAAAAAACCCTTAAAAAACAATTCCAGCGAGCTATGCGGCCCGCATGCGGGGAGAGAAAATTTCCGAGAAATCCCGAAAATCGCGTAAGTTGCTACAGTACCTAGCGGCTTAGAAACAGTGTTTTCGATGCTGATTTCTTCTCAAATTTTGTCATCGAGCTCGCTGGGGTCTCATTGGTACCTGTAACACGAAAGAAACCAATTCAGACCAAAAACGGGCGTCAACTCATATAAAAATACGCCTGAATAGATAGGAAATATGTATATTTAGGCGTTTATCAGTAGTTCTAACACTTTGGTCCAGGTGGAAGAACCCTAGTCTAGATTAAGCCCTAGTGCTTAGGATTCATGTCAACCCTTCACTTTATTGCTTGCGCAACTAAGCCCTAGGGGAGTTTATCTACCTAGCACTTCACTCTATCTCGACTACTAATAAATCAAGAAAAACGGAGGTAAGGAGAAATCACACTGGAGGGGAAAGGGGACGCTTCGCTACCTCACGACTCACCCTCTCAACCCTCTTCAATCTTAAGTAGTCTAACCCTATAGGACTTGTCACACCTCCAAAGAGTAACATAGATTGCTCTCAACCCTAGTGTCACAGCTAAGGGAAAACAATACCAAAAGATAATTAAAATTGAAACTCGAATTTATTCATCAATAATGGAAAAGTATAACAGTAATGTCATAGAAACATAATAATCCTAGGGTTTTACATGTCCAAATACCCACGAGGGGTTTAGCTCCTCATGGAGCTATACATGTTCATCAAAATATGAAATAAAGCACAAATTAAAGACGATGAAAAATGATAAGTGCTTGTGTTATAGTAATACAAAGTATTATTGTCTTACATTGAGCATTACTTTTGTCAGATTTAATCACTAATTAGTGTGTATTTGTGTTCTTTCGTGCATTGTAGGGTTGTGGAGAAGATTTAGAGAAAAAGAAGCAAGAATAAGTTAGATTCGCCATTGTTGAGGAGTTCTCGGACCAAGCAAGGAACAAGGCACCAGTCTGGACTTGTGGGTGTGTGCCAATCTCCATTGGAGGGGCACAAGGGCAGTCACATTCACAAAATTCTAACTCGTGTAGCATTGGAGAACTTTGCCAATGAAGAGAAATGAAGTAATCAACATAATCTAATGTTGATTGTGTGCCCAATTCAACATCCTTGATGAAGAACAATGAATTTGGGAGCATTTAGGGGAAGTACTGTAGTAATTACTATAGCAAAACATTGTAGCAAGTTACTGTTCACAGTCTGCCGAAAATCAGCAAAACAGAATTTCCACATGGCCGTGTGGAAATTCTGGTTTTTCACAGGGCCGTGTGGAAAATCCACAAGGGCGTGTGGAACTCCGATTTCAGCCCTATTTCAGCCTGATTTCAGCCTATAAATAGCCTGTTTTTAGATCTATTTGGGGATCCCACCTTCTATCTCCTGCCTATCTTTTGGGGGGCTTTCGGCTAGGGTTTGGAGAGGTCCTTGGAGGTCTTTAGAGGTGATTATACGGCATCAGCATCGACATCCTTTGGAAGAAAGCTATTGGGAGAGCTTTCGTCGGCATCGATTCGGGGAGGTGTGCCCTAGGCTTGACAAGGGATTCGTTGGAGAAGACATGTGACTTCACAAGACCATCGATACGATCTACAAGGGGTTTTCTTTATGATTTTTATGTATATGTTCTTAATCTCTTTATTGATTCTATATTGCTCCATGGAGAGCTAAACCCTAGTGGGTATTTGGACTTGTAAACCCTAGGATTATTATGTTTCTATGACATTGCTATTATGCTTTTCCATTATTGATGAATAAATTCGAGTTTCAATTTTAATTATCTTTTGCTATTGTTTTCCATTAGCCGTGACACTAGGGTTGAGAGCAATCTAGGTTACCCTTTGGAGGCGTGACAACTCCTATAGGGTTAGACTACTTAAGATTGAAGAGGGTTAAGAGGGAGAGTTGTGTGGTAGCGATGTATCCCCTTTCCCCTCTGGTGTGATTTCTCCCTAGCTCTGTTTCCTTTGTTAATTAGCGGTCGAGATAGAGTGTTAAGGCTCAATCTAGACTAGGGTTTTTCCACCTGGACCAAAGGGTTAGAACTACATAGAGGAATATGTTTTATCACTAGGAATCACTAGAGCTTAAAGCAATCTCACGTAGTGTTAGGGTTAGGAAGATAGACTCCACTGGGGCTTAGTTGACAGGTCAACAAGAGTCAAGGGTCGTAGTGAATCTTAATGCCGGGACATAAGGTTGGGGTTAGTCACGGTTGACCTTAAGTTTTGGGACCATGAGTTTATTGCCCTTTTTGAACTCTTTTAGTTTCTTATATATATATATATATATATATATATATATATATATATATATATATATATACATATTGAATTCTCTTATCATCGATTCCTCTTTCATAGCTAAATAACGATAACACTTGTTTCTGAACACTATTCCCTGTGGATACGACTACTCACTCACCAGGTTATTTTATTACTTCGACAACCCGTGCACTTGCGGGGTACACACGCAAGGGGTCGTGTCAATAACCCCCTTGCTTATTGTGTGCCCGTGGTCTTTTGCGGCCGTCGAACGTCGATGACGATGTCGATGACGCGCTCCAAACCACCACGAAGTCCTCTCCGAAACCCTAGCCACACTCTCCAGAAGTTGGGGAGAAAATTAGGTCAAAAGGTATCTGAAAAGTCTCCAAAATCAGGCTCATATAAACTTGAGTCGGCTTTAAAAATCGGACTTATCGGGACTTCACACGGCCGTGTGGAATTTCCACACGCCCGTGTTATGTTTCTGGCCTGCTGTAAAATTAATTCACATGGCCGTGTGGAATTTCCACACACCCGTGTGAACTCTCTAAAATCCTGATTTTCGGCAGAAAGTAAACAGTAGTTGCTACATTGTTTTGCTGCGGTGCAAGCTGCATTGTTGCTACAGTGCTCGTGAAATGCTCCTGAATCCGTTGTTCTTCATCGAGGCCATTGATTTGGGCGCACAATCAATGGTTGATCGTGCCGATTGCTTCAAGTCTCCTTCTTGGTGAAGTTCTCTTAAGCAACACAAGTTAGACTTGTTGTGAATGTGACTGCCGTTGTGTCCCTCAAAAGGAGGTTGGCACACACTCACAAGTCTAGGCTCATGCCTTGTTCCTTGCTTGGTCCGAAAACTTCCCAACAATGGCGAACACGATCTAACTTCATTCTTTTTCTCCAAATTAGCTCCACAAACCTACAATGCATAAGAATACACAAACACACATAATTTAGTGATAAAATCTGATAAAAGATATGTTCATTGTAAGATAATAACGCTTCGCATTACTATAACACCAGCACTTATTAGTTTTTCATTGTTTTATTTTATATTGTGTTTGCATGCGTACATTGGGGACAATGTACATCTTAATTGTGGGGGAGAGTTCACTTTGCACACACCTTTACTTGTGTGTTCAATTGCTTATGCTCATGTAGCCTATGGCGGTTCACCTTAGTTGCAACGGTTGTACTCTTAGAGTTTAGGAGAATTTTTAACATTGTATCCTATCATGCTCTAGTTTTACTTGAATTTTAGGGGATTTTTGCTCGATTACCTCTTATTGCACTACTCACTCTTGAAATCTTTTGGAAACTCGAACTCAAAGTTTTAAGAACTAGTTTAGTATTACTTTAGTATGTTTTGAAGTTCTATGTAGCTAAAAAAAAAAAAACTTGTGAGCTTGTGAATATTAGTTTAGTTTTGCATTTGGGGTGGAAAGAGCTACCTCCTATGAAGTATGTAGCTACTCTCATAAGTCGGATACAAGTTATGCCCTAATGAGAGAAAGAGCTATCTCATGGGAAGCGTGAAAGCTACAACCCCGGTAGAAAGAGCTACCAACTCGAAAGTGTGAAAGCCACCTTTAGCGGCTACCTAGGAAAGGGCTACCTTAGAGGTTGAGTGATGCTACTACTTCCTTACTTTGTGTATATAAATAAGTACTTGTAACAAGAGTTTGAGGAGTACTCATAGGTTCTCTTGAGTGAATTCACACACATTTACACATTTTCGAGTTGTTATCCTTTTTTATTCGAGTTTTCAGCTAGAGCAATGATAACCTTATGCAATATTTTGATTTCCTCTTACTTGTAGAATGCTTCTTTTGAATACTTTTGGTGAAACTAAGGCCGAGCACTTTCAATTGTTCTTCCCAAGTACTTTCACGTTCTATTTTGCTTGAGGACAAGCAAAAGCTTAAGTGTGCGGGGATTTGATAAGTGCTCGTGTTATAGTAATGCGAAGTGTTATTATCACTAAAAAGTGTGCATATGTTTACTTTTGTGCATTGTAGGGTTGTGAAGATAAATTGGAGAAAAGAAACGAAGTTAGATCGTGTTCGCCATTGTTGGGGAGTTTTCGGACTAAGCAAGGAACAAGGCATGAGTCTAGACTTGTGAGTGTGTGCCAACCTCCTTTGCAGGGGCACAAAGGCAGTCACATTCACAATAAGTCTAGCTCATGTTAATAAGGAGAACTTTGCCAATAAGGAGGTTTGAAGCAATCGGCACGGTCTACCGCTGATTGTGTGCTCAATGAAGAACGACAAATTTGGGAGCGTTTCGACACGTACTGTAGCAGCATTGTAGCAAGTTACTGTTCACTATCTGCCGAAAATCAGCAATTCAGCAGTTTCACACGGGCGTGTGGAAATTCCACACAGCCATGTGAAATCCCGATTTCAGCCAATTTAAAGCCGTGACTCAGCATTATAAAAGCCCGTTTTGGAGATTGTTTTTAGATCTTTTTTGCTCTCTTCGGACCTAACTTTTGGAGAGGCGCTGCAAGGGTTTGGAGAGGACTTCGTGCAGGTTTTGAGCGCGTCATCGGTGTCGACATCAACGTTTGACGTTCGCACAAGAGCACGGCCATGCCGCACACAAGGGGGTTTTCATCTATGCATTCAATTTGTGTTCTTATTATTATTTTGATGGATTTGTATAGCTCCATGAGGAGCTACACCCCTTGTGGGTATTCGGACTTGTAAACCCTAGGATTATTATGTTTCTTTGACATTGCTATTATGCTTTTCCATTATTAATGAATAAAATTGAGTTTCGATCTTAATTTCTTCTTGTTATTATTTTCCCTTAGCCATGACACTAGGATTGAGGACAATCTAGGTTATCCTTTGGAGGCGTGACAACTCCTATAGGATTGGACTACTTAGGATTGAAGAGGGTTGAGAGGGTGAGTCGTAAGGTAGTGGAACTTCCCCTTTCCCCTCCGATGTGATTCTCCCTACCTCCATGTTCTATGATTTATTCGCGGTCGAGATAGAGTCAGGTGCTAGGAGATAAACTCCCCTAGTGTGGAGTTTCGGTCTCTTTGCCCTTTTTTGTTGTTTCGATTGTCTTAGATGTTGCTGTCGTTTCCCCATTAAATTTTCTTTGAACCTTTTTGTCGAATCTTTGGAGTTGGTTTCTGGGTGTTTGAGCATGTTTTGGTCATGTTTTAGAGGAGTTTTATGGGTGAATGGGCTGTGTACAGACCGCACAAAACTGTGCGGGCTGTGCACAGGCCGCACAGCCTCTCTTGAGGGTTGTGCGGCCTCTGTGTGGGGCCGCACCCCAGGCAGAGGGGTGTGCGGTTGGTGTGAGGGGACGGACACCACCCACACACCCTTCTTCCTAGTGTGTGAGGATGGTGTGCGGGGCCACACACAGCCCGAACATCTTCGCATTTTGGCTTATATAAACTCGCTCCTAGCTTTGTTTCTTCATTTCTTTTCTCCGAAACTCCTCTATCTCCTTCTCCTCTCTTCCTCCATCATCTCTTGGGGTTCTAAGGCTGATCTAGAAGGAGTTTTTGAGCTTGAAACTTGGATCAACAAGTTGGTCATTATTGAGATCAAGGTATGCTTTCATCCATTTGTTCCTTCTTCTTTGTTCTTTGATGATGATGATGGTTAGGGTTGATCATGAAACCTTATGAGAGCTTGATTGTTGTCTCTTTTCTTCCTCTTTGATGGCTAATCTTGTGAGGGTTGATTTTATTGAGTTGTATGGCTTTAACTTCATGAAATCCTTGAACCTTCAAAACCCTAATCCCGGAATTACTGTAGCACCGACCATGTTAGGTCATTCTTGCTTTCCTTGTTGGTTTATTGAGTTGTGAGAGGTCTTCTTCTTGCTAGAACTCTTTGCTATGGTGTTCAGCAAACCATAGAAGCAACCATTCCCCATTTTGAGCATTCTTTCTTCATCATGGTTAACCAAGTGTTTGATGATGTTTGGTTGATTGTTTGGCTGTTTAATGGCTTCTAGGAGGTGAGGCTTCAAGTAAGGGAAAATAACCGGTGGAGAAGTGATTTTGAGGCGTTTGCTCGCCAAGTTTGTGAGTGGGAAATTACCAAAGTTGGACTATGATTCATGCATGATATTTCTTGATATTAAGTTGCTTGTTTTGAATTTATAAAATCCTTAATGCTAAACATATTCAAAACCTAGAATGATGTTTATAATCATGATGATTTATGAGATTGGCTTATTCCTTGAATTCTTGCAAAGTGTATATAAGTTGCTTGTGATTTGAAACTCTATGTTCAAAATACATGTTTTAAGCTAAGTGTTTTCAAGAGAATTGATGTTCTACTCATGATGAACAAAGGCATATGAAAACAAGTTGATTTTCATGTTATTAATGCAATGCTCAAAGTGTATCTTCAAAAGATACCTTTATATGATACTTTTGATGAAAATGGTTTCATTATTGATATTTTGATCAAATTGATCAATCTTGGAGTGAGAATTGCCATAGGGAACACTTATTGTCTCTTATTGAGAATTATGTTATCATGATGTATATATTGAGCCAACGGGCCAAGCTATTGTTATATCCTTTGTTGGTGACATGGGAGCCGAGCTCCAGAACTTGCTGCAGTAAGAAGTGGATGGTTTCCACCGGCCGACCTATATAGAGGTGGCGTGGAATACTGTCAAAAACGGTTATGCTATGTCAGGTGGGAGCGTAGATCCCTGACATTGATATAGTTGGGTTGTTCGGAGTCACCACTTGAACTTCCCAGCGGCCAATGCCAAGATACACGCATCTTGGTAGCTCCAAACCTAACCAAGGCCATGGTTAGCGATGGAGGGTTTTGAGGCCATTCTGGACATTTTTGTGATTTGTGATCGATGAGTTTTTTATTTATAAGCATCTCGTCATTCGATTCTATCAATAAGAATTGTGCTTATATTAGGTCCAGAATGACCAACTTGTAAGATAATAACACTTCACATTACTATAACACAAGTACTTATCACTTAGCATTTTCTTGAAATTGATATAGCGAGTTCTCATGCATACAAAGCAATCAAATGCACCAAACAAGATTCACAAACAAGCCCAAATGCATAAACTAAGTAAAGCAATAATTCTACACAAGTTCACCCCAAGGTTCTTCTACATCCAGTGATCTTATGGGTTTAGTTGCTCATGGGTACAAAATACTCAAGAAAATACATAAAAACAACCAAATAAAACAATGAGAACACTACCTCAAAAGATAGAGGCCGAATGACGTTTCCAAGGACACAACCCAAAGAGTGGCTTCCTTTGTCGATCTTCCTCTCAAATGTGGATCAAGGAGGTGTATCTCGTCGTATATCACTCTCCTTATCATTTTCTCTCTGGAAATGGCCTCCAACAGCTTCTCCTAGCTGGGATTTGAAAATGGTGGCAAGGATGCTCAAGAACTAAGGCTTCTCTTCTCCAAGAAAATGAACACAAAACCCTTAAAAAGCTATTCGCAGGATGCCATGCGGTCAGCATTCGGGCACTGTAGCTCCCCGAATTTCATGTAAGTTGCTGCAGTGGAGTGCTACAGTAATAAATGCTACAACACCTGCTACAGTAATAATTCCAGACTTAGTCATTTCTCCAAGTTTTCGTGCTACAGTATTGCCACAGTAGTGCTACAATATCGGGCTGGAAAATGATCTTTTTCCTGCCGATTTCTTCTAAAAACATGTTATTGAGCTCCCCACGGCATCATTTGTACCTGTAACACGAAATAAACCAATTTAGACTGAAAACGGGCATCCATACATATAAAAACACTCTATTTATATGCATATATAAATGAATAATACATACATTTAAGCCAAAACACATGAAACTTCACCCCCGGGAGGTTTCAAGTGATGACAAGTGATGCCGCCATCGACTGAGATGCCCCCGTCGACCCTGACGCCCCGCCGGCGCTGCCGCCCGATCACTCGATCACATGCGCGTGCCCCGACCAAATCGGTGATCCCGTCGTGCAAACTCAACGAAACTTGGCCAGAGGGGGTTTCAAGTGATGCCGATTGATGTGGTGGGTGTGTCGGGACGGGATCCAGTCGTCGACTGGGATGTGGTGGGTGTGTCGGGACGGGATCCAGTCGTCGACGGATGATAAGTGCCTAAATACATCATGTTTTAGTTATAAAATTTGTTTACTTTCATGCAACTTATTTTCATTTCGACGACATTTGGTGCGCTTGATGCGTTTATTTTTGTTTCAGGGCTGCATGGACCGTTGTCGCGATGAAGATACGTAATTGATTTGTTTCGGTGGGAAATGTGGAAGAAAGAAAATCGTTACATGCTCCGGACGCCAATGGATGCACCCGCAATGCTCACACTGAGCATTTGTGCTGCCACTGTGCAGCCCCGCACAGTGGCCGCACAGAGCCTCGAGAAGCTTGTGCGGCCTGTGCGCAGGGCCGCACACTGGCTGCACACCATGGCCAGAAGCATGTGCGGCTGGTGTGTAGTCCCGCGCACTAGCCGCACAACACAGCCAGAAGGCTGTGTGGCTACTGTATGACCCCGCACAGTGCCCGCACAGCCTCGGGATATTTAAGCTGCTCTTCAAAGGTTTTGGGGGGCAATTCTTGGGCTGTTGGCTCTCATCCGACTTCCACTCTTCATCAGGCCATTTTCTGTCATTCTTGGGATGAATTCGGTGGGAATTGTTGGAGAGAAGAAGGGGAGAACATAGAGAAGCATCAAGGCCTCGCCGGGGCGGATCGGACGAGCTACCATCATTACTTTCTAGTCGACATTTCAAGGGGGAGTTTTCTTGTTGTTTGTATGATGAACTATATGTATTGTGAGCTCTCCCATTTTGTTATGTCGAACTAAACTCCCAAGGCCACCGGGCTCCCAGTAAACCTTGGAAGGATACTTTTGTACGGATGACTTTATTTCTCTTTGAATAAATGTGTTTGGCTTGTGTGTTTTGTTTTAATTCATCATTTTCTTGTTCATTCTACAATGGATGGATTCCGTAGAATTGATTGTGAAAAATAATCATTTGGCAGGATGCTAGCTTGTATTAGGTCTTATGATAATTAAAGAGGGTTTCATTGTATTAATACACCCGAGGTTCCTGGTGTTAGTAGCCTCCCGCGCGATTAGGGTTATTTTAGCCGAGAGTGTGCATTAGAATAACCCTGATCAAGACTCCTTGTTCTCATTGACATTGTAGGGGTATCTCATGGATAGGGGAACCCGTACTGGATTAGGACTACACCACAGAGGTTCCGGGGTAGTCGACATCCGAGTCTAGCTGACAAAAACCAAGCCAACTCTATCTTTATAATTGTTATCGTCATCTGTACTCGGTCTTCTCCCAAGGGAATCCATGCCCATGGCCTTCCTCGATTACTGGATTCTTCATCCCCATTTCCGTCCGGATCGCATTTTGTTTTACTTTCATGTTATTTCTTTTATTTTCAATCTTATAATCACTGCAAACTTGTTTCGTTCGACTAGACAGTGAACCCCAAAGGGAAGTAATAGTAGATCTCGGGACCCTTGGGAATACGACCCACTTGTGCATGCACGAGAGGTTATTTACTTAACGACCCTTGCACTTGCGGCCAAGGAGTCGCGTGCTCACTCTTTAGCGTATCGCGTGGCGTCCATCAAGTTTTTGGTTCCGTTGCCGGGGACTTCTGAGAATTCTAGGAAAACATTTGGATCATTGATCTAGTCATTTCACTTCCATTTGTATTTATTAACCAATCTCTTATTTTCAGTTTTATTTCTTTGTGTACATACCAACTAATTTATCTACCCTTCTCCTGTTCTTCTATGGACTTTGTGCATGACTCGCGCAAATCCCACGGGGTTTGTGGAACCAAATGAAGAAATTGAGCGCGTCGTACACCAAAGATTGAGAGAAACACAAGTTGGTTCAACTTCAAGATCAGTTGAGGTACCGGAGGAAATTTCTGTTGCAATGGCCGAAGAGAGGAGGACACTATCAGACTATGAGAGACCACAATTTACAGGAGGAGAACTCAATGTGAAAGCACCAGCCATCAGTGCAGCAAACTTTGATTTGGTTAGACCAATTGGTATGATACAAAACATAGTACAATTTGATGGGCTAGTCGATGAGGACCCGAATGAGCACTTATCCCGGTTTCTTCAGATATGCTCGACATTCAAGGTCAATCGGTTGTCTGATGACGCAGCAAGACCTCGCCTATTCCCATTCAGTTTACGGGGCGCCGCTTATAGATGGCTCACGTCACTTGCCCCGGGGTCCATCAAGACTTAGGAAGACATGGTGAGTAAGTTCTTGGGCAGATACTTTCCCCTAAGTAAGGCTGCAAGATTGAGACAAGAGATCTCAGCATTTAGTTAAAGAGATTCTGAAACACTCTTTGAAGCTCATGAGAGATTTAAAGATCTCCTACGAAAGTGCCCACATCATGGGTTCGAGGCATGGATGTGAGTGCAGATACTATACAATGGGTTGAGTTACCAGAACCTTCAACTCATTGATGCAGCAGCTGGTGGCTCCTTGAGTAGTAAATACCCCGAAGATACAGAAGAGTTGATTGAAAACATGGCGAGGAACTAGTCACTTTGGGGCTCCAGGGCGAAGATGACTCAATCTCGAGGAGTTCATGAAGTGGACAGCAAAACAGCCCAGGAGGCCAAGCTCGAGGCATTAGCCAAGCAAGTGAGTTTGCTCATGTCTAAGAGAACTGATCGTGCAAGCTCAAGTGTAAATCAAGTTTTGAGCCGCGAAAATTGTGGAGGAGGACACAATGCCATTAATTGCCCAATTTCATTGGCCGACGCCACCCCAGTCGAACATGTTGATTGTGTGAACCAGGGACAAAAATTTGAAGGAAACCCCTATGGTGGAACATACAACCCCGGGTGGAGAAATCACCCAAATTTCAATTGGGGGAATCAAAGGCAACAAAAGTTTTCACAACCACCAGGGTTCCAAGCACAACAACAGCAAGCATCCCCAACTGAACGTAAGATTACCATTGAGAATGTCCTAGCAAAATACATGCAAATTACCGATGCCAGATTGAACACATTAGAAACAATAGTGAGAAAAATGCAAGCGTCAATTCAGGGCATTGAGAAACATTTGGGACAAATCGCAGCATCAATGGGAGAGAGGCTGTAAGGTAGTCTCCCTAGCAACACTAAAACCAACCCACGGGAGCACTTGTAAGCTATCACCCTGCGGAGTGGCAAAGAGGTGGAGGTTCGGCCAAACACTAGGCCAAATGATGCTAAAACGAAGAACATGGTGAGAGGCAACACATCCATTGCTTAGGATGAAGCTAAGGACAACTGTGATGAGATGAGTGAACCCCGTGACAAGCGGAAACAATTACGTGAGCAACAACCAAAAATTCCTTATCCAGCGAGGCTCCAAAAGGACAAGGATGATACACAATTCAAAAAGTTCTTGGAACTGATTAAGCAACTTCATATCAACCTACCGCTAGTCGAAGCCTTCGCTCAAATGCCGAAATATGCAAAATTCATGAAGGAGTTACTCACGAACCGTAAGAAACTTGAAGAAACCTCCACGGTTTCCCTTGGTGAAAATTGCTCGGCCATTATTCAAAGCAAGCTACCAAAGAAAATCAAGGACCCGGGCGGTCTGATTGTGGAATGTCACTTTGGGATTCAATTGTTGAGAAAGCCCTCGCCGACTCTGGTGCAAGTATCAATGTAATGCCCTACAAGCTTTTTCTCAAGCTGGGCCTTCAAGACCTAGAGCCAACACGAATCACCATCCAACTTGCTGATCGAATTGTTAGAAGATGGGCGACCATTCCTTGCCACTTCTTGAGCTCTTTTGGATATAGAAGATGGGAAAATGACTTTGCGCGCCGGTGATGAGGAAGCTACTTTCAAAATTCCCGAGTCCATGAAGCACCCCATGGAGCTTGATGACACTTCCTATGCACTCGATGATACAGAATTTCTAGTGGAAGATTGTGTGCAGGTGGTGCTTATGATGGGTCCATTGGATGATTACCTGCAAGAGATTGATGATGAAGGGGAAATTGTACCGATGTAATCACAGGATGCCCCTCCTCCAATACCACCGGACAAGATGCAGGGAAATAGCAAAGGAGAAATATCATGGAAATGAGCATGGAAAAAGGTGAGTCCTAAGGTCAGCAAAGCGAGCAAAAACTCTAAGGATAAGGTACAAACGACATGCTTCATCGACCTAGGTATGCACAACATTGATTCTCTCCTCTCATTAAATTTACCGGCCGGGTTATCATTTGCATCCATGACCACTTCAGGTAAAATCCCTTCCTTTAAACCACCCTGATCATGTGAGACTTTAACGTCAAGCTCGTGACGCTAAACAAGCGCTTTTGGGAGGCAACCCAAAATTTTTACATTTCTGTACTCGTTTATTTTCGTATTTTAGTTGCATTTGTGTTGTGCTTGTATTGTGAGCTCTTTCCCCCTTTTGTTCTTTTTGTTTCGTAATTTGTGTATCATCATTTCTTTTTCTTTCTGGCAAACTTGGTTGTGTTTTTAGCTTTAAAAGCTTGTACTAGATGCCCAAAGTGAGCTTATGATTCATCTGCACATTTGTTTGCTTGTTTTGGCAGGAGTGAGCTGGTTTTCACACACTATCACGGCATGTGTTCGGCCACTGTGCGGCCCCGCACAGTGGCCGCACAACCTTGCCAGAACCGTGTGTGACTGGTCTACAGCCCCGCACACCACCCGCACACCCCTGCTAGAAGCGTGTGCGGCAGGTGTGCAGGCCTGGACACCACCCGCACAACTTTGGCAGAGAGCACACCAACTCTGATTTTCTTCACTCCTTTGAATTATGTTATTTTGATCCTTCGTTTCTTGACAGGTTTACCATTCACATTGTTTTATTCTCTTGCTTTGGAGCTCACTTTCCTTTAGTTTTCTTTTATTGCTTTTGTTGTGCTTTTGTGCGTTGTTTGTTTTGTTGTAGTCTACTGGAATTGGCCTATCCCTGCCACTTTTATGGGTTTGATGGGTGCTTGATTCGGCGTCTTTTCTCCTTGCAGGATGATTTAGACGTCATATGTTCTCTTCTCTCCAACTTTTGAGATATTTTTAATTGCAAGGCCACCCCGAACTCATGCTCCACAAGTCTCATGACACTTCTTTCAGGGAAGTTCATGAACCCACCTTCTTTATTTTCATTGCATATTTGTTCTTTGCTGCTGACTTAGGTACATTGAGGGCAATGTACTACTCTAAGTGGGGGGGTGGGTGTGTATGTTCTGGTCTACTTATGTTTTTCTTGAACTTGTATGAAAATTTTTGAATTGTTACATGATTGTTAAACGAAGGATGGAATGCTTAGTTGTGAATGTATTATAGCATGAAACCATGATAGACACTAAGCCATTTGTGACCCTGCACTATTAAGATTTTTGTGTCATTCTTGGCATTCCTTGCACTTTCCCCCCTAGGTAGAACCTTGGACACCCAGGCGAGGAACAATAGTTACCTTCGTGACCCTCTTAGTTGCTAACCCATTCTAGTGGTTTCGTGCCTTGATGTGTTAGGCATGCTTTCTAATAAACTCTTAAGGACTTTCCTTTTCATTTTTCTTGCAATATGGTAAAAATAAAAAATAAAAAATAAAAAAAATAAAATAAAAAAGTGGGAAATCTAATAAAGAAAAGGGACAGTGCTCCTCTGCCCTACTAGTGAACTAACCTGTGGTTCTTGCTCCTAACCAGAGTGTTCCCCTAGCCAAAAGCTATAAAGGCATGAGCGCGTATATATGAATGTGCAAAGCTCCAGGTAATGTGGATTTGTAGTTCATGTTAGTCTCGAGGAAAATATAAAAACATGTGTGTACAGCAAAATAATGTTTTATGACCGGTATTTGCTCGAATAGAAGAGGAAAGATCTTTGGGGGTTTACTAGGAGTATCCCTACCATCTCAAGGCCGAATTCCACTAAGTGGTGTAAATTGCCTCAAGAAGTGGTCCTCGGGGTCCTGTCTGCCTTGCCTGGACTACAGGGTTTCGAACTAGGGAGGTCGCACACACACAATACGATACGGCCAAATGAATGCATGGAAAATCCTAAGTGGTTCTGGCTTGGTGTTTTGAGTTCTACTTTTGCTTTAATATTACTTGCTAGCCTAAGGTTGTGTATTTAGTCACTTATCTGTCCTTGTTGTTCTTCATGGTTGTTTGCTTGGGCACAAGCAAATACTCAAGTGGGGGGTATTTGATAAGTGCCTAAATACATCATGTTTTAGTTATAAAATTTGTTTACTTTCATGCAACTTATTTTAATTTCGACAACATTTGGTGTGCTTGATGCGTTTATTTTTGTTTCAGGGCTTCATCAACCGTTGTCGCGATGAAGATACGTATTTGATTTGTTCCGGAGGGAAATGAGGAAGAAAGAAAATCGTTTTGGGGGCAATTCTTGGGCTATTAGCTCTCATCCGACGTCCACTCTTCATCAGGCCATTTTCTGTCATTCTTGGGGTGAATTCGGTGGGAATTATAGGAGAGAAGAATGGGAGAACGTAGAGAAGCATCAAGGGCTCACCGGCGCGGATCCGATGAGCTACCATCATTACCTTCTAGTCAACATTTCAAGGGGAGTTTTCTTGTTGTTTGTATGATGAACTATATGTATTGTGAACTCTCCCATTTGGTTATGTTGAACTAAACTCCCAAGGCCACCGGGCTCCCGGTGAACCTTGGGTGGAGACTTTTGTAAAGATGACTTTATTTCTCTTTGAATGAAAGTGCTTGGCTTGTGTGTTTGGTTTTAATTCATCATTATCTTGTTCATTCTACAATGGATGGATTCCATAGAATTGATTGTGAAAAATACTCATTTGGCAAGATGCTAGCTTATATTAGGTCTTATGATAATTAAAGAGGGTTTCATTGTATTAATACACCTGAGGTTCTGGGTGTTAGTAGCCTCCCGCGTGATTAGGGTTATTTTAGCCTAGAGTGTGCATTAGAATAACCCTAATCAAGACTCCTTGTTCTCATTGACATCATAGCGGTATCTCCTAGATAGGGGAACCCGTACTGTATTAGGGCTACATCATGAAGGTTCCCGTGTAGTCGACATCCGAGTCTAGCTGACTAAAACCAAGCCAACTCTATCTATATAGTTGTTATCGTATTTGTACTCGGTCTTCTCCCATGGGAATCCTTGCCCGTGGCCTTCCTCGATTACTGGATTCTTCATCCCCAGATTACTTTTTAATCTTATAATCACTCCAAACTTGTTTCGTTCGACTAGATAGTGAACCCCAAAGGGAAGTAATAGTAGATCTCAGGACCCTTGGGAATACGACCCTCTTCTGCGTGCGCGAGAGGTTATTACTTGATGACCCACGCACTTACGGCTGGGGAGTCGCGTGCTTGCTCTTTAGCGTGTCGCACGCCGTCCATCAACGGAATTGGCGATCCCACCGTGCAAACTCAATGAAACTTGGCCCAAGGGCGTTTGATAAGTGTCTAAATACATCACTTTTATTATTTACATTTTATACACTTTCATGCATTTTTTGTATGACTCCGATGCCCTTTACGTGTTTTATTCGTTGTTATTGTTTCAGGGCATCTGAAGATCATCTACTGCGTGATTGAGCTTCTTTTGGCATACATCGAAGAATTTATTGATGCTCACACGTATCCTCAAGTTTCGGGCAAGAAAATAGTGGATCTGAGGAAGTTACTGTAGTGATTTTACTGTAGTATTTTCCACTGTAGCACCGTTACTGTAGCAGTGTGCGGCCATTGTGCGGCCGCACAGTACCCGCACAGGACAGACAGAAGGATGTGCGGGCACTGTGCGGCCCGCACAGTGCCCGCACACGCACGGGCTGATGAGGCTTTGTTTGGGTTATTTAAGGCTTTCTAGGGCTTTGGAGAGCTTGTCTTTGGCCAGCATCCTCTCCATCCTTCTCCACCATCATCTCCTCCATTCTCCACCATCATCTCCACCCATCTCCACCATCATCACCGGATTGGAGAGGCAATTTGAAGAGCAAAACTCAAAGGGGAGAAGAAGGAAGCACTCAAGGTTGTCATCACGGAGCTTGATCGGCGCGGATCCGGCGAGCTTTCATCACCACCTTCTAGCCTACATCTGAGGGAGTTCCTTATGAGCATTTTCATTGATTATCTTGTGTATTATCTCCTTTGATGTGGAACTAGGCTCCCAAGGCCACCGGGCTCCGGTGAACCTTGGGAGGAGAACTTGTATGGATGATGATAATTGTTTATAATTGATTGTTGGCTTGTTTGTTTGATTTCAATCTATTGTTTTAATGTTCAACCTACAATGGATGGATTCCGTAGGTTTTGATTCTTGAATTGTATGTGTATGGCGGGATGCTTGCATGTATTAGGTCGCACATAGATTGAAGGGGGATTCAATGTGCCGGTACACCGGAGGTTCTGGGTGCCGGTAGCCCCCCGCGTGGTTAGGGTTGTTTTAGCCGAAAGCGCGCATTAGAATAACCCTAATCGAGACTCCATGTTCCTAATGACATCGTAGGGGTATCTTCTGGATAGAGGAACCCGTATTGGATTAGGGCTACACCACGGAGGTTCCGGGGTAGTCGACTCCCGAGTCTAGCGGATCAAACCTAGCCAACTTAGCGCTCAATTTCCTATATTCATCCTAACTTGTTCTTCTCCTTAGGGGATCCTCGCCCGAGGCCTCTAGTTATCATTGCTACTTGTTCTTTACATTGCTTGTATGGTGTGCCTTAGTCCATTTTGTTTATAGCTTTTCTTTTATTTAATTTTCCTATTTGTGTTTATATTAAACTCTTGATTTGGTAGACTAGATAGTGATACCTAGGAGGAAGTAATAGCAGATCTTGGGGCCCTTGGGAATACGACCCTCTTGTGTTCGCACGAGAGGTTATTACTTGACGACCCGTGCACTTGCGGCCGGGGAGTCGCGTGCTCGCTTCTTTAGCGTGTCGCGCGGCGACTCATCAGCGTTTCATGTGATGACGAGTGATTTGGCGTGAGCGCCGGGCCAGGATACCACCGTCGACCTGGACACCCCGTCGGCGCCGTCTCCTAATCAATCGATCATGCGAGCGGGCGCCGTGCGATCCTTCATCTCCCGTCCCGTCCCATTCCTCCATCCCTTCTCCTTCCTCTTCTTGTTAAATTTATATATGGGCCCTTGCGTCACGGTCTTGGTCAAGAAAAAGCCCCCTTCTGCCCACCGGGCAATATACCGAGCGTGCCCACACGTTGACCCATGGGTGGAGGATTTGTCCTCACCTGACTATACCTACAGGATATCCGCCCCATGGAAACTCCGAGGGTACAAAGTGTGTCTGAGGCCCCCTTTTTTTGGAGAAGGGGCACATAACCCAATTTCGGGAATGTAGAGCTTTACCGGGAATCGAGAGCCCATGGCAAGTTTTCTCAGTAACGAGCCCCACTATGGCATTTTTTCTCTGTAAGGAGCCCCTCCGTGGAAAGTTCTCTCAGAAACAAGCCGAGTCATGGTAGGTTTTCTCGGTAACGTGCACTACCAGTGCAAGTTTTCTCAGTAACAAGCCCCGCCGGTCCAAGATTTCTCGGTATCATGCAACTCCGTGGCAAGTTTTCTCAGTAACAAGCCCCGCCGGGCAAAGTTTTCTCGCTAACGAGCATCGCTGATAAGTGCCTAAATACATCATTCTTGACTTGTAAAATCTATACACTTTCATGCAACTTGTGTATTATTTCGATGACATTGTGCGCACTTGATATATCTATTTTATTTCAGGGTTTCAAGGGACCATCTTGGCGAAAATGATCCACATTGGAGTTGTTTCGGAGAAACTTTCAGAAGAAATAAAGTTTACACATGCTCCGGACTTGAACGACGCGTAAAGCAGCTCTCGCAGAAGGCTGCGTGGGCAGGGAGCTGCCCACACAACTCTGTGCGGCCACTGTCCGGGCCGCACAATGCCCGCACAGCTCTACTAGAGAGCTGTGCAGCTTGGTGTATGGCCCGCACACCTGGCCGCACCAGGTTGCCAGAACAATGTGTGGGCGCGTGTGCGGCCCGCACACAGCCCGCACATAGCCCGCACAGGCTCAGGGTTATATAAGGGCTTTGATAGGTCATTGAGAGGGGGTTGGTTCTCATCCGATCTCTAAATACACCCAAACTTACTTCATCATCTTTGGAGGGCATTTTGGTGAGTTTTTTAGGAGAGAAGAAGGGGAGAATGAAGGAAAGCACTCAAAGAGCTCGGCGTCGCATATCCGACGAGTTCTCATCATTGCCTTCTAGCCGATAATTCGAGGGGAGTTTACTCATTATTTGTATCATGAACCTTATGTATTGTGTACCCTCTCATTTTGTTATGTCGGACTAGACTCCCAAGGCCACCGGGCTCCCTGAGAACCTTGGGAGGAGATTTTATGTGGATGACTTTATGGTTTTATGAATGTATGTGTGTGGCTTGTGTTGTTGCTTTTAATCTTTCATATTCTTGTTCATTCTATAATGAATGAATTTCGTAGAATTGATTTTGAAAAATACTTTCTTGGCATGATGCTTGCTTATATTAGGTCTTGTGATAATTAAAGAGGGATTCATTGTATTAATATACTGCAGGCTTTGGGTGTTGGTAGCCAACCGCACAATTAAGGTAAATTTATCCCAAAGCGTGCATTAGAATAACCCTAATCAAGACTCCCTATTCACATTGACATCGTAGGGGTATCGTCTGGACGAAGGAACCCGTATTGGATTAGGGCTACACAACGGAGGTTCCGGCGTAGTGGACATCCGAGTCTAGCGGACCAAAACCAAGCCAACATTATTTTAAGTTGTCATTGTCATCCATACTTAGTCTTTTCCCTGGGGAATCCTCGCCCGAGGCCTTCCTTAACATTTGTATTCTTCTTCTTCTTTATTCTTGTTCGGATTGAGCCACTAGCTTGTTCTCGTTTTCTTATTTATTTTATTTAATTTAGTTTTAATATTCGCAAACAATCCTGTTTCGATCAACTAGACAGTAACCCCCAAAAGGATGTAATAGTAGATCTCGGGGCCCTTTTGGAATACGACCCTCTCGTGCTCGCACGAGAGGTTATTACTTGAAGACCAATGCACTTCTGGCCGGGGAGCGTGTCGCGCTCACTCCATCAAGTTTTTGGCACCGTTGCCGGGGAGCATCCGAGAATACTAGGAAAACTTTTGGATCAGTGATCTACTCACTTCATTTTCATTTGTAATTATTCATCTTTTCTTGGTTTCATTTTCATTTCTTATACATATTGACTAATTTTTGTTCTCAGGTACTCTGTTATAAATTACTTTAACCAATGGAATAACGCCTGGGAGAACCCACTCTTTATTATTTATACAGATGGGCAGAGCAATTTCAAATTCATGAGGAGTGTTTTTAGTCAAGCCTTCTAAAAAAAAGCAAGGGAAATTCAGTACTAATGAGATCTTCTCCCAATTAATGGAAAGCACCATTCACACAAATTCTGCATAGAGTATGACCCATGACAGACAAATCAACCTAATTAATAAAGTTGGTGGCTCCACAAAATCTATGAAACTGGTGTATGAAATCATGAAGAACTCCTACTCAGAAAGCTCTACCGATGAAATGGAAGAATTTGAAAGGATACACCATGAAAGTATGAATAGATTGAAGCCATCCATTGAAGAACCACCAGAATTAGAACTGAAAGAGCTACCTCCACATCTGGAATATGCTTTTCTTGATCTAAACTCAAGGCTACCTTAATAATATCTGCCCACCTATCTTCATAGCAGAAAAGTGAGCTTTTGAAAGTTTTGGTGAGATATAAGAGAGCCATAGCATGGAAAATCGCAGATATCAGGGGGACAAACCCATCTTTCTGTACTCATGAAATTTAAATAGAAGATGATCACAAACCGTCAGCCCTACCCCAAAAAAGATTGAACCCAAACATGAAGGAAGTTATGAAGGCCGAAGTTATCAAATTGCTGGATGCCGAAATAATTTACCCGATCTCTGACAATGCTGGGGTTAGTCCAGCCGAAGTGGTACCAAAGAAAGGAGGCATGACGGTAGTGACCAATGACAAGAATGAGCTAATTGCCACTAGAGCAGTCACGGGGTAGCGAGTTTGTATTGACTACAGGAAGCTCAGCGATGCCACTCGTAAATATCATTTTCCACTGCCGTTCATTGATCAAATGCTCGCACGACTTGGTGGTCATGAATACTATTGTTTTCTCGATGGATTCTCTGGGTACTTTCAAATTCCCATAGCTCCAAAAGACCAAGAAATACAACCTTCACATCTCCCTATGGCACCTTTGCTTATCGTCGAATGCTCTTTGGATTATGCAATGCCCCTGCCACTTTCCAGAGATGTATGCTTGCCATCTTCGAAGACATGGTTGAAAGCACCATGGAAGTTTTCATGGATGACTTTTCAGTATATGGAGATTCTTTTAACCTTTGCTTGAGGAATTTGGAGCGTGTGCTACAGCGGTGTGAAGAGACCAACTTAGTTTTGATATGGAAATAGTACCACTTCATGGTGAGGAAGGAATAGTTTTGGGGCATAAAATTTCCGTCAAGGGCATTGGAGTGGATAATTCAAAGATTGCGGCTATCAAAAAACTTCCTCCAACATCAGTGCGGCCTATACGGAGTTTTCTAGGGCATGCTTTCTTCTACAGGCGATTCATTCGGGACTTCTCGAGGATAGCCAAACCATTGACCAAGCTTATTGAGAAGGATGAACCGTTTAACTTTACCCCAGAATGTTTAACATCCTTTACTATCCTAAAAATCCAGTTTGTTCAAGCACCTATCCTGGTTGCCACGCATTGGAACTCACTGTTAGAATTAATGTGTGATGCAAGTGACTACACAGTGGGAGCAGTGTTGGGACAAAGACGGAATAATCATTTCCATCTAATCTACTATGCAGCAAGACCCTCACGGGAGCTCAGGAAAATTGCACGATGATCGAGAAAGAATTCCTTGCCGTAGTTTTCGCTATTAACAAATTCAGACCGTATTTGGTACTTTCTAAAGTGGTGGTTTACACAGATCATTCAACCCTTCGATATCTCTTGAGCAAATCTGATGCTAAACCGCACCTGATTCGTTGGGTTTTGTTACTCCAGTAATTTAATTTAGAAATTAAAGATAAGCAAGGGGGCTGAAAACTTGGCCGCTGATCATTTATTCCGGTTGGAGAACAATGACTTGTCATCAGCCAAAGATAGTGAGATTAATGACGTATTTCCAGAGGAACAGCTTTATCACATCCAAGTAGCACAGGAAGATTGACAATCTTGGTTTGTTGACATCGCCAATTACCTTGCAGCAGGCATCCTTACCAAATGGCTCAACTATCAGCAAAGAAAAAAGTTTTTCTCTGACCTCAAGCATCACATTTGGGAAGAACCCCACTTGTTCCATGTTTGCGCCAATCAGATGGTGCGGCGTTGTGTTTCACAGTTCAAAGGGCTGGACATTATCAAACACTGTCATGAAGGGTCAACTGGGGGGATATTACAGTAACAACAGAACAGTTAAGAAGATTTTGGATGAGGGATTTTTCTGGCCCACCATGTTTCAGGACACCCAGAAGCAGATACAGATGTGTGACCGCTGCCAAAGAACAGGGAACATTTCACGTCGCGATGAAATGACTTAGAATGCCATCCAAGTTTGTAAGGTTTTGGACATTTGGGGAATTGATTTCATGGGGCCATTCCCGAACTCCCAAGGGCATAAATTTATCCTAGTCGCTATGGATTATGCATCGTACTGGGTGCAGGCCCAATTGCTACCATCCACCGATGCCCGAGTGGTTATGTAATTCTTGAAAAAACTCTTCTCCCTATTTGTGGCACCACGAACAATTATCAGTGATGGGGGGACACATTTTTGCAACTCGCAATTCGCGAAAATTCTGAAAATTTACGGTGTTTCTCATCATACGTCCACTGCATACCATCCAAAAACCTGCGGTCAAGATGAAGTCTCCAATAGAGAGCTCAAGAGAATCCTTGAAAAAACCGTCGCTCAACATCGCAAGGATTGGGTGGACCATTTGGAGGATGCACCATCGGGTATTTCATATCCCTCCTACCATTAGGGCTGGACCTAGGTTGAGTTCGGCCTTAATTTGTGATTTCCCTATTAGTAATTTAATCGTGTGAGGATTTGAGCAGAAGGAATTCCGTATTCAATACTTGTACCGGATTAGGGGTTATCACTGTGACCATAGGGTTAACCTATCTTAGGATATCTCTTGGCCCAAAACCACCATTGCCTGTGTCATTCTAGCATCTTTCTAGCTTTAGTAATCCCGAGGGGATCCTTGCCTAGACCTCGCGCTATTATTGTCATTTGCTTCTTTACTCTGTTCACATGGTGCGCCTTAGTCCACTTATTTATAGCTTTTTCTTTTGTTTGTTTTCTTATCTTGTTTTAAATCTATACTTGCTAGATTAGACAGTGTCATCTATAGGAGAGTAATAGTAGCTCTTGGGACCCAAGGGAATACGACTACCCTCATGCTCGCGGGCGGAGTATTACTTGGCGACCCGTGCGCCTGCAGTCAATCATCAAACATTTGATCCGAACAAGAAAGGAGATGAAAAATCCAAGAATTAAGGAAGGCCTCGGGCAAGGATCCCCCTGGGAAAAGACTAAGTACGCATGACGATTATGATCTTAAAGATAAGGTTGACTTTGTTTTGGTCCGCTAGACTCAGATGTCGACTTCCCTGGAACCTCCGTAGTATAGCTCTAATCCAGTACAGGTTCCTCTGTCCAGAAGATACCCCCATGATATCTTTGGGAACAAGGAGTCTTGGGTAGGATTATTCTAATGCACGCTTGATGATTGACCGCAAGTGCACGGGGTCACCAAGTAATACCCCTCACACACGCGCGAGGGGGTCGTATTCCCAAGGGCCCGAGAATTTACCCTTACTTCCTCTTCGTATGATTGTTTGGCCGATCAATTCGAGTGTTATGAAAAGAAAAGTAAAAAGACAATTAACATGCAAATGAAGTGCTCTAAGATGGAGGCAATAATCGGGGGGTAAGAATAATGTAAAGAGAGGGTCACGGATCAGGATTCCCAAAGGGGCTACTGAAGTGCGGAAGTTGCCTTAACTAGCATGCAAATGGGTAGTTTGGACCGAGAAACCCAAAATTAGACCAACCCGATGGTCACGGAAATTGGTCCCTAATCCGGTACAAGTATCGAACATGAAATTCCTTCCGCACGAATCCTCACATGATTGCAATGAGAATGATAGGTTTCTCAAGTTAGGGAGAAGACACAATCAAGGTCAACCCTAACAATGGAGGGGTACAAATACCGGATGGTCACGGCGTATTTGTACATGTATCCCTACCAAGCTTGGTGAGCCTAATACTAGGACAACGGTCATCCTTCCTAGCATTTTCTAAACATTGATACACAGAGTTCTCATGCATACCAAGCAATCAAATACACCAAACAAGGTTCACAAACAAGTCCCAAATGCATAAAACTAACTAAACAAGCTACAGGGCTGTATGCGGTCAGTTTTGTGCCCGTATGGGTGCCCGCATGAACCTCCAGACTAAGCCGTTTCGCCAAAGTTCTCGTGCTATAGTGCTACTACAGTGTTGCTATAGTGTCGGGACTCGAAAATGATCATTTCTTGCCAATTCCTTCTAAAAATCTCGCTAATGAGCTCCCCGCGGTAACTTCTGTGCCTGTAACACGAAATAAACCAATTTAGACTGAAAACGGTCATCCACACATGTAAAAATACTCGATAAATATGCAAACATATATAAATAATATGTACAGTTAGGCGTTTATCAAACATCACCACACCTAAGAGTTTGCTTGTCCCCAAGCAAACAAACATGAAGAACAATTGCAAGAAGATAAATGACTAACTGTACGACCTCAAGCTCAATAGTAGAGGATCCCACTAGCACAAATAGAAGGAAAGACAGACAATGAGTTGTTCTATTGGCAACTGGGTATGGACAGTCCAGTTTCATCTAAAGTACACTGGTGAGTGTGTGCTGAGTTCCAACCTCAACCTCCATACGATGGATCACCCAAAGATGTCCAATAACTCCACACACAATGTAGTCGGCATTAATCTGTTAAGGGCACCCTCAATACCCAGTTAAGAGTCCTTCGGGTCCTGAATAAAATTTCGGCTCTCAAGTGGCTATGCAATAGGTTCCAAGGGATACAGACAAGATACTTGACAGATTCCTGAAAGTGCACGGGTTGTTGAAGTAATAAATACCCTGGTGAGGGGTAGTTGAATCCACAGGGAATAGGTTTAGACACAAGCTTTTGCTATTTAACTAAGTGATGTGCGAGAGTGAAAATTGGTTCAGTGTGTGTGTGTGCAAGAGTAATTGAAAATAAGAATAAAGTAAAAGAAGTATGGAAGATGGAAGAATGCAAACAAAGGTAATAAGAGGAAGACAATCAATGAATAAAGATTGGTACCCGGACAAGCTACCCCTAGGACTTATGCTTCAATTGCAAAATAATGCTATTATACTCTCCTATTGATGATTATTGAGTCAAGGATATCCTTAAGCACACGTTCCCAAATCTAAGGTCAACCGTGACTAATCCCAACACTATGCCCCGGCATTATGTTTCACTACGACCCTTGACTCTCGTTGACCTGTCAACTAAGCCCTAGGGGAGTTCGTCTTCCTAAGCCTCACACTATGTGGAATTGCTTTAAGTTCTAAGGATTCCTTCTGATCAACCCGGTTCCTATATGTAGTTCAAACCCTTTGGTCCAAGTGAGAGAACCCTAGTCTAGATTAAGCCCCAATAGTAAGATTCACTACAGCCCTTCACTCTGTTGCTCGGGCAACTAAGCCCCAGGGGAGTTTATCTCCTAACACTTCACTCTATCTCGACCGCTAATGAATCATGGAACACGGAGGTAGGTAAAATCACATCGGAGGGGAAAAGGGACGTTCCGCTACCTCACGACTCACCCTCTCAACCCTCTTCAATCCTAAGTAGTCTAATCCTATAGGAGTTATCACACCTCTAAAGGATTACCTAGATTATTCTCAATCGTAGTGTCACGGCTAAGATAAAACAATAACAAAATTAATCAAGATTGAAACTCAATTTTATTCATCAATAATGGAAAAGCATAATAACAATGTCAAAAAAACATAATAATCCTAGGGTTTACAAGCCCGAATACCCACAAGGGGTTTATCTCCTCATGGAACTATACATGTTCATCAAAATATGAAAGAAAGTACAAATTAAAAGCATCGATGAAAACCCCTTTGGGTATGGTGTGGCCGTGGTCTTGTGTGGCCGTCGGACGTCGATGACGATGCGGATGACTCGCTCTAAACCTCCACGAAATCCTCTCCGAAACCCTAGCCGCACTCTTTAGAAGTTTGGAAGAAAAATAGGTCAAATATTTCCAAAAAGTCTCCAAATCGGGCTTTTATAATGTTGAGTTGCGTCTTTAAAATCGGACTTATCGGGACTTCACACGGCCGTGTGAAATTTCTACATGGCCGTGTGAAGTTTCTGTCTGGCTGAAAAATTAAGTCACACGGCCGTGTGGAATTTCCACATGGCCATGTGAAGTCTCTGGAATCCTGATTTTTGGCAGAAAGTGAACAGTAGCTTGCTACAGTTTTCTCTACAGTAACAAACAAAAGTGCTGCTATAGTAACTCGCCGAAACGCTCCCGAATCCGTTGTTCTTCATCGAGGCCATTGATTTGGGCACATAATCAATGGTAGATTGTGCCGATTGCTTCAAGTCTCCTTCATGAGATAGCTCTTTCTCTTATTAGGGCATAACTTGTATCTGACTTATGAGAGTAGCTACATACTTCATAGGAGGTAGCTCTTTCTACACCAAATGCAATGATAAAACGCTAAACTAATATTCACAAGCTCAAATTTTTTTTTTAAGCTACATGGAACTTCACAACTTACTAAAGTAGTACTAAACTAGTCCTTAAAACTTCGAGTTCGAGTTTCCAAAAGATTTCAAGAGTGAGTAGTGCAATAAGGTGTAATCGAGCAAAAAATTCCCTAAAAATTCAAGTAAAACTAGAGCATGATAGGATACAATGTTAAAAATTCTCCTAAACTCTAAGAATACGACTTTTGCAACTAAGGTGAACCGCCACGGGCTACATGAGCATATGCAATTGAACGCACAAGTAAAGGTGTGTGCAATATGAATTCCCCCCCCACTCTTAAGATGTACGTTGTCCCCAATGTACACATGTGATAAGTGCTTGATTATACATGTTTTACCTACTTGTTTTACATACATTGAGCATCATTTTACCATTGATTATGTCTCATAAAATGTATTTTGATGTTCTTTTATGCAATTAGGTTGTGGAAGTGTTAAAGGAGGAAAAAGAAGCAAAGATGGGTTATAAAGACGTATTGTTGGGAGCTTTTGTACAACACAAGTGTCAAGGCACAAGAGGGGATCATGCACATGAGGGTGTGTGCCAACTTCCTTAAGAATTCAAGATGATTTGTGTGATGGAAGGGCACAAAGGCAGTCACACCTTCATGTCCCAACTTGTGTGAAAATAGTTAAAGCTCTCAAATGATGATTCGAAGAAGAAGAAATCTTATAACTCACCATATGGACGTGTGCCCGACCACGTGGCCTCAATATGAGAGAGTTTGGATCATGTTTATGAAGAGTACTGTAGCAAAAACACTGTCCATTTCACTGTAGCGAAATTACTGTTCACGCGACCGCGTCAAAATCTCACGCGATCGCGTGGGATCTCACGCGGTCGCGTGAAGACACGTGACTGGCGCGATTCAGACTTATAAATAGGCCGTTTCGCCGATTCTTTTGATATCTTTTGTGTGGCTTTTGAGAGGAGAAGCGGCTAGGGTTTGAGGAGGAGGTCTTTGCCGAATTGGAGGGCCGTTCTTCACCAACTTTGATAGTTCTTTCCTCCGTCATAGCATCGAGGGAGTCATTGGAGACCTAGCTTCGGAGAAGGATCCTTCAAGACGTTGAGCGACCCATCAAGGCCATCGTCACGAATTCAATGGGGTTTATTTCCATGGTTTACATTGCTTTTCATTGTGTTATGTTTTGCTTTGTAATAAGCCCCATGGAGGGCTAAACCCTAGTAGATACTTGGGCGTGTGAACCCTAGGTTTCGATTCATGTATTGGCTTTCTTTATGCTTTCTTTTAAATCCGAGTTTATTTGAGTTTCAATCTTGTTTTATCATTGCTTGCATGCCTTATTGATTCGTATGGTTGTTTGGTATGCTTGATTTGTTGCCTTGGTGAGAGAGAGGTCTCCATTAGGGTTAGAACATATGAGATTGAAGAGGGTTGAGAGGGTGAGTCATGAGATAGTGGAGCGTCCCCTTTCCCTTCCGATTAAGTGTTTCCTATCTCCGTATTCCCTAAGATCTATGCAACCATATTTGGTGTGAGGTGTGAGATTTAGATATTTCTCCGCCGGGACCTTGTAGGGGGTTAGGGATCTTCCGCCTAGAAATAGGGTTAGATCTAATTTTAGGAATTGGTTTCACTTTTAGGTATCCCTAAAGCTTATTGCGGTCATATGGGGTGTGAGGTGTTGAGATTGAGCGATTTCTCCACCAGGACCTTGTAGGGGACTAGTATCGGTGGCCTGGAGGCAGGGACCGATTATTCTTGGATTACCTCGACTCATAGAACTCGGTTTAGAAGCATTTAGTTAGTCTTGCACTTCATGATAGAACCTAGGGGGAGCATTGCCTGGGTATCTTATCTTCATTGATTGAGATCTCCCTTTATTTACCTTTTGCCTATTCATCTCTGGTATTAATTTCTATGCACACTAGATCACCACAAAATCACAGTGGTCATTAGGCTAGATTGCAGAGAAGAAGTTAGTACTAGTAGCCCTGTTCCCTGTGGATTCGACTACCCTACTCACCAGGGTAATTATTACTTCGACAACCCGTGCACTTGCGGTACACACACGCAAAGGGGTGTGTCAACATGCAAGCACAATGAAAAGTAAAACAATAAAAAATAATTAGTGTGGAAGTGGGCAATTGAAACATTACTCCCTTGAACTCCAAGTGTTGCGTTTGATGGAGCTAGGTCACTGAGAGTTGAGTCTCAATGGTTTGTGGAGCACACACGGTCCCGTGACCGTGCCAATGACTATTCCTCAAAATCCTTACATCCAAGACCATCTGCACACACATACACAAGGGTTCAGTATAGCTCAACAAAGATAAACTAAAACTCGAGTATATAAAGATAAAGCAATAAATACAACTCGAGATAAAAGAAAAGCAACAGAAAAGATAAACTCAGAAGGAAGATCCTTTCTGAGCTCTACAAATCCAAAATATAATGAAACGTACAAAATGAAGTAAAATAAACATAAAACTACGACGCCTCAGCGTCGGTGTCCTATGCTGGGAACTCTGGTGCTGCTGGAGCTGGTGCTGGTGGATCTGTTGCTGCTGGAGGAGACGGAGATCGTGGAGTAGAGACTCGACGTCGGACTATAAAAGGGGAGGTAATGGCCTGCTCAAATATTTGCTGCAATCTCTGGGGCTGGGCCATCACCTCCTGATGCTATGTGGTCTGTGTGGTCTGAGGGCGGAAACATGCGCAGTGGAGGTGGCTCTAGCGCTGTGGGTGGTGCTCATGCCTTTATCTGATCTACCGCGGGCGGCTCTAACGTTGCCTGGGACCCCTCGGCCATATCTGACTGGGGGACGATTAATGTCAAAACCCCTGGTCCTGATCTACGGACCATCCCCATCAATCGCAACGTCTCTGTGCTGAGCGGAGATGGTACAGTCACCCTCTTAGCCCCGCGAACACTGTCTCTGAGTTCTATGCCTATAAGAAGGCGAGTGATGTAAGGGCCTGAGAAGATCACCCCGCATCAGGGGTACTGACCCTGATGGCGTATATACTCGACTAGAACATGCCCCAGATGGAGTGGCTCGCCCTGTATCATCGAGTGCAGGTAGAGCAGCTCCTCTCTGCTCAGCACTCCTGTGCTATCTCCTCTATCACTCACTGACCTGCTCAGTATGGCATGGATATACCTGTACGCTGGCCAAAAAAGATATGTCGCCTTCGAAACCCCAGGCTCGTACTGCCCATCTCCGCACAAAACCCCATAGGCCCTCTGAGGTGTTAGGGTCCCTGGGTAGTCAGTGGGTAGTAGAGCATACTCCTCCGTCTCGATAAATGCCTCGTCGTAGAGGCCCATCCTGACCGAGAACTAAGTAACACTCAAGCTGAAGTGCTGACCGAGTGCGCGAAACTGAATGGTGTCTGTGTCGGTGAAACTATCATAACTGCGATCAAACTCAAATGTTGATAACACCTCGAGTGTAAATGCTCGAATGGCTGGCTCTCGGATGGACAACAATCGGTCCCAGCCACCCACTGCAAACAGGCCCTCTACCTCGGATGCGATGGTAATACCCCCTTGTATCTCTCTGAGTGCTTGTAGATCCAGGTAGCGCGACTATCCGAATCAAACTGTAGAAAGTCTCCTGACTCTGTTCTTGTGCTCTGGTATATCAAAGTCCATCTCCTCGGGGGGTGGGGTAGGCTCACAGGGCCTATTCCCGGCTGATTTCCTAGGCCTAGAAGACATATCCACAGGATTGGAAAGAAGAAAACGGTCAAAAACAATTAAAATACACAATCTGCAGAAATCCACACGGCCGTGTGGAAATTCCACACACCCGTGTGAAGCTTCTGACAGACAGAGCCTCACGGCCGTGGGTCTAAAATTTCAAATTTACATCAAATTTCGCTCTAATTTCATTGTAAATATGTTTACGTGCATTCTAATCATTCAAAATAAGCGAAATAATAAAAAAAGAATGAATCGAATCAAGTTTTGATGAAGAAAAAGGCCTTGAAGTTTTTACCGACGGTGTCAGTATGAAAAGCTTAGAAATCGGCCGGAAAACTTGTCTAAATCCTCCAAAAACACGAAAAGAAGGTCGGAAGGGCGATAGAGAGAGTCGGAGAGTGTTTAGAGTGGAAGAATGAAGAGGCACAAGTGAAATCCAAAAGAAAAATGCGCGGCTTTTGAAGTTCTAGGAATCCACATAGCCGTGTGGAATTTCCACACGGCCGTGTGCCTCTAAAATTAGGGTTCACAGGGGCTCACACACGCCCCTGTGTGCACTCTGGTCACTCTCTGGACTACCCCACACACCCGTGTGAGACTCCTACAAGGTCGTGTGCTTTCACAGGGGAAGTCCACACGGGCTGGTTCACGACCCTGTGGATTCACGGGAAACACAGTAGGTCTCTGGAAACTTTCATATGACCATGTGGAAATTCTACACGGTTGTGTGGCCAACCTGGCCAAGAACACAAGGCCAGCCACAGGGGCACCTCACACGCCCCTGTGGCCTATCTAACTTACCCGAGAAACCCTAAGTATTTCATACGGCCGTGTGAAACATCCACTCGGCCATGTGCCTTTCATAAGCTCTTCACAGGGGCAGCTCACATGCCCCTGTGTATTCTCGGGAAGAAAGGGATTCTCTGCAGAGTTTCCACATTGCCGTGTGGAATAGCCAGTAGGTCTTCCACAGGGGCAGCCACATGCCCCTGTGGACTCTCGAGAAAGAGAGTCCAAGTTCTGCAGAAATTCGTATGGCCGTGTGCCCTATCTGAGGATTTTCACAGGGGCTAGATCAAGCCCCTGTGCCCTCTCTCGTTGAGCCCTAATTGGTAACACACGCCCGTGTGGAAATCCCACACAGCCGTGTGTCTTCTCTGGTTTACTTAGAAAAATTCACAGACTCTAACAAAAATTCAGAAATGAATATATGGTACTTGGATCCTATGGAAACCATCAAAACACGACCATATACCGTGGAAAACATGCTCAAACGACTCAAACTTCATCAATAATCATTTAGGCACACAAAAACGTCAACAATCCACAATAAAAAAAATCACAGCACATGCATTAAAACATCATGACACCAAAACTAAGACTCTTATTCAACCTAAAACTAAACTAAGTCCTAGAAAAACTGTAAAACCTTGGGTTGCCTCCCAAGAAGCGCTTGTTTAACGTCACTTAGCTTGACGTACCTAGTCTTACCTCACGACGTCTCATGAATAGAAGTTGCCCTTTTCCATATAACCTGAAAGCATGCAGAACATAGTCTTTATAGAGTAGAGGTAGAGTTAGCGATTTCGCTACCACACGAGGGCGAAACACCCTCACTCCTTACTTGCTTATCCCCATTGACATTGTGGCCTTTAGTGTGGCGTCTTCTCGCTCTCTTGATTTTTCTTCTCATCTTCTTTATGAGCCCCAGTTTTGGCTCGACCTTCTTCTCTACTAGACCAAGTGTTAGCACTTCTACTTCAATCTCCTCATCCTTGTCTGACTACCCTTCGTATGGATCCGGGTTCATCATTTACTGCACATATTCATCAATACACTCATTAGTAGCATCAAGATAATATAGAGTGTCATCAAAATCAAGAGAATGTCTCATGGCTTCGGCGAGGCGATAGGTGAGCTTGTCATCTCCAACTCTGAGTGTGAGCTCTCCGCCGTCCATGTCTATCAAAGCCTTGGAAGTGCGCAAGAATGGCCTCCTAAGAATCAGCGGTACTTCGACATCCTCATCCACATCAAGCACAACAAAGTCGACAGGAAAGATGTACTTGTCTACCTTCACCAACACATCTTCCACAATCCCCCTCGGATGCTTTACCGATCGATCCACAAGTTGAAGTGTCATCCTAGTTGGTCTAGGCTCGCCCAAGCCTAGCTTTTGGAAGAATGTGTAGGGCATAACATTGATACTTGCCCCGGAATCAGCCAATGCCATATCTTCACCCAAGTTACCGATATTGCATGCTATTATGAAACTCCCAGGATCTTTCCTCTTGCTTGGCATGCTCTTCCTCTACCTCCACAACCTCAGGTGCTTCCTTTGTCTTCTCTAGAGGGAGATTTCTCTCAACCTCTTTCCCACTCAAGGTGATTGTCTTCAGTTGCTCCCTTGGATTAGTCTCCGTATTGCTAGGCAAACTCCCTTGAGGTCTTTCCGCCAATGTTTTCGCAATTTGCCCCACTTGATTTTCCAAATTGTGTAGGGAGGCGGTATGATTGCGAAGAGTAGCTTCCACCGACTGAAACCTAGCATCCGATGAAGAAACAAACCGTGTGAGGGCTCTCTCAAGATCGGTCATCTTTCCTTCTAACCCGGTCACTCGGCTTTCTAGATTCGGAGCTTGTTAACCTTGAAATCCTGGTGGGGCATTATTTTTCTGTTGTGACTGTCCTTGATTGCTCCAAGAGAAATTTGGGTTGTTCTTCCACCCCTGATCATAAGTTACACTATACGGTTTGCCTTGGCCTTGCCCTCTATAAGAATTTTCCACAAAATAAGCCTGCTCCACCGCACTAGTGCCTCCAATAACAATAGGACAATCACTCGAAGCGTGACCTCCCCCACAACCATTACAAGTAGTAATGGCCGCAACTCTTGGGGAAGCTAGTGCATCTAGCTTCTTACTTAACGATTCTACTTGTGCCGCCAACGATGTAACACCGTCAACTTCATAATTCTGGCAATCTTCTTTCTGTCCCTTGAATTCCATTGATAGCTATTCATAGCTATCTCCTCTACAAGGTGCCGTGCTTCACCAGGAGTCTTGCTTCCTAGAGTTCCTCCGACCGCCGCATCTAAGAGTTGCTTGGTACTCGGATTTAGCCCGTTGTAGAAGGTGTGAATGATCATCCACTCGGGAAATCCATGTTGTAGGCACTTGCAAAGGAGCTCCTTGAACCTACCCCATGTTTCGAATAAAGACTCCAATTCCATTTGCATGAAGGATGATATCTCATTCCGGAGCTTTGCGGATTTTCCCAGCGAAGTATCTAGCCAAGAATGCCTCGTCCATCTCCTCACACGTAGTGATGGATGCTCTCGATAATGAATGAAGCCAATGTCTTGCTTTTCCCTTCAATGAAAATGGGAAGGGTCTCAAATGAATTACGTCATCCATTACTCCATTAATCTCCAGCATGTCACACACTTCGAGGAAATTCTCTATATGACTGTTGGGATCTTCATCGGCCAACCCATTAAATTATGCGGACTGTTGCAACATTTGAATGAACGATGGCTTCAACTCAAAATTCATTGCTGTAATTGGGGGCCTCACAATGCTCGATTGGATCCCCATGACAACGGCTCTAGCAAAATCAGACATTGTCCGTTGTTGTTCATTCTGTTCTGCCATTGTTTCTGACCCTTATGTCTTAATATCGACTTTATTTGAAGCTTCTTGCACAGGTTCCTTCCCTTTGTGATGTGTTTTTCTTCCAATGTCCGGGTCTCCTTCAACAAGAATCGAAGGGTTCCCTCGGGTCATAACCTGGAGCCGAAAACAAAGAAAAGAAAACCAATAAGAACAATGATAGATAAAGAAAATGTGAAATAGAAAGTGAAGTGAATAGCTAAAATAGCAAAAACAAGTATCAATAACGCCTATTCCCTGGCAACGGTGCCAAAAACTTTGACAGGTTCCCGAAAGTGCACGGGTTGTTGAAGTAATAAATACCCTGGTGAGGGGTAGTCGAATGCACAGGGAATAGGTTTAGACACAAGCTTTCGCTATTTAACTAAGTGATGTGCGAGAGTGAAAATTGGTTCAGTGTGTGTGTGCGCAAGAGTAATTGAAAATAAGAATAAAGTAAAAGAAGTATGGAAGATGGAAGAATTCAAACAAAGGTAATAAGAGGAAGACAATCAATGAATAAAGATGGATACCCGGACAAGCTACCCCTAGGACTTATGCTTCAAGTACAAGACAATGCTATTATACTCTCCTATTGATGATTATTGAGTCAAGGTTATCCTTAAGACCACGGTCCCAAATCTAAGGTCAACCGTGACTAATCCCAACACTATGCCCCGGCATTAGGTTTCACTATGACCCTTGACTCTCGTTGACCTATCCACTAAGCCATAGGGGAGTTCGTCTTCCTAAGCCTCACACTATGTGGAATTGCTTTAAGTTATAAGGATTCCTAGTGATAAACCCGGTTCCTATATGTAGTTCAAACCCTTTGGTCCAGGTGAGAAACCCTAGTCTAGATTAAGCCCCAATAGTAAGATTCACTACAACCCTTCACTCTGTTGCTCGTGTAACTAAGCCCCAGGGGAGTTTATCTCCTAGCACTTCACTCTATCTCGACTGCTAATTAATCATGGAACACGAAGGTAGGGAAAATCACATCGCAGGGGAAAGGGGACGTTCCGCTACCTCACGACTCACCCTCTCAACCCTCTTCAATCCTAAGTAGTCTAACACTATAGGAGTTGTCACACCTCCAAAGGATTACCTAGATTGTTCTCAACCCTAGTGTCACAGCTAAGGGAAAACAATAACAAAATTAATCAAGATTGAAACTCAATTTTATTCATCAATAATGGAAAAGCATAATAACAATGTCAAAGAAACATAGTAATCCTGGGGTTTACAAGTCCGAATACCCACAAGGGGTTTAGCTCCTCATGGAACTATACATGTTCATCAAAATATGAAAGAAAGTACAAATTAAAAGCATCGATGAAAACCCCCTTGCGTATGGTGTGGCCGTGGTCGTGTGCGGCCGTCGGATATCGATGATGATGCCGATGACTCGCTCTAAACCTCCACGAAAACCTCTCCAAAACCCTAGCCGCACTCTCCAGAAGTTGGGGAGAAAGATAGGTCAAAAGATTTCCAAAAAGTCTCCAAATCGAGCTTTTATAATGTTGAATCATGGCTTTAAAATCGGACTTATCGGTACTTCACACGGATGTGTTGAATTTCCACATGGCCGTGTGAAGTTTTTGTCTGGCTAAAAAATTAATTCATACGGCCGTGTGGAATTTTCACACGCCCGTGTGAAGTCTTTGGAATCCTGATTTTCGGCAGAAAGTGAACAGTAGCTTGCTACAGTGAATGTGTCTGCCTTTGTGCACCTCTAAAGGAGGTTGGCACACACTCACAAGTCCAGGCTCGTGCCTTGTTCCTTGCTTGGTCCGAAAACTTCCAAACAACGGCGAACACGATCCAACTTCGTTCTTCTTCTCCAAATTAGCTCCACAAACCTACAATGCATAAGAATACACAAATGCACACCATTTAGTGATAAAATCTGATAAAAGATATGCTCAATGTAAAATAATAACGCTTCGCAGTAGTATAACACGAGCACTTAACAATACTTTATTCTTTACTTACATGCATACATATTGTTTTTTTCTAAGTCCGACTGATAAGTGCTTAAGTAGACATGTTTTATCTACTTGTTTTACATGCATTGAGTATCATTTTACAATGGATTATGTCTCATAAAGTGTATTTTGGTGTTCTTTTGTGCAATTAGGTTGTGAAAGTATTGAAGGAGGAAAAGGAAGCAAAGATGGGTTATAAAGACCTATTGTTGGGAGTTTTTGTACAACACAAGTGTCAAGGCACAAGAGGGGATCATGCACATGAGGTTGTGTGCTAACTTCCAGAAGAATTCAAGCCAATTTGTGTGATGGAAGGGCACAAAGTAGTCACACCTTCATATCCCTTCTTGTGTGAAGATAGCTAAAGCTTCCAAATGATGGTTCGATGGAGGAGAAGTCTTATAACTCACCACATGGACATGTGCCCGACCAAGTGGCCTTAAGATAAGAGTTTTATGAAGAGCACTGTAGCAAAACACAGTTCATTCCACTGTAGCAGAAAACACTGTTCACGCGACCGCGTGGGAATTCTGTAGCCTACGCGACCGCGTGGGATCTCACATGGTCGCGTGAAGGCATGTGACTGGCGCGTTTCAGACTTATAAATAGCCCTTTTTGCCGATTCTTTTGGGGACTTTTTGCGCATGTTTGAAGGCAAAAGCGGCTAGGGTTTCAAGGACGAGTTCTTTGGCGATATTGGGAGTCGTTCATCACCAACTTCGATAGATCCTTCGACGAGATAGCATCGGGGAGCCATTGGCGACCTAGCTTTGGAGAAGGTTCCTTCCAGACGTTGAACGATTCATCAAGGACATCATCATGAATTCGAGGGGGTTTACTTTCATGGATTACATTGCTTTCTATTTCATTATCTGTTGCTTTGTAATAAACCCTATGGCCTAGTAGATACTTGGGCATGTGAACCCTAGGTTTCGATTCATGTATTGACTTTCTTTATGCTTTCTTTTAATTCTGAGTTAATTTGAGTTTTAATCTTGTTTAATCATTGCTTGCATGCCTTATTGATTCGTATGGTTGTTTGGTATGCTTGATTTGTTCCCTTGGTGAGAGAGATGTCTCCATTAGGGATTAGAACATACAAGGTTAAAGAGGGTTGAGAGGGTGAGCCTTGAGATAGATGAGTGTCCCCTTTTCCTTCCGATTGAGTGTTTCCTATCTCCGTATTTCCTAAGTTTTATGCAACCATATGGGGTGTGAGGCGTGAGATTGATAGATTTCTCCGCCGGGACCTTTGTAAGGGGTTAGGGATCTTTCACCTAGAAGTAGGGTTAGATCTAATTTTAGGAATCGGTTTCACTCCTAGGTATCCCTAAAGTTCATTGAGGTCATATGGGGTGTGAGGTGTTGAGATTGAGCGATTTCTCCGCCGGGACCTTGTAGGGGACTAGGATTGGTGGCTTGGAGGCAGGGACCGATTATTTTTGGATTATCTCGACTCATAGAACTCGGTTTAGAAGCATTTAGTTAGTCTTGCACTTCATGATAGAGCCTAGGGGGATCATTGCCTGGGTATCTCATCTTCATTGATAGAGATCTCTTTTACCTTTTCCTTTTACTTGCTTACTTGCGATTTTCTTATTTTACACATTGCATCCATTGATTCATATTATCGATTCGACTAGATAATTGAGAATTAGTCATTACTAGTACTTCCGTTCCTTGTGGATTCGACTACCCACTCACTAGCGTAATTATTACTTCGACAAAACGTGCACTTGCGGTACACACAAGCAAGGGGTGTGTCAAGTTTTTGGCGCCGTTGCCAGGGAACGAGATATTAGGAACGCTAGGAGTTGGTTACTTTAGTCATTCATCATTTTATTTCTTTTCTATTCCATATTTCTTTCTTTTATCGTTCTCATTATTTCTTTTCTTGATTCTGTCCACAGGTTATGACCCGAGGAAATCCTTCGACATTTGTTAAAGAGGATCCTAAAATTGAGCGTAGATTGCATAGAAAAGGCAAGGAATTTGCAGTAGCACAGAATTTTCCTATAGAAATAAAAGTTGAAGAGTCTCAAAACATGGCAGAACAAGCAAGGCAGCAGAGAACATTTTCAGATTTTGCTCGTCCTACGATTCATGGTTCACAATCAAGCATTGTTAGGCACCAATCGCAGCCCAGAATTTTGAGTTGAAGCCGGGTTTCATTCAAATGCTTCAATAGTCCGCACAGTTCAATGGATTAGCAGATGAAGATCCGAATAGTCATATCGAAAGTCAAACAATAGCCATGCTGAAGATTAATGGGGTTTCGGATGATGCAATTCGCTTGAGGGCTTTTCCGTTCTCATTAAAAGGAAAAGTCAAACAATGGCTCCATTCTTTACCAAGAGCTTCCATCACAACATGGAATGAAATGGTCGAAGCTTTCCTTGCAAGATACTTCCCACCGAGGAAATCGGCAAAGCTTCAGAATGAGATCTCCTCGTATGTTCAGATTGAGTTAGAATCATTGTTTGAAACATGGGAGCGATTTAAGGACCTCTTGCGGAAGTGTCCTCAACATGGGTTCCCCGAATGGATGATTATTCACACATTTTATAATGGGTTGAACCCGGGCACCAAACAGTTACTTGATGCCGGCGCGGGAGGAACATTGGGAAACAAGACTCCGAAAGAGGCCGGACAACTAATCGAAGAGATGACATTCAATAGTTGTTAATGGAATGCAAGAGAGAAGAAGAAAGTGGCTGGAATTCACGAAATTGACGCAGTTACATCATTGGCAGCCCAAGTTGAGGCTATGAGCAAGAAATTGGATACTTTGACTTCTTCTAGAGTTGTCGCAGTCACTAGTTGTGATGGTTGTGGGGGTTCACATATGCCAACTGATTGTCCTATTTCAATTACTACTTCAGCCCCAATTGAACAAGTTGATTTTGTGGGGAATTCGGGTAGAGGACAAGGTAATCTCTTTAGCAACACTTAGAACCAAGGGTGGAGAAACCACCCCAATCTCTCATGGAGTAATCAAGAGCAGCAAAGGCCTGCTGCCCCACCAGGATTTCAGCAATCACCTCAAATTCCGCAGAGAGTTTCAGAATTAGAGAAGGTTTTGTCAAAGTTCATTCAATCAACCGACACAAGATTTCAGAATATTGATGCAACACTCCAAAATCACATCGCTTCGTTGCATAACTTGGAGAATCAAGTAGGACAAATAGCGAAGTCATTAGCGGAGAGACCTCAAGGAAGCTTGCCAAGTAACACCGAGACAAATCCAAGAGAGCATGTAAAGGCGATCACTTTGAGGAGTGGTCGGGAGCTCCAAGAAAAGCTCACTGCTGAAAAGAATTCTGAAATTCCTCATGAGTTAACCCCCACTGGGAAGACAACTGAAAATCCTCAAGAGAAGCCGATGAGTAAGGTGCATGATAAGGAGAAGGGGGCAGCTATACGATCCCCATTATTTACCCCAAGAATTCCTTATCCGGCGTGTTTGAAGAAAGATCAAACTGAAGAGCAAAACAGAAAATTTCTGGATCTATTTAAGCAACTACACATCAATATACCATTTGTTAAGGCGTTGTCACAAATGCCGTACACTTTGTTTCAGAAATTGGGATTGGGAGAGCCAAGGCCAACCCGCATGACTTTACAACTAGCCGATCGTTCAGTTCGTCATCCTAGAGGTATAATTGAAGATGCTTTGGTAAAGGTTGACAAATATATTTTTCCTGCAGATTTCGTGGTGCTCGACGTGGATGAAGACATGGAGGTTCCATTAATTTTGGGAAGACCATTTCTACGAACCTCCAAGGTGCTCATCGACATGGATGGAGGTGAGATGACACTTCGGGTTGGAGAAGAAAAGAGTACATATCGCCTCGCTGAAGCAATGAAGCATTCTCTAGACTTTAATGACTCATGTTATTTTTTAGATGTTAGTGATGAGATTGCTAATGAGTATTTGCAGGAAATTGCACACCCGGACCCATATGAAGAATGGCCGGTTATTGAGGAGGAGAGACTTCATGATCAAGCATCATTCCTTTTCAAGGACCAATCGGAAGGGGGGGTGCTTAAACAGATTTTCTGTCGTGTGAAAAGAGCAAGGCATCGTCATAGGAAGCATTCATGTGCAGTTGGAGAAAACTATACAGAAGAAAAGAGTCATACTTCCTCATTTGGTAACATATTTGAGCAATTTTTCTTAAACATGAAACAATTTTGTCCCTCATGCGTGCAGGTTGCAAAGAAGGAAATTTTCCATTTACATGAGCCACCATGAGGTAAGAACAGGTACGTCAAGCTTAGTGACGTTAAACAAGCGCTTCTTGGGAGGCGACCCAAGTTTTTATTTGTTTTCTAGCCTTAGTTTTTAATTCTACAGTAATAAAGTCATGAGTGTGCATTTTGATAAAATTTTTCTTAGTGCTGAGTTTTCATGAAAAATTTTTGGTGATTATAAGTGTTTTTCACATGGTGGGCATGATTCGGATTTTAATTCATGATAATTGTTGAAGAAATGGGCTAATTTTGAAGTTTGGAGGGCCGCGTGGACTGTCTGCAGAAATTTTGCAGCTCACGTGGTCGCGTGAGATTTTCAAGAGGCCGTGTACAGTACCCACGCGGGGGTGTGGAATTTCCACACCCCCATGTGGCTTATATAATGACTTGAAGGGTTACTATTAATCATCCTTTACCTTGAGCCCTTCATTTCCTCATCTTCTCCTCTCCAAATTTCTCATCCATAAGGTTTCAAATCCATTTTTCTTCGACTCTTTGGGGATTCAAAAGTGTTTTGCAGGCACTTGCATCGAGTTTCATACATTGATTCGCATTGGTAAGGTTTCTCCCGTCCCATTCTTGCCCTAGCTTCCAATTTCCATATCCATGGTGTTTCTAGTTCTTAGATTCTATTTTTCATGGCTATTTTTATGTGGAAAACACTTAGATTTTGTAGAACCAAGGTAGAATGTGGCGTTGGAGGTCGCCCATGCTTGTTTTGAGATGGACGACCGCCCACACGCGCGCGTGGCCGAGCCACGCGACCGCGTGGGCTGGCGCTGGCCAAAACTAGCCAACCACGTGACCACGTGGATGGGGTCAAGCGATCGCGTGGTGCTTAGCCGAGACTCTGCGAGTTTGTCTTAGACCACGCTATCACGTGGAGCAGGCCACGCGACCGCGTGGCCTGCCGATGGTACCGATCCAGCAACCACATGACTATGTGAATGATCCACGCGATCGTGTGGGTTCTCTGCCGCACAGACACGCGCCCACGTGGGCTGGAAACACACTAGTTTTGATGTTTTTCACACTGTTGCAAGCAGGTTTCCTCCTGCACTCATAGAAATCATGATGAACTGATTTATTTGATGTTTTCTTGCAGGTATGGCACCTAGGACAAAGAAAGTAGCTCAGAAATGTCCTCGTCAAGACAGGGAGCCAACACCACCACCTAAGGTTGAGTTTACCGATCTTACACATAGGCAGAGGTTTGAGCGTCTCTAGAGGCTTTAGATTTGGCAGTCACGCTACATTTGTTTTGAGACACTCGACGCAGTTGGCCTTAAAGAGGAGGTTTGAGGATTGATATAGGTTGGGGGTTAGGACCGACTCCTGTCAATTTATGAGCCTGTTCGACGAGATATTACCTTGGAGGTTTTGTGGACGTTCTCCTTTGACCGTGAGCGACCAGATGTGAGTTTTGATGCGGAGAACGTCATTCGATTTAGGGCTTTCGGTCAGTTTCACGGGATATCACTGATGCAGTTTGCGACATTGCTCGGACTATATGATCAGGATTATGTGGACACATTGGAGTACCGGGAGCTTTTGACTGATTTCCCTCCGGACATTACTACGAGCCAGGTTTTCCACGATTTATGTGGAGGTGCTCGATATGTTCCGGGTCAGTTGAAGGGTTCTTCTCTCGGACATCATGCACATAGGTATGTACATGTTGTGCTCAGCAGGTCGATCACTGGACGGGGAGATGGTACAGGTGCACTTAGCCGTGCAGATCTACTCTACCATATGTTACTCGACCATGTTCCAGATGCGTCTCATGCGTTCGGTTAGAGGCGAGGAGAGAGTTAGTAGTCCGTCACCTTTGGGGTTGGTCACCCTTCAACTGATGGGAGTAGTGTGACGTACAGGATCAGGTGGACATGCATTAGTAGAGATGTCATCCGACGATGAGGAGTCCGCTGAGGGTCTAGACACACCACCTCCCGCAGAGCCCACAGTTACTCCAGCAGTACTGATTTCATCAGCCGATCCTGGCACATCTTCCGATCAAGTACACGAGCGACTTGCTCGACTCGAAGCTGCCGTCACCACCATCCTCAAGAACCAAGCGCGGATCATGGAGCATCTTGACCAGATTCAGCAAACCCTGGATGCTGATACTGAGTCAAATTCACCAACGACACCAGCAGTACCAGGCGCCGATGCTTGAGGCGTTTTCACTCATGGGACTACCTTTCAGTTTTCGTTTTTCATTTTACTTACATTATCGTACTTTATGGACTTGTTTACTTAGAAAGGTTTTGCCTTCTGAGAATTATCTTCATATCTTAGCTTTTGTTGCGAGTTTAGGCTTCAGTGTTGTATCTTTATGAACTCGTGTATTTCTATATTTTGTTGAGCTTCACTGAACCCCTTGATGATGATGATATTTTTTTTGTCACACGCATGACCATGTGACTTGGTCGTATGAGCTTCACAACCCGTGGAACAATGACACACCTTCGAGCTAGCTTCACCAATCGATCACTAAGGAGTTCAGGGGAGTGTTGTTTTAATTGCATTTCCCCCCACATCATGCTTTTATTGATTATATTTTTATTGTGCTTACATGTGTACATTGAGGACAATGTACATCTTAAGTGTGGGGGAGGGTTCACCTTATACATGGCCTTTACTTGTGTTTTCATGATCATGCTCATGTTGCCCATGAAGGTTCACTTTAGGGTTGAGAGTTTAATTCTTGGTTTTTGGAGGATGCAACCATTAGGTTTTATCATGCTCTAGTTTTTATCCAATTTTCTTGAAATTTTTGTCCGATTGCTTTTTAATGCACTTCTCTCACTCATTAAATCTATGGAAACTTACTCTAGTTCATTATTGTGGGATTGTCTAGTGTTAGTTTTATTCGAGTTTAAAAAAAAATTCAGAAAATTCAGAATTTTAGTTTTGTTTGTATATAGGGGATGGAAAGAGCTACCACCTATGTTGTATGAAGCTACTCTCATAAGTCGGATACTTGTTATGCCCTAATGAGAGAAAGAGCTATCTCATAGGATGCGTGAAAGCTACCACCTTCGGTAGAAAGAGCTACCACCTCAAAAGTGTGAAAGCCACTAGGGATGCATCTCGAGAGAGGGCTACCTTAGAGGATGTGTGAAGCTACTACCTATTCTTTTTGTTTTTAAATAAATCCCATTGCTTATAATGACTTGGAGTAGTGGATATAGTGTTGACATGAGTTGAGCTTTCACACACACATGCTTTCGGACTTTAGTACTTTCATTTTTTATTGGATTATTTGCTAGAGTATTGATTATTTCATCTAGTGTTTGTTTGTCTCCATGATTTTAGAATTTTATTCTTATACCCTCTTGGTGAACCTAAGGCCAAGCACTTCTCTTTGCTTTTCATGAGTTTATGGTTAATTTTGCTTGAGGACAAGCAAAGGCTTAAGTGTGGGGGAGTTTGATAAGTGCTTGAGTAGACATGTTTTATCTACTTGTTTTACATGCATTGAGTATCATTTTACCATGGATTATGTCTCATAAAGTGTATTTTGGTGTTCTTTTGTGCAATTAGGTTATGAAAGTATTGAAGGAGGAAAAGGAAGCAAAGATGGGTTATAAAGACCTATTGTTGAGAGTTTTTGTACAATACAAGTGTCAAGGCACAAGAGGGGATCATGCACATGAGGGTGTGTGCTAACTTCCAGAAGAATTCAAGCCAATTTGTGTGATGGAAGGGCACAAAGCAGTCACACCTTCATGTCCCTTCTTGTGTGAAGATAGCTAAAGCTTCCAAATGATGGTTCGATAGAGGATAAGTCTTATAACTCACCACATGGACGTGTGCCTAACACACCCCTTGCGTGTGTACCGTAAGTGCACGGGCTTGTCGAAGTAATAAAATTACCCTTGTGAGTGGGTAGTCGAATCCACAGGGAATAGAGAATTAAAACACAAGAATTCGCTATTTAGTTATGCGGTGTACGGAAAGTAATAATCGGAGTGATGAGTGAATTTATGGAAGCAATTAGAATAAAAGACAAGAAATTAAATAGAGAGATGAAAGACAAGAGAAAAGCAAGTAGAAGTTAAAAGAGAAAAACTAGCAATGGATGAGATAGGGTATCTGGACAAGCTACCTCTAGGACTTATGCTTCTAGTGCAAGACTATACTATTATACTTTCCAATTGATTTTAATTGAGTCGAGGATATTGATGAGCGAGCGCGCGACTAGCTACAGAGCTAACACGCGACTCCCCGGCCGCAAGTGCACGGGTCGTCAAGTAATAAACCTCACGAGGAGGGTCGTATTCCCAAGGGCCCGAGATCTACTATTAATTCCTTTTGGGAGTCACTTTCTAGTCGATCGAAACAGGGTTGAAGCAATATTAAAATAATAAAAACAAGTAAAGGAATGCAAATGAGATAAAACTCAATCCGGAATAAAATAGAGATGAAGAATCCAATAATTATGGAAGGCCTCGGGCGAGGATTCCCCCGGGAGAAGACTAAATACGAATGACCAAGATAATTATAAAACTAGGGTTAGCTTGGTTTCGGTCCGCTAGACTCGGATGTCGACTACCCCGGAACCTCCGTAGTGTAGCCCTAATCCAGTACGGGTTTCTCTATCCAGAAAAATACCCCTACGATGTCAATGAGAACAAGGAGTCTTGATTAGGGTTAATCTAATGCACGCTCTCGGCTAAATTAACCCTAATCGCGCGGGAGGCTATTAACACCCGGAACCTCCGGTGTATTAATACATGTTACCCTCTTTAACTCATCAAAGGACCTAATACAAGCTAGCATCCCGCCAAACAAGTATCATTCAAAATCAATTCTACGGAATCCATCCATTGTAGAATGAACAACATGATGATGAATTAAAACCAAACAATCAAACTAACACATTCATTTAAAGCAAAATATAGGTCATTCATACAAAGTCTCCTCCCAAGGTTCACCGGGAGCCCGGCGGCCTTGGGAGGTTTAGTTCAACATCACAAAACTAAGGAGCTCATCATACAACAATTCCATCCAATAAAAACAAGAAAAACCCCCTCGAAGATGTCGACTAGGGTTGATGGCGTAGCTCGTCGGATCCGCGCCGGCGAGCCCTATGAAGCTTCTCAACGTCTTCCCCTTCTTCTCTCCTTCGAATCTAGCCGAAAATCCTTCCAAAATCCCTCAAGAAATGGTGAAAATGAAGTCTAGGGCAAGTGGAGGCCGGATGAGAAAGATCCCCTCAAAAACTCTTCAGAACAAGCATATATAGCCCGAAGGTGTGCGGGCACTGTGCGGGCCGCACAGTGCCCGCACAGCCTTCTGGCTGTGCTGTGCGGCCAGTGTGCGGGCCGCACACTGGCCGCACACTTCTCTGTCTCTCTTGTGCGGTCACTGTGCGGGCCGCACAGTGGTCGCACACCCTTCTGGCCAGGGTGTGCGGCCACTGCGCAGCCCGCACAGTGGCCGCACACGGCCGAGAAAAAGTGTGCTCGTGTGCGGCGCGTCGGCTTCCAGGGTGCTCCAACTCTTCGTTCCTTCTTCAATCATCCCCGGAATGACACGAATATGGTCAAAACTTGCGCACTTGGTCCTTGAAACCCTGAAATGAAAAATAAAACATCAAGTGCGCAAAAACTCATCGAAAATACACATAAGTTGCATGAATGTACAAGAACATCATAGCTATAACATGATGTATTTAGGCACTTATCAAATACCCCCTACTTAAGCATTTGCTTGTCCCCAAGCAAACGGACATGGAAAACCAGGGATACTGATAAGTGACTAAATACACAACCTCGGGCAAGAGATGAAAGTATCATAGCCAAAGCGAAACTCAAAATACTAAGCAAAGACCACTTGAGATCATTCACGCATTCATTGGCCGTGTCGTGTTGTGTGTGTGCAAATCCCCTAGTTCGAAGCCCTGTAGTCCAAACAAGGTAGACAGGACCCCGAGGACCACTTCTTGAAGCAATTCACGCCACCTAGTGGAATACGGCCTTGAGGTGGTAGAAATACTTCTAGTAGAGTCGTAAGGATCCTTTCTCTTATTTTCGAACAATAACCAGTCGAAATTTATTTTTCTGTACGCAATATGTTTATCTTTTTTTTTTTTTTTTTTTTTTTTTTTTTTTTTTTTTTTTTTCTTTTCCGGGACTAACATGAACTGCAAATCCACATTACCTGGAGCTTTGCACATTCATGTAAACGCGCTCATGTCCTTATAGCTTTTGGCGAGAGGAACACTCTGGTTAGGAGCCAGAACCCCAGGTTACTTCGCTATTAGGACAGAGGAGCACTGTCCACGTTTTTATTCACTTTGCCCCTTTTTTTTTTTTTTTTTTTCTTTTTTTTTTTTTTTTTTTTTTTTTCTTTTTTCGACCGTATTGCAAAAAAGAACAAGAAGAAGGTCCTTAAAACCCTATTAGAAGGTATTCTAACACGTCAAGGCGCGAAACCACTAGTATGGGTTAGCAACTAAGAGGGTCACGAAAGTGCTGTGGTTCCTCGCCTAGATGTCCAGGGTTCTACCTAAGGGAATAGTGCGAGAATAGCCTAGAATGACATGAAAATCTCAAGTGTGCAGGGTCATAAAAAGCTTAGCATTTATCATGATTTCGAGCTATAATACAATCACAATTAAGTACGCCATCCTAGGTTTACAATCATGCAACAAGTCAAGAATTACCAAAAGTTTTCATACAAGTTCACGACACAAGTAACGAAGATCAGACATGCATAGCCACCCCCCACTTAAAGCAGTACATTGCCCTCAATGTACATTGATCAGCAGTACAGAAAAATTTATGCATGGAAAATAAAGAGGGTGGTGTCATGAACTTCCCCGAGAAATTGGTAATGAGCTTTGCAAGGCACGAGCTCGGGGTGACCATCACCATGGCTACAAGCGAAGTGGAGAGGAAGAAAAATGGACGTCTTGTTCTACCTACAAGGAGAACAGACGTCGAGTCAAGCATCCATCAACCACACAGAGATTGAAGATAAGAAACACGGTTTACAAGAGCAAACAAGAGTTTTTAAGCGATAGAATAAAACAACACTCAACAAACTAAGTTGTAAGGATAAGCCTTAGACAACTAGATTAATACAACAAACGCAAGCACACAAGAGACAACAATAAAAAGAACAGAAACGGAAATAGCAATAAAAAGAACAGGAACAGAGGAAAGCCTGGGAGCCTCAATCCCAGTCATCAGTAGAAGCTGGTGGTGCAGAAAATGGTGGAGAGTGGGGTTGATGCTGCAGGAGGGCCAGGATGTCCTGTTGGCCCTGAAGAAGGTTAAGTTGCCCCTGGATGATCCGAGAAATATCTTCTCCCTGACGCCGCTGTATGTCTCGCAAATCTTGTATATCACGCTGTAACTCTGCAGGGGAAACGGTGCGAGTGGAACTCGATTGAGCTTGGTCACCCTGAGGAATATCCGGTGTACTCTGGTTGTCGTCGGAATTGAGGAGGCTCTCATGAGAAACGACATAATAGGATGATCCTCGGCGCTTGATAATACCAATCGCGAGTAAGGTTTGAATCCCCAATGCAATCGTTCCCCCAACCCTCTTCATTGAACGAATACGGCCAAGAACCTGCATGCCCCTCACAAGGCGTGTGATATATGGTCCGGCGAAGATGACCCCGATCGGGGGGTGTTGATTATGTCGGGCAATGCATTCTGCTAGCACACACGCCAAATTGATGGGATAACGGTTAATCATACTGTATAGAATGAGCAGGTCCATGCGAGATACTACCCCAGTGCTGTCGGCGCGCCCGGTGATAGATCGGCTCATCAATGCGTGTACATAACGGTGGGCGGGACTACGAAGGAGTGACGCTTTCTTGGAATCTTGACCGGCAGCAAGGGTAATAGAACGCCAAAAGTGCCTTGGCTCGACATGCGGGGGAAAATCAAGTGGTAAGGTGGGGTAGTCCATGCTTTTCAGAAACTCCCAGTCATAAATGCCCAAGTGGTTGGCAAAGTCACGGAGACTAATGGATTTATGTTCACCATGGACTTGGAATGAAATTCCTCCTGGGCGATGAAGACGGGCATAGGTCTTGTTAAATTCAAAGGTGCTCAGAACTTCGAGGGTGAGCTCGCGATAAACAGGTTCGTTGATATCAAAAACGGTGAGCCACTGATCAAACCCAACCAATTGCCTAACATCATCGGCCAAACCCAATTGTTCAAGTAGTTCCCAATCAATTATTCGGGTTTGGCCGAATGGCTTTGTGCTAAGTGAATCGTAGCGTTCTTGGAATACATTGTCATTGAATTGGATCTCGGATGAAGAGCTAGCTCGGGCCAATGCGCGCTTGTTAGAAGCCTTCGGTGCCATATCTATAATCACACAATTTAGATAAAATCAAATCTCATCCCATAATAGCAAGTGCGACAAGATAGGTATGACACAAGAATTAATATTATCATAATACATTAACAATATGGAAAGATAAGAAAGGAGACTACAAAATCAAACAAAGGCAACAAGGGTGAGTACAATAGTTTACTAGCATGAAAACAAGGCATGTGAGATCAAAATAGAGGATGGAAACAAAGATTTCTTAAAAGCAAGCATAACATCCTAAATTCACCATAGAAATTTGTACAATTGTGAACAACTTTGAAACAACACCATGAGGAGACATTCCACTCAAGACAACAATGAGCTACAAAAATTACACCCAAGATGGGAAATCAAACTCTCTAAGATTAAACACTCACAAAAAAATGTAACAAATACCACAATGAAGTAGCAAGATCTCCAAGATCTCAAGAAAAAGAAGTAAGATAAAACAAACCTTAAGGGCAAGGGAGAACAAGCAAGATGAGGTTGAAGAGCTAGTGAGGACGAGGACGAGCTTGGAAGAAGAAGAGGGAAATCAGGGAGCTAGTTTTGGAGATGGTCGGCCAAGGTGATGGAGGTGAGTCTTGGAGAAATTCAGTGCTTAAGAGTCAAAGATGGAGAATAGGGGTTGAAAAGAAGTCTTTGAAAGGGATAAGACTAAAGAGGACACTAAGCAAGGCAAGATGGTGGACAAGTGGCAAGAATCAGCCACTTGTCACTCGTTGGTGTGCGGGGGGCACACCAACCGCATATGATGTGTGCGGTTGGTGCGCGGCCCGCACACCCACCGCACAAAGTTCTTTCTCAAGTGTGCGGCTGGTGTGCGGGCCGCACACCAGCCGCATGGGCTTCTGTCTGTGTTATGCGGCCACTGTGCGGGCCGCACAGTGGCCGCACAAGGCTTCAGGATTTTGGAAATTTTTACCCCTTTGGAATGCACACAAGGATACAACAATTGCACCGACAAGATAAAATACGAGGGAGAGGAGGATTAAACTCGAGATTCTAACAAACATACAAAAACAACAAAGAAAACAAGAATACGAACAAAAAGAAAACAAAGGCTTGGGCTACCTCCCAAGAGTGCTCGTTTAGCGTCGCGAGCACGAAGCATGAGTGTCCCGAATTAATGAGGTTCAAAGGGAAAGATTTTACCTGACGGATCGGGCAAAAATGAGCTCTTACCGAAATATAGCTTGAGGCGATGCCCGTTTACCTTGAACCGACCTTTCTCCGGGTGGTTGATTTCGACTACTCCCTGAGGTGAGACACTCATGACCGTGTACGGTCCTGTCCATCGCGATTTGAGCTTCCCTGGAAATAGGCGAAGTCGGGCATTGTATAGCAACACTTGATCCCCTTCCTCCAACTTCTTGCCCTGTTTTATATTTTTGTCGTGGAATCGCTTCACTTTTTCTTTGTATAATCTTGAATTCTCGTAGGACAGAACCCTCCATTCCTCAAGTTCATTCAGTTGCATCTTCCTTTTCTCCCCAACCAAGTTGAAATCAAAATTCAGGAATTTGGTGGCCCAATATGCTTTGTGTTCCAGCTCAACAGGGAGATGGCAAGCCTTGCCATAAACTAGGCGATACGGGCTGCTCCCCGTAGGTGTTTTATATGCTGTACGGTAGGCCCAAAGTGCATCATCCAGATGGTCTGCCCAGTCCTTGCGATGATGAGCGACAGTTTTTTCCAAAATTCGCTTGAGTTCTCGGTTGGAAACTTCGACTTGACCACTAGTTTGTGGATGATAAGCGGTAGATGTATAATGGGAGACACCGTATCTTTTCAAGATCTTCGCAAACTGGGAATTACAAAAGTGTGCTCCTCGGTCACTGATAATTGTTCGCGGCGCCCCAAACCTCGAGAACAACCTCCTCAAGAATTGCACAACAACACGGGCATCATTAGACGGCAACGATTGAGCTTCCACCCAGCGGGATGCGTAATCCACAGCAACTAGAATAAACTTGTGCCCCCGGGAGTTTGGAAAGGGACCCATGAAATCGATCCCCCACACATCAAAAACCTCACAAACTTGGATAGCACTCTGAGGCATTTCGTCCCGGCGCGAAATGTTCCCTGCTCTTTGGCATCGATCGCAGCATTGAATATGGCTTTGTGCGTCTAGAAAAATAGTGGGCCAAAAGAATCCAGCGTCAAGAATTTTTTTAGCTGTTCGATTGGTGCTGTAATGCCCCCCGGTTGGGCCTTCATGGCAATGTTTGATAATGTGCACTCCTTCTTGTCGAGATACGCACCGCCTAACCACCTGATCGGCACAGACGCGGAACAAGTAAGGTTCCTCCCAAATATAATGCTTCAGATCAGCGAAAAATTTCTTCCTTTGTTGGTAACTAAACCACTTTGGGAGAATGCCCGCTGCCAGATAATTAGCGATGTCTGCGAACCAGGGTTGATCTTCTTCCTGAGTCACCTGAACACGAAACAGTTGTTCTTCCGGAAAGGAGTCATTGATCTCACCATCTATGGTAGATGATGAGTAGTTGTTCTCAAGTCGAGACAAATGATCAGCAGCTAAATTTTCAGCACCGCTTTTGTCCTTGATTTCCAAATCGAATTCCTGCAGCAGGAGTACCCAACGGATCAGACGCGGCTTAGCATCAGTCTTACTCAGGAGATATCGAAGTGCAGAATGATCAGTGTAAACCACAACTTTGGAAAGCACCAAATAAGGCCTGAACTTGTCGAAAGCAAAGACCACCGCAAGGAGTTCTTTTTCAGTAGTAGTATAATTTTCTTGAGCCTCCGTGAGAGTTTTGCTTGCATAATAAATAGGATGGAAATGTTTGTCTTTCCTTTGCCCCAGAACTGCTCCCACTGCAAAATCGCTAGCGTCACACATTAATTCGAATGGTAGCTCCCAGTTTGGTGCGATGAGGATAGGTGCCCGGATAAGTTGATTCTTTAGTGTAGTGAAGGCAGTCAAACACTCCGGGGTGAAATTGAACGGCACATCCTTCTCAAGGAGCTTAGTCAACGGTTTTGCAATCTTAGAAAAATCTCTTATAAATCTCCTGTAAAACCCGGCATGCCCCAGAAAGCTTCTAATTGCCTTGACACATGTTGGAGGAGGGAGCTTCTCAATGGCAGAGATTTTCGCCTTGTCTACTTCAATGCCATCACCTGAAATTTTATGTCCCAGAACTATACCCTCCTTTACCATGAAGTGGCATTTTTCCCAGCTCAGCACCAAGTTGGTTTCCTCACATCGTTCCAGAACACGCTCCAAGTTTTTCAAACACAAGTCAAATGAGCTCCCATACACTGAGAAGTCATCCATGAACACTTCCATCGTGTTTTCAACCATGTCCTCGAAGATAGCAAGCATGCATCTCTGAAATGTGGCAGGGGCATTGCACAACCCGAAAGGCATTCTGCGGTAAGCAAATGTACCATAAGGGCAGGTGAAGGTGGTTTTCTCTTGGTCTTCAGGGGCGATGGGAATTTGAAAGTACCCGGAAAAACCATCAAGAAAGCAATAGTATTCGTGTCCGGCCAACCTTTCAAGCATCTGATCAATGAACGGAAGAGGGAAATGATCTTTGCGAGTGGCGTCATTGAGCTTTCTATAATCAATACAGACTCTCCAACCAGTGACCTGCCTAGTAGGGATAAGCTCATTCTTCTCGTTAGTCACTACTGTCATGCCCCCTTTCTTTGGTACCACCTGGGTGGGACTGACCCAAGCACTATCAGAGATTGGGTAGATTATGCCGGCGTCTAGCAGTTTGATCACTTCAGCTTTTACCACTTCTTTCATATTCGGGTTTAACCTCCGTTGCGGGAGGGCCGACGGCTTGTGGTTGTCTTCCATTAGAATTTTATGAGTGCAGAAAGATGGATTTATTCCCCGGATATCTGAAATCTTCCACGCCAACGCCCGCTTGTGCCTCTTTAACACCTTTAAGAGTTCAATCTTGTGCTCTGTTGACAGGCTAGAGGAAATTATCACTGGTAGCTTAAGATTTCCATCAAGAAATGCGTATTCAAGGTGTGGGGGTAATTCCTTCAACTCCAATTCTGGTGGTTCATCGACGGATGGCTTTAGTCTGTTCATGTTATCACGTTGTATTCTCTCAAATTCTTCCATCTCATCATCAATAGAGTTGTCAGATTCAGATTCATCTTGCACCTCGCACACAGACTGCTTAGGAGGCAAAAAAGTGGTAAACTCGTGAACTGTGGTCGGCTGCCGGTTGTGAGCTCCGTTCTGAACAGAATTTACATACTCGGCTCCACTCATGAATCGCGAAAAAAATTCGTTGTTGCTGAGAGTACAATCATCCTGATCCGTAGTCTTCAAATTAGAGCCTTCATTATGAACCAGAAACTGCCTTTTCCATTGATCCAAGTAGTGAGAAGTGGGTTCACTCAAGTATTGATCCATCGATGTGAAGGTTTAAAATGGGGTACCTGGAAATGCACAAGAGACAACGAGAGAGATATTAGTGAATATATAAAAAAATGACGAAAACAAAAAACAATAAAAGATGGATAATTACAAATGAAAGCGAAATGACTAGAGCAATGATCCAAAAGTTTTCCTAGTATTCTCGGATGCTCCCCGGCAACGGCGCCAAAAACTTGATGAGCGAGCGCGCGACTAGCTACAGAGCTAACACGCGACTCCCCGGCCGCAAGTGCACGGGTCGTCAAGTAATAAACCTCACGAGGAGGGTCGTATTCCCAAGGGCCCGAGATCTACTATTACTTCCTTTTGGGAGTCACTTTCTAGTCGATCGAAACAGGGTTGAAGCAATATTAAAATAATAAAAACAAGTAAAGGAATGCAAATGAGATAAAACTCAATCCGGAATAAAATAGAGATGAAGAATCCAATAATTATGGAAGGCCTCGGGCGAGGATTCCCCCGGGAGAAGACTAAATACGAATGACCAAGATAATTATAAAACTAGGGTTAGCTTGGTTTCGGTCCGCTAGACTCGGATGTCGACTACCCCGGAACCTCCGTAGTGTAGCCCTAATCCAGTACGGGTTTCTCTATCCAGAAAAATACCCCTACGATGTCAATGAGAACAAGGAGTCTTGATTAGGGTTAATCTAATGCACGCTCTCGGCTAAATTAACCCTAATCGCGCGGGAGGCTATTAACACCCGGAACCTCCGGTGTATTAATACATGTTACCCTCTTTAACTCATCAAAGGACCTAATACAAGCTAGCATCCCGCCAAACAAGTATCATTCAAAATCAATTCTACGGAATCCATCCATTGTAGAATGAACAACATGATGATGAATTAAAACCAAACAATCAAACTAACACATTCATTTAAAGCAAAATATAGGTCATTCATACAAAGTCTCCTCCCAAGGTTCACCGGGAGCCCGGCGGCCTTGGGAGGTTTAGTTCAACATCACAAAACTAAGGAGCTCATCATACAACAATTCCATCCAATAAAAACAAGAAAAACCCCCTCGAAGATGTCGACTAGGGTTGATGGCGTAGCTCGTCGGATCCGCGCCGGCGAGCCCTATGAAGCTTCTCAACGTCTTCCCCTTCTTCTCTCCTTCGAATCTAGCCGAAAATCCTTCCAAAATCCCTCAAGAAATGGTGAAAATGAAGTCTAGGGCAAGTGGAGGCCGGATGAGAAAGATCCCCTCAAAAACTCTTCAGAACAAGCATATATAGCCCGAAGGTGTGCGGGCACTGTGCGGGCCGCACAGTGCCCGCACAGCCTTCTGGCTGTGCTGTGCGGCCAGTGTGCGGGCCGCACACTGGCCGCACACTTCTCTGTCTCTCTTGTGCGGTCACTGTGCGGGCCGCACAGTGGTCGCACACCCTTCTGGCCAGGGTGTGCGGCCACTGCGCAGCCCGCACAGTGGCCGCACACGGCCGAGAAAAAGTGTGCTCGTGTGCGGCGCGTCGGCTTCCAGGGTGCTCCAACTCTTCGTTCCTTCTTCAATCATCCCCGGAATGACACGAATATGGTCAAAACTTGCGCACTTGGTCCTTGAAACCCTGAAATGAAAAATAAAACATCAAGTGCGCAAAAACTCATCGAAAATACACATAAGTTGCATGAATGTACAAGAACATCATAGCTATAACATGATGTATTTAGGCACTTATCAGATATCCTTAAACTCACGGTCCCAAAACTTAATGTCAACCGTGACTAACCCCAAGATTATGTCCCGGTATTAGGATTCACTACGACCCTTGACTCTTGTTGACCTGTTAACTAAGCCCCAGGGGAGTCTATCTTCCTAACCCTAACACTACGTGGGATTGCTTTAAGTTCTAGGGATTCCTAGTGAAAAAACCTGTTCCTCTATGTAGTTCTAACCCTTTGGTCCAGGTGGAAGAACCCTAGTCTAGATTAAGCCCTAACACTCTATCTTGACCGCTAATTAACCAAGGAAACGGATGTAGAGAGAAATCACACCCGAAGGGAAAGGGGTACATCGCTACCTCACAACTCTCCCTCTCAGCCCTCTTCAATCTTAAGGAGTCTAACCTTATAGGAGTTGTCACACCTCCAAAGGATAACCTAGATTGCTCTCAACCTTAGTGTCACGGCTAAGGGAAAAACAATAGCACAAGATAATTAAAATTGAAACTCAATTTATTCATCAATAATAAAAAAGCACAATAGCAATGTCATAGAAACATAATAATCCTAGGGGTTTACAAGTCCGAATACCCACGAGGGGTTTAGCTCCTCATGGAGCTATACATGTTCATCAAAATATGAAAGAAAGAATAAAGTAAAAGCATTGATGAAAACCCCCTCGTGTATGGTGTGGCCGTGGTCTTGTGCGGCCGTCGAACGTCGATGTCGATGCCGATGACGCGCTCCAATCCACCACAAAGTCCTCTACGAAACCCTAGCCGCACTCTCCAGAAGTTGGGGAGAAAGATAGGTCCAAAAGATATTTAAAAAGTCTCCAAATCGGGCTTTTAATAGGCTGAGTGCGGCTTTAAATTGGACTTATCGGGACTTCACACGGCCGTGTGGAATTAACACACGGGCGTGTGAAGTTTCTGTTTGCTGAAAAATTAATTCACACGGCCGTGTGTTAATTCCACACGCCCGTGTGAAATCTCTGGAATTCTGAAATTCGGTCGAAAGTGAACAGTATTTTGCTACAGTGTTTCCCTACAGTACTTGCCGAAAATGCTCCCAGATCCGTCGTTCTTCATCGAGGCCATTGAATTGGGCACACAATCAAATGTAGATCGTGCCGATTACTTCAAGTCTCCTTCTTGGTGAAGTTCTCCTATGCAACACGAGTTTAGACTTATTGCGAATGTGACTGCCTTTGTGCCCCTCCAAAGGAGGTTGGCACACACTCACAAGTCTAAGCTCGTGCCTTGTTCTTTGCTTGGTCCGAAAACCTCCCCAACAACGGCGAACATGATCTAACTTCGTTCTTCTTTTCCAACTTGGCTCCACAAACCTATAATGCATAAGAATACACAAATGCACACTATTTAGTGATAAAATCTGATAAAATGTATGCTCATTGTAAGATAATAACGCTTCGCGTTACTATAACACAAGCACTTATCAAACTCCCCCACACTTAAGCTTTTGCTTGTCCTCAAGCAGAAATAAAACGTGAAAATACTTAGGAAGAACAATTGAAAAGTGCTCGGCCTTAGTACACCAAAAGTATGCAAAGGAAGCATTCTACTAGTAAGGGGAAATAAAAACATCACATAAGGATATCATTGCTCTAGCTAAAACCATGAATCTAAAGAGCCAATCAACTCGAAAATGTGTAAGTGCGTGTGAACTCACTCAAGACAACCAAACAAGTACTGCTCAACCTCTTGTTAACAAGAACTTATTTATGTACAAAAAGCAAGAGTGGAAGTAGTAGCTTTACACATCCTCGAAGGTAGCCCTTTCCTAGGCAGCCGCCAAAGGTGGCTTTCACTCTTTCGAGGAGGTAGCTCTTTCTACCGGGGTAGTAGCTTTCACGCATCCCATGAGATAGCTTTTTCTCTCATTAGGGCATAACTTGTATCCGACTTATGAGAGTAGCTACATACTTCATGAGTGGTAGCTCTTTCTACCCCAAATGCATACATAAAAGAAAGCAACTATTCACAAACTCATATATTTTTTTTTTCATTTTTTCATCTTTTTCTTTTTCTCTCCTTATATATGCATTTTCCAAGGTACAACTAAAAACGATGATAAACATGTCCTTAAAAACATCAAGATTGAGTTTCCAAAAGATTCCAAGAGTAAGTTGTGCAATATAGGATAATCGAGCCAATATTCTTTTGGGGACTTTTTGCGCACGTTTGAAGGCAAGAATGGCTAGGGTTTCAAGGACGAGGTCTTTGGTGATATTGGGAGTTGTTCTTCACCAACTTCGATAGATCCTTTGACGAGATAGCATCGGGGAACCATTGGCGACCTAGCTTCGAAGAAGGTTCCTTCGAGACGTTGAACGATTCATCAAGGCCATCATCACGAATTCGAGGGGGTTTACTTTCATGGATTACATTGCTCTTTATTTCATTATCTTTTGCTTTGTAATAAACACCATGGAGGGCTAAACCCTAGTAGATACTTGGGTATGTGAACCCTAGGTTTCGATTCATGTATTGACTTTCTTTATGCTTTCTTTTAATTCCGAGTTAATTTGAGTTTTAATCTTGTTTAATCATTGCTTGCATGCCTTATTGATTCGTATGGTTGTTTGGTATGCTTGATTTGTTGCCTTGGTGAGAGAGATGTCTCCATTAGGGATTAGAACATACAAGGTTAAAGAGGGTTGAGAGGGTGAGTCTTGAGATAGAGGAGTGTCCCCTTTCCCTTCCGATCGAATGTTTCCTATCTCCGTATTCCCTAAGTTTTATGCGACCATATGGGGTGTGAGGCGTGAGATTGATAGATTTCTCCGCGGGGACCTTTGTAAGGGGTTAGGGATCTTTCACCTAGAAGGAGGGTTAGATCTTATTTTAGGAATCGGTTTCACTCCTAGGTATCCCTAAAGTTCATTGCGGTCATATGGGGTGTGAGCTGTTGAGATTGAGCGATTTCTCTGCCGGGACCTTGTAGGGGACTAGCATCGGAGGCCTGGAGGTAGAGACCGATTATTTTTGGATTATCTCGACTCATAGAACTCAGTTTAGAAGCATTTAGTTAGTCTTGCACTTCATGATAGAGCCTAGGGGGATCATTGCCTGGGTATCTCATCTTCATTGATAGAGATCTCCTTTACCTTTTCCTTTTACTTGCTTACTTGCGATTATCTTATTTTACACATTGCATCTATTGCTTCATATTATCGATTCGACTAGATAACTGAGAATTAGTCATTACTAGTACTTCTGTTCCCTGTGGATTCGACTACCCACTCACCAGGGTAATTATTACTTCCACAACCCGTGCACTTGCGGTACACACACGCAAGGGGTGTGTCACCGACTAACGTAGACTGCACAAAAATCTTTCAGACGGATGTACATGCTGGCCAGGCACAAGAGCCACCCATCTTACTTGATTACAGTCCACATTGACACATTCATGCTGTACTAGCAGGGGAATACTGTCATAGACTCCACTTTTTTTTTCCATAAACAAGTATCTTGTATCCCCTGGTATAAAACCTATTAAACAATCTCACTTGAGGCCAAAGAAAACAACAAAGGGCCTCAAAGGCTCTTAAAAAGGCATTGAACGTAGACTTTAACATTTTAATGCCAAACAATGTAATGGGTTAGTTGGAGTGTATGAGGTGGAACAAAATGTGCAAAGGTCTGTCAGTGCACTAAAGATAAAGCAGGACATCATTTAGGCACAATAATGAAATACAACAAATAGCTGTTGATAAACTCCTAGCTGGACATTTTATTTATGTATGTCTGCGTATTTATTGAGTATTTTTATATGTGTGGATGCCCGTTTTCAGTCTAAATTGGTTTATTTCGTGTTACAGGCACAATAGTTACAGTGGGGAGCTCGTCAATGAGATTTTTAAAAGAAATCGACAAGAAATGACTATTTTCGAGGCTTGCACTGTAGCACGAGAACTCTGGCGAAACGGCTAAGTCTGGAGGCTCATGCAGGCACCCATATGGGCGCATAACTGACCGCTTACAGCCTGTAGCAGGCAGCACTGTAGTGGTTTTACTGTAGCAGGGGATATTGCAGCATTTTTACTGTAGCACTCAACTGCTGCAACTTACACAAAATTCAAGGAGCTACAATGCCCGTATGCGGACCGCATGTCAGGCTGCATGACATCCTGAAGATAGCTTTTTAAGGGTTTGGTTCTCATTTTTCAAAAGGAGGAGGAATAAGCCCTAGCTCTTGTTCTACTTGTCACCACCATCAATTACGGGCTAGGAGCAGCCGTTGGAGGCCATTTCCGGGGAGAGAACTTCGAGGAGAGTGACAAACGACGAAATCCACCTCCTTGATCCGCATTTGAGGGGAAGAACGACAAGGGAAGCCACCCCTTTGGTGGTGTCTTTGGAAGCGTCATTCGGCCCCTATCTTTGAGGGAGTGTTTTCTTTGTATTGTTGGTTGTTTCGAAGTATTTTATTGAGTATTTTGTATTCATGAGCAACTAAACCCCAAGGTCACCGGATGTAGGTGAACCTTGGGGGTGAACTTGTGTAGAATGCTTGTTTAATTAGTTTTATGCACTTGGGACATGTTTGTGATCCTTGTTTTTGTGTTTTTGAATGCTTGGTATGCATGAGAACTCTATGTATCAATGTTTGGAAAATGCTAGGAAGCAAGACCATTGCCTAGTATTAGGCTCACCACGCTTGGTAGGGATACATGTACGAATACGCCGTGACCATCGGGTATTTGTAAACCTCCATTGTTAGGGTTGACCTAGATTGTGTCTTTTCCCTAACTTGAGAAACCTATCGTGCCCTTTGCAATCATGTGAGGATTCGAACGGAAGGAATTCCGTACTCGATACTTGTACCGGATTAGGGACAAATTTCCGAGACCATCGGGTTGGTCTAATTTAGGGTTTCTTGGTCCAAACTACCCATTTGCATGCTAGTTAAGGCAACTTCCGCACTTTAGTAGCCCCCTTGGGAATCCTCATCCGTGACCCTCTCTTTACACTGTTCTTACCCCCCAATTGTCGTCTCCGCCTTAGAGCATCTCATTTGCATTTTAATTGTCTTTTTACTTTTCTTTACACAACAATCGTATTGATCGGCCAAACAATCATACGAAGAGGAAGTAAGGGTATATTCTTGTGCCCTTCGGAATATGACCCCCTCGCACGTGCGTGAGGGGTATTACTTGGTGATCCCATACACTTGTGGGTTGTTCTTCAAGTTTTTGGCACCGTTGCCAGGGAACCACGAGAGATATCCGGAAAACTTAGAGTTGGTTGATTTGGTCATTGTTTTGTTTCGTGTTTTTGATCATTGTATTTATTTCACCATTTCCTTTTTATTCGCGCCCTACTCTCTTACTTCATTCATTCTAGTTTGTATATATCTTTCATCTATAGTTTAATCATGTCTTCACCTGGTCACTGGAGTAGTTATTTTTATTCTCAAGAGGAGCATCTTCACTACTCAAATACCGGGACGGCATTGAATTCTCCAAGTTTATATGAATCTTTCCTCCAACGGTATATGCAGTCAGAAATGGCGAATCTGGTACAGTACTCTGGCACACCTAGCTATCAGCTTGAACCCACCAATGATTGGTCGAACAGCAATTCAATTGTACACTCAGAGTCATCATCCGTAATGGAAGAAATGACTAACCATGGAGGATCAGAAAACTTAGTAGGAAAAGATTATGTGCAGGGGAGGGACTTAAATTCTATCAAGGCAGAGGTTCAAGCAATGGAAGACAGCTCAGGGAGTGATAGATTATCTGAAATGGAAGATCAGAGAACTGTTCAGTATGATTTGAATAATTATGGGAGATTGAAATCATCACTTGAAGAACCTCCCAAGCTAGATTTGAAGCCGTTACCAGAACATCTGGAATATGCTTTCTTGGGGGAAGACTCTACACTTCCTGTTATCATCGCAGCAGACTTGATAGGACAGCAGAAGGGTAAGCTCTTAGATGTACTAAAGAAACACAAGAAGGCAATTACTTGGAAAATCGTTGATATTAAGGGGATCAGTCTGTCATTCTGTACTCACAAAATTCTTATGGAAGACAATCACAAGCCTATGGAGATACCCCAACGAAGACTGAACCCTAACATGAAAGAGGTATTAAAGAATGAAGTTATCAAACTTCTTGATGCGGGTATTATCTACCTTATTTTTGACAGTGCATGGGTGAGTCCAGTTCAGGTAGTACCCAAGAAAGGGGGTATGACAGTTGTGACCAACGAGAAGAATGAACTCATCCCTACCCGAACAGTGATAGGATGGAGGGTTTGTATAGACTACAGAAAGCTTAATGATGCCACAAGGAAGGATCATTTCCCCCTACCCTTCATTGATCAAATGCTTAAGCGACTTGCCGGACACTGCTACTATTGCTTCTTGGACGGTCTCTCCGGATATTTTCAGATTCCTATAGCTCCAGAAGATCAGGAGAAGAACACTTTCACTTGTCCTTACGGTACATTCGCTTACCGGCTAATGCCTTTTGGACTTTGCAATACGCCGGCCACTTTTCAGAGATGTATGATGGCCATCTTTAAAGACATGGTAGAAGACATTATGGAAGTGTTTATGGATGACTTCTCCGTTTTCGGTGATTCGTTTGAGTTATGCCTCAAAAACCTTGAACAAGTCCTGAGTAGGTGCGAGGAAACGAATCTAGTGCTCAGTTGGGAGAAATGTCATTTTATGGTCAAGGAAGGCATAGTACTTGGACATAAAATTTCAAAACAAGGGATTGAAGTGGATAAGGCAAAGGTCGCCATTATTGAAAAACTTCCCCCTGCAACTTCAGTGAAGACAGTCAGGAGCTTCTTAGGACATGCTGGGCTTTACAGAAGATTGGTGAAAGACTTCTCTTCCATCGCCCGGCCGTTGACAAAATTGCTGGAGAAGGATGCTCCTTTTCAATTCAATAGTGATTGTATGAGCGCATTCTTAAAGCTCAAGAAGAAACTAGTAAAAGCACCAATCATGGTTTCCCCCGACTGGAGTTTGCCATTTGAGCTGATGTGTGATGTGAGTGACTATGTTGTGGGTGCAGTGCTTGGTCAACGAAGGGACAAACACTTTCATCCTATCTACTATGCAAGTAAAACTTTGAATGATGCTCAAGAGAACTATACCACTAGTGAGAAGGAATTGCTGGCGGTAGTCTTTGGATTTGACAAGTTCTGGTCATATTTGGTGTTGTCCAAGGTGATTGTTTACACAAACCATTCTGCCCTAAAGTATCTGTTGAGCAAGTCGGATGCCAAACCTCGACTGATCCGCTGGGTGCTACTTCTTCAGGAATTCAATTTGTAGATAAGAGATAAGAAGGGGGCAGAAAACCTAGCTGTTGACCATCTCTCCCACCTTGAGGGTCCCATTGATGACATGTTGGAAAGAAGATAAATAAATGACACATTTCATGGGGAACAATTGTGTGGTATTCAGGTGGTAGCAGAAGATGAGACTAATAAGTGTCTAAATGTACATATTTTAGTATATATATTTTATACACTTTGCATGTATTTTTTATAGAAATGGATGACCGTTTTGTGCTTAATTGAGTATTATTTGCTTTGTAGTGCATGTTACGCCATGGGGAACACGAGAATACGATTTGGGTAGAAAGGGGGGAAAACCAGGTGTCGCAGTACTGTAGTGTATTAACTGTAGCAGGTTCATGTAGCTGGAGCTGTAGCAGATTCACTGTAGCACCTGGGGATTTTCATGGCAGGAATCTGATTCGTGGCATATGGCCTCAATGATCCAGTATGAGAGACCATCTGCCCAATCCAGAGAGCGATAACTAGTTCATACTGCCCATCATTGAACCCATCATTGACCCCGGTATTGACTCCATCATTGACCCCGGTATACCTCGGGTTTTGGGTGTTTTGGCCAGCACACTTCTAGGGCATGAAAAAGGGACTTTTGGCCAGCACTTAAAGAGGAGAAGAAGAAGAAGAACGAGGATATCACTTGGAAGACAATGATTTTGGGCCAAAGGAGGAGGCAAGAGCTTCATCATAGATAGGGGGAAAGCTTCACCATCAATGGAACAAGGTTCCAACTCAAGGGAAGCATCGTTAGGCATCTCTTGGACAGGGGAAAGCGTCATTCGGCCAGACCTCCACCTTCTCCTTCATCATTTCACCTAGGGAGTGTCACTTATGAACTCTTTACTTGATTTCTCTTATTTTGTTGTTGTTTTTTGGATGATGACACACTAGACCCCCAAGGCCACCGGATGTTGGTCAACCTTGGGGGGTTTATCATGTATTTTGGATGATTTATATTTAATTGCAAGCTTTGGGTTGATTTATGATTTAGTTCATTGTGCCTCATGTCTAGAACTACCTAAAGGAGAAATCCATAGTTCTTTCTTGAATTATACACATAGATGTGACCTACTCACGTGTATTAGGTCTTTAATGAACTAAAAGGGGTTTCATGTATTGATATGCCGAGAAATTAGGTATCAATGGCCCTCCGATCTTTAAGGGTATACTAGGGTTTAGTGTATCCTTTTCTTGGGATCTCCTTGTTCTTAATGCAATCGTAGGAATGTTGGTTCGGAAGAAATTCCAATCGCCATTGTTATGGGATTAGGGCTCAATCGCCGAGAAATCGGGGTTGATCTAATCTTGAGATCCTTCGGTCTAAATCATCCAAGCTATCTTTTTACTGTTCATCCTTATATCATGATAACCCCTCAAGGGGATCCACATCCATCGACATTCGTTTACCATTGTAGCACTTGCATTTATCTCACTTGTTCTTGAATCTGTTTATCCATCTCTTAATTGTTTTATTGCATTTAATTAAGTAACCTTCTATGATCAAGATTTTAGGTTAGATAGTAAGCGACGAAGGAGTAATAGTAGATCCTTAGCCCCGTGGAATACGATCCTCGTGCCTTTGCACGAGGTATTACTTGGCGATCCCGTACACTTGCGGGGAAGCAATCAAGTTTTTGGTGCCGTTGCCGGGGACTTTAAGGAATTCTAGGAAACTTCTAGCTTATTGCTCTAGCCATTCAATTATTTTCGATTTTCTTTTCTTTTCTTTTCTTTTCTCTTGAGCTTAACTCCTATCTATCTTTCTGGATTTTGCAAGGTACCGTGTATGACACGTGTGAATCCGTCCAATTTGATTAAGCCGGTTAGTGAAATCGAGAGGACTTTGCATCGAAGGTCAAGGGAGGTTGGTGAGAATCCATTTGAACAAAATATCGAAGTTGAGGATTTGACATCATCTTTCATGGCCGAGGAAAGACGAACATTATCTGAGTATGAAAGGCCACAATTCATGGGTGAAGAATTTAGTGTTCAAGCACCAATCATCGCCACCAATAATTTTGAAATCAAAGCAAGAACAATCGGCATGATCCAAAATTCGATTCAGTTCAATGACCTTGCTAATGAGGATGCACATGATCATCTTTCCCGTTTTCTCCAAATTTGCTCCACTTTCAAGATAAATGGAGTGACTGATGATGCGATCCGGTTGCGATTGTTCCCATTCAGTCTTAGGGATGGGGCATACCGATGGCTTACATCTTTACCACCGGGATCAATCAAGACATGGAAGGACATGGTTGAAAAGTTTCTTGGGAGATACTTTCCCCCAAGCAAGGCCGCGAAATTGAGGCAAAAAATTTCAGCTTTTAAACGAGAGTCTGAGATGTTATTTGAGGCCTATGAAAGATTTAAGGACCTCCTTCGAAGATGCCCTCATCATGGCTTTGCTTCATGGATGCGGGTACAAATCATCTACAATGGGCTGAATTATTCCACCCGTCAACTCATTGATGCCGCGGCGGGTGGATCACTTAGCAACAAGTACCCCGACGAGGCCGAGCAATTACTAGAATCCATGGCAAGCAATGAATCTCACTGGGGCTCAAGAGCAACACCTCAAAAAGGGGCTGGAATTTATGAAGTTAATGCCAATGATGCTTGATAAACGCCTAAACATACGCATTTTCCATGTATTCGGGTGTATGTATTACGTACTTTTCTATGATTTGACGCCCGTTTTTGGTCTGAATTGGTTTCTTTCGTGTTACAGGTACTGATGTGACCCCTTCGAGCTCATTGATAGAATTTGAGAAGAAATCGGCAACGAAAACACTATTTCATAGGGGGGTACTGTAGCGACTAGTGTAGCAGATCCTATAGCACGAACCCTTTGGCGAAATGGCTAAGTCTGGAGCTTCATGCGGGCTATCATGCGGGAACTGCAGAGGTCGCATACGGTACTGTAGCAGATCTACTGTAGTAGTTATACTGCATCAGTTCACTGTAGCGACACTGTAGCAACTTATGCGATTTCGGGATTTTCTCGGAAATTTTCTCTCCCCGCATGCGGGACCGCATAGGGGGGCGCATAACTCGCTGGAAAAGATTTTTAAGGGTTTTGGAGTCCATTTTGAAGAGGAGGCTAGGTCTTGAGAGAAACTACACTTCACCATCTTCTTTGGGAGCTTGAGGTCGGCTTTTGGAGGCATTTCTTGAGGAGAGGACGACGGGCAGAGCACGAGACGACGAATCCACGCCTTCGATTTGCATTTGAGAGGAAGTTTGACAAAGGAAGCCACTCCTTGGGTGGCGTCTGATAAGTGCTTGAATATACATGTTTTACCGACTTGTTTTACATACATTGAGCATCATTTTACCATTGATTATGTCTCATAAAGTGTATTTTGGTGTTCTTTCATGCAATTAGGTTGTGGAAGTGTTAAAGGAGGAAAAGGAAGCAAAGATGGGTTATAAAGACGTATTGTTGGGAGCTTTTGTACAACACAAGTGTCAAGGCACAAGAGGGGATCATGCACATGAGGGTGTGTGCCAACTTCCTTAAGAATTCAAGATGATTTGTGTGATGGAAGGGCACAAAGGCAGTCACACCTTCATGTCCCAACTTGTGTGAAGATAGTTAAAGCTCTCAAATGATGATTCGAAGAAGAAGAAATCTTATAACTCACCACATGGACGTGTGCCCGACCATGTGGCCTCAATATGAGAGAGTTTGGATCATGTTTATGAAGAGTACTGTAGCAAAAACACCGTTCATTTCACTGTAGCAGTACTGTAGCAAATTACTGTTCACGCGACCGCGTGGAAATTCTGCAGCTCACGCAATCGCGTGGGATCTCACGCGGTCGCGTGAAGACACGTGACTGGCGCGATTCAGACTTATAAATAGGCCGTTTCGCCGATTCTTTTGATATCTTTTGTGTGGCTTTTGAGAGGAGAAGCGGCTAGGGTTTGAGGAGGAGGTCTTTGCCGAATTGGAGGGCCGTTCTTCACCAACTTTGATAGTTCTTTCCTCCGTCATAGCATCGAGGGAGTCATTGGCGACCTAGCTTCGGAGAAGGATCCTTCAAGACGTTGAGCGACCCATCAAGGCCATCGTCACGAATTCAAGGGGGTTTATTTCCATGGTTTACATTGCTTTTCATTGTGTTATGTTTTGCTTTGTAATAAGCCCCATGGAGGGCTAAACCCTAGTAGATACTTGGGCATGTGAACCCTAGGTTTCGATTCATGTATTGACTTTCTTTATGCTTTCTTTTAAATCCGAGTTTATTTGAGTTTCAATCTTGTTTTATCATTGCTTGCATGCCTTATTGATTCGTATGGTTGTTTGGTATGCTTGATTTGTTGCCTTGGTGAGAGAGAGGTCTCCATTAGGGTTAGAACATATGAGATTGAAGAGGGTTGAGAGGGTGAGTCATGAGATAGTGGAGTGTCCCCTTTCCCTTCCGATTGAGTGTTTCCTATCTCCGTATTCCCTAAGTGTTATGCAACCATATGGGGTGTGAGGTGTGAGATTGATAGATTTCTCCACCGGGACCTTTGTAAGGGGTTAGGGATCTTTCGCCTAGAAGTAGGGTTAGATCTAATTTTAGGAATCGGTTTCACTTTTAGGTATCCTTAAAACTCATTGCGGTCATATAGGGTGTGAGGTGTTGAGATTGAGTGAATTCTCCGCCGGGACCTTGTAGGGGACTAGTATCGGTGGCCTGGAAGCAGGGATCGATTGTTATTGGATTACCTCGACTCATAGAACTCGGTTTAGAAGCATTTAGTTAGTTTTGCACTTCATGATAGAACCTAGGGGGAGCATTGCCCGGGTATCTCATCTTCATTGATTGAGATCTCCCTTTATTTACCTTTTGCCTATTCATCTCTGGTATTAATTTCTATGCACACTAGATCACCACAAAATCACAGTGGTCATTAGGCTAGATTGCAGAGAAGAAGTTAGTACTAGTAGCCCTGTTCCCTGTGGATTCGACTACCCTACTCACCAGGGTAATTATTACTTCGACAACCCGTGCACTTGCGGTACACACACGGGCACCCTTTCTTTCTCCATTTTCTACAGGAAGCGTCGGTGGTCACCCCGATCTCATGGACTTCAAGACTCACGCTTTGAGACTCGGGGAAGTTCACAAAACCCTCCTACTATGTTTTTATTGTTTATATTGTTGTATTTTATTGCTTAGGCACATTGAGGGAAATGTGCATGACAAGTGCTTATGTTACAGTAATACGAAATATTATTAACTTACATTGAGCATTACTTTTCTCAGATTTAATCACTAATTAGTGTGTATTTGTGTTCTTTTATGCAGTGAAGGGTTGTAGAGAAGATTTAGAGAAAAATAAGCAAGAATAGGTTATGTTTGCCATTGTTGAGGAGTTCTCGGACAAAGCAAGGAACAAGGCACGAGTCTAGACTTGTGGGTGTGTGCCAACCTCCATTGGAGGGGCACAAGGGCAGTCACACTCACAAAAGTCTATAACTCGTGTGGCATTGGATAACTTCGCCAATGAAGAGAAATGAAGTAATTGACATAATCTATCGTTGATTGTGTGTCCAATTCAACGGCCTCGATGAAGAACGATGAATTCGGGAGCATTTTGACAAAAATACTGTAGCAGTACTGTAACTTTGTTACTGTAGTAAACATTGTAGCAAGCTACTGTTCACTTCTGCCGAAATTCAGAATTACAGAGAGTTCACACGGGCATGTGGAAATTCCACACGGCCGTGTGAATTAATTTTCCAACAAGCCAGAAACTTCACACGGCCGTGTACTGTATCAAAAACAATGTAGCAAAATTACTGTTCACAGTACCAAAAAATCACGATTTCAGAATTTCCACATGGCCGTGTGGAATTAAGACACGGGCGTGTGGAATTCCTGGTTTTACACAGGGCCTTGTGGAATTAACACAGGGGCGTGTGGAACTCCGATTTCAGCCTATGAATAGCCCGTTTTCAGATCTATTTGATGACCCTCCCCTTCTATCACTTGGATATCTTTTGGGGGGCTTTCGGCTAGGGTTTGGAGAGGTTCTTGGAGGTCTTTGGAGGCGATTAAACGGCATCGACATCGACATCCTTTGGAAGAAAGCTATTGGGGAAGCTCTCATCGGCATTGATTTGTCGAGGTGTGCCTTAGGCTTGACAAGGGATTCGTTGGAGAAGATACGCGACTACACAAGACCATCGATAGGATCTACAAGGGGGTTTTCTTTATGGTTTTGATGCATATGTTCTTAAACTATTTATTGACATTGTATTGCTCCATGGAGAGCTAAACCCTAGTGGGTATTCGGACTTGTAAACCCTAGGATGATATTGTTTCTATGACTTTTATTATGCTTTCTTAATTTAATGTTCTATTATTGAGTTCCAATCTTGCATGCCGATTGTATGAGATTTTCCCTTAGCCGTGACACTAGTGTTGAGAATCTATTTGGTTATCCTTTGAGGGTGTGACAACCTCTATATGATTAGACTAAACAAGGTTGGAGAGGGTTGAGAGGGAGAGTTGTGAGGTAGCGATGTACCCCTTTCCCCTCCGGTGTGGTTTCTCCCTACCTCCGTTTCCTTGATTCATTAGCGGTCGAGATAGAGTGAAGTGCTAGGTAGATAAACTCCCCTGGGGCTTAGTTACGCGAGTAACAGAGTGAAGGGTTGAAGTGAATCCTACGCACTGGGCTTAATCTAGACTAGGGTTCTTCCACCTGGACCAATGGGTTAGAACTACACATAGGAACAGGTTTTACCACTAGGAGTCCCTAGAACTTAATGCAATCCCACGTAGTGTGAGGCTTAGGTAGATATACTCCTCTAGGGCTTAGTTGACAGGTCAACGAGAGTCAAGAGTCATAGTGAATCCTAATGCCGGGGCATAGTGTTGGGGTCAGTCACGGTTGACCTTAGGTTTGGGACTGTGTGTTTAAGGATATCCTCGACTCAATTAGACATCAATTAGAGGGTATAATACTAGTCTAGCACTAGAAGCATTAGTCTTAGGGGGAGCTTTGTCCGGGTACCCCATCTTTATATCGATTACCTCTCCTACCCTCATTATTCTTCTTGCACTCTTTTATTTTCTTTTACATATATATATATATATATATATATATATATATATATATATATATATATATATATATATATATATACTTCTTTCATCATCGACTTATTTCATAGCTAAATAGCGATAACACTTGTTTCTGAACACTATTCCCTGTGGATACGACTACCCACTCACCAGGGTATTTTTATTACTTCGACAAGGCCGTGCACTTGCTGTACACACGCAAAAGGTCATGTCAAGTTTTTGGCGCCGTTGCCGGGGAATAGGCGTTTTAGAGATATTTGTACTTTGCTATTTAAGCTATTCATCATTCATTCTATTTCACCTTTTCTTATTCTTCCGTCATTCTTATTTGCTTTCTTTTGTTTTGTCGTACTTTTTCTTGCAAGGAGCCTAAATGGAGGTTGATGCAATCATTGAGCTATATTCTCAAGTTGAAGCTCTCAGTACAAGGCTTGATAGAATTATTGCTTCACAACAACAAAGCAATCCATGCTACAACACACATCATCCAAATGAGAGGAGCTACCAAAATATTTTATAGAATAACAATGGACAACATTGGGAAGCACCTAAAGAGCAATTTCAAAAGGATGAGGTACTTGAAGAGGATGAACCTCAGTGGAAAAAGTGCTAGATAACTTTTTTAAAGCATCCGATGCCTCTTGCCAAAGTATGGAAGCCACGCGAAAGTGTCATGAAGCCTCCTATAACAACCTTGAGCATCAATTAGGATAGATACTTGACACACTCTCCAAGGAAAATGAAGTGTTTGAGCAAGCAACGCAAGTTCCTTGTAGAGATGAGGTGTTAGTGAACGATAATGAACAAATGGGGCAGAGCGAGTACACTGCTGTAGAAATTGATGAGGAAAAGGAAGAACATCATTTGGAGAATTGGGATTGCTTTAATGAAGAAGGTGCTTGTGAGCAAGGAAATTTTCAAGGGGATTTGCTACTGTCATGTTCCTTTCAAGATGAAAATACACAAGAAGAAGCAAACCCTAAGGTAATGGAGCAAGCATCTCTCTTTGGGATTGATCAACTCACGAAAAGCAAGAAAGAGATTTTGGGAAGGGAAAAAGATGTGGGGAGGATATTTAAACCATCCAATGACCCACCTTTGCTAAGCTGGGATAATTCCCAACCCAAATTGTTTCCTTGGAGGCCAAAAGTAAGATGGTTGGACCCTCCAACAAATACTCCACTCCGACAAGTAGATTTTTGGTTTAAAGGAAGTATCTATGCAATGTCTTGTCGGGAGGAATACACTCTTTTCAAGCCGCCATAAGGTAAGGAAGAGGTACGTCAAGTTTAGTGACGTTAAACAAGCGCTTCTTGGGAGGCAACCCAAGTTTTTATTGCTTTTCTAGGTTTAATTTAGTTTTAGCATGAATAATTGCCTAGTGTTGGTGTTTTCATTTTATTATGTGTGTGCTGTGATTTTTCCATGGATTATTGGTGTTTTAGTGTGCCTACTTGTGATTGTCGAAGTTTTGGGTCGTTTGAGTGTGTGTTCATGGATTTCTGGTCGAATTTTTATCGTATATACAGGCTCTAAATGTTGTATTTAAGTTTCTGAAATTTTCTGCAAAGCCTGTAAATTTTTCTAAGTTGTCCAGAGAAAACACACGGCCGTGTGGAATTTCCACACGGCCGTGTGACTCATCTCAGAGCTTATCCCGAGCATCACAGGGGCCGTGTAGCTGCCCTTGTGAGCGACCCAGTGAAGGGCACACGGCCGTGTGGGATTTCCACACGGCCGTGTGAAATTCTGCAGAACTTCAACTCTCATTCCAGAGAGTCCATAGGGGCGTGTGGATGCCCGTGTGAGTGCCTATGTGTTACGGCACACGGCCGTGTGGATATCTCACACGGCCGTGTGAAACTCTGCAGAGTTTCCTTTCCATCCCGAGAAAACACAGGGGCATGTGGCCGCCCCTGTGAGAGGTCTTGTGAAACGCACACGGCCGTGTGGATTTTCACACAGTCGTGTGGGACACTTAGAGTTTTTCGGGATATTCAGATAGGACACAGGGGCGTGTGGGTGCCCCTATGGCCGGCCTTGTGCTTGGCCAGGTTGGGCACACGGCCGTGTGGAATTTCCACACGGCCGTTTATATGTTCTTCAGAGTCAAACAGAGGAAACACAGGGGGGTGTGACAGCCCCTGTGAACCCTACTAGTGGAAGCACACGGCCGTGTGGAATTTCCACACGGCCGTGTGGATGCACAGAACACGATAGGCTGTAATTTAATTTTAAAATCGTTTTCGCCTTTTTAATTCTAAGGGCCTCCACACTTAAGGAATGCTTCCTCCCGTCTTCCCAACCCTCTCTTCGTCTACTTAAGGAGTTTTTAAGGTTTTTTCCGGCCACATTCAAGTTTTTTATTTCCATTTTGTTGGTAGGCATCTTGTCTGCTTTTCTTCGTCAATCTTTTCTTTTCTTTCTCAGCACCATATCATCACCGACAGCAGCACCGGAGATCGCAAAGCGGATGACACCGACGCTTGAGGCGTTTTTAGCTTTATGTTACTTTTGTTTTTTTTTACTTTTATTGAGCTTCACTGAACCCCTTGTGTATGCATGCAGATGGTCTTGCGAGTAAGGAATTTGAGGACTAGTTATAGGCACAGTCAAGTGACCGTGTGTGCTCCATAACCCATTGAGACTCAACTCTCAATGAACATAGCTCCATCAAACACAACACTTGGAGTTCAGGGGAGTATTTTTTTTTCAATTGCCTACCCCTACACTAACTGTTTTAATTGCTACTTTTCATTATGCCTACATGCGTACATTGGGGACAATGTACATCTTAAGTGTGGGGGGGGGGGGGGGGGGGGGAGTTCACATTGCACACACATTTACTTGTGCGTTCAATTGCTTATGCTCATGTAGCCTGTGGCGGTTCACCTTAGTTGCAATGGTTGTATTCTTAGAGTTTAGGAGAATTTTTAACATTGTATCCTATCATGCTCTAGGTTCTACTTGAATTTTAGGAAATTTTTGCTCGATTATCTTATATTGCACAACTTACTCTTGGAATCTTTTGGAAACTCAATCTTGAAGTTTTTAAGGACAAGTTTATCGTTGTTCTTAGTTTTACTTTGGAAAAAGCATATATAAGGAGAGAAAAATATGAAAAAAAAAAGATGAAAATGAAAAAAAAAGTGGAAAAATGAAAAAGAAAAAAAGAGAAAACTATGAGTTTGTGAATAGTTGCTTTCTTTTATGTATGCATTTGGGGTGGAAAGAGCTACCACCTATGAAGTATGTAGCTACTCTCATAAGTCGGATACAAGTTATGCCCTAATGAGAGAAAGAGCTATCTTATGGGATGTGTGAAAGCTACTACCCCGGTAGAAACAACTACCTCCCCGAAAGTGTGAAAGCCACCTTTGGCGGCCGCCTAGGAAAGGGCTACCTTAGAGGTTGAGTGAAGCTACTACTTCCTTCTCTATTTAGTTTTGTTTTTGTATACAAATAAGTCCTTTCTAACAAAAGTTTGAGGAGTACTCGTTGGTTCTCTTGAGTGAAATCGCACACACTAACACATTTTCGAGTTTTTATCCTTTTTGATTCGAGTTTTTAGCTAGAGCAATGATACCTTATGCATTGTTTTGATTTCCCCTAACTTGTAGAATGCTTTTTTTGCATACTTTTAGTGAACCTAAGGCCGAGCACATTCAATTGTTCTTCCCAAGTACTTTCACGTTTTATTTTTTCTTGAGGACAAGCAAAAGCTTAAGTGTGGGAGAGTTTGATAAGTGCTTAAGTTATAGTAATACGAAGTATTATAATCTTACATTGAGCATTACTTTTCTCAGATTTAATCACTAATTAGTGTGTATTTGTGTTCTTTTATGCATTGAAGGGTTGTAGAGAAGATTTAGAGAAAAAGAAGCAAGAATAGGTTATGTTCGCCATTGTTGAGGAGTTCTCGGACAAAGCAAGGAACAAGGCACGAGTCTAGACTTGTAGGTGTGTGCCAACCTCCATTGGAGAGGCACAAGGGCAGTCACACTCACAAAAGTCTATAACTCGTGTGGCATTGGATAACTTCGTCAATGAAGAGAAATGAAGTAATTGACATAATCTACCATTGATTGTGTGTCCAATTCAACGGCCTCGATGAAGAACGATGAATTCGGGAGCATTTCGGCAAAAATACTGTCGCAGTAATGTAGCTTTGTTACTGTAGTAAACACTGTAGCAAGTTACTGTTCACTTCTGCCGAAATTCAGAATTACAGAGAGTTCACACGGGCGTGTGGATATTCCACACGGCCGTGTGAATTAATTTTCCAGCAAGCCAGAAACTTCACACGGTCGTGTGGAATTCCACATGGTCGTGTACTGTAGGAAAACACTATAGCAAAGTTACTGTTCACAGTGCCGAAAAATCACGATTTCAGAATTTACACACGGCCGTGTGGAATTAAGACGCGGCCTTGTGGAATTCCTGGTTTTACACAGGGCCGTGTGGAATTAACACAGGGGCGTGTGGAACTCCGATTTCAGCCCGATTTCAGATCTATTTGAGGACCCTCCCCTTCTATCACTTAGATATCTTTTGGGGGGCTTTCTGCTAGGGTTTGGAGAGATTCTTGGAGGTCTTTGGAGGCGATTAAACGGCATCGACATCGACATCCTTTGGAAGAAAGCTATTGGGGAAGCTCTCATCGGCATTGATTTGTCGAGGTGTGCCTTAGGCTTGACAAGGGATTCGTTGGAGAAGATACGCGACTACACAAGACCATCGATAGGATCTACAAGGGGGTTTTCTTTATGGTTTTGATGCATATGTTCTTAAACTATTTATTGACTTTGTATTGCTCCATGGAGAGCTAAACCCTAGTGGGTATTCGGACTTGTAAACCCTAGGATGATATTGTTTCTATGACTTTTATTATGCTTTCTTAATTTAATGTTCTATTATTGAGTTCTAATCTTGCATGCCGATTGTATGAGATTTTCCCTTAGCCGTGACACTAGTGTTGAGAATCTATTAGGTTATCCTTTGAGGGTGTGACAATCTCTATAGGATTAGACGACACAAGGTTGGAGAGGGTTGAGAGGGAGAGTTGTGAGGTAGCGATGTACCCCTTTCCCCTCCGGTGTGGTTTCTCCCTACCTCCGTTTCCTTGATTCATTAGCGGTCGAGATAGAGTGAAGTGCTAGGTAGATAAACTCCCCTGGGGCTTAGTTACGCGAGTAACAGAGTGAAGGGTTGAAGTGAATCCTACGCACTGGGCTTAATCTAGACTAGGGTTCTTCCACCTGGACCAAAGGGTTAGAACTACACATAGGAACAGGTTTTACCACTAGAAGTCCCTAGAACTTAATGTAATCCCACGTAGTGTGAGGCTTAGGTAGATATACTCCTCTAGGGCTTAGTTGACAGGTCAACGAGAGTCAAGAGTCGTAGTGAATCCTAATGCCGGGGCATAGTGTTGGGGTCAGTCACGGTTGACCTTAGGTTTGGGACCGTGTGTTTAAAGATATCCTCGACTCAATTAGACATCAATTAGAGGGTATAATACTAGTCTAGCACTAGAAGCATTAGTCTTAGGGGGAGCTTTGTCTGGGTACCCCATCTTTATATCGATTACCTCTCCTACCCTCATTATTCTTCTTGCACTCTTTTATTTTCTTTTACATATATATATATATATATATATATATATATATATATATATATATATATATATATATATATATATATACTTCTTTCATCATCGACTTCTTTCATAGCTAAATAGCGATAACACTTGTTTCTGAACACTATTCCCTGTGGATACGACTACCCACTCACTAGGGTATTTTTATTACTTCGACAACATGTGCACTTGTGGGGTACACACGCAAGGGGTGTGTCAAGTTTTTGGGAAGGACCCGAAGAACTCTTAACTGGGTATTGAGGATATCTTTAACAGATTAATGCTGACTTCATTGTGTGTGGATTGATTGGACATCTTTGGGTGATCCATGGTATGAAGGTTGGGGTTGGAAGTCAGCACACACTCACCAGTGCACTTTAGATGAAACAGGACTATCCTTACCCAGTTGCCAACAGAATAACTCATTATCTGTCTTTCCATCTATTATTGCTTGTGGGGTCCTTTACTATCGAGCTTGAGGTTGTATAGTTGGTCGTTTATCTTCTTGCCCCTGTTCTTTATGTTTGTTTGCTTGGGCACAAGCAAACACTTAGGTGTGGGGATGTTTGATAAATGCCTAACTGGACGTATTATTTATGTATTTCTGCATATTTATCGAGTATTTTTATATGTGTGGATGCCCGTTTTCGGTCTAAATTGGTTTATTTCATGTTACAGCCACAATAGTTACCGTGGCGAGCTAGTCAACGAGATTTTTAGAAGAAATCGACAAGAAAAGACTATTTTCGAGCCCGACACTGTAGCACGAGAACTTTGGCGAAACGGCTAAGTCTGGAGGCTTATACTGGCGCATAACTGATAGCTTACAGCCTGTAGCAGTAGCACTGTAGCGGTTTTACTGTAGTGGAGGCAATGTAGCATTTTTACTGTAGCACTCCACTGCTTCAACTTACACAAAATTCGGGGTGCTACAGTTCCCGTATGCGGACCACATGCCAGGCCGCATGACATCCTAAAGATAGCTTTTTAAGGGTTTGGTTCTCATTTTTCAAAAGGAGGAGGAAGACTTAGCTTGTTCTACTTGTCACCACCATCAATTCCGGGTTAGGAGCAGCCGTTGGAGGCCATTTCTGCGGAGAGAACGTCGAGGAGAGCGACATACGATGAAATCCACCTTCGTGATCCGCATTTGAGAGAAAGAACGACAAGGGAAGACACCCCTTTGGTGTCGTCTTTGGAAGCTTCATTCGGCCCCTATCTTTTGATGGAGTGTTTTCTTTGTATTGTTGGTTGTTTCCATGTATTTTATTGAGTATTTTGTATTCGTGAGCAACTAAACCCCAAGGTCACCGGATGTAGGTGAACCTTGGGGGTGGACTTGTGTAGAATGCTTGTTTAATTAGTTTTATTCATTTGGGACTTGTTTGTGATCCTTGTTTGGTGTTTTTGAATGCTTGGTATGTATGAGAACTCTGTGTATCAATGTTTAGAAAATGCTAGGAAGCACGACCATTGCCCTAGTATTAGGCTCACCAAGCTTGGTAGGGATACATGTATGAATACGCCGTGACCATCAGGTATTTGTACCCCTCAATTGTTAGGGTTGAACTAGATTGTGTCTTCTCCCTAACTTGAGAAACCTATCATGCCCTTTGCAATCGTGTGAGGATTCGAGGGGAAGGAATTCCGTACTCGATACTTGTACCGGATTAGGGACCAATTTCCGAGACCATCGGGTTTGTCTAATTTAGGGTTTCTCGGTCCAAACTACCCATTTGCATGCTAGTTAAGGCAACTTCCGCACTTTAGTAGACCGCTTGGGAATCCTCATCCGTGACCTTCTCTTTACACTGTTCTTACCCCCCGATTATCGTCTCCGCCTTAGAGCATCTCATTTTCATTTTAATTTCTTTTTACTTTTCTTTTCAAAACACTCGTATTGATCTACCAAACAATCATACGAAGAGGAAGTAAGGGTAGATTCTCGTGCCCTTGGGAATACGACCCCCTCGCGCGTGTGTGAGGGGTATTACTTGGCGACCCCGTGCACTTGCGTGTTATTCATTAGCTGTCGACCGTTCATGCTAGTAAGTCCTAAATTACGTGTCATTGCTATCATTGGTAAAACAAGCATGTAATAAGGGCAAAGCACTCCATCCCCACACCTAGAATCGTACATTGTCCCTAATGTACATGAATTAGCAGAACAGGGTGATAGATATGCAATAAAAATAAGGAGATGAAGCAAGGAGACTTCCCCAATTAGTTGATGCTGTGAATCCAAAGTGAACACGGACAGGGGTAAGTCACTAGGGCCATGAAGTGTGAAGCATCCTCAATGATCAGTCCTGAAAACAACAGGAAATGCATCATAACACAAAAAATAAATAAGGAGAGCCAACAGATAAAATCCCAACCAGATAAAAAGAAATAGTTTAGTAAGGCTGAAACCCTAACTAACTTAACAGTAGAACATACACCAAAATAAGTCTAAGTGCATACAAGCAAAATACAAACAACATGAAAAGAAAAGAAAAATAAAGACTGAATGTCGGTGTCATGAATCTAATGATCTGGTGGAGTTGGTGATGCCATGCGCGTGGTCGTGGCGGATGAAGTGCCGGTAGATGAAGATGAGCTGCGTAGGAATGTGAGGATCTCCGCAACGCTGCTCTCGATGCTGCTCTGTCCCCTCTCTAGTGTCTGCAATTGCTGCTGAACCTCGAGGCGAAACTCCACGAACCTAGCCTCAAGAGAAGATGTACTAGCTCTGGTGTCGGGCTCAGGTTCGGGAGTAGACTCCGACTCGGAGTCAGATCCTGCCTTAGAGTCCCGCAAGGTCCCAGGGTCTCGTGACGTTCCTCCTGTCGGGCGTTTAAGCCGATATGTGGTCCCTGATCTCACAACCATCCCCATAGCAAGTAAGATAGGCAATCCAAGTGGGGCAATGGCCCCCACAACTCGCATGCCCCGGGTGAGCTCTATCAAACCAAGGCCCCTGATCAAACGTGTAATGTATGGGCCAGCAAATATCATCCCAAGCCGAGTTGAGGTCCCCTGGAGGGCAAGAAACTCAGCAAGAAGATAGCCCAGGTGTATGGGGTAGCGTTCAACGATGCTGTAGAGCATAAGCAAGTCGGTACGTGTTACTACCCCAGTAGAATCAGATCGACCGCTCATACTTCTGGATACCAAAGCTTGAATTTATCTGTGAGTGGGGTCCGACATCGTGGAAGCTTTCATTGATGACGTGCAAGCGATGGAATTCAAGAAGGATTTATGGTTGACTGGGCGCGGGAAATCTCGAGGTAAATCCTTGAACTCAGAAGTGTGAATGTCCTCGTCTGTGTAGAGTCCAAGATAAACACCAAACTGGTCTTGAGAAATCTTGTGCTTTTTACCGAATGCCCTAAAAGATACATGGCCAACTTGTCGGGTGAAGGGGTGTAGACTATAGACCTCGATTGAGCTTAGAACCTCCAATGTAATTTCCTTGTAGGTGGGTTCATCAATCTCAAAAACCTTGTCCCAACCACCATGCGATATGTACTCCCAGATGGCATGATCTAGGCTCAAAACCCTCAAAGTTTCCCAATCAATCTTGCGAACAACACCGAAATTCTTCCTCGACAAAAGGGCATAACGAGTTTTGTGGGCTTCGTCGGTGAATCTTGGCTCGTAGGTGATAAGTGTCTAAATACATCACTTTTATTATATACATTTTATACACTTTCATGCAGTTTTATATATCTCTGATGCCCTTTACGCGTTTATTTGTTATTACCATTTCAGGACATCGGAAGATCATCTAGCGCGTGATTGAGCCTTGTTTCAGCATGAATCAAAGAATTTATTGAAGCTCACACGCATCCTCATGTTTCGGGCAATAAAAGAGTGGATTTTCAGGCACTGTTCATTGTAGAAGTGTTGCTGTAGCATTCGACTGTAGCAGTGTGTGGGCAGTGTGCAGCCCGCACACAGCCCGCACAGAGGAGATAGAATGGTGTGCGGGCTATGTGTGGCCCGCACACAGCCCGCACAGAGGAGATAGAACGGTGCGCGGGCTGTGTGCGGCCCGCACACAGCCCGCACAGAGGAGATAGAACGGTGTGCGGGCTATGTGCAGCCCGCACACAGCCCCCACATACACGGGCAGAACAAGGCTTTTCTGATTATTTAAAGGCTTCTAGGGCTTTTGGGAGGCTTGTCTTTGGGCGACCCTCTTCTCCATCCTTCTCCACCATCATCCCCACAATCCTCCACCATCATTTCCGTCATTTTCCATCATCATCACCGGATTGGAGAGGCAATTTGAAGAGCAAAACTTAGGGGGAGTAGAAGGAAGCACTCAATGTTGTCATCACGGAGCTTGATCGGTGCAGATCCGGTGAGCCTTCATCACCGCCTTCAAGCCTACATCTGAGGGAGTTTCTTATGAGCATTTTCATTGATTATTTTGCTTGTTCTCTCTTTTGATGTGGAACTAGACTCCCAAGGCCACCGGGCTCCGGTGAACCTTGGGAGGAGAACTTGTATGGATGATGATAATTGTTTATAAATGATTGTTGGCTTGTTTGTTTGATTTCAATCTATTGTTTTAATGTTCAATCTACAATGGATGGATTCCGTAGGTTTTGATTCATGAATTATATATGTATGGCGGGATGCTTGCATGTATTAGGTCACACAATGATTGAAGGGGGATTCAATGTGCCGGTACACCGGAGGTTCTGATTGCCGGTAGCTCCCCACGTGGTTATGATTGTTTTAACTGAAAGCATGCATTAGAATAACCCTAACCAAGACTCCCTATCCCCAATGACATCATAGGGGTATCCTCTAGATAGAGGAACCCATATTGGATTAGGGCTACACCATGGAGGTTCCGGGGTAGTCGACTCCCGAGTCTAGCGAAGCAAACCTTGCCAACTTAGCACTCAATTTCCTATATTCATCCTAACTTGTTCTTCTCCTTAGGGGATCCTTACCCGAGGCCTCTATTCCTCATTGTTACGTGCTCTTTAGATTGCTTGTATGGTGTGCCTTAGTCCACTTTGTTTATAGCTTTTTTTTCATTTATTTTCGTATTTGTGTTTTAGAATACAACTCTTTATTCGGTAGACTAGATATTGATAACTAGGAGGAAGTAATAGCAGATCTTGGGGCCCTTGGGAATACGATCCTCTCGTGCTCGCGCGAGAGGTAATTGCTTGACGACCCGTGCACTTGCGGCCGGGGAGTCGCGTGCTAGCTTTTTAGCCTGTAACGCGACGCCCATCAGTAGGCGGGTGGTGGAGAGCTCCTCCTGGGTCACTTTGAAGCCACATGCTTGGTCGGCATCCCTACAAGACCATAAAAGCTCCATCTAACCAAAAATATATTAAAAGAATACTCAATGAAGTTAATGGGCTGAAATCTAAGTATTACTACAGTAAATTCGGGAAAAGTTGGCAAGAGTCTCTCCTTGTAAAAGTAGCAAACTGATAAGTGCTCATGTTATAGTAATGCGAAGCGTTATTATCTTGCAATGAGCATTGATTTAATTAGATTTTATCACTAAAAAGTGTGCATTTGTTTGCTTTTGTGCATTGTAGGGTTGTGAAGATAAATTGGAGAAAAGGAACGAAGTTAGATCGTGTTCGCCGTTGTTGGGGAGATTCTCGCACTAATCAAGTAGCAAGACATGAGCATAGACTTGTGAGTGTGTGCCAACCTCCTTTGGAGGGGCACAAAGGCAGTCACATTCACAATAAATCTAGCTCGTGCTAACAAGGAGAACTTCACCAAAAAGGAGACTTGAAGCAATCGGCATGATCTACCATTGATTGTGTACCAAAATCAATGGCCTCGATGAAGAATAACGGATTCGGGAATGTTTCGGCGAGTACTGCAGCAGCAATGTAGTTTGCTACTGTAGCAAAAGAACTGTAGCAAGCTACTGTTCACTTTCTGCCGAGATTCAGAATTAAAGAGAGTTCACACGGCCGTGTGAATTAATTTTCTAGCAAGCCAGAAACTTCACACGCCCGTTTGAAGTCCCGATAAGTCCAAATTTAAAGCCACGACTCAACATTATAAAAGCCCGATTTTGGAGACTTTTCAAGGATCTTTTGGCTCTTCTTTGCCCTAACTTCTGGAGAGGCGTGGCTAGGGTTTGGAGAGGACTTCATGGAGGTTTGAAGCGCGTCATCGCGTTGACATCAACGTCCGACGGCGGCACAAGACAACGGCCACATCGTACACAAGGGGGTTTTCATCTATGCATTCAATTTGTGTTCTTATTATTACTTTGATGAATTTGTATAGCACCATGAGGAGCTAAACCCCTTATGGGTATTCGGACTTGTAAAACCTAGGATTATTATGTTTCTTTGACATTACTATTATGCTTTTCCATAATTGATGAATAAAGTTGAGTTTCAATCTTAAATTCTTTTCTTTTTTTATTGTTTTCCCCTAGTCGTGACACTAGAGTTGAGAGCAATCTAGGTTATCCTTTGGAGGTGTGACAACTCCTATAGGATTAGACTACTTAGGATTGAAGAGGGTTGAGAGGGTGAGTCGTGAGATAGCGGAACGTCCCCTTTCCCTTCCGATGTGATTTCTCCCTACCTCCCTTTTCCTTGATTTATTCACGGTCGAGATAGAGTTAGGTGCTAGGTGATAAACTCCCCTAGGACTTTATTACATAAATACCAAAGTATAGGGTAGAAGTGAATCTTAGTGCCGGACTTAATTTTGACTAGGGTTCTCTCACCTGGATCAAAGGGTTAGAACTACACATAGGAACTGGATTAATCACTAGGAGTCCCTAGAACTTAAGGCAATTCCACATAGTGTGAGGCTTAGGTAGATAGACTCCCCTAGGGCTTAGTTGACAGGTCAACGAGAGTCAAGGGTCGTAGTGAAACCTAATGACCGGAACATAGTGTTGGGGTTAGTCATGGTTGACCTTAGGTTTGGGACCGTGTATTTAAGGATGTCCTCGACTCAATTAACATCAATAGGAAGGTATAATAGCATTGTCTTACAGTAGAAGCATAAGTGACACACCCCTTGCGTGTGTACCCCGCAAGTGCACAGGTTGTGAAGTAATAAAATACCCTGGTGAGTGGGTAGTCGTATCCACAGGGAATAGTGTTCAGAAATAAGTGTTATCGCTATTTAGCTATGATGGGAATCGATGATGAGAAAAGTATATATGTATAGATGTAAAAAGAAAATAAAACAGTGCAAGAAGAATAATGAGGGTAGGAGAGGTAATCGATATAACGATGGGGTACCCGGACAAAGCTCTCCCTAAGACTAATGCTTCTAGTGCAAGACTAGTATTATACCCTCTAATTGATGTCTAATTGAGTCGAGGATATCCTTAAACACACGGTCCCAAACCTAAGGTCAACCATGACTGACCCCAACACTATGCCCCGGCATTAGGATTCACTACGACTCTTGACTCTCGTTGACCTGTCAACTAAGCCCTAGAGGAGTATATCTACCTAAGCCTCACACTACGTGGGATTGCATTAAGTTCTAGGGACTCCTAGTGGTAAAACCTGTTCCTATGTGTAGTTCTAATCCTTTGGTCCAGGTGGAAGAACCCTAGTCTAGATTAAGCCCCAGTGCGTAGAATTCACTTCAACCCTTCACTCTGTTACTCGCGTAACTAAGCCGTGTTTTTGCTACAGCACTTTGCCGTGTGGAATTTCCACACGCCCGTGTGAAGTTTCTGGCTTGTTGGAAAATTAATTCACACGGTCGTGTGGAATTTCCACACGCCCGTGTGAACTCTCTGAAATCCTGATTTTCGGCAACAGTGAACAGTTGCTTGCTACAGTGCTTTGATGAAATTCTCTTCATTTCTCTTCTTTGACGAAATTCTCCAATGCTACACGAGTTAGACTTTTGCGAATGTGACTACCCTTGTGCCACTCCAATGGAGGTTGGCACACACCCACAAGTCTAGACTCGTGCCTTATTCCTTGCTTTGTCCGAGAACTTCTCAACAATGGCGAACATAACCTATTCTTGCTTCTTTTTCTCTAAATCTTCTCCACAACCCTTCAATGCATAAAAGAACACAAATACACACTAATTAGTGATTAAATCTGAGAAAAGTAATGCTCAATGTAAGATAATAATACTTCGTATTACTATAACATAAGCACTTATCAATAAGTCCTAGGGGTACCTTGTCCGGATATCCATCTTTTCCCATTGCTAGTCTTACTCTTCTACTCTTACTTGCACTCTCTCGTCTTCCACACTTCTCTTTTAATTCTTGCTTTTACCAATTATTTTAGCACCGACTCACTGATTTCTTCCCACACATCGCGATAGCTAAATAGTGAAATCTTGTGTCTTAAGTATCTATTCCCTGTGGATTCGACTACCCACTCACCGGGGTATTTTATTACTTCGACAACCCGTGCACTTTTGGGCCCCTGTCACAAACCAAGTTTACAAAGCTTTAGAATCAAGGCAAACATTCATAAGACACATTCACAACAATCTTCCCATGAATTTCAGCCCCCAAAGAACAAAGAAAATCCCTAGAAATACAAAGTTAGAGAGTTTACCTCAAGCTAGGGCACCCAAGTGAAAATGAAGTGGAAATCGGCCAAAAACTCATTAAAACCTTGAGATTCTTGCAAAAATTTGTTTTCTAGGATGAGGAGAGCTTTTTAGTGCAAAAAAGAATGAAGAAAAATGGTGGAGAAATGGAAAGGAGAAGGGAAGAAGAAGATGAGAAAATGTGTGAATAGTGAAAACATGGAGTGAAGTTGGGGTTTAAACCACCCGACCATCCATGCGGCCATCCATGCGACCGCATGGATAGCCGCATAGCCTATTGGATGGCCATCCCGAGTGGTCATGCGGGCGTATGACTGCCCGCATGAACCACTGGATGGCCATACGGGCATGCATGCGGCCGCATGCATGCCCGCATGGAGTTCTGGATGGTTAAATGGGCTTCCATGCGGTCAAGAAACGACCGTTTTCATGATTTTTCATCAAAGACTCATCCAAACATCCTAAAAACTCATGAAAAACAAAGCTGAAACCACTAACAACCATTAAAAACATGGAATTTGATGCGTCACAATGAATCAAAAATTCAAGAACACATGACAACCATTGAAGATCATGATAAAAATAAATTGAGAAAGATAGCTAAACAACCACAACCACACACTTAAAATTCAAAGAACAACAAGCACTAACACTTCAAAAATATGAAAAACACACGAACACACAAACTAAAAATACGAAAATGAACTTGCAAGGAATTAAAATGATTGGGTTGCCTCCCAAGGAGCGCTTGTTTAACGTCTTTAGCTTGACGTCTCTTACCTCATCATCATGGTGGATCAGAGGAAGTCAAATTACCTCCAACCTTGTGTGAAATGTTGTTCCCCGAGAAATTCATCGAAAGGAACGAAAAGAGCTTGAATTTTCTTTGATTCTCAAAGATTAATTGATCTACCTTATCGGGTGACATTATTGCGGCCTTAACTTCTTTTCTTAGCTTTTTCTTCTTCTTTCTCCATGACATCTTCATGATTTTCTTCTCTTTGTCATGTGGTGGAGACTCACACAAAACTTGCGCAACTTGTTGCATTAGTGAAGGTGGGGTATCATTTTCTTCAATCTCTTCATCCCCTAGCTCACCCAAAATCTCATCCAGCGGGTTCAGAGCCAAGACTTCCTGCACACAATCAGCAATAATTACATCAGTCTTATCCATGAAATACAAACTATCATCGTGATTGAGTGTGTGCTGCATTGCTTCAGGGAGATTGATGATCACTTGCTCATCTCCCACTCTTAGAGTCATCTTACTATCCTTAACATCAATTAAAGCACCGGATGTGTTAAGGAAAGGGTGGCCAAGAATTATGGGAACCTCCACATCATTGTCCACATCTAATATAATGAAGTCCATCAGAATGATAAGTTTATCAACCCTAACAAGAACATCTTCAACTACACCTCGAGGTCTTCGCAATGAACGGTCGGCAAGTTGTAGGGTCATGCGTGTGGGTCTCAAATCTTCCAACCCCAACTTTAGAAATAGCTTATATGGCATCACATTAATGCTCGCCCCTGAGTCGGCCAATGCATTTTCTTGTATTCCATCGCCAAGCACACATGGAATAATGAAACTACCGAGATTAGTGAGTTTTTCGGCGGTTTCTCTTGGATCAATGCAGAGCCCTGTCAGAGTCACAAAATCTAATTCTTCCAATTTTCTTTTATTCGTGATGAGATCCTTCATAAATTTGGCATACTTGGGCATTTGGGATAAGGCCTCCACCAATGGAATGATGATATGGAGTTGCTTGAATACGTTTAAAATTTTTTTAAATTGACCATCATCTTTATCCTGTTTCAATCTTGCTGGGTATGGTACAACGGGCTTGTACTCCTTTTCCTTCGGAATCGGGGGTTGGTGAACATCATCCATGTGCTTCTTCTTACCCTCATCACTACCATCTTTCCTTAAGTCAGGGTCTTCCAGTGCGGTTACCCTATCATGGGAAGCACTTGGGCTCCCCTCAGCCCTTGCCTTCAACTGCTTCCCGCTTCTCAATGTAACAGCGTTTAGATGCTCCCTCGGGTTGTTCTCAGTGTTACTCGGCAAGCTGCCCGAAGGACGATCAGACTGGGTCCTGGCAAGCTGTCCAACTTGGTTTTCAAGGGACTGGATGGAGGCTTGCACATTCCTCAATACGGTGCCGAACTCATCCAATCTCTTCTCGGTGCTCTGAAATCTTGCTTCTGTATTGATCATGAATTTGGCCAAAATTTCTTCGGTAGTGAACTTCCTATCTTGTTGCGGAGGAGCTTGGTATCGGTTTGCTTGAGGTGGCAGGGGTCTCTGCTGTGCTTGCCCTTGGTTCCATGACATGTTCAGGTGGCTCCTCCATTCCACGTTGTAAGTGTTGCCATATTGATTCCCCGGTCCTCTAGGTCCACCACCAACGTAGTCAACATTCTCCACAGGTGCCGAGGGGGCAATGAATATAGGACATTGAGAAGTTGTATGCCCGGCACCACAAGTGTCACAAGACATCACTGCTTTAGGAACAGAACTGGACCCTAATAAGAGCTAATCAACTTTTTGCGCCAATGCGTCAACCTTTGCAGCCAAAGCGGTGTGCTCACTAACTTCATAAATTCCTGCCGCTTTTGGGGCTTTCTGCTTAGTTCTCCAATGGCACTCATTACTGGCCATGTCTTCAATTAGTTTTTCAGCCTCCTCAGGGAGTTTATTGCTCAGTGAGCCACCTGCTGAAGCATCTATGAGTTGTCTTGATGCATAATTCAGCCCGTTACAGAACATTTGCACTCTCATCCACGCAGGGAATCCATTGTGAGGACACTTGCGCAGAAGATCTTTGAATCATTCATGTGCTTCAAAGAGCATTTCACTGTCCCCGTGTCTAAAAGATGAAATCTCTTGTCTCAATCGTGCGGCCTTGCTTGGTGGGAAATAACGGGCAAGAAACTTCTCAACCATCTCCTTCCATGTGGTGATCGATCTAGGGGCCAAAGAGGTAAGCCACCGATATGTTGCGCCCCTTAAACTAAATGGAAATAACCTTAGTCTAATAGCGTCATCGGATACTGAGTTAATCTTAAAAGTCGAGGAAATCTAGAGGAAACGGGACAGGTGGGTGTGTGGGTCTTCATCGGCCAACCCATCGAACTGGACTGAATTTTAAATCATTCCTATTGTGCTCGCCTTAATTTAAAAATTGTTAGCTAGCACTTTAGGCGCTTGCCCACTAAATTCTTCCCCGGTAAACGGAGGCCTCTCATAATCTGACAATGAATGTTCTCCTCAGTTCAGCCATCATGGACGGCTTACTAGACTCAACCCAGATTTCTTGTTGCCTTGAACTTTATGTCACTTCTCTCAACCGTTGATGCAAAGTTCGCTCAATTTCGTCGTCAGGCTCAACTAAATTCGCTTGACTTGCTCTTGTCATAAGATGGGTACCTCAAAAGATAACAAGAGTCAATACTTAGAAATTAAAGAAAGTAAGAAAAATAAAAATGAAAATGAGATAATGGTGAAATATATATAATAATGGAAAACATGAAACAAAATAATGGCCAAATCAACCAACACTGAGTTTTCCGGATATCTCTCTTGGGTCCCCGGCAATGGCGCCAAAAACTTGATGATTGACCGCAAGTGCACGGGGTCGCCAAGTAATACCCCTCACGCACGCGCGAGGGGGTCATATTCCCAAGGGCCTGAGAATCTACCCTTACTTCCTCTTTGTATGATTGTTTGGCCAATCAATTCGAGTGTTGTGCAAAGAAAACTAAAAAGACAATTAACATGCAAATGAAGTGCTCTAAGGTGAAGGAGATAATCGGGGGGGGGGGGGGGGGGGGGTAAGAACAATGTAAAGAGAGGGTCACGGATCAGGATTCCCAAAGGGGCTACTAAAGTGCGGAAGTTGCCTTAACTAGCATGCAAATAGGTAGTTTGGACCGAGAAAAATTAGACCAACCCGATGGTCACGGAAATTGGTCCCCAATCCGGTACAAGTATCAAACATGCAATTCCTTCTGGCCGAATCCTCACATGATTACAATGAGAATGATAGGTTTCTCAAGTTAGGGAGAAGACACAATCAAGGTCAACCCTAACAATGGAAGGGGTACAAATACCCTATGGTCACAGCATATCTTACAATGAACATATCTTTTATCAGATTTTATCACTAAATTGTGTATTCTTATGCATTGTAGGTTTGTGGAGCAAATTTGGAGAAAAAGAACGAAGTTAGATCGTGTTCGCCGTTGTTTGGAGGTTTTCGGACCAAGCAAGGAACAAGGCACGAGCCTAGACTTGTGAGTGTGTGCCAACCTCCTTTGGAGGGGCACAAAGGCAGCCACATTAACAATAAGTCTAACTCGTGTTGCCTAGGAGAACTTCAACAAGGAGGAGACTTGAAGCAATCGGCACGATCAACCATTGATTGTGTGCCCCAATCAATGGGCTCGATGAAGAACAACAGATTCAGGAGCGTTTTTAGTGAACAATGTAGCAGCACTGTAGCTTGTTACTGAAGGAAAAAATACTGTAGCAATCTATTGTTCACTTCCCTGCCAAAATTCAGATATCCAGAGAGTTCACACGGGCGTGTGGAAATTCCACACGGCCGGGTGAAGTCCCGATATGTTCAAATTTAAAGCCGTACTCAACATTAAAAAAAGCCCGATTTGGAGATTTTCAAGACATCTTTTGACCTAACTTTCTCCCCAACTTCTGGAGAGTGCGGCTAGGGTTTCGGAGAGGACTTCGTGGAGGTTTGGACCGCGTCATCAGCATCATCACCGACGTTAGACGGCCACACAAGACCACGGGCACACCATACACAAGGGGGTTTTCATCGATGTTTTTCATTTGCACTTTCTTTCATATTTTGATGAACATGTATAGCTGCATGAGGAGCTAAACCCCTTGTGGGTATTCGGACTTGTAAAACCCTAGGATTATTATGTTTCTATGACATTGCTATTATGCTTTTCCATTATTGATGAATAAATTCGAGTTTCAATTTTAATTATCTTTTGCTATTATTTTCCCTTAGCCGTGACACTAGGGTTGAGAGTAATCTAGGTTACCATTTGGAGGTTGGTGATCAATCCGCAAGCGCACGGGTCGCCAAGTAATACCCTCGTGCAAGCACGAGGGGGTCGTATTCGCTGGGGTTCCAAGAGCTGCTATTACTCCCCTCTAGATGACAATGTCTGGTTACCAAATATAGATTTAAAACAAGATAAGAAAACAAATAAAAGAGAAAACTATAAACACATGGACTAAGGCTCACCATATAAGCGTACCAAGGAAGCAAGTAACAATGAAAGTTCGAGGTCCCCGGGCGAGGATCCCCTCGGGACTACTAAAGCTAGAAGGATACTCGAATTACACAGGTAAAGGTGGTTAGGCCAAGAGATGTCCAAAGGTATGTCACCCCGACGGTCACGGTGATAACCCCTAATTCGGTATGAGTATTGGAATACGGAATCACTTCCGCCCAAATCCTCACACGATTGCATTAAGCCTAGGGAAATCCCGAATTAAGGTCAAACACAACATATAGGCTCAACCCTAATGGTTGGAGGGGTACAAATACCCGATGGTCACAGCTTATTCGTACATGTATCCCATTGAAACTTGGTGTGTCTAATACTAAGATGATGGCCACGCAACTTAGTATAACCTAGAAATCGATACACAGAGTTCTCATGCATACCAATACATCAAAGTGCACCAAGCTTGAACCATAACCTCACAAATACCATACATGTAAATCAAGTATTCATACAAGCAAGTTCATCCCAAGGTTCACCGGATGCCCGGTGACCTTGGGAGTCTAGTTCATCATCAACAATGGAGAGAGTATAGCAAACAAGAAATACAACAAAAACCTCATAAAACTTTCCCTAAGATGAAGACTAGGAGGTGGTGATGAGAATCCGATGGATCGGCGCCGACGAACTCCTAGATGTGCTCCTTGATAGATCCCCTCTTCTCTTCTTGATTTGCTCCTTAGATTCGCCTCTCCAACCGCTTGAAACCCTAGAGAATGATTGTGTAGAGAATGGTGGCCAAAGGCCCCAAGAAAAGTGCCCTAATCCTCTTTAAAAACTCATTCCAGCGAACTATGCGGCCCCCCATGCGGCCCGTATGTGGGGAGAGAAAATTTCTGAGAAATCCCAAAAATCGCGTAAGTTGCTACAGTGCCGCTACAGTAGACCTGCTACAGTACCGCATACATCCTCTACTGTTCCCGCATGGTAGCTCGCATGAATCTCCTAACCAAGCCGTTCTTCAAGTCTTCAAGTCTTCCCGCATGGTAGTCCTCTACGTAATACATACGCCCGAATACATAGAAATACATATATTTAGGCGTTTATCAGAGGTGTGACAACTCCTATAGGGTTAGACTACTTAGGATTGAACAGGGTTGAGAAGATGAGCCGTGAGCTAGCGAAGCATCCCCTTTCCCCTCCGTTGTGGTTTCTTCCTACCTCCGTTTCCTTGGATAATTAGCGGCCGAGATAGAGTGTTCGGGCTTAATCTAGACTAGGGTTCTTTCATCTGGACCAAAGGGTTAGAACTACATATAGGAACAGGTTTTATCACTAGGAATCCCTAGAGCTTAAAGCAATCCCACGTAGTGTAAGGCTTAGGAAGATAGACTCCCCTGGGGCTTAGTTGACAGGTCAACAAGAGTCAAGGGTCGTAGTGAATCCTAATGCCGGGGCATAATGTTGGGGTTAGTCACGGTTGACCTTAAGTTTGGGACCGTGAATTGAAGGATATCCTCGACTCAATTAATATCAGTAGGGAAGTATAATAGCATAGTCTTGCACTAGAAGCATAAGTCCTAGAGGTAGCTTGTCCGGATACCCTATTTCATCCATTGCTAGTCTTTCTCTTTTAACTTCTATTTGCACTTTCTTGTCTTCCATCTCTCTATTTAATTTATTGTCTTTTATTATAATTGATTCCATAATCCACTCATCAGTTCGATTATCACTTTTCGTACACCACACAGCTAAATAGTGAAATCTTGTGTTTTAAATCCCTATTCCTTGTGGATTCGACTACCCACTCACCAGGGTAATTTTATTACTTCGACAAGCCTGTGCACTTGCGGGATACACGCAAGGGGTCGTGTCAAGTTTTTGGCACCGTTGCCGGGGAATAGGCGTAATTTTGGTACTTGTTTTTGCTACTTTAGGAATTCACTTCACTTTTTACTTCACACTTCCTTTATCTATCATCACTTTTATTTGTTTTCTTTGTTCTGCTTTCAGTTTCAGAAGAGAGGGGATGTTTGATACAACTGAAATCTTTGATAAACTTACAGGAATAATGAAGGATGTAGAACAGAAAATGCATTTGTTTACAGTACAGTCAATTGTAAATTGCATTGAGCATGGGCAACCATTGCACATTCCTTCCATAGAAAAAGAGACAATTGTTGATCATTCTTGCATAGGACAGATCATGGGCTGTGAATTGGGCAATGTGTTAGATGAATTTGAGAGATCAGCTCTAGCTTTTTTAAGTGAGGATTCAGAAGAAAATCTAGAGAGGGCCCTTGCTCAGTTTGAATCATGCTATCGAGAACAAAGGCAAGAGGTCTTTTCAGTGGGAATCATAGACTTAACCGAGGAAGCATGTGAGATAAAAGCTACAATGGGATCCCAAGATCCTCTGAACAGCCAGGTTTTGCAGAATAATGCAAAAAGTGTTGGGGAACAAGAATCATTTCAGTTTGAAGAAGTTGACCGATTGAAGGAAAGCCGTCTGCGGCCGTCTATTAAAGAACCACCTGATTTGGAATTAAAGACATTGCCAACACATTTGGAGTATGCATATCTAGCAGAAGGAATGAAACTCCCCGTTATCATAGCCTCTGATCTCTCCCCGGATCAGAAGGAGAAGTTGGTGAAAATGTTAAAGAAGCACAAATCTGCCATTGCTTGGAAAATTTTAGATTTGAAGGGAATAAAAACTTCATTTTGTACACATAAAATCCTAATGGAGGATAATTTCAAGTCGGTAATCCAACCTCAAAGGAGACTAAATCCGAATATGAAGGAGGTTGTCAAGGCAGAAGTGGTGAAACTTTTGGATGAAGGGATTATCTATCCTATCTCTGATAGCGCTTGGGTGAACCCAACGCAAGTGGTTCCAAAGAAAAGAGGTATGACAGTGATCAAGAATGAAAGGAATGAACTCATTCCAATGATAACAGAAGGTTGAACGACGTGACCCGAAAGGATCATTTTCCACTATCTTTTATTGATCAAATGTTAGAACGGCTGGCCGGACATCAGTTTTACTGCTTCCTTGTTGGGATGTCAGGGTATTTCCAGATCCCTATAGCCCCAGAAGAACAAGAGAAGACAACTTTCACTTGTCCCTATGGAACGTTTGCATATAGACGAATGCCATTCAGACTGTGTAATGCACCCGCAACATTCCAACAGTGCATGACTGCTATTTTTGACAACCTTTTGGAAAATATAATGGAGGTGTTCATGGATGACTTTTCAGTGTTCGGTGACTCCTTTGATCTATGCTTGAAGAATTTGGAGAGAGTATTAATGAGGTGTGAAGAAACAAACCTTGTACATAATTGGGAGAAGTGTCATTTCATGGTTCAGGAGGGTATTGTTCTAGGGCACAAGATCTCTGACACACCCCTTGCATGTGTACCCGCAAGTGCACGGGTTGTCGAAGTAATAAAATACCCTGGTGAGTGGGCAGTCGTATCCACAGGGAATAGTGTTAAGAAACAAGAGTTATCACTATTTAGCTATGAATGCAGTCGGTGATGAGAGATATATATGGATATATAAATGTAAAAGAAAATAAAAGAGTGCAAGAAGAATAATGAGGGTAGGAGTGGTAATCGATATAACGATGGGGTACCCGGACAAAGCTCCCCCTAGGAATAATGCTTCTAGTGCAAAACTTGTATTATGCTCTACAATTGATGCCTATTGAGTCGAGGATATCCTTAAACACAAGGTCCCAAACCTAAGGTCAGCCGTGACTAACCCCAACATCATGTCCCGGCATTAGGATTCACTACGACCCTTGACTCTCGTTGACCTGTCAACTAAGCCCCAGAGGAGTCTATCTTCCTAAACCTAACACTACGTGGGATTGCTTTACGCTCTAGGGATTCCTAGTGATAAAACCTGTTCCTATATGTAGTTCTAACCCTTTGGTCTAGGTGGAAGAACCCTAGTCTAAATTAAACCCCAGTGCATAGGATTCACCTCAACCTTTCACTCTGTTGCTTCCGCAACTAAGCCCTAGGGGAGTTTATCTACCTAGCACTTCACTCTATCTCGACCGCTAATAAATCATGGAAACGGAGGTAGGGAGAAATCACACAAGAGGGGATAGGGGTACATTGCTACCTCACAACTCTCCCTCTCAACCCTCTTCAATCTTAAGTAGTCTAACCCTATAGGAGTTGTCACACCTCCAAAGGGTAACCTAAATTGCTCTCAACCCTAGTGTCACAGCTAAGGAAAATCAATAGCAAAAGATAATTAAAATTGAAACTCAATTAAATTCATCAATAAAGAAAGCATAATAAAAGTCATAGAAACAATATCATCCTAGGGTTTACAAGTCCGAATACCCACTAGGGTTTAGCTATCCATGGAGCAATACAAAATCAATAAAGAGATTAAGAACATATGCATAAAAATCATAAAGAAAACCCCCTTGAAGATCGTATCGATGGTCTTGTGGAGCCGCCTAATCTTGTCCACGAATCCCTTGTCAAACCTAGGGCACACCTCGCCGAATCGATGCCGATGAAAGCTCCCCCAATAGCTTTCTTCCAAAGGATGTCGATATCGATGAAGTATAATCGCCTCGAAAGACCTCCAAGAGCCTTTCCAAACCCTAGCCGAAAGGCCCCCGAAAGATAGGCAAGAAGTAGAAGGGGAGGGTCCCCAAATAGATATGAAAACGGGCTATTTATAGGCTGAAATCGGGCTGGAATCGGAGTTCCGCACGCCCCTGTGGATTTTCCACACGGCCCTGTGAAAAACCAGAATTTCCACACGCCCGTGTCTTAATTCCACACGGCCGTGTGGAAATTCTGTTTTGCTGATTTTCGGCAGTCTGTGAACAGTAACATGCTACACTGTTTCTGCTATAGTGTTTTCCTACAGTACACGGCCGTGTGGAATTTCCACACGCCCGTGTGAAGTTTCTGTCTGCTGAAAAATTAATTCACACGGCCGTGTGTTAATTCCACACGGCCGTGTGAATTCTCTGGAATACTGAAATTCGGCCGGAACTGAACAGTAGATTGCTACAGTGTTTTGCTGCAGTAACAAAGCTACAGTGCTCGCCGAAATGCTCCCGAATTCATCGTTCTTCATCGAGGTCATTGAATTGGACACACAATCAACGGTAGATCATGTCGATTACTTCATTTCTCTTCATTGGCGAAGTTGCCCAATGCTACACGAGTTATAGACTTTTGTGAGTGTGACTGCCTTGTGCCACTCCAATGGAGTTTGGCACACACCCATAAGTCTAGACTCGTGCCTTGTTCCTTGCTTTGTCCGAGAACTCCTCAACAATGGCGAACATAACCTACTCTTGCTTCTTTTTCTCTAAATCTTCTCCATAACCCTTCAATGAACAAAAGAACACAATACACACTGATTAGTGATTAAATATGAGAAAAGTAATGCTCAATGTAAGATAATAATACTTTGTATTACTATAACACAAGCACTTATCAATCTCCCGGAAATGGTATGGAGGTAGACAAAGCCAAGATCGAAGTTATAGACAAGCTTCCTCTACCAGCAAATGTTAAGGGGATGCGGAGTTTCTTGGGTCATGCAGGATTCTATAGACGATTCATCAAGGATTTTTTGAAAATTACACAACCGTTGACCAAACTCCTCGAAAAAGATCCTCCATTCGATTTTGGTGAAGAATGTATGGCGGCATTCAATGTGCTAAAAAAGAAACTGGTGCAAGCCCCAATTTTAGTCACACCTGATTAGAACGAGCCATTCGAGCTCATGTGCGATGGAAGTGATTATGCTATTGGAGCAGTTTTGGGCCAAAGAAAGGGTAAACAATTCCAACCTATTTATTATGCTAGTAAAACTCTCACAGGTGCTCAAGAGAATTACACCACCATAGAGAAGGAGTTACTAGCAGTGGTATTCGCCATCGATAAATTCAGACCGTATCTCATCATGTCAAGGGTCATTGTTTTTACAGACCATTCAGATCTTCGTTACCTCATGAACAAAGCTGACGCGAAGCCAAGGTTGATTAGGTGGATAATGCTACTGCAAGAGTTTGATATGGAGATAAAAGACAAGAAAGGGACTGAAAATGTGGTGGCATACCACTTGTCTCTGTTAAAGGGGAGTATTGAACAAGAGCCATCAAGTAGGGAAATCAATGATTCTTTCCCGGAGGAACACTTATACTCAATTAAGAATTCAGAATCATCATCAGGTGATGTTCCATGGTTTGCAAACTTTGCCAATTACTTGTCAGGGAATGTGCTCAAACAAGGGCTTACATTCCAATAGAAGAAGAAATTCTTTAGTGATCTGAAGCATTACTTTTGGGATGATCCGTTTCTTTTCGGCATTTGTGCAAACCATGTGGTTCGAAGATGTAGCTCAAGGGAGGAAGGATGGGATATCCTTGCTCATTGTCATTCCGGATAGGTTGGAGGCCATTACGCATCAAGTAGAACTGCAGAAAAGGTTTTGGCTGCAGGGTTTTATTAGCCGACTCTATTCCAGGATGCGCACCAATTTGTTCTTCGATGTGATAGTTGCCAGAGGGTAGGAAATTTGTCACGGGGAGACGAGATGTCTCAGAACCCTATTCAATTCTGTAAGGTATTTGATGTTTATGGCATTGATTTCATGGGGACGTTTCCGAAGTCCAATGGGAACCAATACATACTGGTAGCAGTCGATTATGTCTCCAAATGGGTCGAAGCTCAAGCATTGCTGATTAATGATGCTAGGACGGTGGTAAAATTCTCGAAGAGGTTGTTTGCTCGGTTTGGGACTCCAAGAGTTATCATTAGTGATCGAGGAACACATTTTTGCAACTTCCAATTGGAAAAAGTGCTAAAAAGATACGGAGTGCACCATCGCCTTACGACCCCGTACCATCCACAAACTAGTGGACAAGTCGAGGTGACCAATAGAGAGCTTAAGATGATTTTGACGAAATCTGTAGAGCAAGGAAAGAGAGATTGGTCTGAATGGTTACATGATACACTTTGGGCTCATCGAACAGCATACAAGACTCCGATAGGAACTACACCGTACAATTTGGTTTATGGGAAGTCATGTCAATTGCCGGTGGAGCTCGAATACAAGGCATATTGGGCAATCAAGGTAATGAACTTTGATTTGAGAAAGGCCGGTGAGCAAAGATTGCTCCATCTTAATGAGCTTGATGAGTGGAGGTTGAAAGTGTATGAGGATGCCAAAATCTATAAAGAAAAGATCAGAAGGTGGCATGACAAACACATTAAGGCACCTAAAGAATTCAAAGTGGGCGATAAAGTACTATTATTCAATTCACGGTTACGGCTCTTCCCGGGTAACCAAAATCGAGATGGTTTGGCTCGTATACGGTTACGCATGTATCAACTCATGGGGCAGTTGAAATCACTCATCCGGAGGAGGGTACGTTTAAAGTGAATGGGCATTGGTTGAAGTCGTACTTTGGTAGTGAAGTTTGTGATGATTACAAGGAGGTATTCTTTCTCAAACCAACGTGAGGTAAGATCAGGTATGTCAAGCTAAGTGACGTTAAACAAGCGCTTCCTGGGAGGCAACCCAAGCTTTTACAGTTTTTCTAGGACTTAGTGATGAGTGCTATCCCGCAAGTGCACGGGTCGTCAAGTAATACCCTGTGCGTGACACAGGGGTCGTATTCCTTGGGGCCCGAGAAGCTACCCTTACTTCCCTTTTATAATGTTGTTTGACCGATACAATTCAAGAGAGAATGAATATAATGCAAAGAAGCTAAATAAGTAAATAACTAATGCAAACATACGAGGGCAAGATACGGGGTAAAATAGGACTAGGAGTGGTCACGGATGAGGATTCCCTTAGGGGCTACTAAGGTGAGTAGGAAGCTTGGACTAACATGCAAGTGGCTAATTAGACCGAGAAAACCCTAGATTAGGCCAACCCGATGGTCACGGAAGTCGACCCCTAATCCGGTACGGGTATTGGATACTGTATGTATACCGCCCAAGATTACTCCTATGATTGCAAAGGGTGAAGTGGTTTTCTCAAACTAGGGTTACAATACAAAAGAGTAGTTAACCCTAAGAGTGGAGGGGTACAAATACCCGATGGTCACGGCGTATTTATACGTATTTCCCTTCCAAGTTTGGTGAGTCTAACACTAGGGCAATGGTCATGCAACCTAGCATTTCCTAAGTCTTTTGATACATAGAGTTCTCATACATACCAAGCATGTAAAAACAGCAAACAATGGATCACAAACAAGCCACAAACAATAAATAGAACAAGATCATCCAAAAAATCACAAGTTCACCCCCAAGGTTCACCTACATCTGGTGACCATGGGGTTTAAGTGCTCATGTTCACTAAATACAACAAGAAATGCATGGAAACAACCAACAAAGGCATGAGAAGAACTTCCTCAAAGAATGAAGGATGGAGAAGTTCCAAAGACGCCACTCCAAGGGGTGGCTTCCCTAGTCTTCAACCTCCAAATGTCAGCCCTAGAACGTAGAATCTTCCCAAAACCTTGCTCTCCTCGCCAAATCCTTGCCTAGATCGCCCTCCAAGAGCTTCTTCTTCCTCAATTCGAAGGTGGTGATGAGAGGCCCTAAGAAAAAAACTCAAGATGCCCTAAGAAGAAAGTCTCCAAGTCCATAAAAAGGTGAGTTCGTGCCTCTTCACGGGTGAGCTCACGGTCCATATATGGCCCGTGAGGTAGCCTGTAATGTGGGACGAAAGATTCTGCAAAGTTGCGAAACTGCTACAGTACTCTGCTACAGTGACATTGCCCCTGAATTCCATACGGTTGACCTCACGGCCGTGAGCTTGCCCGTGAGGATTTCCAAACTTAGAGAATTCTTCAAACGTTCGTGCTTCATACTGCTACAGTGTTGCTACAAGGCCCGGGACTCAAAAACGGCGATTTCGGTGTTGATCTCTTCTCAAATTGCGTCGTTGAGCTCCCTAAAGCATATTTTGCACCTAAAACACGAAATAACCCAATTTAGACCACAAAAGGGCATCGATTCATTAACAAAATACAAAAAGCATGCACAAGTATACGTATAAAATACATACATTTAGACGTTTATCACTTAGTTTAGTTTTAGGTTGAATAAAAGTCTTAGTTTTGGTGTCCTAATATTTTCAATACATGTGCTTCAATATTTCTGTTGATTGTTGATGTTTTTGTGTGCTTAATGATAAACGCCTAACCGTACGTATTATTTATGTATGTTTACGTATTAATAGAGTGTTTTTGTATGTGTGGATGCCCGTTTTCAGTCTAAATTGGTTTATTTCATGTTACAGGCACAGAAGATACCGTGTGGAGCTCAACAATATGATTTTAGAAGAAATCAGTAGGGAAAAGACCATTTTTGAGACTGTAGCATCACTGCAACACGAAAACTTTGGCCAAACGGCTAAGTCTAGAGTTTCATGCGGGCCACCATGCGGGCACTGCAGAGGCCGCTTGCGGTACTGTAGCAATTCTACTGTAGCAGGCTCACCGTAGCGACACTGTAGCAACTTACGCGATTTTCGGGATTTCTCGGAAATTTTCTCTTCCCGCATGCGGGGCCGCATGGGAGGCCGCATAACTCGCTGGAATTGGTTTTAATGGCTTTTTGGACAACTTTTGAGACGGGGATTTCTTTTGGGAGATTTTCGGGCCGCCGCCCCACCCATTTTGGCGGCGATTTCCGGCGATCTACGTCACGAAGCTTCACCAAGAGGGAGACAACGTCGAAGGAGGAGATTGGAGGGAAGATCCAAGGCATTAAGGCATATTTTCAAGGTTTTCATCCATCAAGGGATTCCAAGGCTAGAGGGAGTGTTTCTTGCTTCATTTCGTGTTTTGTTATTCCTTGTATTTGTATGAGTTTTCCTCTTCAATGAGGAACTAACTTATTTGTGATTTGGACATGATGAACCTTGGGGTTGGTAGTTTGTATTTTGGTTGATCATCTTTATTGATGCATTGTTTGATGTTGTATTTCTTTTATGGAATCTTGTAGTTTGTGGTTCAAGCCTTGTGTACTTTGATGTGTTGATTTGCATGAGAACTCGGTATTTGAACTTCTAGGTTGTACTCGGTTGCGTGACCATCGCCCTTGTACTAGACACACTAGGCTTGGAAGGGATACATGTACGAATACGCCGTGACCATCGGGTATTTGTACCCCTCCAACCATTAGGGCTTGACCTAGGTTGAGTTCGGCCCTAATTTGAGATTTCCCTAGGCGTAAGGCAATCGTACGAGGATTTGGGCGGAAGTGATTACGTATTCCAATACTCGTACCGGATTAGGGGTTATCACCGTGACCATCGGGGTGACCTAATTTAGGAATCTCTTGGCCCAACTACTATCATAACATTTCATCCTAAATTCAGGGCTTAATGACAACCCTAAGGGGATTCGTTGTCCAAATCACGCCTACACATTTTTTATTCTCCCTTGTCTGCTAAATGTGTGTAGTAGTAGCCCGGATCTCATTTTAGTTATTTCTTTCTCCATTTTGTAATTATTGCATGACAATCGAATTACTAGGTTCGGAAATAGATGAAGGGGGAGTAATAGTAGTTCCTTGGCCCTTGGGAATACGACCCCCTCGCGCGTGCGTGAGGGGTATTACTTGGCGACCCGTGCGATTGCGGATCGATTCATATCACCTAAACGATAATTGATAGAGATTGAGTCAGTTGAGTATGTTTTCCATAGTTTCTGGTTATGTTTTGATAGTTTTCACAGGCTCTGAGTCTGCAAATTTTTTCTAAGTAAACCAAAGAAAACACACGGCTGTGTGGAATTAACACATGGGCGTGTGTTACTTTATAGGGCTCAACCAGAGAGGGCACAGGGGCGTGACCCTGTCCCTGTGAAAAACCTCAGAAGGGGCACACGGCCATGTGGGATTATTACACGAAGGGGCACACGGCGTGTTCTTGAGAGTCCACGGGGACGTGTATCTGCCCCTGTGGAACTCCCCTATAAAGGCGCAGGGCCGTGTGGAAGTATTACACAACTGTGTGGGATAATGATAAGTGCTTGAATATACATGTTTTACCGACTTGTTTTACGTACATTGAGCATAGTTTTACCATTGATTATGTCTCATAAAGTGTATTTTCGTGTTCTTTTATGCAATCAGGTTGTGGAAGTATTAAAGGAGGAAAAGGAAGCAAAGATGGGTTATAAAGACGTATTGTTGGGAGCTTTTGTACAACACAAGTGTCAAGGCACAAGAGGGGATCATGCACATGAGGGTGTGTGCCAACTTCCTGAAGAATTCAAGATGATTTGTGTGATGGAAGGGCACAAAGGCAGTCACACCTTCATGTCCCAACTTGTGTGAAGATAGTTAAAGCTCTCAAATGATGATTCGAAGAAGGAGAAGTCTTATAACTCACCACATGGACGTGTGCCCGACCATGTGGCCTCAAGATGAGAGAGTTTGGATCATGATTATGAAGAGTACTGTAGCAAAACACTGTTCATTTCATTGTAGCAGAATTACTGTTCACGCGACCGCGTCAAAATCCCACGCGACCGCGTGGGAATTCTACAGCCCGCGCGATCGCGTGGGATCTCACGCGGTCGCGTGAAGACACGCGGCTGGCACGTTTTCAGGTTTATAAATACCCCGATTTGCCGATTTTAAAAGGACTTTTTGCGCACGTTTGAAGGCAACAGCGGCTAGGGTTTCAAGGACGAGGTCTTTGGCGATATTGGGAGTTGTTCTTCACCAACTTCGATAGATCTTTCGACGAGATAGCATTGGGGAGCCATTGGCGACCTAGCTTCGGAGAAGGTTCCTTCGAGACGTTGAACGATTCATCAAGGCCATCATCACGAATTCGAGGGGGTTTATTTTCATGGATTACATTGCTTTTTACTTCATTATCTTTTTCTTTGTAATAAGTCCCATGGAGGGCTAAACCCTAGTAGATACTTGGGCATGTGAACCCTAGGTTTCGATTCATGTATTGACTTTCTTTATGCTTTCTTTTAATTCCAAGTTTATTTGAGTTTTAATCTTGTTTAATAATTTCTTGCATGCCTTATTGATTCGTATGGTTGTTTGGTATGCTTGATTTGTTTCCTTGGTGAGAGAGAGATCTCCATTAGGGATTAGAACATACAAGGTTAAAGAGGGTTGAGAGGGTGAGTCTTGAGATAGAGGAGTGTCCCCTTTCCCTTCCGATTGAGTCTTTCCTATCTCCGTATTCCCTAAGTTTTATGCAACCATATGGGGTGTGAGGTGTGAGATTGATAGATTTCTCTGCCGGGACCTTTGTAAGGGGTTAGGGATCTTTCGCCTAGAAGTAGGGTTAGATATAATTTTAGGAATCGGTTTCACTCTTAGGTATCCCCAAAACTCATTGCGGTCATATAGGGTGTGAGGTGTTGAGATTAAGTGATTTCTCCGCCGGGACCTTGTAGGGGACTAGTATCGGTGGCCTAGAAGCAGGGATTGATTGTTCTTGGATTACCTCGACTCATAGAACTCGGTTTAGAAACATTTAGTTAGTCTTGCACTTCATGATAGAGTCTAGGGGGATCATTGCCCGGGTATCTCATCTTCATTGATTGAGATCTCCTTTACCTTTTCCTTTTATTTGTTTTCTTTCTTGCGATTTTCTTATTTTACACATTACATCCATTGCTCTATATCATTGTTTCGACTAGATAACTAAGAATCAGTCATTACTAGTACTTCCGTTCCCTGTGGATTCGACTACCCACTCACCGGGGTAATTATTACTTCGACAACCCGTGCACTTGCGGAACACACACGCAAGGGGTGTGTCAGATAATTCAGAGAGAAACCAGAGTAAACACAGGGGCGTATGTTGGCCCCCTGTGAACCCTTGATTCAGAGGCACACGGCCATGTGTAACCACCACACGGCCGTGTGAAAACCCAGAACTTCAAAGATCGCAATATTTCTTTGATTTACACTTGTGCCTCCAGTTTCCTCCACTCAGAACACCTCTCCGATCCTCGCTATATATATTCCGACAATCTCGGAGCATTTTTAAGGTTTTATTTGAAGTTTTCCAATCGATTTCAAAGTTTTCCAAATCCGCATCATCGGTAAGAACGTCAAACCCTTCTTCTTCTGTATCAATCCGGATTTAGTTCATTCATATTAATTATTTCGCTTGTTTTGCATGATTAAATCGTATGCGAGTAAGATTACAATGGTGTTAAAATGAATTTTTGTGTGAACATGGAGCTTTGAGTCCACAACCTTGCAGCCATGCCCGTTCGATAATCCACACGGGCGTGTGGATCCCAGCAGGATGAATTTTCATGATAAATTGATTGATTTCCTTTTGAATTCTTTTCAGGAATGGCACCCAGGTCAAAGAAAGAAACCAACAAGAGGGCAAGAGAACACACTCCAGAACCAATAAACTTCGTCACGTCTGAGCACCGAGAAAGATATAGAAGATTGGCGAAACTCAAGTTCGGGCAATCTCGATACTTGGACATAGACTGCTTAAGAATAGCTGAATGGGGTAATGATATGGCGAACAAGATTGAAGAGCTCATCGCAGTGGGGAGTTGGAAGAGCTTGTTGTCTATTCGAGACCCAACTAACCGTCTGCTTACTTTGGAGGTGCTCTCGTCTTTTGATTTTGACAAATCAAGTAGAGGGTTGAAGAGTGCCAATGCTATACAGTTTCAGGCTTTTGGGCACGAGTACAGTATGTCAGTGACGCAGTTTTCCATCCATATGGGTTTGTACGATGAAGCTTTCACTGAGACAGAGGAATATGAAAACCTTCCGACTGACTACCCCGGCAGTTTGACCCCTCAAAGAGCTTACCAAGTATTATGTGGGCAGGGGCAATATGAGCCAGGGATATTGAAGGCTTCATGTCTATCGCGGCCAGTCTATAGATACATTGACGCTATTCTGAGTAGGTCAGTAAGCGGCCGGGGTGATAGTACAGGTGTCCATAGCCGGCAGGAGCTCCTCTACCTACATTCGATGGTATAGAGCGAGCCGCTTCGTCTTGGTTACGTTCTCATAGAGTACATACGCCATCAGGGGCAGTACCCAAGGCTCGGAGCTATCTTTTCAGGACCATACGTTACAAGACTTATGAAGGGAATGGGTCTTCGGGCGACGATTAGAGGGATAGAGAAGACTGTCATACCTTCTCCTATCAGCCTAGAGATGTTGAGGCAAATAGGCAAGGCCAAGAAACGTTATCAGACTTATGCGCTGAACTGGCCCAAGCTTATCCAACCGAGGGGTTACAGGCAGCTCTAGAGCCACCCCCAGGCCAGACAGAGGCCGAGGCACCACCCACAGCACCGGAGCCACCTCCAGTGCGCATCTTTTATAATTCTCGGGGCCAGGACAGGTTCGAGCGCCTCGAGAATGCTGTAGGTATCATGCAGGCAGAGTTGGCAGAGATGAGGGCCGCACAGGCGACAGAGTTTGCAGAGATGAGGGCCACACAGGCGTTACAGTTCTCTCAGATATCGGCATAGCTGGCCACGGTTATACAGTTCTTTGAGCGATCTGTGGTGCAATAGACACACCCCTTGCGTGTGTATACCGCAAGTGCACGGGTTGTCAAAGTAATAATTACCCTAGTGAGTAGGGTAGTGGAATCCACAGGGAACAGGGCTACTAGTACTAACTTCTCCTCTGCTAACTAGCCTAAGGGTAGATGTGATGTTGTGGTGATCTAGTGTGCATAGAAATTAATACCAGAGATGAATAGGCAAAGGGTAAATAAAGAGAGATCTTAATCAATGAAGATGAGATACCCGGGCAATGATCCCCCTAGACTCTATCATGAAGTGCAAGACTAACTAAATGCTTCTAAACTGAGTTCTATGAGTCGAGGCAATCGAAGAATAATCGATCCCTGCCTCCAGGCCACCGATACTAGTCCCCTACAAGGTCCAGGTGGAGAAATCGCTCAATCTCAACACCTCACACCTCATATGACCGCAATAAACTTTAGGGATACCTAGGAGTGAATCCGATTCATAAAATTAGATCTAACCCTACTTCAAGGTGAAAGATCCCTAACCCCCTACAAAGGTCCCGGCGGAGAAATCTATCAATCTCATGCCTCACACCCCATATGGTTGCATAAAACTTAGGGAATACGGAGATAGGAAACACTCAATCAGAAGGGAAAGGGGACACTCCTCTATCTCAACACTCACCCTCTCAACCATCTTTAACCTTGTATGTTCTAATCCCTAATGGAGACCTTTTTCTCACCAAGGCAACAAATCAAGCATACCAAACAACCATATGAATCAATAAGGCATGCAAGCAATGATTAAACAAGATTAAAACTCAAATTAACTCGGAATAAAAAGAAAGCATAAAGAAAGTCAATACATGAATCGAAACCTAAGGTTCACATGCCCAAGTATCTACTAGGGTTTAGCCCTCCATGGGGCTTATTACAAAGCAAAACAAAACACAATGAAAAGCAATGTAAACCATGGAAGTAAACCCCCTTGAATTCGTGATGATGACCTTGATGGGTCGCTCAACGTCTTGAAGGATCCTTCTCCGAAGCTAGGTTGCCAATGACTCCCTCGATGCTATGACGGAGGAAAGAACTATCAAAGTTGGTGAAGAACGACCCTCCAATTCGGCAAAGACCTCCTCCTACAACCCTAGCCGCTTCGCCTCTCAAAAGCTGCACAAAAGAAACCAAAAGAATCGGCAAACAGGGCTATTTATAAGTCTAAAACGCGCTAGTCGCGTGCCTCCACGCGACCACGTGAGATCCCACGCAGTCGCGTGGGCTGTAGAATTCCCACGCGGTCGCGTGAACAGTGATTTCTGCTACAGTGAAATAAACAGTGTTTTGCTACAATTCTCTTCATAAACGCGATCCAAACTCTCTTATCTTGATGCCACATGGTCCGACACACATCCATGTGGTGAGTTATATGACATCTCCTCCATCAAACTATCATTTGAAAGCTTTAGCTATCTTCACACAAGTCGGGACATGAAGGTGTGACTTCCTTTGTGCCCTTCCATCACACAAATCATCTTGAATTCTTCAGGAAGTTGGCACACACCCTCATGTGCGTGATCCCCTCTTGTGCCTTGACACTTGTGTTGTACAAAAGCTCCCAACAATGTGTCTTTATAACCCATCTTTGCTTCCTTTTTCTCCTTTAACACTTCCACAACCTAATTGCATAAAAGAACACCAAAATACAGTTTATGAGACATAATTCATGGTAAAATGATGCTCAATGCATGTAAAACAAGTAGGTATAACATGTATACTCAAGCACTTATCAGCAGCCCCGACTTATCCCATCACCTACACCACCCCCATCTCCACCTTCTCCGGCTCCATCAGTAGCAGATCCATCTACAGAGCCAGTAGCACCAGCTCCAGCAGCACTAGAGGCCCCAGCACAGGACACCGACGCTGAGGCGTCGTAGTTTTATTTTTATTTTACTTTATTTTATACTCTTTATTATATTTTGGACTTGTAGCACTCAGAAAGGATCTTCCTTCCGAGTTTATCTTTTATGTTTCTTTTCTTTTATCTCGAGTTGTATTTATTGCTTTATCTTTATATACTCGAGTTTTATTTTATCTTTGTTGAGCTATACTGAACCCTTATGTATGTGTGCGCAAATGATCTTGGATTTAAGGAATTTGAGGAATAGTCATAGGCACGGTCATGGGACCGTGTGTGCTCTCAAACAATTGAGACTCAACTCTCAATGAACCTAGCTCCATCAAAAGCAATACTTGGACTTCAGGGGAGTAACGTTTCAATTGCCAACTTCCACACTAATTATTTTTCATTGCTTTATTTTTATTGTGCTTATATGCCTACATTGGGGACAATGTACATCTTAAGTGTGGTGTGGGGGGGGCGGAGGGGGATTCACATTGCACACACCTTTACTTGTGCATTCAATTGTTTATGCTCATGTAGCCTATGACGGTTCACCTTAGTTGCAACGGTTGTATTCTTAGAGTTTAGGAAAATTTTTAACATTGTGTCTTATCATGCTCTAGTTTTACTTGAATTTTAGGGGATTTTTGCTCGATTACACATTATTGCACTACTCACTCTTGAAATCTTTTGGAAAATCGAACTCGAAGTTTTAAGGACTAGTTTAGTATTACTTTAGTAAGTTGTGAAGTTCTATGTAGCTAAAAAATAAAAAATAAAAAAATAAAAAATAAAAATAAAATAAAATTTTTTGAGCTTGTGAATATTAGTTTAAGCTTTACATTTGGGGTGGAAAGAGCTACCTCCTATGAAGTATGAAGCTACTCTCATAAGTCGGATACAAATTATGCCCTAATGAGAGAAAGAGCTATCTTATGGGAAGCGTGAAAGCTACCACCCCGGTAGAAAGAGCTACCTCCTCGAAAGTGTGAAAGCCACCTTTGGCGGCCGCCTAGGAAACGGCTACCTTAGAGGTTGAGTGAAGCTGCTACTTCCTTACTTTGTGTATATAAATAAGTCCTTGTAACAAGAGATTAAGGAGTACTCGTTGGTTCTCTTGAGTGAATTCGCACACACTTACACATTTTCGAGTTGTTATCCTTTTTGATTCATGTTTTTAGCTAGAGCAATGATAACCTTATACATTGTTTTGATTTCCCCTTATTTGTAGAATGTTTTTTTTGCATACTTTTGGTGAACCTAAGGCCGAGCACCTTCAATTGCTTCTCCCAAGTACTTCCACATTCTATTTTGCTTAAGGACAAGCAAAAGCTTAAATGTGGGGGGATTTGATAAGTGCTCGTGTTATAGTAACGCGAAACGTTATTATCTTACAATGAACATATCTTTTATTAGATTTTATAACTAAATTGTGTGCGTTTGTGTATTCTTATGCATTGTAGGTTCGTGGAGCTAATTTGGCGAAAAAGAACGAAGTTAGATCATGTTCGCCGTTGTTGGGAGGTTTTCGGACCAAGCAAGGAACAAGGCACGAGCCTAGACTTGTGAGTGTGTGCCAACCTCCTTTGGAGGGGCACAAAGGCAGTCACATTCACAATAAGTCTAACTCGTGTTGCCTAGGAGAACTTCACCAAGGAGGAGTGATAAGTGCTTGTGTTATAGTAATACGTAATATTATTATCTTACATTGAGCATTACTTTTCTCAGATTTAATCACTAATTAGTGTGTATTTGTGTTCTTTTGCGCATTGAAGGGTTGTGGAGAAGATTTGGAGAAAAAGAAGCAAGAATAGGTTATGTTCGCCATTATTGAGAAGTTCTCGGACCAACCAATGAACAAGGCACGAGTCTAGACTTGTGGGTGTGTGCCAAACTCCATTGGAGGGGCACAAGGGCAGTCACACTCACAAACGTCTATTACTCGTGTAGCATTGGAGAACTTCGCCAATGAAGAGAAATGAAGTAATCGACATGATCTACCGTTGATTGTGTGTACAATCCAATGGCCTCGATGAAGAACGATGAATTCGGGAGCATTTCGGTGAGCACTGTAGCTTGTTACTGCAGCAAAACACTGTAGCAAGCTACTGTTCAGTTGAGCCGAATTTCAGTATTCCAAAGAATTCACACGGGCGTGTGCAATTAACACACGACTGTGTGAAGTAACTTTTCAGCAGACAGAAGCTTCACACGGGCGTGTGGAAATTCCACACGGTCGTACTGCAGCAAAATACTGTAGCGGAACCACTATAGCAAGTTACTGTTCACAAAATGCCGAAAATCAGCGAAACAGAATTTCCACACGGCCGTGTGGAATTAAGACACGGGCGTGTGGAAATTTTGGTTTTTCACACGGCCGTGTGGAAAATCCACAGAGGCGTGTCGAATTCCGATTTCAGCCCGATTTCAGCGTATAAATAGCTCGTTTTCATATCTATTTGGGGACCCCCCTTCTATCTCTCGCCTATCTTTTGGGGGGCTTTCGGCTAGGGTTTGGAGAGGTTGTTGGAGGTCTTTGGAGGTGATTATACGGCATCGGCATCCACATCCTTTGGAAGAAAGCTATTGGGGGAGCTTTCGTGGAGAAGACTAGGCGGCTCCACAAGACCGTCGATATGATCTACAAGGGGGTTTTCTTTATGGTTTTTATGCATATGTTCTTAATCTCTTTATTGATTTTGTATTGCTCCATGGAGAGCTAAACCCTAGTGGGTATTCGGACTTGTAAACCCTAGGATGATATTATTTCTATGACTTTTATTATGCTTTCTTTATTGATGAATTTAATTGAGTTTCAATTTTAATTATCTTTTGCTATTGTTTTCCCTTAGCCGTGACACTAGGGTTGAGAGCAATTTAGGTTACCCTTTGGAGGTGTGACAACTCCTATAGGGTTAGACTACTTAAGATTGAAGAGGGTTGAGAGGGAGAGTTGTGAGGTAGCGATGTACCCCTTTCCCCTCCGGTGTGATTTCTCCCTACCTCCATTTCCATGATTTATTAGCGGTCGAGATAGAGTAAAGTGCTAGGTAGATAAACTCCCCTGGGGCTTAGTTGCGCAAGCAACAGAGTGAAGGGTTGAAGTGAATACTATGCACTGGGCTTAATTTAGACTAGGGTTCTTCCACCTGGACCAAAGAGTTCGAACTACATATAGGAACAGGTTTTATCACTAGGAACCCCTAGAGCCTAAAGCAATCCCACGTAGTGTTAGGCGTAGGAAGATAGACTCTCCTAGGGCTTAGTTGACAGGTCAACGAGAGTAAAGGGTCGTAGTGAATCCTAATGCCGGGACATAATCTTGGGGTTAGTCACGGTTGACCTTAGGTTTGGGACCGTGTGTTTAAGGATATCCTCGACTCAATAGGCATCAATTGTAGAGTATAATACAAGTTTTGAACTAGAAGAATTAGTCCTAGGGGGAGCTTTGTCTGGGTACCCCATCGTTATATCGATTACCTCTCCTACCCTCATTATTCTTCTTGCACTCTTTTATTTTCTTTTGCATCTATACATATATACTTTTCTCATCATCGATTCCCATCATAGCTAAATAGCGATTAACACTTGTTTCTGAACACCAGGGTATTAACACTTCTTTTGCATCTATACATATATACTTTTCTCACCAGGGTATTTTATTACTTCGACAACCCGTGCACCACGCAAGGGGTGTGTCAAGGAGACTGGAAGCAATCGGCACGATCAACCATTGATTGTGTGTGGTTGTGTGTTCGCTCACCCGCAAATACACGGGGTCGCCAAGTAATACCCCTCGCGCAAGAACGAGGGGGTCATATTCCCAAGGGCCCAAGAATCTATTCTTACTTCCTTATCGCAATGTTGTCTAACCTAAGCAATCACTTGATCAACAGAATTACAAATAATCTACGGTTGTAAAAAGCATGCAAATAGTAAATACAAATACGGAGGGAAATCAAGGCTAGGGAAATGGTCACGGACGAGGATTCCCTCGGGGGATACTAAAGTGCTAAGGATACCCAAACTAGCAAACACGTGGATGGTTTGGACCGAGAAACCCTAAATTAGACCAACCCGATGGTCACGGTGTTGGTCCCTAATCCGGTACGAGTATTGGAATACGGAATTGCTTCCGCCAAAATCCTCCTACGATCGCATTGGGTGTGGTGGATTTCTCAAGCTAGGGTTGAAACACAATCAAGGACAACTTTTACAATTAGAGGGGTACAAATACCCGATGGTCACGGTGTATTCGTACATGTATTCCCTTCCAAGCTTTGGTGAGCCTAATACTAGGGCAATGGTCATGCAACCTAGTATTTTCTAGGAATTGATACATAGAGTTCTCATACATACCAAGGCATTCAAGAAACACCAAACAAGGATCACAAACCAAAACAAATGCATAAACTAGCTCAAGCATCCAAAATTACACAAGTTCACCCCCAAGGTTCACCTACATCCGGTGACCTTGGGGTTTAGTTACTCATGATCACAAAATAAGCAAGAAAGTACATGAAATCAACCAAATACATAATAAGAACACTCCCTTAAAAGATCAAGGCCGAATGACGCTTCCAAGGATGCCACCCAAAGAGTGGCTTCCTACGTCGATCTTCCACTGAAATGTAGATCAAAGGTGTGGACTCATCGTGACGTGCTCTCCCTGTCATCCTCTCCTCAAGAATCGCCTCCAAAACCCGGCCTCAATCTCCCAAGGAAGGTGGTGAAGTGAAGCTCTCCCAAGACCTAGGCACTCTTCTCTCAAAAAATGCTCCAAAAACACTTAAAAACCAATTCCAGTGAGCTATGCGGCCATCCATGTGGCCCTGTATGCGGGGAGAGAAAGTTTCCGAGAAATCCAAAAAATCGCGTAAGTTTTATAGTGGTTAATACAGTAAACCTGCTACAGTATTCATGCGGCCTCCACTGCGCCCGCATGAGCTCCCTGACCAAGCCATTCTTCAATACTCAGTTAAAAGTCTTTTGGGTTCCTAAATAAAACTCTAGCACTCAAGTGACTGTGCAAAAAATTCCAGGGGGGAAATAGAGATACTTATTTCCTTTTTTCACAAATATACAACAATTTCTTTTCTGAGTCCGACTAACATAGACTGCACAACAAATCTTTCAAAAGGATGCACATGGTGATTAGGCACAAGAGCCATCCAACCTACTCAATTACAGTCTACATAGACGCATTCATGCTGTACTAGCAGAGGAATACTGTCATAGACTTGATAAACGCCTAACTGTACGTATTATTTATATATGTTTGCGTATTTATAAAGTATTTTTGTATGTGTGGATGCCCGTTTTCGGTCTAAATTGGTTTATTTCGTGTTACAGGCACAGAAGATACCGTGGGGAGCTCGATAATATGATTTTAGAAGAAATCGGCAGGAAAAAGACCATTTTTGAGCTCCGGTACTGTAGCGTGGACACTGTAGCAGCACTGTAGCACGAAACCTTTGGCAAAACGGCTAAGTCTGAAAGATCATGCGGGCTACCATGCGGGCACTGCAGAGGCCGCATACGTATTGTAGCAATTCTACTGTAGCAGGGTTACTGTAGCAACATTACTGTAGCGGCACTGTAGCAACTTACGCGATTTTCGGGATTTCTCGGAAACTTTCTCTCCCCGCATGCGGGGCCGCATGGGAGGCCGCATAGCTCGCTGGAATTGGTTTTAAGGGCTTTTTTGTCACTTTTGAAGGGGATTCTTTTGGGGGAGACTTTTGGGCCGCCGCCCCACCCATTTTGGCGGCGATTTCCGGCGATCTACGGCACGAAGCTTCACCAAGAGGGAGACAACGTCGAAGGAGGAGTTTGGAGGGAAGATCCAAGACATTGAGGCATATTTTTAGGGTTTTCATCCATCAAGGGATTCCAAGGCTAGAGGGAGTGGTTCTTGCTTCATTTCTTGTTTTGTTATTCCTTGTAGTTGTATGAGTTTTCCTCTTTCATGAGGAACTAACTTATTTGTGATTTGGGCATGATGAACCTTAGGGTTGGTTGCTTGTAATTTGGATGAACATCTTTATTGATGCATTGTTTGATGTTGTATTTCTTTTATGGAATCTTGTAGTTTGTGGTTCAAGCCTTGTGTACTTTGATGTGTTGATTTGCATGAGAACTCTGTATTTCAACTTCTAGGTTGTACTTGGTTGCGTGACCATCGCCCTTGTACTAGACACACTAGGCTTGGAAGGGATACATGTACGAGTACGCCGTGACCATCGGGTATTTGTACCCCTCCAACCATTAGGGTTGAACCTAGATACTGTGTTTGACTCTAATTTGAGATTTCCCTAGGCGTAAGGCAATCGTGCGAGGATTTGGGCGGAAGTAATTCCGTATTCCAATACTCGTACCGGATTAGGGGTTATCACCGTGACCATCGGGGTGACCTAATTTAGGAATCTCTTGGCCCAACTACCATCATAACATTTCATCCTAAATTCAGGACTTAATGACAACCCTAGGGGGATTTGTTGTCCAAATCACGCCTTCGCATGTTTGATTCTCCCTTGTTTGCTAAATGTGTGTAGTAGTAGCCTGGATTTCATTATAGTTATTTCTTTCTCCATTTTGTAAGTATTGCATGACAATCGAGTTGTTAGGCTAGGAAATAGATAAAGGGGGAGTAATAGTAGTTCCTTGGCCCTTGGGAATACGACCCCCTCGCGCGTGCGTGAGGGGTATTACTTGGCGACCCGTGCGCTTGCGGATCGATTCAACCAAGACTCCACTTTTTTTTTCGACTGTACAGCATGTCCCTTGGTAACCTATCACAATAGTTCACTTAAGGCTACAGAAAACAACGAAGGACCTCAAAAGCTCTTAAAAGAATATTGAAGAAGGAATTTAACAGTCTAATACCAAAATCATCATAATCGGTTGGTTGGAGTGTATAAGGTATAAGTAATCATGATAGAGCATGGAAAAGCATTAAAGATAAAACAGGGCATCATTCAAGCACAGTATAAGAATACAACTCACTTGTATCATTCTTTCAAGCTAGGAAGTGCTAAACACGAATATCATAGCTATGATCGGCATTCATGCATGCACAACAAGTAAAGTACCCCATCCCCACACTTAAAGTTGTACATTGCCCTCAATGTACATAGATCAGCAGAATAAGGTGCGAGACATGCCAGAAAAATAAAGGAATGAGGTAAAGAAACTTCCCCAAATGGTCGATGAGATGAACTCCAAATACGCATGAGCCGGGGAAAGTTGAGGGGCGCAAGGGGCGTGAAGCTTCTACAATGATCAGTCCTTAAAGTAAAAAAGAAAACATATCACACCCCAAGAAATAAATAGAGAGCCGGACAAGTAAACACGAATAAAAAACGGGAAAGTACAGTTTAGGAGGGTCAGGACCCTTGCTAACTGAAAAGTACAATAATACAAACAAACATGTCTAGAAATAAAAACAAGTACAAAGAACAGGAAACTAAAAGTGGTGTTGTGAGTCTAGAGATCTGGAGGGAGTGATGGTGCAAAGCACGTGGTAGCCGTGGAGGAGGTGCCGACAGATGATGATGAGCTACGCAGATATGATAGGATCTCAGCCATGCTACTCTCTATGCGGCTTTGTGATGTGGCTAAGTCCCTCATTGATGTCGCCAGCGCCTCCTGAGATGTCCCAAGGGTCTGCAACTGGTGATGGACCTCGATGCGGAACTCCGTGAAACTATCCTCAAGTGATGGTCGACTCCCGCTAGGTGCTGCATCGGGTACAGGGGAAGACTCCGCATCAGAATCGGATCCTGTCTCAGAATCTCGAGAGGTGTCGGTATCATGGGCGCTCTTGTCTCCCTTACGCGGAAGGTGATAAGTGTCTCCCGACTAAGTGGTGCGACGAGGCCCACAACACTCATGCCTCGGGTGAGCTCAATCAATCCTAGGCCCCTGATAATGCGCGTAATGTATGGTTCGGCAAATATAGCTCCAAGGCGAGTAGAAGTCCCAAGATAAACACCCAACTGATCTTGATTGATCCTATGCCTCTTGCCAAAAGCTTTAAAGGATACAGTACTTGTTTGGCGCTCAAATTGACCGTAACCGGTAACCTCAATTGTGCTCAACACTTCCAAGGTTAACTCTCTATAGGTAGGCTCATCAATCTCAAATACCTTATCCCACCCGTCATGAGAGATGAAGTCCCAGATGGTACTATCGAGGCCCAAGGCCTTTAAGGACTCCCAATCGATAAGTCTCACGGTGCCAAACCACTTTTTCGATAAAAATACAAATCTTGTCTTGTGGGCTTCACGTTTAAAGGTAGGATCGCAAACGGGTGGTGGAGAGCTTCTCCTAACTTGCTTGGAGGCCACGTGTTTGGTCGGCATCCCTACAAGACAAGAGAACCATCATTAAGCCAAGAATTTATGATAAAATTGTTTAATGAAGAACAAAGGCTGATTTTTGGCTAGTGCTACAGTAATTTCGGGAAAATTTTGAAAGAGCTTCTTCTTGTAAAAGTAACAATCTAAATGTACAAAGCTTTTAATTCAAGATAAACAATTACAAGAAGCATTCACCATGATAACAACAAAGTTTTCCCACCATTTAAACCAATAAAAACCTTAGAACAAGTGAGAACTTGGATTACCTTGGATTAGGGCACCAATGAGAAGATGAAGTGAAATTCGGCTAAAAGCTTGATAAAACCTTGAAAATCTCCCAAAAACTCGTTTGCTAGGATGAGGAGAGTGTTTTGATGCAAAAAGAATGAAGGAAAATGGTGGAGAGATGAAGGGGAAAGGAGAAGAAGAATGATGAAAAATAAGTGAATAGTGTTGAGATGAAATGGAGAAGATGTAATGAAGGGTCGGGTGCCCCATGCGGGGGGGGGGGGGGGGGGGGGGCATGCGGCCTGATATGCGGGCACATAGTGGGCCGCATGGGTTTCTGGGAAGCCCCATGCTCAAGAATTGCTCAAGAAACCACCAAACCAAACATCGTACTCAACCTAGCACTCAAAAATCACACAAAAGCAAAGCCGAAAACACTTACAAGCATTGAAAACATGGAAAATGAAGCACCAACAAACAAAGAAAAATACAAAATTCATGAAACCCACGGTGCAACATGATGAAATAAATTATGGAAAACGACTAAACAACCACCTCAATCATACAAAAATTAACAACACTCAAGCTCACAAGCACCACAAAAAATACGAAAAACACCCAAACACAACAACAAGAATTAAGAAGAAAGAATAATTGCAATGAATTGAAAGACTTGGGTTGCCTCCCAAGAAGCGCTTTTTTAATGTCTTTAGCTCGACATGTCTTACCTCAAATCATGGTGGGACAAAGGGGTGAGAGATACCTCCAGGGTATTAACACATCTATACATATATACTTTTCTCATCATCGATTCCCATCATAGCTAAATAGCGATTAACACTTGTTTCTGAACACCAGGGTATTAACACTTCTTTTGCATCTATACATATATACTTTTCTCACCAGGGTATTTTATTACTTCGACAACCCGTGCACCATGCAAGGGGTGTGTCAAGGAGACTGGAAGCAATCGGCACGATCAACCATTGATTGTGTGTGGTTGTGTGTTCGCTCACCCGCAAATACACGGGGTCGCCAAGTAATACCCCTCGTGCAAGAACAAGGGGGTCGTATTCCCAAGGGCCCGAGAATCTATTCTTACTTCCTTATCGCAATGTTGTCTAACCTAAGCAATCACTTGATCAAGAGAATTACAAATAATCTACGGATGTAAAAAGCATGCAAATAGTAAATACAAATACGGAGGGAAATCAAGGCTAGGGAAATGGTCACGGACGAGGATTCCCTCGGGGGTTACTAAAGTGCTAAGGATACCCAAACTAGCATACACGTGGATGGTTTGGACCGAGAAACCCTAAATTAGACCAACCCGATGGTCACGGTGTTGGTCCCTAATCCGGTACGAGTATTGGAATACGGAATTGCTTCCGCCAAAATCCTCCTACGATCGCATTGGGTGTGGTGGATTTCTCAAGCTAGGGTTGAAACACAATCAAGGACAATCCTTACAATTAGAGGGGTACAAATACCCGATGGTCACGGTGTATTCGTACATGTATTCCCTTCCAAGCTTGGTGAGCCTACTACTAGGGCAATGGTCATGCAAGCTAGTATTTTCTAGGAATTGATACATAGAGTTCTCATACATACCAAGGCATTCAAGAAACACCAAACAAGGATCACAAACCAAAACAAATGCATAAACTAGCTCAAGCATCCAAAATTACACAAGTTCACCCCCAAGGTTCACCTACATCCGGTGACCTTGGGGTTTAGTTACTCATGATCACAAAATAAGCAAGAAAGTACATGAAATCAACCAAATACATAATAAGAACACTCCCTTAAAAGATCAAGGCCGAATGACTCTTCCAAGGATGCCACCCAAAGAGTGGCTTCCTACGTCGATCTTCCACTGAAATGTAGATCAAAGGTGTGGACTCATCGTGACGTGCTCTCCCCGTCATCCTCTCCTCAAGAATCGCCTCCAAAACCCGGCCTCAATCTCCCAAGGAAGGTGGTGAAGTGAAGCTCTCCCAAGACCTAGGTTCTCTCCTCTAAAAAAATGCTCCAAAAACCCTTAAAAACCAATTCTAGCGAGCTATGCGGTCATTCATGCGGCCCCGCATGCGGTGAGAGAAAGTTTCCGAGAAATCCCGAAAATCGCGTAAGTGCTACAGTGGTTGCTACAGTATTCATGTGGCCTCCACTGCACCTGCATGGCTGCCAGCATGAGCTCCCTGACCAAGCCATTCTTCAAGTCTTTGTGCTATAGTAGTTGCTACAGTTCCCCCGGCCCAGAAACAGTTTTTCGATGCCGATTTCTTCTCAAATTCTGTCATCGAGCTTGCTGGGGTCTCATTTGTACCTATAACACGAAAGAAACCAATTTAGACCAAAAACGGGCATCAACTCATATAAAATACGCAAAATATTTCGCCCAAATATGTATAAAATACATATATTTAGGCATTTATCAGTGTGCCCAAATCAAAGGACTCGATGAAGAACAACAGATTCTGGAGCATTTTTGGCGAATACTGTAGCAGAGATGTAGCTTGGTACTGAAGCAAAAACACTGTAGCAAGCTACTGTTCACTTCATGCCAAAATTTAGAATTCCAGAGAGTTCACACGGGCGTGTGGAAATTCCACATGGTCGTGTGAATTAATTTTCCAACAAGCCAAAAATTTCAGACGCCTATGTGGAAATTCCACACCGCCGTGTGAAGTCCCGATAAGTTCAAATTTAAAGCCGCACTCAGCATTAAAAAAAGCCCGATTTGGAGACTTTAAGACATCTTTAGACCTAACTTTCTCCCCAACTTCTGGAGAGTGCGGCTAAGGTTTCGGAGAGAACTTCATGGCGGTTTGGAGCACGTCATCGGCATCGTCACCGATGTCCAACGGCGGCACAAGACCACTGCCACACCATACGCAAGGGGGTTTTCATCGATGCTTTTAATTTGCACTTTCTTTCATATTTTGATGAACATGTATAGCTCCATGAGGAGCTAAACCCCTTGTGGGTATTCGGACTTGTAAAACCCTAGGATTATTATGTTTCTTTGGCATTGCTATTATGCTTTTCCATTATTGATGAATAAATTCGAGTTTCAATTTTAATTATCTTTTGCTATTGTTTTCCCTTAGCCGTGACACTAGGGTTGAGAGCAATCTAGGTTACCCTTTGGAGGTGTGACAACTCCTATAGGGTTAGACTACTTAGGATTGAAGAGGGTTGAGAGGGTGAGTCGTAAGGTAGCGAAGCATCCCCTTTCCCCTCCGGTGTGATTTCTCCCTACCTCCGTTTCCTTGGATAATTAGCGGTCGAGATAGAGTGTTAGGGCTAAATCTAGACTAGGGTTCTTTCATCTGGACCAAGGGGTTAGAACTACATATAGGAACAGGTTTTATCACTAGGATTACCTAGAGCTTAAAGCAATCCCATGTAGTGTTAGGCTTAGGAAGATAGACTCCCCTGGGAGCTTAGTTGACAGGTCAACAAGGGTCAAGGGTCATAGTGAATCCTAATGCCGGGGAATAATGTTGGGGTTAGTCACGGTTGACCTTAAGTTTGGGACCGTGAGTTGAAGGATATCCTCGACTCAATTAAGATCAGTAGAGAAGTATAATAGCATAGTCTTGCACTAGAAGCATAAGTCCTAGAGGTAGCTTGTCCGGATACCCTATTTCATCCATTGGTACTCTTTCTCTTTTAACTTCTATTTGCACTTTCTTGTCTTCCATCTCTCTATTTAATTTCTTATCTTTTATTATAATTGATTCCATAATCCACTCATCAGTTCGATTATCACTTTTCGTACACCGCACAGCTAAATAGCGAAATCTTGTGTTTTAAATCCCTACTCCCTGTGGATTTGACTACCCACTCACAGGGTAATTTTATTACTTCGACAAGCCCGTGCACTTGCGGGATACATGCAAGGGGTCGTGTCAGTGAGCCTAATACTAGGGCAATGGTCATGCTTCCTAGCATTTTCAAAACATTGATACACAGAGTTCTCATGCATACCAAGCAATCAAATACACCAAACAAGGTTCACAAACAAGTCCTAAATGCATAAAACTAATCAAACAAGCATTCTACCCAAGTTTACCCCCAAGGTTCACCTACATCCGGTGACCTTGGGGTTTAGTTGCTCATGATTACAAAATACTCAATAAAATACATCGAAACAACCAAACAATACAAAGAAAACACTCCCTCAAAAGATAGGGGCTGAATGACGCTTCCAAAGATGCCACCAAAGAGCTCTATGCGGTCAGTTATGCACCTGTATAGGTGCTTGCATGAACCTCCAGACAAAGCCTTTTCGCCAAAGTTCTCGTGTTATAGTGCTGCTACAGTGTTGTGCAGTACCTGGGACTCAAAAATGATCTTTTCTTGCCAATTTCTTCTAAAAATCTCGTTGATGAGCTTCCCACGGTAACTTCTGTGCCTGTAACACGAAATAAACCAATTTAGACTGAAAACGGGCATCCCCATGGTAACGCTCTTGGCTAACATAACCCTAACCACGCGGAAGGCTACCAATACCCGGAACCTCCGGTGTATTAATACAATGAGTCCCTCTTTAATCATCACATGACCTAATACAAGCTAACATCACGCCAAACAAGTATTTTTCAGAATCAAATCTACAGAATCTATCCATTGTAGAATGAACATGAATATGGTATATTAAAACCAACAACACAAGTCGCACATATTCAATTATAAATTACAATGTCATCCACACAAAGTCTCCTCCCAACGTTCACCGGGAGCTCGGTGGCCTTGGGAGTCTAGTTCGACATAACAAAATGAGAGAGCTCGCAATACATAACAACCATCATACAAACAATGATGAAACTAACCTCAAAATGTCGACTAGAAGGTGATCATGAGGATTCCTCGGATCCGCGGCGGCGAGCCCCTTAATGCTTTCCTACGTTCTCCCCTTCTTCTCTCTTTCAATCCTTGCCAAAAAAGCCTCCAAAGGTGATGAAAATGACTTTAGAATGTCTGGAGGTCGGATGAGAGCTAACAGCCAAAAGAATAACCTTAAAACCATGACAGGATGCTATATATATCCCAAGGCTGTGCGCGCATTGTGCGGGGCCGCACAGTGGCCGCATAGCCTTCTGGCTGTGCTATGAGGCCAGTGTGTGGGCTGCGGTGTAGGGCCAGTGTGTGGGCCACACACTGGTCTCACAACTCACTAGAAGAGCTGTGCGGCCACTGTACGGACCCGCACAGTGGCCGCAAAAATGCTCAGTGTGAGCAGTGTTCGCATGACCCTTGGTGTCCGGAGCATGTAACAACTTCCTTTCTTCCTCATTTCTCTCCGGAATAACTTAAATATGTATCTTCCTCTCGAAAATCGATCTCAAAGCACTGAAACTAAATAAATATATCAAATGCACAAAATGTCATCGAAAACTAATACAAGTTGCATGAGAGTATATAAATTTTATAACTAAAACATGATGTATTTAGGCACTTATCACAACAGCTATCCTGAGGGAAACATCAGAGAGAACCAGCTACTACATGGTTCGATTAGTCTTTCGCCCCTATACCTAAGTCAGACGAACAATTTGCACATCAGTATCACTGCGGACCTCCACCAGAGTTTCTTCTGGCTTGGCCCCGCACATCATGCTCCATCTCGAACCAGTCACAGAAGATCGCGGTCTGTCGGCGGTGCACCCCTCGGAAGGGATCCCGCCTTTCAGCTTCCTTGCACCTTCCGGGTTTACGCGCCAGTTGGCTCGCAAGCATGTAGACTACTTGGTTCATGTTTCAAGACGGATTGGGTGGGGAGCACGGTAGTGCCGCGGTTGGGCACGCCAAGGGGTAGGTGTGCGCTGCGTCAACGACCGTGCCAGCGGCTTCTCCTCTAGCGTTGTCATCCGCCCGGGCTTCGACTACCGGCACGGCCCGCATAAGTCCGCGGCCCGAGCCGAGCTGCGGACCGGCTCGTCGCCGTCCCCATCCAGCCAGGAAGCATCGCCGGCCCCCATCCGCTTCCCTCCCGGCAATTTCAAGCACTCTTTGACTCCCTTTTGAAAGTCCTTTTCATCTTTCCCTCGAGGTACTTGTTCACTACCGGTCCCTCTGATAAACATCTAAATGTACGTATTTTATACGTATTCTTGTGCATGCCTTTCATATTTTGATGATGATTCGATGCCCTTTTTTGCTCTAAATTATTTTATTTCGTGTTTCAGGTACATTATGTGCTTTGGTGACCCTAACGAAACGATTTGAGCGAAAATCAACACCGAAATTGTCGTTTTAGGGTCCCGAGTACTGTAGCATTACTGTAGCTGCCCGAAGCGCGAAGAATTGGAAGGAGAATGAAGTCTGGAAACCCTCATGGGCAGGCTCACGGCCGTGAGGTCATCCACGAGCAGACTGTAGCAGTTACTGTACAAAATCACAATTTTGCGGTTTCTTGTAGCCCGTATTACAGGCTCCCTCACGGGCCATATATGGACCGTGAGGCCTCCCGTGAGCTTGCCCGAACTCATCTTTTAAAGGACTTTGGCTTGGGTTTTCAAGGGGATCTTGAGTTTTCTTCTTAGGGCCTCTCACCACCACCTTCGAATTGTGGAAGAAGAAGCTCTTGGAGGGCGATCTAGGCAAGGATTTGGCGAGGAGAGCAAGGTTTTGGGAAGATTGTACATCCTAGGGCTTACATTTGGAGGTTGAAGACTAGGGAAGCCACCCCTTGGAGTGGCGTCTTTGGAACTTCTCCGGCCTTCATCCTTTGAGGGAGTTCTTCTCATGCCTTTGTTGGTTGTTTTCATGCATTTATTGTTGTATTTAGTGAACATGAGCACTTAAACCCCAAGGTCACCGGATGTAGGTGAACCTTGGGGGTGAACTTGTGATGTTTTGGATGATTTTGTTCTATTTATTGTTTGTGGCTTGTTTGTGATCCATTGTTTGGTGTTTTACAAGCTTGGTATGTATGAGAACTCTATGTATCAAAAGACTTAGAAAATTCTAGGTTGCATGACCATTGCCATGACCATCGGGTATTTGTACCCCTCCACTCCTAGGGTTTAGTACTCTTTTGTATTGTAACCCTAGTTTGAGAAAACCACTTCACCTTTTGCAATCGTAGGGGTAATCTTGGGCGGTATACGTACCGTATCCAATACCCGTACCGGATTAGGGACCGACTTCCGTGACCATCAGGTTGGCCTAGCCCTATTTTACCCCCTATCTTGCCCTCGTATGTTAGCTTTGGTTATTTACTTATCTAGCTTCTTTGCATTATATTAACAATCTTGAGTTGTATCGGTCAAACAACATTGTAAAAGGGAAGTAAGGGTAGCTTCTTGGGCCCCAGGGAATACGACCCCTGTGTCACGCACAGGGTATTACTTGACGACCCGTGCACTTGCGGGATAGCACTCATGAAGTTTTTGGCGCCGCTGCCGGGGACCCACGAGAAATACTCGGAAAACTTTGCGCGTGTTGATTTGACCATTTTCTTGTTCCATGTTTTGTTTTGTATATATACTGATCACTTCTAATCCTTATCTTCTTTAGCTTCTTAATTCATTCATCTTAGTTGTGTTTATATTTCCCCTTGTGTCTTACTATGTTTCCACCTAGTGATCGGACTAATTGCATGTTTTCACAGGAGCCATACCCATACTACTTGAACACTGGAACTTCATTGGATCATCCAAACCTTTTTTATGATCATTGGAAAAGGCAGTATTGTGATGACTCACCCAACGCAACCCTGGAAAACCGAAACTCTGACTTCCTGCTACAATAGTATTCGCTAACAGAAAGAGTGAACAGTGTTGGGTATTCTTGCTCTCCGAACTACCAGCCTGCCCCCATCGATGATTGGTCGAAAAACAATTCAGATGGGTACTTTGGGTCATTAACTCTGGTCGAACGAGGTACTGATCAATCATGTTCAGACAGCTCCGATGGAACGGATTATACACAAAATGGGGATTCGATTGCTATTGAAGCAGAGATCCATGCTTTGGACGATAGTTCAGGGAGTGATTGCTCATCTGATTTGGAGGATCGAAGGGGTGAGAAGAATGATTTAAGAAATTATGGAAGATTGATTTCATCACTTGAAGAACCTCCTGAATTAGAGCTAAAACCACTTCCTGCTCATTTGGAATATGCTTTCTTGGGGGAAGATTCTACACTCCGAGTTATCATTGTATCCGTTTTGATAGGGCAACAGAAAGATAAACTTTTAGATGTACTCAGGAGGCACAAGAAGGTAATTACTTGGAAGATCGCTGATATAAAGGGGATTAATCCATCTTTTTGCACTCACAAAATTCTCATGGAAGACAATCACAAACCAGTGGCAATACCCCAATGAAGGTTGAATCCCAACATGAAGGAGGTATTAAGGAGTGAAGTCATTAAGCTTCTTGATGCGGGTATCATCTATCCTATCTCCGATAGTGCATGGGTAAGTCCAGTTCAAGTGGTACCAAAGAAAGGAGGCATTACAGTTGTAACTAATGAGAAAAATGAACTCATCCCTGCCAGAACAGTCACAGGTTGGAGGGTTTGCATTGACTACAGGAAACTTAATGATGCCACAAGAAAAGATCATTTCCCTTTGCCCTTCTTCGATCAGATGCTCGAGCGGCTTGCAAGACACGCTTATTATTGTTTTCTAGATGGCTTCTCTGGATATTTTCAGATTTCCATAGCTCCAGAAGATCAGGAGAAGACCACTTTTACCTGTCCTTATGGCACATTTGCTTACAGGCGGATGCCTTTTGGGCTCTGTAATGCCGCGGCCACTTTCCAAAGATGCATAATGGCTATTTTTGAAGACATGGTGGAAGACATTATGGAAGTTTTCATGGATGACTTCTCGGTTTTCGGTGATTCTTTTGAACTCTGCCTCAAAAACCTTCAACGGGTATTAAACAGATGTGAGGAGACAAATTTTGTGCTCAGCTGGGAGAAATGCCATTTTATGGTAAAAGACGGCATAGTTCTTGGACATAAAATTTCAAAACATGGGATCGAGGTGGACGGAGCTAAGATTGCCACTATCGAGAAACTTCCACCTCCTACTTCAGTGAAAGCAATCAGAAGCTTCTTGGGACATGCCGGTTTCTACAGAAGGTTTGTGCAAGATTTCTCATCCATTGCCCGACCCTTAACAAAGCTGTTGGAAAAGGATGCCCCTTTCGAATTCACTAGTGAATGTATGCACGCCTTCTTGGCACTCAAACAGAAACTAATTGAGGCACCCATTATAGTTTCACCTGACTGGAATTTGCCGTTCGAGCTAATGTGTGATGCTAGTGACTATGCTGGTGGTGCAGTGCTTGGACAGCGAAGGGATAAACATTTCCATCGAATCTATTATGCAAGCAAAACGTTGAATGATGCTCAAGAGAACTATACCACTACTGAGAAGGAATTACTGGCAGTGGTCTTCGCATTTGACAAATTCAGGTCCTACTTGGTGTTATCCAAAGTAATTGTTTACACAGACCATTCCGCCCTAAAATATCTGTTGAACAAGTCGGATGCCAAGCCTCAACTAATCCGCTGGGTGCTACTTCTTCAAGAATTTGATTTAGAGATAAGAGACAAAAAAGGGGCAGAAAACTTAGCTGCTGATCACCTCTCCCGCCTTGAGGGTCCTGATGATGATACGGTAGAAAGGAAGGAGATTAATGACTGATAAGTGCTTGTGTTATAGTATCGCGAAGCGCTATTATCTTACATTAAGCATACCTTTTATCAGGTTTTATCACTAAATGTGTGCATTTGTGTTCTCTTGTGCATTGAAGGTATTGTGGAGCCTAATTGGAGAAAAAGAATGAAATTAGGTCGCGTTCGCCAACGTTGGGATGTTCTCGGACCAAGCAAGGAACGAAGCACGTATTTGGACTTGTGGATGTGTGCCAACCTCTTTTGGAGGGGCACAAAGGCAGTCACATTCACAACAAGTCCAATCCGTGTTACTTAGGAGAATCTCGCGAAAGAAGAAGACTTGAAGCAATCGGCGCGACCTACCGTTGCTTGTGTGCCCAAGTAATGGCCTCGATGAAGAATAATGGACCCGGGAGGCGTTTCGGCAAGTTACCAAGCCTGTTCAGCTGAAGATTAGTGTTCCAGAGAAGTCACACGGGCGTGTGGAAATTCCACACGGCCGTGTGAGCCATTTTCCAGCCAGACAGAGAAGTCACACGGGCGTGTGGAAATTCCACACGGCCGTGTGTTTTGCGATTTCAGCCATCCAGTGAAGACACACGGGCGTGTGGAAATTCCACACGGCCGTGTGAAATTAATTTTTCAGCCGAGACAGAAGCTTCACACGGGCATGTGGAAATTCCACACGCCCGTGTGAATCCCCCGATAAGTCCAATTTTAAAGCCGCGATTCAACAATATAAAAGGGGATTTTTGCAACCTTTGAGAGATCTTTTTCGACCTATCTTTTCCCCAACTTTCTGGAGCGCGGCTAGGGTTTCGGAGAGGATTTCGTGGAGGTTCTAGCGCGTCGTCGGAATCGATTTCAAGGTTCGACGTTTGCACAAGACCACGGCCACACCAATTCGAGGGGGTTTTTCATTGATGTCTATGTTTTATGCTTTATTTCTCACGTTGATGAACATGTATAGCTCTATGAGGAGCTAAACCCCTCGTGGGGTATTCGGACTTGTAAACTTTAGGGTTTCTTATGTTTCTTTGACATTGATTATTATGCTTTCCATCGTTGATGAATAAAATTGAGTTTTTAATCTTGATTATCCTTTCATATTGTTTTCCCTTAAACGTGACATTAGGGTTGAGAGCAATCTAGGCTTTCCTTTGGAGGTGTGACAACTCTTATAGGATTAGACTACTCAAGATTAAAGAGGGTTGAGAGGGAGAGTTGTGAGGTAGCAATGTACCCCTTTCCCCTTCGATGTGATTTCTCCCTACCTCCGATTCCTTGATTTAATAGCGGTCGAAATAGAGTGAAGCAATAGGTAGATAAACTCCCCTAGGGCTTAGTTACGCAAGTAATAGAGTGGAGGGTTGTAGTGAATCCTATTTGCTGGGGCTCAATCTAGACTAGGGTTCTTCCACCTGGACCAAAGGGTTAGAATTACGTATAGGAATAGGTTTAATCATTAGGAATCCCTAGAGCATAATGCAACTCCACATAGTGTGAGGTTTAGGCAGATGGACTCCCCAGGGGCTTAGTCATCTAGGTGACAGAGTGAAGGGTGTTGTGAATCCTAATACCGGGCATAGTGTTGGAGTTAGTCACGGTTGTCCTTAGGTTTGGGACCGTGAGTCTTAGGATATCCTCGACTCAATTGACATCAATAGGAGAGTATAATATTATAGTCGTGCACTTGAAACATAGACCCTAGAGGTAGCTTGTCCGGATACCCCCTTTTACTCATTGTTAGTCCTTCTCGATTTTCCTACTTGCACTTCTTTCTTCCATCTCTCTACTTAGTTTATTGCTTTGCATTATTTTCACTCATCAATCTTATTATCGTTCTCCGTATTCTGCATAGCTTAATTAGTGAAACCTTATATTCTATCTCCCTATTCCCTGTGGATTCGACTACCTTCTCACCAAGGTAAATTTATTACTTCGACAAACCCGTGCACTTGCGGGATACACGCAAGGGGTCGTGTCAAGTTTTTGGCGCCGTTGCCGGGGAATAGGCGTTTTAGATATTTGTTTTTCACTATTTTAGCTATTCACTTCGCATTCTATTTCATATTTTCTTTACCTATCATTGTTCTTATTTTTCTTTTATTTGTTTTCGGCTCCAGGTTATGACCCGTGGGAACCCTTCAATACTTGTTGAAGGAGACCCAGACATTGGAAGAAGAACACATCGTAAAGGGAAAGAACCTGCACAAGAAGCATCAAATCAAGCCGATATTGAGACAGAAGGGTCAGAGACAATGGCAGAACAGAACGAGCAGCAGTGAACGTTGTCCGATTTTGCTAGACCCGCAGTTATGGGGACCCAATCAAGTATCGTGAGGCCCCCAATTACAGCAATGAATTTCGAATTGAAGCCGTCGTTCATTCAGATGTTGCAACAGTCCGCACAGTTTAATGGGTTAGCTGATGAAGACCCTAATAGTCACTTAGAAAATTTCTTGGAAGTGTGTGACATGTTGAAGATAAATGGAGTGACGGACGATGCAATTCGATTGAGAGCCTTCCCATTTTCATTGAAAGGAAAAGCAAGGCATTGGTTGCACTCATTACCTAGAGCCTCCATTACTACGTGGGAGGAAATGGCCGAGGCATTCTTGGCTAGATACTTTCCACCGGGGAAATCTGCAAGACTTCGGAATGAGATATCTTCCTTTGTACAGATGGAATTGGAGTCTCTATTCGAGACATGGGACAGGTTCAAAGAGCTCCTTCGCAAATGTCCGCAACATGGATTTCCGGAGTGGATGATTATTCACACATTTTACAACGGGTTGAATCCGAGTACAAAGCAACTCTTAGATGCGGCGGCCGGAGGGACTCTTGGAAGCAAGACTCCCGGTGAAGCTCGGCACCTTGTAGAGGAGATGGCTATGAATAGCTATCAATGGAACTCAAGAGATAGAAAAAAGGTTGCCGGAATTCATGAAGTTGATGCGGTTACATCGTTGGCAGCACAAGTGGAATCGTTAAGTAAGAAGCTAGATGCTCTAGCTTGGCCAAGAGTTGCGGCCATCACTACTTGTAACGGTTGTGGGGGAGGACATGCTTCAAGCGATTGTCCTATTGCTATTGGAGGCACTAGTGCGGTAGAGTAGGCCGATTTTGTGGGGAATTCATATCGAGGACAAGGCCAAGGCAACCCGTATAGTGGTACATACAATCCGGGATGGAAAAACCATCCGAACTTCTCTTGGAGCAATCAAGGACAGTCACAACAGAACAAAAATAGTGCACCACCGGGATTTCAAAGTCAACAAGCTCCGAATTTAGAAAGCCGAGTGACCGGGTTGGAGGGAAAGATGACTGACCTAGAGAGAGCCCTCACACGGTTCGTTTCTTCTTCGGACGCAAGGTTCCAATCGGTGGAAGCTACTCTTCGTAATCACACCGCCTCCGTACACAACTTGGAGAACCAAGTAGGGCAAATTGCGAAGACTTTGGCGGAGAGACCTCAAGGTAGTTTGCCTAGTAATACGGAGACCAACCCAAGAGAACAACTAAAGGCAATTACCTTGAGAAGTGGTAAGGAGGTTGAGGGACATCTCCCTCTTGAGAAGACTAAGGACTCACCCGAAGTCGTGGAAATAGAGGATGGAGCACCAAAGGAGAAAGAGGTGGCACCCCCACCTTACAAGCCGAGAATTCCCTATCCTTCACGATTGAAGAATGACCAAGACAATGAGCAATACAAGAAATTTCTGGGTGTCTTCAAGCAATTGCACATCAACATTCCATTCACGGAAGCATTAGCCCAAATGCCCAAGTACGCGAAGTTCTTAAAAGACCTCTTGACCAATAAGAGGAAGTTAGAGGAAAGTGCATCCGTCATCCTCGATGCAAACTGTTCGGCAGTGCTACAGAAGAATATGCCAAGCAAGAGGAAGGACCCCGGAAGTTTTATCATACCGTGCAATATTGGTGATATGGGTGAGGAGATGGCACTAGCCGACTCGGGGGCAAGCATCAATGTCATGCCCTACACGTTCTTCCAAAAGCTAGGCTTGGGCGAGCCTAGACCTACCCAGATGACACTTCAGCTTGCGGATAGATCGGTGAGGTATCCGAGGGGTATTGTTGAAGATGTGTTGGTGAAAGTGGATAAGTACATTTTCCCGGTCGACTTTGTAGTGCTCGATGTAGACGAGGATGTCGAGGTGCCGCTGATCCTTGGGAGGCCGTTCTTGCGCACTTCCAAAGCTTTGATAGACATGGACGGTGGAGAGCTCACACTTAGGGTTGGGGACGACAAGCTCACTTACCGCCTCGCCGAAGCCATGCGACATTCTCTTGATTTTGATGATGCTCTATATTATCTTGATGTCACTGATGATTGCATTGATGAATATATGCAGGATATGTTTAACCCGGATCCGTATGAAGGGTGGCCGGATCAAGACATGGAGACTGAAGAGGAAGAAGTGCTCGCGCTTGTTTCAGTTGAAACAGACATCAAGAAGGAGAAGGAGCTTAGAAAGAAAGTCCTTCGGAGATTGAAGAGGTCGAGACATCGCCACAAAAAGAACCCCAACAAGAAAGGGGATGAGCAGTCACGAAGTAAGGGTGTTTCACCCATGTGTGGTCACAAACTCGATAATTCTCCCTCTACCTTGCAACGATTATGCAATGCTTGCTTTCAAATTATAGGGAAGAGGGCAAATTCCACTCATGAACCTCCGTAAGGTAAGACAGGTACGTCAAGCTAAGTGACGTTAAACAAGCGCTTCTTGGGAGGCAACCCAAGCGTTTTGCAGTTTTTCTAGGACCTAGTTTAGTTTTAGGGTTGAATAAAAGTCTTAGCAATGGTGTCCCAATTTTCATGTGCATATGCTGAGTTTGCATGTGGATTTTCGATTATTTACGTGTGCCTTAACGTTAATTGACGAAGTTTGAGTCGGTTGAGTGTGTTTTCGATGGTCTCTGGTCGTGTTTTTATGGTTTATACAAGCTCTAAGTGTTTTAAAAAGAATTTCTGAATTTTTCTGAGAGTCTGTAGAATTTTCTAAGTAAACCAGAGAAAACACATGGCCGTGTGGAATTAACACACGGCCGTGTGTTACCAATTGGAGCTCAACCAGAGAAGGCACAGGGGCGTGACTTTGCCCCTGTGAAAAATTCAGAAGGGGCACACGGCCGTGTGGAATTAACACACGGCCGTGTGAAATTTCGCAGAACTTCAACTCTTTTCCAGAGAGTCCACAGGGGCGTGTGGATGCCCCTGTGAGTGCTACTGTGCTAACGCACACGGCCGTGTGTTAATTCCACACGGCCGTGTGAAAATTCTGCAGGAATTCCCTATCATCCTGAGAAACCACAGGGGCGTGTGTGAGCCCCTGTGGGAGAGCTTGTCAAGGCACACGGCCGTGTGGATTATTCACACGGCCGTGTGAAATACTTAGCGTTTTTCGGGCAAGTCAGAGAGACCACAGGGGCGTGTGTTGGCCCATGTGGCCGGCCTTGTGTCTTGGCCAAGTTGGGCACACGGCCGTGTGGAATTAACACACGGCCGTGTGAAAATTTTAAGAGACCTTCTGTATTTTCCCGTGAATCCACAGGCCCGTGTGGGTGGCCCTGTGTATATCCCTGTGGAGGCACACGGCCGTGTGGAATTAACACACGGCCGTGTGAAGTAGTTCAGAGAGTGACCAGAGTGCGCACAGGGGCGTGTGTTGGCCCCTGTGAACCCTAATTTCTGAGGCACACGGCCGTGTGGTTACTTCACACGGCCGTGTGAAGTTCCAGAACTTCAAAAGCCGCGCGTTTTTCTTATAGAAATCACTTGTGCCTCTTCCTTCTCCACTCTAAACTTCTCTCCTACCCTCTCTATCACTTCCCCGACTTTCTCTGAGGTTTTTGAAGGAATTTGTTCGAGTTTTCCGGCCGTATTACTTTGTTTTTCATCTCCACCGCCGGTGAGACCTTCAATACCTTTTTCTTCGTCAATTCTTGATTCAATTCGTTCTTTTATACAATTTTGCTTGGTTTGAATGTTTACATTACATACGAGCATGCTTAGAATGAAATTAGAACGAATTTAGATGTAAATTGTGGATTTTTAACCCCACGGCCGTGATGCTTTGCCCGTCAGAAACTCCACACGGGCGTGTGGAATTAACACACGGCCGTGTGGATTTCTGCAGATTGGTTATTTTTGAACTGTTTTTGATTGTTTTCTTTTCCAATCTTACAGGAATGTCTTCTAGACCCAGGAAATCGACAGGGAAGCGCCCACGTGAGCCCACACCTCCTCCAGCAGAGACAGAGTTCAGTATAGCCGAGCATCAGGTTCTGTTCGAGCGTTTATCAGGACTCCGTTTTGGACAGACGAGATATTTGGATTTGAGTATAGTGAGGAGTATTCAGGGGGGAGACAGCGTCGCAGATGAGATTAGCGAGCTGCTCTCAGTCGGTAGCTGGGAGAGATTGATGGTTATCCGGGACTCGGTGATCCGACCGCTCACCTTAGAGGTCCTGGCGTCGTTTGAGTTCGACCGGGGGTACAGCAGTTTCACTGAGGGCACCACAGTTCAGTTCAGAGCCCTCGGTCGACATTACAGCCTCAGTATGAGCCAGTTTTCGATTGGGATGGGTCTATATATTGAGGCGTACACTGAGACAGAGGAGTACTCATTGCTCCCCACAGACTACCCGGGTACCGTGACACCGCAGCAGGCGTATAGCAGACTTTGTGGTCAGGGTCAGTACGAGCCGGGTGTCTCCAAGGCTTCATGCCTTTCTCGACCTGCCTATAGATGTCTACACGCAGTTATGAGCAGATCAATTAGTGGCAGGGGAGACAGTACTGGTGTTCTGAGTCGCCAGGAGCTCCTCTACTTGTATTCGATGGTGGAGAGTGAGCCACTCCACCTGGGGCACATTGTGGCCGACTACATTCGCCATCAGGGCCAGTACCCCAGGGTAGGAGTTATCTTTGCAGGCCCCTACATCACCAGACTTCTCATTGGCCTGGGGCTCAGAGATGGAGTCAGGGGAGCAGAGAAGACGAGTGTACCAGCTCCCCTGGGCACAGATACCTTGAGGATGATGGGTATGATCCGCAGAGGAGGATCAGGGACGTATACCTGGATTATACCCCATACAGAGGAGGGCGAGGGATCCCGGGCAGCATTGGAGCCACCCCCGCAGGACACAGAGACCGAGGCACCCACCACCGCGCCGGAGCCACCTCCGGTGTGGATGTTTTCACCGTCTCGAGGCCAGGACAGACTGGAGCGCCTCGAGAGCGTAGTGGGGATCCTACAGACCGAGGTGGCCGAGGTTAGGGCCACACAAATTACACAGCACCAGGAGGTGATGGCGCAGTTCCAGAGCTTGCGACAGACCTTCGAGCAGATTGTCGCCTCCTCCTCCTTCGTGGTCCGACCTCGAGTGTCCACTCCACCACCTCCATCTCCATCAGCACCAGCAGCTCCAGCATCACCAGCAGATCCAGAGCCTCCAGCAGCACCAGAGGCCACCATTCAGGACACCGACACTGAGGCGTCTTAGATTTTAGATTCTTTTCTTTTATTAGTCATTTCTGTATATCTTTACTTTATTTTGGACTTGTAGTACTCAGAAAGGATTCTCCTTCTGAGTATAGCTTTCATTTTGTTTTTTCTTTTTATCTCGAGTTGTATTCATTGCTTTACATTTTATATACTCGAGTTTTATTGAGCTTTACTGAACCCTCGTTTATGTGTGCGCAAATGGTCTTGGATGTAAGGATTTTGAGGAATAGTCATTGACACGGTCATGAAATCGTGTGTGCTCCACGAACCATTGAGACTCAACTCTCAATGACCTAGCTTCATCAAACGCAACACTTGGAGTTCAGGGGAGTAATGTTTCAATTGCCACTTCCACACTAATTGCTTTTATCGTTTTCACTTATTATTGTGCTTACATGCGTACATTGAGGACAATGTACATCTTAAGTGTGGGGGGGGGGGAGTTCACATTGCACACACCTTTACTTATGCGTTCAATTGCTTATGCTGATGTAGCCTATGGCGGTTCACCTCAGTTGCAACGGTTGTATTCTTATAGTTTAGGACATTTTTCAACATTGTATCCTATCATACTCTAGTTTTCACTTGAATTTTAGGGAATTTTTGCTCGAATCATCTTAGTACACAACTTACTCTTGGAATCTTTTGGAAACTCAATCTTGAAGTTTTTAAGAACAAGTTTATCGTTGTTCTTAGTTTCACTTTGGAAAATGCATATATAAAAAAAAAAAAAAAGTGGAAAAATGAATATATATATATATATATATATATGAGTTTGTAAGTATTAGCTTTGTTTTAATTATGCATTTGGGGTGGCAAGAGCTACCTCCTATGAAGTATGCAGCTACTCTCATAAGTCGGATACAAGTTATGCCCTAATGAGAGAAAGAGCTATCTCATGGGATGCGTGAAAGCTACTACCCCGGTAGAAAGAGCTACCTCCTCGAAAGAGTGAAAGCCACCTTTGGCGGCCGCCTAGGAAAGGGCTACCTTCAAGGATGTGTGAAGCTACTACTTCCACCACTATTTTTTGTTTTTGTATATAAATAAGTCCTTTCTAACCAAAGTTTGAGGAGTACTCGTTGGTTCTCTTGAGTAAGATCGCACACACTAACACATTTTCGAGTTTTCATCCTTTTGATTCGAGTTTTTAGCTAGAGCATTGGTAACCTTATGCAATGTTTTGAGTTCCCCTTACTTGTAGAATGCTTCTTTTGCATACTTTTGGTGAACCTAAGGCCAAGCACTTTCAATTGTTCTTCCCAAGTACTTTCACGTTCTATTTTGCTTGAGGACAAGCAAAAGCTTAAGTGTGGGGGGGTTTGATAAGTGCTTGTGTTATAGTATCGCGAAGCGCTATTATCTTACATTAAGCATACCTTTTATCAGGTTTTATCACTAAATGTGTGCATTTGTGTTCTCTTGTGCATTGAAGGTATTGTGGAGCCTAATTGGAGAAAAAGAATGAAATTAGGTCGTGTTCGCCAATGTTGGGATGTTCTCGGACCAAGCAAGGAACGAAGCACGTATTTGGACTTGTGGATGTGTGCCAACCTCTTTTGGAGGGGCACAAAGGCAGTCACATTCACAACAAGTCCAATCCGTGTTACTTAGGAGAATCTCGCGAAAGAAGAAGACTTGAAGCAATCGGCGCGACCTACCGTTGCTTGTGTGCCCAAGTAATGGCCTCGATGAAGAACAATGGACCCGGGAGGCGTTTCGGCAAGTTACCAAGCCTGTTCAGCTGAAGATTAGTGTTCCAGAGAAGTCACACGGCGTGTGGAAATTCCACACGGCCATGTGAGCCATTTTCCAGCCAGACAGAGAAGTCACACGGGCGTGTGGAAATTCCACACGGCCGTGTGTTTTGCGATTTCAGCCATCCAGTGAAGACACACGGGCGTGTGGAAATTCCACACGGCCGTGTGAAATTAATTTTTCAGCCGAGACAGAAGCTTCACACGGGCGTGTGGAAATTCCACACGGCCGTGTGAAGCCCCCGATAAGTCCAATTTTAAAGCCGCGATTCAACAATATAAAAGGGGATTTTTGCAACCTTTGAGAGATCTTTTTCGACCTATCTTTTCCCCAACTTTCTGGAGCGCGGATAGGGTTTCGGAGAGGATTTCGTGGAGGTTCTAGCGCGTCGTCGGCATCGATTTCGAGGTTCGACGTTTGCACAAGACCACGGCCACACCAATTCGAGAGGGTTTTTCATTGATGTCTATGTTTTATGCTTTATTTCTCACGTTGATGAACATGTATAGCTCTATGAGGAGCTAAACCCCTCGTGGGGTATTCGGACTTGTAAACTTTAGGGTTTCTTATGTTTCTTTGACATTGATTATTATGCTTTCCATCGTTGATGAATAAAATTGAGTTTTTAATCTTGATTATCCTTTCATATTGTTTTCCCTTAAACGTGACATTAGGGTTGAGAGCAATCTAGGCTTTCCTTTGGAGGTGTGACAACTCCTATAGGATTAGACTACTCAAGATTAAAGAGGGTTGAGAGGGAGAGTTGTGAGGTAGCAATGTACCCCTTTCCCCTTCGATGTGATTTCTCCCTACCTCCGATTCCTTGATTTAATAGCGGTCGAAATAGAGTGAAGCAATAGGTAGATAAACTCCCATAGGGCTTAGTTACGCAAGTAATAGAGTGGAGGGTTGTAGTGAATCCTATTTGCTGGGGCTCAATCTAGACTAGGGTTCTTCCACCTGGACCAAAGGGTTAGAATTACGTATAGGAATAGGTTTAATCACTAGGAATCCCTAGAGCATAATGCAACTCCACATAGTGTGAGGTTTAGGCAGATGGACTCCCCTGGGGCTTAGTCATCTAGGTGACAGAGTGAAGGGTGTTGTGAATCCTAATACCGGGCATAGTGTTGGAGTTAGTCACGGTTGTCCTTAGGTTTGGGACCGTGAGTCTTAGGATATCCTCGACTCAATTGACATCAATAGGAGAGTATAATATCATAGTCTTGCACTTGAAACATAGACCCTAGAGGTAGCTTGTCCGGATACCCCCTTTTACTCATTGTTAGTCCTTCTCGATTTTCCTACTTGCACTTCTTTCTTCCATCTCTCTACTTAGTTTATTGCTTTGCATTATTTTCACTCATCAATCTTATTATCGTTCTCCGTATTCTGCATAGCTTAATTAGTGAAACCTTATATTCTATCTCCCTATTCCCTGTGGATTCGACTACCTTCTCACCAAGGTAAATTTATTACTTCGACAAACCCGTGCACTTGCGGGATACACGCAAGGGGTCGTGTCAATGACGCATTCCCTGGAGAGCAACTTTGCAGCATTCAGGTGATAGCAAAAGATGAGACTCCATGGTTTGCCGATATTGCAAATTATCTTGCGGCAAAAACTTTTCCCAAATGGCTCACTTCACAACAAAAGAAAAAGTTCTTCTCTGAGCTGAAGTATTATACCTGGGAGGACCCATACTTATTCAGGATTTGCTCTGATCAGGTTGTCAGGAGATGTGTCTCGAAAATGGAAGGTCAAGACATTCTAAGGCATTGTCATTTTGGGCCAACAGGAGGTCACTATAGTGGGAATCGAACAGCTAAAAAGGCCCTCGATGCTGGATTCTATTGGCCAACTATTTTTCAAGATGCCCAGGCATTGGTGCAGTATTGTGACAGATGCCAGCGAACAAGTAATATCTCAAAAAGGGAAGAAATGCCACAATCGTGGAATCAAGCGTGCAAGGTGTTTGACGTTTGGTGTATAGATTTTATGGGCCCATTCCCTAGCTCCCAGGGTAACAAGTATATTCTTGTAGCAGTGGATTATGTCTCTAAGTGGGTGGAAGCGCGTGCCTTTCCATCATGTGACGCAAGAGTTGTGGTGAAATTCTTAGAAAAATTATTTTCCCGATTCGGGACACCTAGAACAATCATCAGTGACTGGGGCACCCACTTTTGCAACTCACAATTCGAGAGAGTCTTGAAACGGTATGGGGTGTCACACCATGTTTCAACTGCTTATCATCCCCAAACTAGTGGCCAGGTTGAGAATTCAAATAGAGAGCTGAAGCGAATCCTAGAGAAAACAGTCAATCATCACCGGCGGGATTGGGCAGACCAACTTGATGATGCACTGTGGGCTTTTAGAACCGCTTTTAAGACACCTATTGGGTCCACTCCTTACCGATTGGTCTTTGGGAAGGCATGCCATCTACCGGTTGAATTGGAGCATAAGGCCTATTGGGCCATAAAGCAACTTAATGTCGATCCTCATCTTTGTGGTCGAAAAAGAAAGCTCCAATTAAACAAGTTAGAGGAATGGCGATCCTTGGCTTATGACACATCTGTGAAATATAAAGAAAGGATGAAGGAATATCATGACCGACACATCAAGCAAGCCAAGTGCTTCCAACCCGAGGACCAAGTGTTACTATTCAATGCAAGATTGAAGTTATTCCCCGGGAAATTAAAGTTATGATGGCATGGCCCCTACACCGTAACTCAAGTGTTCCCTCATGGCGCCATCGAAATAACTCACCCACAAAATGGAACCTTCAAAGTCAATGGCCACCGCTTGAAGCACTACTTTTCGGGTAACAATGCATCATCAAAGGTTGGAGGTAAATTTCCTCCTTTTGTCCCACCATGATTGTTGAGGTAAAACATGTCAAGCTAACAACGTTAACCAAGTGCTTCTTGGAAGGCAACCCAAGTTTAAATTCATTGTAATTTCATTCTTTTGTGTTTGAGTGTTTGTGCTTCTCTTTTTCGTATTTTTGTTGTGTCTTAGCATGTTAGCTCCCTAGGGTTTGTTCTTGTGTGCTCTTATTGTTCATCGTTTTGCTTAATTCATATATGCATGCTTGTATGTTGTTGTGAGTTGTCTAATGATTAGGTTTCATGAGATTCATGTTTTGATTGCTTTCATGCTTTATTTGGCTTTAATTTGAGTGTTTTTGAGCTTTGGAGGAGTGTTCTTCAATGCTAAATCGAGTTGAGAACAAATTTTTGTTCACAAGTGTGCCTTTAAGCAAGGGAAAGAACCCTTGCGAGCAAGCTCACAGCCGTGAGCTTGCCCGCAAGCCAAACAGAGAGCACTCACGGCCAAGCTCACGCCCGTGAGCTTGGCCCGTGAGCCAAACAGAGGGCACTCACGGCCAAGCTCACGGCCGTGAGCTTGGCCATGAGCCAAACCGAGAGCTCTCACGGGTGAGCTCACGCCCGTGAGCTCACCCGTGAGGCTTTTCGGGGCTTAAGTGTTTAAGCCTCACTTGGCCTTTCATTCTATTCATCATCCTCTCCACTTGACACTCTCACTTCCCTCTCATTTCTCCTCCATTTTCTTCCATTTTTCTTGCTTTAAATCACTCTCACTCTCCTCTAAAAACATTTGGTGCTTAAAATTTGAAGAAAAACCACTCTTTTGGCCGGATTCAACTCAAGTTTCACCCCAAAAACCCTAGGTTTTGAGGTGAGTTTTTGATCTCATGAACTTGGTATTTCCATGGTTGTGTGGGCTGATTTTCTCGTGGTTTATTCTCTCCTTGGCTTCTACAAGCTTGTATTATTGTTTTGGAATGATTGTATTTTGAGATCATCAAGATTTCAAACAAGGTTCTTGAAAAAAATTTCGGAATTACTGTAGCACTGAGAATTTTTCATGATTCCTTCATTTTTCAAGACTTTTGTTGCTTGTAGCTTGTCTAATTGAGCTTCCATTAATTTTGTAGGATGAGAACTAAGAAGGTTGCCTACAAGAGAGCCCAGAATGACCCTCCTCCGCCTCACGAGCAACCTAGGTTTAAGAAAGAAGAACATAAGAATCGATTTGCGCTTCTTTCGCGCAAGAACTTTGGGACGATAAAGAAGATTGATTGGGATGTTTTAAAAACCCTGGGTTTGGATGAAACAATTTTGGAGCTCATCACACACGACGGTTGGGATAAATTATTCTCCATTGACGAACCCACATACAAGGAATTAACTCTTGAAGTGTTAAGCACCTTTGAAATCTATCACTTCAATCCATTTTCTCCCCAACCCGGATATGTGTCATTTCGTGCCTTCGGGAAGAGCCACAGAGTCACTCAAGATCAATTGGGCATTTACATGGGATTCTACACAGAAGCATTCACCCAAAGGCCGGAATTCAAGGATTTAGGCAGGGATTTCCCTTATCCCGTGACCAATGTTACATATTGGAACACTATTGCTAACCGGTCACGTACCAAGAAGGCCTCCCAGTTGAAAGACCCCGCCCACAGATACATTCACGCCCTATTGACTCGGAGCATTGGGGGTCGATTGGATTCTACCAGGGTAGTATCACGCACGGACTTACTGATGTTGTACAGCATTATACAGCGGTACCCCCTCCACATGGGTCATTTGGTCGCCGATGTCTTTGCCCACCAAGGCAAGTTTGTCCGCCTGGGATCCACTTACGCTGGGCCCTACATCACACGCTTGATAAAGGGTATGGATCTTCTTGAGGGAACCCAGGGCATGACAGTTGTGGGTGCAGTTGTCCCACTCAGCTTGAAGACATTGGTATGCATTGGTATTGTTGAGCGGCGGGGCAATTGATAAGTGCTTGAATATACATGTTTTACCGACTTGTTTTACATACATTGAGCATCATTTTACCATTGATTATGTCTCATAAAGTGTATTTTGGTGTTCTTTTATGCAATTAGGTTGTGGAAGTGTTAAAGGAGGAAAAGGAAGCAAAGATGGGTTATAAAGACGTATTGTTGGGAGCTTTTGTACAACACAAGTGTCAAGGCACAAGAGGGGATCATGCACATGAGGGTGTGTGCCAACTTCCTGAAGAATTCAAGATGATTTGTGTGATGGAAGGGCACAAAGGCAGTCACACCTTCATGTCCCAACTCGTGTGAAGATAGTTAAAGCTCTCAAATGATGATTCGAAGAAGAAGAAGTCTTATAACTCACCACATGGACGTGTGCCCGACCATGTGGCCTCAAGATGAGAGAGTTTGGATCATGTTTATGAAGAGTACTGTAGCAAAAACACTGTTCATTTCACTGTAGCAGTAATGTAGCAGAATTTACTGTTCACGCGACCGCGTCAAAATCCCACGCGACCGCGTGGGATCTCACGTGGTCGCGTGAAGACACGTGACTGGCGCGATTCAAACTTATAAATAGGCCGTTTCGCCGATTCTTTTGATATCTTTTGTGTGGCTTTTGAGAGGCGAAGCGGCTAGGGTTTGAGGAGGAGGTCTTTGCCGAATTGGAGGGCCGTTCTTCACCAACTTTGATAGTTCTTTCCTCCGTCATAGCATCAAGGGAGTCATTGGCAACCTAGCTTCGGAGAAGGATCCTTCAAGACGTTGAGCGACCCATCAAGGCCATCATCACGAATTCAAGGAGGTTTACTTCCATGGTTTACATTGCTTTTCATTGTGTTTTGTTTTGCTTTGTAATAAGCCCCATGGAGGGCTAAACCCTAGTAGGTATTTGGGCATGTAAACCCTAGGATGATATTGTTTCTATGACCTTTATTATTCTCTCTTAATTTGATGTTTTCTTATTGAGTTCCAATCTTGCATGCCGATTGTATGAGATTTTCGCTTAGCCGTGACACTAGGGTTGAGAATCTATTAGGTTATCCTTTGAGGGTGTGACAACCTCTATAGGATTAGACTACACAAGGTTAGAGAGGGTTGAGAGGGTGAGTCGAGAGGTAGCGAAGCGTCCCCTTTCCCCTCCGGTGTGAACTTCCCTACCTCCATATCCCAAGAGTTAATCACAGTCGAAGTAGAGTGAAGTACTAGGAGATGAACTCCCTTGTAAAGGGTTGAGTGAACCTAGGACTAGGGCTTAACTTAGATTAGGGTTCTTCCACCTGGACCAAAGGGTTAGAACTATAATTAGGGATAGGGTCTTTCACTTGGAATCTCTAGAACTTCATGCAATCCCACATAGTATGAGGCTTAGGAAGATGGACTCCCCTGGGACTTAGTTGACAGGTCAACGAGAGTTAAGGGTCGTAGTGAAACCTAATGCCGGGGTATAATGTTGGGATTAGTCACGGTTGACCTTAGGTTTGGGACCGTGTGTCTTAGGATATCCACGACTCATTAGACATCAATTATAGGGTATAATACTAGTCTTGCACTAGAAGCATTAGTCCTAGGGGGAGCATTGCCCGGGTACCTCATCTTTATTGATTGAGATCTCCCTTTATTTACTCTTCGCCTATTCATCTCTGGTATTAATTTCTATGCACACTAGATCATCACAAAATCACATTAGTCATTAGGCTAGATTGCAGAGAAGAAGTTAGTACTAGTAGCCCTGTTCCCTGTGGATTCGACTACCCACTCGCCCGGGTAATTATTACTTCGACAACCCGTGCACTTGCGGTACACACACGCAAAAGGGTGTGTCAGCAATACACACAGGATAGTGCGACGCCAGTCTGACCCCGGCCCATCTCATGACACCGAGTCTGAGTCTCGATTCGAGTCCGAGTCGGACGATGCTGTTGCACCCAGGGCACCTCGACATTCGCTGGAGGAGAGATTTGACACTTTCCGTGCTGAGGTCTGCGAGCAGTTGCAGATGTTGACTGCTTCGGTGAGCCACCTTGAGACCGCCACCGCCGACATTTTAGCGTTCTTGCGCAGCTCGTCATCATCAGTCGGCACCACCTCGGCGGCCACCACTTGTGCAGCACCGTCATTCCCTTCTGGCCCTTAGACTCACGTTGCATGCTTGCTATGTTGCTTTGTTGTTTTTATTCCTGTTTTTGCTACATTTTTTTATTCATGTTGTACTTTGTACTCTTGAGTTAGCTAGGGCCTCGCCCTGCTAAACTTTTTCTGGGTGTTTTGAGACTTTTGTTATTTGCTCTCTTCTGTTATTCTTAATTTCTGGAGTTGTGATCTATGCTTCTTGTTCTTTCAGGAGAATTGTTACTGAGTTTCACACTCCACGCCCTCAGTATTCTTTCACCCCACCAACCTTAAGGACCACATCACATATTCTTCATCAGTTGTTGGGGAAGTTTCCTTTACTCCATTTACTTGTGCTTACCATGTTTATCCCACCCTGTTCTGCTAATTTATGTACATTGGGGACAATGTATAGCTTTAGGTGTGGGGATATTTTTGTTGGAGTATTTTTATTCTGTGCATGCTTTGATCACCTATGATAGCTATGATTTACATGTTTAGAATTTCCTGGCTTGGTAGAATGATAGTTGTGAGCTGTACCTTTACATGTGCTTGAATGTAGTTCTATTTCACCTTTAGTGCAACCCTATACCTGTACACAATAGCTTCTACCTTGTACACTCCAACCAACCCATTATAATGATTTTGGCATTAAATTGTTAAATTCTATTTTCAATACTCTTTTAAGAGCTTTTGTGTTCCTTTATTATTTCTCTAGCCTATTATGAACTATTGTAGTGGGTTTAGCCAGGGGATTTGAGAGTTAGTCTGTACATATATATTTCTAAAAAAAAAAAAAAGGAGTCTATGACAGTATTCTTCTGCTAGTACAGCATGAATGCGTCTATGTAGACTGTAATCAAGTAGGATGGGTGGCTCTTGTGCCTGGCCAGCATGTGCATCCGTCTGAAAGACTTTTGTGCAGTCTATGTTAGTCGGGGACTCAGTAAAAAAAAAAAAAAAAAAAGTGTGTATATTTGTATATATGTAAGAGTTAAGTATCTTGATTCCCTGGAGCTTGCTACATAGTCACCTCAGTGCTAGAGTCTTGTTCAGGAACTGAAAGACTTTTAACTGAGTATTAAGGATGCTTTTAACATTTTAATGCCATTTTCATTGTATGTGGGGTGAATGGTCATCCTGGGGTAATCCAGGGTGTGGAGGTCAAGGTGGAAGTTAGCACACACTCACGGGGCACTCTAGGAGAAATAGAACTAGTATTACTTGACTATTCATTGATCAGCTCACTTCTTGATTTCTGTCCATTCATGCCTGTGGAGTTCTTTACTTTTGAGCTTGAGGTCGTACATTTAGCCGTTTATCTTCTTGCCCCTGTTCTTCATGTTTGTTTGCTTGGGGACAAGCAAATGCTTAGGCCTGGGGATGTTTGATAAACGTCTAAATGTACGTATTTTATACATATTCTTGCGCATGCCTTTCGTATTTTCTTGATGATTCGATGCCCTTTTGTGGTCTAAATTGTTTTATTTCGTGTTTCAGGTACATTATGTGCTTTGGTGACCCTAATGACGCGATTTGAGCGAAAATTGGCACCGAAACTGTCGTTTTAGGGTCCCAAGTACTGTAGCAATACTGTAGCTGCCGAAGCGCGAAGAGTTGGAAGGAGAATAAAGTCTGGAAACCCTCACGGGCAGGCTCACGGCCGTGAGTTCATCCGCGAGCAGTACTGTATCAGTTTACTGTAGCAGTTACTGTACAAAACCACAACTTTGCGGTTTCTTGTAGCCCGTATTACAGGCTCCCTCACGGGCCATATATGGACCGTGAGGCCACCCGTGAGCTTGCCCGAACTCATCTTTTAAAGGACATTGTCTTGGGTTTTCAAGGGGATCTTGAGTTTTCTTCTTAGGGCCTCTCACCACCATCTTCGAATTGAGGAAGAAGAAGCTCTTGGAGGGCGATCTAGGCAAGGATTTGGCGAGGAGAGCAAGGTTTATGGAAGATTCTACATCCTAGGGCTTACATTTGGAGGTTGAAGACTAGGGAAGCCACCCCTTGGAGTGGCGTCTTTGGAACTTCTCCGGCCTTCATCCTTTGAGGGAGTTCTTCTCATGCCTTTGTTGGTTGTTTTCATGCATTTATTGTTGTATTTAGTGAACATGAGCACTTAAACCCCAAGGTCACCGAATGTAGGTGAACCTTGGGGGTGAACTTGTGATGTTTTGGATGATTTTGTTCTATTTATTGTTTGTGGCTTGTTTGTGATCCATTGTTTGGTGTTTTACAAGCTTGGTATGTATGAGAACTCTAAGTATCAAAAGACTTAGGAAATGCTAGGTTGCATGACCATTGCCCTAGTGTTAGACTCACCAAACTTGGAAGGGAAATACGTATAAATACGCCGGACCATCTGGTATTTGTACCCCTCCACTCCTAGGTTTAGTACTCTTTTGTATTGTAACCCTAGTTTGAGAAAACCACTTCACCCTTTGCAATCGTAGGGGTAATCTTAGGCGGTATATGTACCGTATCCAATACCCGTACCTGACACGACCTTTTGCGTGTGTACCGCAAGTGCATGGCCTTGTCGAAGTAATAAATTTACCTTGGTGAGAAGATAGTCGAATCCACAGGGAATAGGGAGATAGAATATAAGGTTTCACTAATTAAGCTATGCGAAATACGGGAAACGATAATAGGATTGATGAGTGAAAAATAATGCAAAGCAATAAACTAAATAGAAGGATGAAAGTAAGAGGTGCAAATAGGAAAATCGAGAAGGACTTGCAATGAGTAAAAAGGGGGTATCCGGACAAGCTACCTCTAGGATCTATGTTTCAAGTGCGAGACTATGATATTATACTCTCCTATTGATGTCAATTAAGTCGAGGAAATCCTAAGACTCACGGTCAAAAACTTGACACGACCTTTTGCGTGTGTACCGCAAGTGCACGGCCTTGTCGAAGTAATAAATTTACCTTGGTGAGAAGATAGTCGAATCCACAGGGAATAGGGAGATAGAATATAAGGTTTCACTAATTAAGCTATGCGAAATACGGGAAACGATAATAGGATTGATGAGTGAAAAATAATGCAAAGCAATAAACTAAATAGAAGGATGAAAGTAAGAGGTGCAAATAGGAAAATCGAGAAGGACTTGCAATGAGTAAAAAGGGGGTATCCGGACAAGCTACCTCTAGGATCTATGTTTCAAGTGCGAGACTATGATATTATACTCTCCTATTGATGTCAATTAAGTCGAGGAAATCCTAAGACTCACGGTCCCAAACCTAAGGACAACCGTGACTAACCCCAACGCTATGCCTTGGTATTAGGATTCACAACACCCTTCGCTCTGTCACCTAGATGATTAAGCCCCAGGGGAGTCCATCTACCTAAACCTCACACTATATGGGATTGCATTATGCTCTAGGGATTCCTAGTGATTAAACCTGTTCCTACAAAAATAGTTCTAACCCTTTGGTCCAGGTGGAAGAACCCTAGTCTAGATTAAGCCCCAGCATATAGGATTCACTACAACCCTTCACTCTATTGCTTGCGCAATTAAGCCCTAGGGGAGTTTATCTACCTATTGCTTTACTCTATTTTGACCGCTATTAAATCAAGGAATCGGAGGTAGGGAGAAATCACATCGGAAGGGAAAGGGGTACATTGCTACCTCACAACTCTCCCTCTCAACCCTCTTTAATCTTAAGTAGTCTAATCCTATAGGAGTTGTCACACCTCCAAAGGAAAACCTAGATTGCTCTCAACCCTAATGTCACGTTTAAGGGAAAACAATATCAAGAGATAATTAAGATTAAAACTCAATTTATTCATCAACGATGGAAAGCATAATAATCAATGTCAAAGAAACATAAGAACCCTAAAGTTTACAAGTCCGAATACCCCGCGAGGGGTTTAGCTCCTCATAGAGCTATACATGTTCATCAATGTGAAAATTAAAGCATAAAACATAGACATAGATGAAAACCCCCTCGAAGTTGGTGTGGCCGTGGTCTTGTGCAAACGTCGAACCTCGGAATCGATGCCGACGATGTGCTAGAACCTCCACGAAACCCTCTCCGAAACCCTAGCCGCACTCCAGAAAGTTGGGGAAAAGTTCGGTTCCAAGATCCCTCAAAAGGTTGCAAAAATCCCCTTTTATAATGTTGAATCGCGGCTTTAAAATTGGACTTATCGGGGGCTTCACACGGCCGTGTGGAATATCCACACGCCCGTGTGAAGCTTCTGTCTCGGCTGAAAAATTAATTTCACACGGCCGTGTGGAATTTCCACACGCCCGTGTGTCTTCACTGGATGGCTGAAATTACAAAACACACGGCCGTGTGGAATTTCCACACGCCCGTGTGACTTCTCTGGAACACTGGTCTTCAGCTGAACAGGCTTGGTAACTTGCCGAAACGCCTCCCGGGTCCATTGTTCTTCATCGAGGCCATTACTTGGGCACACAAGCAACGGTAGGTCGCGCCGATTGCTTCAAGTCTTCTTCTTTCGCGAAATTCTCCTAAGTAACACGGATTGGACTTGTTGTGAATGTGACTGCCTTTGTGCCCCTCTAAGGGAGGTTGGCACACATCCACAAGTCCAAATACGTGCTTCGTTCCTTGCTTGGTCCGAGAACATCTCAACATTGGCAAACGCGACCTAATTTCATTCTTCTTCTCCAATTAGGCTCCACAATACCTTCAATGCACAAGAGAACACAAATGCACACATTTAGTGATAAAATCTGATAAAAGGTATGCTTAATGTAAGATAATAGCGCTTCGCGATACTATAACACAAGCACTTATCAGTACCGGATTAGGGGCCGACTTCCGTGACCATTGGGTTGTCCTAGTCTAGGGTTTTCTCGGTCCAATTAGCCACTTGCATGTTAGTTCAAGCATCCTACTCACTTTAGTAGCCCCTAATGGAATCCTCATCCGTGACCACTCCTAGCCCTATTTTACCCCGTATCTTGCCCTCGTATGTTAGCTTTGGTTATTTACTTATCTAGCTTCTTTGCATTATATGCACAATCCTGAGTTGTATCGGTCAAACAACATTGTAAAAGGGAAGTAAGGGTAGCTTGTCGGGCCCCAGGGAATACGACCCCTGTGTCACGCACAGGGTATTACTTGATGACCCGTGCACTTGCGGGATAGCACTCATCACCCTCACTCGTATTCATCCTTCGACGGAATTACTGCACGATTGGGGCTGCATTCCCAAACAACCGAACTCACCAATATCACCTCGTGGTGCGGCAGGGTCTGGGCAAGACGGGGCTCCCACCCTCTTCGCGCGCCTTATGATGAGCGAGCGCGCGACTAGCTACAGAGCTAGCACGCGACTCCCTGGCCGCAAGTGCACGGGTGGTCAAGTAATAACATCACAAGGAGGGTCGTATTCCCTAGGGCCCGAGATCTACTATTACTTCCTTTTGGGAGTCACTTTCTAGTCGATCGAAACAAGGTTGAAGCAATATTAAAATAATAAAAACAAGTAAAGAAATGCAAATAAAACAAAGCTCAATCCGGAATAAATTTAGAGACAAAGAAGCCAATAATTGGGGAAGGCCTCCGGCGAGGATTCCCCCGGGAGGAGACTAAATACGAAAGACCATGATAATTATAAAACTAGGGTTGGCTTGGTTTTGGTCCGCTAGACTCGGATGTCGACTACCCCGGAACCTCCGTAGTGTAGGCCTAATCCAGTACGAGTTTCTCTATCCAGAAAAGACCCCTACAATGTCAATGAGAACAAGGAGTCTTGATTAGGGTTAATCTAATGCGCACTCTCGGCTAAATTAACCCTAAATGCGCGGAAGGCTATTAGCACCAGGAAGCTCCGGTGTATTAATACATGAATTCCTCTTTAACTCATCAAGTGACCTAATACAAGCTAGCATCCCGCCAAACAAGTATCATTCAAAATCAATTCTACGGAATCCATCCATTGTAGAATGAGCAACAAGATAATGAATTAAAACCAAACAATCAAACCAACACATTCATTCAAAACAATATAAAGGTCATTCATACAAAGTCTCCTCCCAAGGTTCACCGGGTGCCTGGTGGCCTTGGGAGGTTTAGTTCGACATCAAATAATTAAGGACCTCATCATACAAAGATTCCATCAAACAAAAACAAGAAAAACTCCCTCAAAGATGTCGGCTAAGGTTGATGGTATAGCTCGTCGGATCCGCGCCGGCGAGGCCTATGAAGCTTCTCCACGTCTTCCCCTTCTTCTCTCCTTTAAATCTGCCCAAAAATCCATCCAAATCCCTCCAAAGATGATGAGAATGGTGTATGGTGGAGTGGAGGCCGGGTAGAGAACAACTCTCTTCGAAAAACCCTGAAGAATCCTTATATAATCCCGAGAGCATGCGGGCACTGTGCGGGCCGCACATGCACCCGCACGCTCTTCTGGCCACCCTGTGCGGAGTGGTGTGCGGGCCGCACACTAGGCCGCACAGCTCACTGGCCAGGATGTGTGGCCACTGTGCGGGCCGCACAGTGGCCGCATGTGGCTGAGAGAAACGGCACCGTGTGCGCCGTGTCGGCTTCCGGGGTGCTTCAAGTCTTCATTTCTTCTTCAATCTTCCCCGAAATAACCCGAATACGGTTCGATCACGCGCACTTGGTCCTCAAAGCCATGAAACAAAAATAAAAACATCAAGTGCACAAAATGTCATCGAAAATACACAAAAGTTGCATGAAAGTACAAGAACATCATCGCTAAAGCATGATGTATTTAGGCACTTATCAAATACCCCCCACGTAATCATTTGCTTGTCCCCAAGCAAATGGACATGGAAAACCAGGGATACTGATAAGTGACTAAATACACAACCTTAGGCGAGAAATGAAAATATCATAGCCAAAATGAAACTCAAAATACTAAGCAAAGGCCACTTGAGATCATTCACGCATTCATTGCCCGTGTTGTGCTGTGTGCGTGCAAATCCCCTAGTTCGAAGCCCTGTAGTCCATACAAGGTAGACAGGACCCCGAGGACCACTTCTTGAAGCAATTCATGCCACTTTGTGGAATACGGCATTGAGGTGGTAGAAATACTTCTAGTAGAGTCCTAAGGATCCTTCCTCTTATTTTCGAACAAGTACCGGTCGAATTTTATTTTTCTGTACACAATTGCTTAACTTTTTTTTTCTTTTCCGGGACTAACATGAACTGCAAATCCACATTACCTGGAGCTTTGCACATTCATGTAGACGCGCTCATGTCCTTATAGCTTTTGGCGAGAGGAACACTCTGGTTAGGAGCCAGAACCCCAAGTTACTTCGCTATTAGTGCAGAGGAGCACTGTCCACCCTTTTATTCAACTTTCCCTATTTTTTTTTCGACCGTATTGCAAGAAGGAACAAGAAGAAGGTCCTTAGAACACTATTAGAAGACATTCTAACACATCAAGGCGCGAAACCACTAGTACGGGTTAGCAACTAAGAGGGTCACGAAGGTGCTGTAGTCCCTCGCCTAGGTGTCCAGGGTTCTACATAGGGGAAAAGTGCGAAAAAATGCCTAGAATGACACAAAAATCTCAAGTGTGCAAGGTCATAAGAAGCTTAGCATTTATCACAGTTTTGAGCTATAATACAATCACAATTAGATAGGCCATCCTAGGTTTTACAATCATGCAACAATTCAAATATTTTTCAAAAAATTTCATACAAGTTCATGAAACAAATAATGAAACTAAGACATGCATACCCACCCCCCACTTAAAGCAGTACATTGCCCTCAATGTACAGGAATCAGCAGTACAGAAAAATTAGTGCAATGAAAATAAGAAGGATGGTTTCGTGAACTTCCCTGAGAATTTAGTAAGGAAATTTGCATGGCACGAGCTCGGGGTGGTCAACACCATGGCAGCATACAAGGTGGAGAAGAAGAAAAATGGACATCTTGTTCTACCTACAAGGAGAAAAGACGTCGAGTCAAGCATCCATCAACCACACAAAAATAAAGAAAAGAAACAAAAAGTGAAAGGGAAAGTGAGCTCTTGGAGTGAAAGGATTGATGGAACCGCTCAAGGTCTTCTGTGTCTCCTCCAAGGGGCTTGATCGGAAAGTTAACCTACATCTCCAAAACTAAAGATCAAGCAATGGCAACATGCTGAAATGTGCGAACACAAGTTTAGAAAAATGAGTGAAGCGGAAACCACGTGATCGCGATCAAAATCGAAAATCGTCACAAACCTCCCGAGGATCCAATTCGGGCGGGAAACTAAAAACCAAGAAATCACCTCGAAGGTACGGAAAGAATTTGAGTGTTGAAAATGTTTTTAGCATTGAAAATGATGCGAGGGAGGTGATAAGATAAAAGCGAGTGCCAAAAGGTGGAGAAAAGCCGGAAAAAAAAGTATTTCTGCAGCGAAACTGGGGCCAGTGTGCGGGTGGTGTGCGGGCCGCACACCAGGCCGCACGCTCCTCTGGCTGAGGCGTGCGGCTAGTGTGCGGGCCGCACACCAGCCCGCACACCATTCTGGCAGGGCGTGCGGCCTCCGTGCGGCCGCACAGTGGCCGCACAGAGCCCTACAAAATGCTCAGAAATTAGCTATCTTCAAATCAAAACTAGTCCTCGACATTACAAACGCGAAGAAACTCATCTCGGACAATTGATACATGTTGAAAAACACAAAACATACGGGATTTCACGGAGATGGGGAAGAAACAAAGGCATACACAATGAAGCATACAAAGAACGAATGAAGAGGAGAGCTCACAATCCAAACCTAATTCATGCATAACAAAAAATACAAAAATGAAAAAGTACGGAATTGTTAAAATCATGGGTTGCCTCTCACAAGCGCTTGTTTAGCGTCACGAGCCTGACGTTCAAGTTTCTCATCATCAAGGTGGTTCAAAGGCAGAGATTTTACCTGAATTTATCATGGATGCAAATGATGCCCCCGCCGACAAATTCAAGGAAAGGAGAGAATCAACATTGTGCATACCTAGGTTGACGAAGCATACCATGTGTCCCTTTTCATGAGAGTTCTTGCTTGCTTTGCTAACCTTAGGAGTCACCTTTTTCCATGCTCGCTTCCATGATCGTTCTCCTTTGCTTCTCCCTTGTGCCTTGTCCGGATATGTATGAGGAGGGTCTTCTTGTGCCTTCTTTGGTGCTTTTTCCTCCTCAATATCAACATCTTGTAATATTTCATCAAGGGGGTTCATCATAAGGACTTCATGCACACAATCTTCAACTTGTAGTTCTGTATCATCTAGTGCATAGGAAGTGTCATCAAGCTTCTTGGGGTGTTTCATTGCCTCAGGAATTTTAAAAGTTGCTTCCTCATTCCCGGCTCGCAAGGTCATTTTCCCGTCTTGGATATCCAGCAGGGCGCGGGATGTGGCAAAGAAAGGCCAGCCAAGTATGATGGGGACCTCAGTAGCGTCATCAACATCAAGGATAACACAATCAGCCGGAAAGACTAGACCACCAACCTTCACAATCACATCGTTCACAATGCCACACGGGCGTCTAACAGTCTGGTCCGCAAGTTGTATGGTGATTCGAGTCGGCTCTAAGTCTTGAAGGCCTACTTTTAAGAAAAGCTTGTAGGGCATAACATTTATGCTTGCACCGGAATCGGCGAGGGCTTTCTCTACAAGTGACACACCCCTTGCGTGTGTACCCCGCAAGTGCACGTTTTGTCAAAGTAATAAAATACACTGGTGAGTGGGTAGTCGTATCCACAGGGAATAGTGTTCAGAAACAAGTGTTATTGCTATTTAGCTATGATGGGAATCGATGATGAGAAAAGTATATATGTATAGATGTAAAAAGAAAATAAAAGAGTGCAAGAAGAATAATGAGGGTAGGAGAGGTAATCGATATAACGATGGGGTACCCGGACAAAGCTCCCCCTAAGACTAATGCTTCTAGTGCAAGACTAGTATTATACCCACTAATTGATGTCTAATTGAGTCGAGGATATCCTTAAACACACGGTCCCAAACCTAAGGTCAACCGTGACTGACCCCAACACTATGCCCCGGCATTAGGATTCACTATGACTCTTGACTCTCGTTGACCTGTCAACTAAGCCCTAGATGAGTATATCTACCTAAGCCTCACACTACGTGGGATTGCATTAAGTTCTAGGGACTCCTAGTGGTAAAACTTGTTCCTATGTGTAGTTCTAACCCTTTGGTCCAGGTGGAAGAACCCTAGTCTAGATTAAGCCCCAGTGCGTAGGATTCACTTCAACCCTTCACTCTGTTACTCGCGTAACTAAGCACCAGGGGAGTTTATCTACCTAGCACTTCACTCTATCTTGACCGCTAATGAATCAAGGAAACGGAGGTAGGGAGAAACCACACCTGAGGGGAAAGGGGTACATCGCTACCTCACAACTCTCCCTCTCAACCCTCTCCAACCTTGTGTAGTCTAATCCTATAGAGGTTGTCACATCCTCAAAGGATAACCTAATAGATTCTCAACCCTAGTGTCACGGCTAAGAGAAAATCTCATACAATCGGCATGCAAGATTGGAACTCAATAATAGAACATTAAATTAAGAAAGCATAATAAAAGTCATAGAAACAATATCATCCTAGGGTTTACAAGTCCGAATACCCACTAGGGTTTAGCTCTCCATGGAGCAATACAAAGTCAATAAATAGTTTAAGAACATATGCATGAAAACCATAAAGAGAACCCCCTTGTAGATCGTATCGATGGTCTTGTGTAGTCGCGTGTCTTCTCCAACGAATCCCTTGTCAAGCCTAAGGCACACCTCGACAAATCAATGCCGATGAGAGCTTCCCCAATAGCTTTCTTCCAAAGGATGTCGATGTCGATGCCGTTTAATCGCCTCCAAAGACCTCCAAGAACCTCTCCAAACCCTAGCCGAAAGCCCCCCAAAAGATATCCAAGTGATAGAAGGGGAGGGTCCCCAAATAGATCTGAAAACGGGCTATTTATAGGTTGAAATCAGGCTGAAATCGGAGTTCCACACGCCCCTGTGTTAATTCCACACGGCCCTGTGTAAAACCAGGAATTCCACACGCCCGTGTCTTAATTCCACACGCGAGTAACAGAGTGAAGGCTTGAAGTGAATCCTACGCACTAGGGCTTAATCTAGACTAGGGTTCTTCCACCTGGACCAAAGGGTTAGAACTACACATAGGAACAGGTTTTACCACTAGGAGTCCCTAGAACTTAATGCAATCCCACGTAGTGTTAGGCTTAGGTAGATATACTCCTCTAGGGCTTAGTTGACAGGTCAACGAGAGTCAAGAGTCGTAGTGAATCCTAATGCCGAGGCATAATATTGGGGTCAGTCACGGTTGACCTTAGGTTTGGGACCGTGTGTTTAAGGATATCCTCGACTCAATTAGACATCAATTAGAGGGTATAATACGAGTCTTGCACTAGAAGCATTAGTCTTAGGGAGAGCTTTCTCCGGGTACCCCATCTTTATATCGATTACCTCTCCTACCCTCATTATTCTTCTTGCACTCTTTTATTTTCTTTTACATTTATATATATATATATATATATATATATATATATATATATATATATATATATATATACTTCTTTCATCATCGACTTCTTTCATAGCTAAATAGCGATAACACTTGTTTATGAACACTATTCCCTGTGGATACGACTACCCACTCACCAGGGTATTTTTATTACTTCGACAACCCGTGCACTTGCGGGGTACACACGCATTTATTTAGTCTTGCACTTCATGATAGAGCCTAGGGGGAGCATTGCCCGGGTATCTCATCTTCATTGATAGAGATCTCCTTTACCCTTTTCCTTTACTTGCTTGCTTGCGATTTTCTTATTTTACACATTACATCCATTGCTTCATATTATTGATTCGACTAGATAACTGAGAATTAGTTATTACTAGTACTTCCGTTCCATGTGGATTCGACTACCTACTCATCAGGATAATTATTATTACTTCGACAACCCGTGCACTTGCGGTACACACATGCAAGGGGTGTGTCCCCTGACCCCGACCAAATTACGCGTGGCTCACTAGAAGTCACCCGGAGGTGCCTTGGCTGTGCGCGCAATGTCCCGAGCGACGGAGGGCACCATGCACGCAGACCCCCGCCCCACCCAACCAAGAGGGACACCGGCGCCCTACCGCGGATGGCAGGGAACCACTGGGGCCCGCCCCTTGTGTATAGGCGAGTTAGCGCAGAAGTACCACATCGTAGTCGGCGGTTACCGGGGATCAACTCGCACAGACCGGCAAAATCAGGTGGTCGATGGCTAGGTAGCCAAGCCATGTGCGCGGCCTCTCTGCCCTGTCACCGGCCTAGGTCCGACAGGCCCACGGGCATCCACCAGACGTGCCATGTCCGTACACGGCATGTCCTTAGCGATTGAGGGCCCCGCGTACCAGCGCACCGCCCATATAATACTTGCAAAACATCCCGCCCAAAGCAACCCCCTAGGGTACAGAGGGTCTCTGAGACCTTCCCCCTCTCCCGCAGCCCCTTTTTTAAAAGGGGCGTTTAACCTCATTTCGCAAAACTATTGCTTTACCAGCACCCATCATCCTGTCCATGGCCACGGCAACCTGCCTGCCGTGATTGCCCGGTCAAGGCAGACTTTCTCCTCGGCACTCCTGGCCAAGGCAACTTTTCCCGCGCACCCGCCCAGCCGAGGCAGGTTTTCTCGTTGGCAAGCCCCGCCAAGGCAAGTTTTCCCGTACACCTGCCCGGCCGAGACAAGTTTCCCGGCACACCCGCCCGGCAGAGGCAAGTTTTCTCAGCGGCACGCCCCACTGAGGCAAGTTTTCCCGCACAATTGCTCAGCCGAGGGAAGTTTTCAGGCACACCCGCTAACCGAGGCAGGTTTTCCTGCACACCAGCCCCGCCGAGGCCAGTTTTCCCGCACACGCGCCACAAAGAGCAAGTTTTCTTGCATACTCACCCCGCCGAGGAAAGTTGTCATGCACACCAGCTCGACCAAGGCATGTTTTCCCACACAAATGCGACATTGGTGCTCACCAGGCTCGCCGTAGGCTGGCCGAAGCTCGCCGGAGACTGGCCGAAGCTCCTCGGGGTCGGCCGGGGATCGCCGCGGTCCAGTCAGAGTTCGCCCACTGGCCCACCGACGGCGGGTAATGCCAGGCGGTGTGACGGTGCGCACGACATAGAGCCCACGGGGGGGGGGGGGGGGGGGGAATGAAATGCCTTCCCCCTATATAACTTGCAGAACATCGCTGCCAAAGCAACCCCGGGGGTACAAAGGGTCTCTGATGCCCCTCTTTTCTCTGGGCCACTCATTGTGCACTTTACTGAGATGCCTGTCTGGTAGCTGTGCGGACTGACGCCGCACAATGGCACCCAACTTTGGTAATCTCCCAATCCACTCGTGTGTTTTTTATGAAACTATATCCCTTGGGGTTTTTTATGATGACAAATACATCTACGACGGTCCCACGACAAGATTTTAACATTGACGGACCACCCCTCCCGATGGGAACGCATTGTCCCCTGATCAAAAACTGCCTACACTTGGGCAAAACACGTGAAACTTCACCTGGGGAGATTTCAAGTGATGACAAGTGATGCGGTGTGGGCGTCGGGCTGGGATGCCGCCATCGACCGGGACGCCCCGCCGGCGCTGCCTCCCGATCACTCGATCACACGAGCGTGCCCCGACGAGATCGTTGATCCCGTTGTGCAAACTCGATGAAACTTGGCTCGAGAGTATTCATGTGATGCCGAGTGATTGATACGTGCCAGAAAGTGCACGGGTTATTGCAGTAATAATAGTGCCCCGGTGAGAGTGTAGTCAAATACACAAAGAGTAGGGATTAACTACACAACAGATTGCTATCTAGCTAGGGCAAAAAATACAATGGTGGTAAGGAGCAAACTCAATTAGTGTGTGCAAGAAAGTAAAGAGAAATACGGAAGATGAGAGAGCGCAGGCAAAGAGTAAGAGAGACAATCAATATGGAAAAGGGGTTCCCGAACAAGCTTCCCATAGGACTATTGTTCCAGTGCAAGACAATGTATTATGCTCTGCTATTGATGTTTAATGAGTTGTGGACATCCTTAAGCACACGGTCCCAAACCTAAGGTTAACAGTGACTAATCCCAACATTATGCTCCGGCAATAGGTTTCACTACGACCCTTAAGTCTTGTTGACCTATCAACTAAGCCCCAGGGGAGTCCATCTTTCTAAGCATCACACTATGTGGGATTCCATTATATTTTAGGGATTAAAAGTGATAAACCCTGTTCCTAAGTGTATTTCTAACCCTTTGGGCCAGGTGAAAAACCCCTAGTCTCAATTAAGCGCCAGCATTAGGATTCACTACAACCCTTCACTCTGTTGCTCTCGTAACTAAGCCCTAGGGTAGTTCATCTCCTAGCACTTCACTCTACTTCGACTGCTAAGAACTCTTGGAACACGGAGGTAGGGAAAATCACACCGAAGGGGAAAAGAGACGTTTCGCAACCTCATGACTCACTCTCTCCACCCTCTCTAATCTCAAGTGATCTAACCCTATAGGATTTGTCACATCTCCAAAGGATAACCTAGATGATTCTCAACCCTAGTGACATGGCTAAGGGAAAATCAATACAATAAGCAATCAAGATTGGAACTCAACTAAAAGCATCAATTAAGAAAGAATAATAAAAGTCATAGAAAACAATATAATCCTTGGGTTTACAAGTCCGAATACCCACAAGGGGTTTAGCTCTCCATCGAGTTATACAAATCAATCAATGTATACAAATAAACAAGAATAGAAAACATAGATGAAACCCCCTTGCATTGCGTGGCGATGGTATTGTGAGGTCGCTCCGTCTTCTCCACCAAGCCCCTCTATCAAGCCAAGGCACACCTAGCCAGATCAGTGCCGATGAAAACTCCCCTAATAGCTATCTTCCAATGGGCTTTGAGATGACGAGAGCTCGCTCCCATCCTCCACAAAGTTCTCTCCAAACCCTAGCCGTGGTCCTCCAGAAGATAGGCAAAAAGATCCCCAAAAAGTCACCAAAAGTCCTTTAAATAGTGCTGAGTCACGATTGTAAATCGGTTAAAATCGGGCATCCACACGGGCGTGTGGAATTTCCACATGCCCGTGTAGATTTTCTGGAATTGAATTATTGTGCAGTGAGTAGTAAACTGCTAAATTAATTGCTACAATGACTGCTACATGTAAACACGCACGTGTGGATTTTATGGAATTTCCACACGCCCGTGTGGAATGTTACTAATTCTGTGTTCTTCATCGAGATCAAAGCCAAAAGCGTCTCTCAAGATTCACAAACAATAAACAAGAATGAAAACAAGGATTAAACTCGTCTCTCAAGGCTCCAAACAAACAATAGACTCATTATCCAAAGAAGAAGGAAGAAGAGGACAAAGCTTACCTTGAACAACCAAAGGATTGATTTACAAGCTGTACAAACAAGCCTAAAATCTCCTCCAAAACCAGCCCTAAACTCTCAAGAATGGTGGAGGAAGAGAAGAGGAAGGAGTGAGGGGTTTTGTGGAGAAGAAATGAAGAGAAGAGGGTTAAAATCATTTTTAAAATGGGAAAAACGAAGGGTTGTGCGGCAAATGTGCAGCCCCGCATAGTGGCCATACACCCCACTGCCTGCGGTGTGCGGCCCGCACACAACCCACACACCCCTCTGCCAGGGGTGTGCGGCCGCTATGCAGCCCCGCACACAGGCCACACACGCCACAGAAGGACCTGTGCAGCCTGTCTCCAGCACGCACACCCCCTGTGCGGCCTGTACACGGCCCGAACCACCATTAAAACCCTCGAAACTCTACCTAAAACCATCGACAAGCCTCACAAACTCAAAACAAAGAGGAACTCATCCAAAATGACAAACAAACAAACATAGAATGATCGAAAGACACCGATCTACACAAGAAGGAAAAGCCCGAAATACTACAACTTTTCTCGCTAACAAAGCTAGCCGAGGCAACTTTTCTAGCATGGCAACTGGTCTGTCATGATTGACACTCCGGAGAATGCCATGGGGCTCGCTAAAGAATGGCCGGAGCTCACTGGAGACCGCCTGGAACCGGCGGTGTTCGGTCAGAGCACGCTGGAGTCCGGCCGGCCGGCAACGGCGGTGGCAAGGTGTGGTAGCCAGCCCACCCGCCCACCCGCCCACTGGCGGTGGGTGGTACCATGCGGCGTGGCACGATGCGCCATGCGGCATGGTGCAGTGTGAAAGTAACCTGCGGAACATCCAGCCCAAAGCAACCCCATGGGTTTAAAGTGCCTCTAAGACCCCTTTTTTCTATGCTGCTCACTGTGCATGCCACCGAGTGGCTGAGCGGTAGCTATGTTGGCTGACGATTCACAATGGCACACAACTCCCGAAATCTCCCAATCTACTCGTGCGTTTTTTATGAAACTTCACCCTTGAGGATTTTTTATGATGAAAAATCCATCTACGATGGTCTCGAGGCAAGATTCCAAATCAACAGACAAACCCTCCAGATGGAGACACATTGTCCCCCGATCAAACACGGCGGTTTGATAAGTGCTTGTGCTATAGTAATGCAAAGTGTTATTATCTTACAATGAGCATTATCTTTATTATATTTTATCACTAAATTGTGTACATTCATGTGCTTTTGTGCATTGTAGGTTGGTGGGGCTAATTATGAGTAAAGGAGCGAAGTTAGATTGTGTTTGCCATTGTTGGGAAGTTTTCGGACTATGCAAGGAACAAAGGTAGTCACATTCACAATAAGTCTAGCTCGTGTTAGCATAGTAGAACTTCACCAATAATGAGATTTGAAGCAATCGACATGGTCTACCATTGATTGTGTGCCCAATTCAACGGCCTCAATGAAGAATGATGAATTCTGGAGCGTTTCGGCAAAGTACTGTAGTAAGTTATTGTAGCAAAACTGTAGCAAGTTATTGTTTACTATTTACTGAAAATCAGCATTCCAGAAATTTCACACGGCCGTGTGAAATCCCGATTCAGCCAATTTAAAGCCGCGACTCAACATTATAAAAGCCTGTTTTGGAGACTTTTTCAACATCTTTTTGCCAATCTTTTCTCCCAACTTCTTGAGGGTTGCGGCTAGGGTTTCAGGGAGGACTTTTGTGGAGGTTTGGAGCATGTCATCGGTATCACCATCGACGTCCGACAGCCGGACAAGACCACGGGCACACCATACACAAGGGGGTTTTCATCTATGCTTTCAATTTGTATTCCTTTTCATATTTTGATGGATTTGTATAGCTCCATGAGGAGCTAAACCCCTTATGGGTATTCGGACTTCTAAACCCTAGGATTATTATGTTTCTTTGACATTGTTATTATGCTTTTCCATATTGATGAATAAAATTGAGTTTCAATCTTAATTGTTGTTAGTGTTTGCCCTAGCCCCAATACGTTGATCTGAACTTTTATTAGTTATATGTTTTTTAATAAAACCTGGCTTGTTTTATCTTACTACATTTTTGTGCATGTGTGCTTGGATAGAACTATCCCTGAGAGTTTGTTCCGCACAAGTTGCCGAATACGTGATTAGGGCAGTAAAACCTTGGTGCATAAAGGAACAACTTTCTAAACATCCCTAGTCAATTACTGTCATGGGAATGATAGTAAACTAAGACTAGTATGCCTATTGTGTGATGATCATGTTTTACGGATTATAGGACATGTGATGTCAATCAATAGACATAGACACGTGTTAGTGAACAGCATGTCTGAATCGATCCGCTCATGAGATCACTACATGGTTGCAAAGTCATAAGTGGTTCTCGTGTAACGCTTATACTGAATCCTTAGACTCAAGGTCGCTATGGAGCTTGGATGAATGTTGGTGTACTTTGACATACGCCTAACGTCATTCGTAACAGAGTGACAAGTGTGGGTATGATTGGGTGCATCGAGATTCATAGCAAGTAACATTTGCGATGCGAGGGGATTGCCACTCTCTGAGGAGAGAGAATATCACCGGCCACTTGATCGGTGAAACTGAGTAGTGCGTGGCCACGCCTAAGTGAAATAGTAAGGGTTATCATTTATTTGACCTAGTCAGTTCACCGGGGATCAAGAAATCGATCGACAAATAAATAAGGCTGACTAAGCTCCATGCGTTATGTTGATCGAGATATTCAATTGGCAAAGGAATCGAATAAGGTTACAAGGTTAGTTCATTACCCAGTCGACCTCCGTTTTAATTCGGGTAGTCACATTGCCATGCTAGACGGCATTTGTGACTTATTGGCCTTAACGAGGTTACAGGATCGCACACGTAAAAGCCGTGAAATCCGGACTCAATCTAATGTGTCGAATAGCTAAATAGAGTTTAGATAAATCAAGAGTTGATTTGGTCTAACCGCGAATGTGTAAAGATTGAGTTATGAGATAACTTAAAAATTGAGGGACTTAATTAGAAATTAAGTGTTAGCTTATTGGATCTAATATGATTAATATCCAATAAGAGGAATCAATGGTTGATATTGCATTGGGATTGGTTTTAGGGTTTTATAAATACATGTGTATTAGAGAAAACCCTAACCCTAATCTTTCCTCTTCCTCTCTCCCTCAAGGAGGCCGTCGGTCCGTCCTAGCCAAGAGGACACCGCCGCCAGTCAAAGGTGCTGTCCGTCTTTTCCCCTTTTTGGAGAAAGGTTTCTCCATCCGGATTGCCGCTACTCGGCTCCGGCGAATGTATAGGTCGACACCCCTTTGGTCTTTCTTGTTTATTCATGAATGTTAGTTCACAGGCCGGCTTTTTCATTGATATTTCTTTATCAATGGAGATCGCCGGGGTGAGAGTCTTTTGATATTATTTCATAATGGTTGTGGAATTTTTTCAAAAGATTCTCACATGTGAAAGATTCGCCGAGTGTCGGTTTTTGGATTTGCAATTCCTTACACATGTTTACGATTAGTTTTTGAGACCTAATTTTAATTGCTATTCGTATTTCTCGATAAGAGTTATCGTTGGATACTAGAAATCCATACCGGATTGTTTCTGGCTTGTGTGTGTGAGAGTAGAGGGGAGTCGCGTATATGCAGTCCCTTTTTCGACTACACCCCTGGAATTGTATTTATTTATTTATTTTAGATTTTTATATATTTATTCGTTTCCATTGCATGCTAGGGTCCATGCTAGTTTTGTTTGTTATCCGCTGTGCATATTTTGCTTCTAGCATGCTCATAGACCCTTGTCGATCCCAACAGTGGTACCAGAGCTAGGTTTTCTTTTGCATGCTTTGGACTTTGGTTTTATTTGTTCTCATCTTTCATATTATTTGATGTTTGTTTGGTTCAAATAAAACATAAAAGTTTATGGAATTGATTGATTGATTTTAGCACAAATCAATTGGTGAAACGCGCTTGAATCGCTCACCAGCAAGTGCACGGGGTCGCCAAGTAATACCCCTCGCGCGAACACAAGGGGGTCGTATCCCCAAGGGCCCGAGAAGCTATCCTTACTTCCTTGTCACAATGTTGTTTGACCTAATCGATCACTTGGAATAAGAACTACCAATAATCTGCTTAAACAAAGAGCATGCAAATAGCAAGAATAAATACGGAGGGGAAAAATCAAGGTGAGGGAATGGCCACGGATGAGGATTCCCTCGGGGGCTACTAAAGTGCCAAGGATGCCCTAACTAGCATGCACGTGGGTGGTTTGGACCGGGAAACCCTAGATTAGACCAACCCGATGGTCACGGCATTGGTCCCTAATCCAATACAAGTATTGGAATACGGAATTGCTTCCGCCCAAATCCTTGTACAATTGCAAAGGGTTTAGTGGATTTCCCCAAGCTAGGGTTGAAACACAATCAAGGACAACCCTAACAATTGGAGGGGTACAAATACCCGATGGTCACGGCGTATTCGTACATGTATTCCCTTCCAAGCTTGGTGAGCCTAATACTAGGGCAATGATCATGCAACCTAGCATTCTCTAGGAATTGACATATAGAGTTCTCATACATATCAAGGCATTCAAGAACCACCAAACAAGGATCACAAACCAAACCAAATACATAAACTAGAAAGTAGCATCCAAAATACACAAGTTCACCCCCAAGGTTCACCTACATCCGGTGACCTTGGGGTTAGTTGTTCATGATCACAAAGTAAGCAAGCAAATACATAAAAACAACCAAAAGCATAATGAAAACACCCCCTGAAAAGATCAAGGCCGAATGACGCTTCCAAGGACGCCACCCAAGGAGTGGCTTCCTTTGTCAAACTTCCTCTCAAATGCAAATCGAAGGCGTGGATTTGTCGTCTCGTGCTCTTCCCGTCGTCCTCTCCTCAAGAAATGCCTCCAAAAGCCGGCCTCAAGCTCCCAAAGAAGATGGTGAAGTGTAGTTTCTCTCAAGACCTAGCCTCTTCTTCAAAATGGACTCCAAAACCCTTAAAAACCTTTTCCAGTGAGTTATGCGGCCCCCTATGCGGTCCCGCATGCGGGGAGAGAAAATTTCCGAGAAAATCCCGAAATCGCGTAAGTTGCCACAGTAAACTGCTACAGAAGGACTGCTACAGTACCGTATGCGCCCTGTGCAGTTCCCGCATGACAGCCCGCTTGAAGCTCCAGACATAGCCATTTCGCCAAAGGGTTCGTGCTACAGGATTTTCTCGGGTAGCAACTTACGCGATTTCGGGTTTTCTCGAGATTTTCTCTCCCCGCATGCGGGGTCACATACGGGGCCGCATAACGCTCTGGATGATGTTTTTAAGGGTTTTGGGGAGTCATTTTGAGGAGAGAGCCCTAGGCCTTGAGCAAGCTTGACTTCACCACCTTCTTTGGGAGCTTGAGGCCGGCTTTTGGAGGCGATTCTTGAGGAGAGGACGACGGGGAGAGCACGAGACGACGACTCCACATCTTCGATTTGGATTTGAGAGGAAGTTTGACAAGGGAAGCCACTCCTTGGGTGGCGTCCTTGGAAGCGTCATTCGGCCTTGATCCTTTGAGGGAGTGTTCTTATTATGCTTTTGGTTGTTTCCATGTATTTATTTGCATACTTTGTGATCATGAGCAACTAAACCCCAAGGTCACCGGATGTAGGTGAACCTTGGGGGTGAACTTGTGTATTTTTGGATGATTCCTTTCTAGTTTATGCATGTGTGTTGGTTTGAGATCCTTGTTTGGTGGTTCTTGAATGCCTTGATATGTATGAGAACTCTATATATCAATTCCTAGACAATGCTAGGTTGCATGACCATTGCCCTAGTATTAGGCTCACCAAGCTTGGAAGGGAATACATGTATGAATACGCCGTGACCATCGGGTATTTGTATGCATGCTAGTTAGGGTATCCTTAGCACTTTAGTAGCCCCCGAGGGAATCCTCATCCGTGACCATTCCCTCGCCCTGATTTCCCTCAGTATTTGTATTTATTATTTGTATGCTTTTCATACATCCATAGATTATTTGTAGTTATCTCCTTTGAGTGATTGCTAGGTTAAACAGCATTGTGATAAGGAAGTAAGAATAGCTCCTCGGGCCCTTGGGAATACGATCCCCTCGTGCTCGCGCGAGGGGTATTACTTGGCGACCCCGTGCACTTGCGGGTGAGCGATTCAAACGCATTCTCACCAACAATGATGGATTCAATTTTGATATTTCGAATAATGAATTTTCCATTCATCGTAATAACATCTTGTATGGCAATGGTGTGCTAAACAATGGTCTTTACGTTCTAGACTTGACTAATCACAAATCAATCTACAATGTAAATGGTAACAGGATGAAAACAAATGAGTTAAATCCATCTTACATCTGGCATTGTCATTTAGGACATGCAAATGACAAACGCATCTCAAGACTCCATAGAGACGGAGCACTTGGGTCATTTGATTTAGAGTCATTTGACACATGCGAATCTTGTCTGCATGGAAAAATGACAAAGAGAACCTTCACCAAAGTTGGTGAAAGATCTAGCGACTTATTGTGTCTTATACATAGTGATGTATGTGGACCAATGAGCACGCAGGCCAGAGGTGGTTATTGATGAGTGGCCGCGCGACAGTCTAAAAAGCTAGCACGCGGGTCCCCGGCCGTAAGTGCACGGGTCGTCAAGTAATAACCTCACAAGGAGGGTCGTATTCCCTAGGGCCCGAGATCTACTATTACTTCTTTTTAGGGGTCACTTTCTAGTCGATCGAAACAGGGTTGATGCAAATTTAAATAATAAAAACAAGTAAATAAATGCAAGTAAAATAAAGCTCAATCCGGAATAAAGATACAGATGAAGAAGCCAATCATTGGGGAAGGCCTCGGGCGAGGATTTCCCTGGGAGGAAACTAAGAACGAATGACCATGGAATTCAATAAACTAAGGTTGGTTTGGTTTTGATCCGCTAGACTCGGACGTCGACTACCCCGGAACCTCCGTAGTGTAGCCCTAATCCAGTACGGGTTTCTCTATCCAGAAAATACCCCTACGATGTCAATGAGAACAAGGAGTCTTGATTAGGGTTAATCTAATGCACTCTCTCGGCTAAATTAACCCTAAACGCGCGGGAGGCTATTAACACCCGGAACCTCCGGCGTATTAATACAGGGATCCCTCTTTAACTCACCACGTGACCTAATACAAGCTAGCATCCCGCTAAACAAGTATCATTCAGAATCAATTCTACGAAATCCATCCATTGTAGAATGAACAACAAGATGATGAATTCAAACGAGACAAGCAAACCAACACATTCATTTAAAACAACATAAAGGTCATTCATACAAAGTCTCCTCCCAAGTTTCACCGGGAGCCTGGTGGCCTTGGGAGGTTTAGTTCGCCATCACAAAGCTAAGGAGCTCATCATACAAAGGATCCATCAAATAAAAAACAAGAAAAACTCCCTCAAAGATGTCGACTAGGGTTGATGGTGTGGCTCATCGGATCCGCGCCGGTGAGCCGTATGAAGCTTCTCCATGTCTTCCCCTTCTTCTCTCCTTCAAATCAGCCCAAAAATCCCTCCAAATCCTTCCAAAGGTGATGAGAATGGTGTATGGTGGAGTAGAGGTCGGATAGAGAACAACTCTCCTCAAAAACCCTTGAAGAAACCTTATATAAACCCGAGAGCGTGCGGGTGGCGTGCGGGCTGCACGCGCGCCCGCGCGCTCTTCTGGCCACCTTGTGCGGCCTGGTGTGCGGGCCGCACACAGGCCGCACGGCTCTCTGGCCAAGGTGTGCGGCCAGGTGTGCGGCCGCACACTAGGCCGCATAGCTCACTGGCTGAGTCGTGCGGCCACTGTACGGGCCGCACAATCGCCGCACACGGCCGAGAGAAATAGCTCCGTGTGCGGCGCATCGGCTTTTGGGGTACTCCAAGTCTTCATTTCTTCTTCAATCTTCCCCGAAACGACACGAAAATAGTTCGATCACGCGCACTTGGTCCTCGAAACCCTGAAACAAAAATAAAAACATCAAGTGCGCAAAATGTCATCGAGAATTCACATAAGTTGCACGAAAGTACAAGAACATTATCGCTAAAACATGATGTATTTAGGCACTTATCAAATACCCCCCCACTTAAGCATTTGCTTGTCCCCAAGCAAACGGACATGAAAACCAGGGATACTGATAAGTGACTAAATACACAACCTCAGGCAAGAGATGAAAATATCGTAGCCAAAACGAAACTCAAAATTACAAAGAAAAGACCATTTGAGATCATTCACGCATTCATTGGCCGTGTTGTGCTGTGTGTGTGCAAATTCCCTAGTTCGAAGCCCTGTAGTCCAAACGAGGTAAACAGGACCCCGAGGACCACTTCTTGAAGCAATTCACGCCACTTAGTGGAATACAGCCTTGAGGTGGTAGAAATACTTCTAGTAGAGTCCTAAGGATCCTTCCTCTTATTATCGAACAAGCACCGGTCAAATTTTAATTTTCTGTACACAATTGCTTAACTTTTTTTTTTTTTTTTTCGGGACTAACATGAATTGCAAATCCACATTACCTGGAGCTTTGCACATTCATGTAAACGCGCTCATGTCCTTATAGCTTTTGGCGAGAGGAACACTCTGGTTAGGAGCCAGAACCCCAAGTTACTTCGCTATTAGGGCAGAGGAGCACTGTCCAAGTTTTTTTTTTTGACCGCATTGTAAAAAAAACAAGAAGAAGGTCCTTAAAACTCTATTAGAAGACATTCTAACACGCCACGGCGCGAATCCACTAGAATGGGTTAGCAACTAAGAGGGTCACGAAGGTGTTGTGGTCCCTCGCCTAGATGTCCAGGTTTCTACATAAGGGAATAGTGCGAGAAATGCCTAGAATGACACGAAAATCTCAAGTGTGCAAGGTCATAAGAAGCTTAGCATTTATCATGGTTTCGAGCTACAATATAATCACAATTAAATACGCCATCCTAGCTTTTACAGTCATGCAACAATTCAGAAATTTCAAAAATTTTCATACAAGTTCCCGAGATAAGTGATGAGACTAAGACATGCATACCCACCCCCCACTTAAAGCAGTACATTGCCCTCAATGTACAGGAATCAGCAGTCTAGAAATAATTAATGCATTGAAAATAAGGAGGATGGTTTCGTGAACTTCCCCGAGATATTAGTGGCAAAACGTGTAGGGCATGAGTTCAGGGTGGCCATCACCATGGCAGCATACAATACGGAGAGGAAGAAAAATGGACGTCTTGTTCTACCTACAAGGAGAAAAGACGTCTAGTGAAGCATCCATCAACCAAGAAAGGAAAATACAGAATTGAAAAGCATTAATATAAGTTTTCAAAATATAGGGAAATAAAATAGATGGCAGGGATAAGCCCAAACCAAGTGGACTACAACAACAAGCAAACCGAAAATAAATGTAGCAAAGACAAGCAAAGAAACACTAAAAGAAAGTGAGCTCTCGGAAGGAAAGGACTGGTGGAGTCACACAAGGTCTTCGGTGTCCTCCAAGTGGCTTAATCGGGCAGTTGGCCTACATCTTCAAAAATAAAGATCAAGCAATGGCAAAATATCTGAAATGTGCGAGCAATGACTTCAAAAGAAGGGGTGGAACATAACAAATTCCGCGAAGTTCCAAGAAATCACCTCAAAAATATGAAAGGAAATGGGGTTTTGAAAATGTTTTTAACGTTGAAACGATGCGAGGGAGGTGATACGATCAAAATGCGAGCCAAAAGGTGGAGAAAAGCCAGAAAGAAAAGCATTGTTGCAGGAAAACTGGGGCAAGCGTGCGGGTGGCAGACCATCCGCATGCCCTTGTGCGCCCAGGTGTGCGGGCCGCACACAAGGCCGCACGCTCTTCTGGCAGAGGCGCGTGGGCACTGTGCGGCCCGCGCAGTGGCCGCACAGAGCCCCTGAAAAATCTCAGAGAAAAGCTATCTCCACACCAAAATAATTCTTTGACAATACAAACGCAAGGAAACTCATCTCGGACAATCGATACATGTTGAAAAACACAAAACAAATGGGATTTTACAGAGATGGGGAGGAAACAAAGACATACACAATAAAGCATACCAAGAACGAATGAAGAGGAGGGCTCACAATTCAAACCAAATTCATGCATAACCAAAATACGAAAATGAAGAAGTACGGAATTGAAAAAATCATGGGTTGCCTCCCACAAGCGCTTGTTTAGCATCACGAGGTGGTTCAAAGGCAGAGATTTTACCTGAATTTCCCATGGAAGCAAATGATGACCCCGCCGGCAAACTCAAGGAAAGGAGAGAATCAACATTATGCATACCTAAGCCGACGAAGCAGGCCATGTGTACTTTTTCATGAGAGTTCGTGCTTGCCTTGCTAACCTTAGGAGTCACTTTCTTCCATGCTCGCTTCCATGAACGCTCTCCTTTGCTTCTCCCTTGTGCCTTGTCCGGATATGTGTGAGGAGGATTTTCTTGTGCCTTCTTTGGTGCTTCTTCCTCCTCAATATCAACATCTTGTAATAATTCATCAAGGGGGTTCATCATAAGGACTTCATGCACACAATCTGCAACTTGTAGCTCTGTATCATCTAGTGCATAGGAAGTGTCATCAAGCTCCTTGGGGTGCTTCATTGCCTCGGGAATTTTAAAAGTGGCTTCCTCATCCCCGGCTCGCAAGGTCATTTTCCCGTCTTGGATATCCAGCAAGGCACGGGATGTGGCGAGGAAAGGGCGGCCAAGTATGATGGGGACCTCAGTAGCGTCATCAACATCAAGGATAACAAAATCAGCCGGAAAGACTAGACCACCAACTTTCACAATCACATCGCTCACAATGCCACGCGGGCGTCTAACAGTCCGGTCCGCAAGTTGTATGGTGATCCGTGTCGGCTCTAAGTCTTGAAGGCCCAGTTTTAAGAAAATCTTGTAGGGCATAACATTTATCCTTGCACCGGAATCGGCGAGGGCTTTCTCTACAAGCGAGTCCCCAAAATGACATTCCACAACTAGACCACCCGGGTGTTTGATTTTCTCGGGCAATTTGCTTTGGATAATTGCCGAACAACTCTCACCAAGAGACACCGTAGATGCTTCTTCAAGTTTCTTCCTATTTGTAAGCAACTCCTTCATAAACTTGGCATATTTTGGCATTTGAGCAAAGGCCTCGACAAGTGGAAGATTAATGTGAAGTTGCTTGATCATCTCCAAAAATTTTTTGAATTGAGTGTCCTCCTTATCCCTATTGAGTCTCGCCGGATAGGGGATCTTTGGTCGGTGCTCTAACAATTTTTTTTCTTTGTTTTGAGGTTCAATCGAATTGTCATGGCTGTCATTAGCTTCATCCCCACCCACGGAGGGAGTGCCTCTCACCATGTTGTTTTCCTTGTTTTCAGTTGGCCTAGGAGTTGGCCGAACCTCAATCTCTCTACCACTCCTCAAAGTGATAGCTTGTACATGTTCTCGTGGGTTAGTCTCAGTGTTGCTAGGGAGACTACCCAGTGTTCTTTCTGCCATGGATGCCGCAATCTGTCCCAAGTGTTTTCGATGCCCTGGATTGAAGCTTGCATGTTTCTCACTGTTGTTTCAAGTGTGTTCAACCTTGTATCGGTGATTTGCATGTATTTAGCTAGGACATCTTCAGTAGTGAATTTCCTTTCCATTGGAGGTGCTTGTGATGACTGTGCCTGAAACAATGGCGGTTGTGAAAATTTCTGTTGGCCTTGATTTACCCAATTGAAATTTGGGTGATTTCTCCACCCGGGGTTGTATGTCCCACCATAGGGGTTTCCTTGAAATTTCTGTCCCTGATTCACATATTCAACATGTTCAACTGGGGCGACATCGGGGACTGCAATGGGCAACTAGCAACATCATGCCCCCCTCCACAAGTTCCACAGTTCATTACTTGCTTGACACTTGTGCTCGAACGCTCGGTTCTTTCGGACATAAGCAAACTCACTTGCTTAGCTAGTGCTTCGAGCTTCGCATCTTGAGCGGTCTTACTGTCTATTTCATGAACTCCTCGAGCTTGAGTCATTTTTGCCCTCGAACCCCAATGTGATTCATTTCGTGCCATGTTCTCAATTAATTCTTCGCCATCTTCAGGTTATTTACCACTCAAGGATCCACCGGCTGCGGCATCAATGAGTTGACGATTCTGGTAGCTCAAACCATTATACAGTATCTGTACTCGTATCCAAGCTTTGAAGCCATGATGTGGACATTTTTGCAAGAGATCTTTAAATGTCTCATGGGCTTCAAAGAGGGTTTCGGAGTCTCTTTGACTAAAGGCAGAGATCTCTTGCCTTAATCTTGCAGCTTTGCTCGGGGGGAAGTATCGGCCCATAAATTTGTTCACCATTTCCTCCCATGTCTTGATGGATCCCGGGGCAAGTGATGTGAGCCACCTGTAAGCGGCGCCCCGCAAACTGAATGGGAAAAGACGGAGTCTAGATGCATCGTCAGATAGGCCATTGACTTTAAATGTCTAGCACATTTGGAGGAATCGAGATAGGTATTCATTCGGGTCCTCATCGGGCAAACCGTCAAACTGTACTGTGTTCTGTATCATGCCGATTGGTCTGGCCAAATCAAAATTTCCAGCACTAACGGCCGGTGAGCCCTATGAAGCTTCTCTACGTCTTTCCCTTCTTCTCTCTTTCAAACCAGCCAAAAATCCCTCCAAATCCTTCCAAAGGTGATGAGAATGGTGTATGGTGGAGTGGAGGCCGGATAGAGAACAACTCTCCTCAAAAACCCTTGAAGAAACCTTATATAAACCCGAGAGCGTGCAGGTGGCGTGCGGGCTGCACGCACGCCCGCGCGCTCTTCTGGCCACCTTGTGCGGCCTGGTGTGCGGGCCGCACACTAGGCCGTACGGCTCTCTGGCCAGGTTCTGCGGCCAGGTGTGCGGCCACACACTAGGCCGCACAGCTCACTGACTGAGTCGTGCGGCCACTGTGCAGGCCGCACAATCGCCGCACACGGCCAAGAGAAATGGCTCCGTGTGCGGCGCGTCGGCTTCCGGGGTACTCCAAATCTTCATTTCTTCTTCAATCTTCCCCAAAACGACACGAAAATGGTTCGATCACGCGTACTTGGTCCTCGAAACCCTGAAACGAAAATAAAAACATCAAGTGCGCAAAATGTCATCGAGAATTCACATAAGTTGCACGAAAGTACAAGAACATTATCGCTAAAACATGATGTATTAAGGCACTTATCAGTTATGTGTATTTCGTAACCTTTACGAATGACTTCAGCAGGTTTGGATACGTCTACCTGATAAAGCATAAATTCGAAACCTTTGAAAAGTTGAAAGAATTTAAGAACGAAGTACAAAACCAGCTTGCCAAAAGTATTAAGGTCATTCGATCTGATCGAGGCGGTGAATATTTGAGCCAAGAGTTTGATCATTATCTTAAAGAGTGTGGAACTGTTTCGCAGCTCACTCCACCTGGAACACCTCAGTGGAATGGTGTGTCCGAGAGGAGAAATCGAACCCTATTAGATATGGTCCGATCGATGATGAATCAAACGAGTCTTCCAAGATCCTTTTGGGGATACACCCTTGAAACGACTGCGTTCCTACTAAACCGTACTCCAACTAAGGCACTAAATAAGACTCCATATGAGATATGGTATGGGCGAAAGCCCAATATGTCTTTTCTAAAGATCTGGGGGTGCGAGTGTCATGTTAAGCGGTTAACATCGGACAAACTCGCATCCAAAACAGACAAATGCCTGTTTGTGGGATACCCTAAGGAAACGAAGGGTTATTCATTCTACAACCCCACTGAGAACAAAGTGTTTGTTGCTCGACATGCTATTTTCTTAGAGAAGGAGTTTCTCCTCAAGAAAGATAGTGGGAGTAGAGTTGAACTTGAAGAGATTCAAGTCCCACAGACTCCGACTGAGGAAAGGTTGGAAATGGAATCGAATTCACAAGATGTTGTGGAACCTGAACCCATTACACAAGCACCTAGAAGGTCCGGTAGGGTGCGTCACGAGTATATGAGATATGGTTATCTCATAACTGATGACCAAAGCATAGAGCTAGTGGATCAGGATGAACCCACCACCTACCGTGAGGCTATTGAGAGTCCAGACTCAGACAAATGGCTTGGAGCCATGAAATCTGAGATGCAATCAATGTATGATAATCAAGTTTGGAACTTGGTTGACCCACCGGAAGGTGCGAAGATCATTGAGTGCAAATGGATCTTCAAGCGTAAAGGCGATAATACCTTCAAAGGTAGACTAGTGGCGAAGGGATTTCGACAAACTCATTGTATAGACTATGACGAAACCTTTTCACCAGTAGTTATGCTCAAATCCATTAGGATTCTACTTGCCATAGCCGCATATTATTACTATGAGATATGGCAAATGGACGTCAAAACGGCTTTTCTTAACGAAAACCTTCTCGAGGATGTGTACATGACACAGTCTGAGGGTTTTGTCGACCAACAGAATCCTACAAAGGTTAGCAAGTTCCAGAGATCCATTTATGGACTCAAGCAAGCATCCCGAAGCTGGAATCTTCGATTTGATGAGACAGTCAAAGAGTTTGATTTTATCAAAAATGAAGATGAGCCTTGTGTGTACAAGAAGACTAGTGGGAGCATAGTCATCTTCTTAGTGTTATACGTCAATGACATTCTACTCATTGGGAATGACATCCAACCATTACTTAGTGTTAAGCAATGGTTGGGTAAGTGTTTCTCAATGAAAGACTTAAGTGAAGCCGTAAGTATCCTAGGGATAAAGATCTACAGAGATAGATCGCAACGGCTTCTTGGACTAAGTCAATCTAGATACGTAGACAAGATGTTGAAGAGATTCAGCATGTCTAACTCCAAGAAAGGGTTCCTACCCTTGTCTCAGGGAGTAGTTCTTAGTAAAGGGGATTGGCCTAAAACTAAAGAGCAAAGGGAATACATGAGTAGGATTCCTTATGCTTCTGCAATAGGATCTATCATGTATGCCATGTTATGTACTAGATTGGATGTCGCTCATGCACTGAGTATGACGAGCAGGTTCCAACAGGATCCAGGTGAAAACCATTAGACTTCTGTCAAGAATATCCTAAAATACTTGCGAAGAACTAAGGATTATTTCTTGGTGTATGGTGGTGAGAATGAGCTTGTTGTAACTGGTTACACCGATGCTGCATTTCAAACCAACGCAGATGATTGCAAATCACAATCAGGTTACGTGTTCTGCTTAAACGGAGTTGCTGTTAGCTAGAAAAGCTCAAAACAAGACACCGTCGCTGATTCTACTACAGAGTCTGAGTACATAGCAGCTTCAGATACTGCTAAGGAGGCTGTTTGGCTTCGGAGTTCTTATCTGGGTTAGGCGTTGTTCCATCAAGCCTAGATCCAATTAGCCTCTATTGTGACAACAACTGGGCCATCGCACAGGCTAAGGAGCCCCGATCAGATCAGAAGTCCAAACACATACTCAGGCGATACCATCTCATCCGAGAGATCGTCGACAGAGGAGATGTGAAGGTGTGCAAGATAGTTGGAGCAGATAACGTAGCTGACCCCCTGACCAAGCAGTTGGTTAAGGCAAAACATGACCGTTACATGATATCAATGGGTCTTAGGGCTATGCCTGATTGGGACTAGTGCTAGTGGGAGATTGTTAGTGTTAGCCGTAGCCCCAATACGTTGATCTGAACCTTTATTAGCTATATGTTTTTTAATAAAACCTGGCTTGTTTTATCTTACTACATTTCTATGCATGTGTGCTTGGATAGAACTATCCCTGAGAAATTGTTCCACACAAGTTGCCGAATACGTGATTCGGCCAGTAAAACCTTGGTGCATAAAGGAACAACTTTCTAAACATCCCTACTCAATTACTGTCATGGGAATGATAGTAAACTAAGACTAGTATGCCTATTGTGTGATGATCATGTTTTACGGATTATAGGACATATGATGTCAATCAATAGACATAGACACGTGTTAGTGAACAGCGTGTCTGGATCGATCCGCTCACGAGATCACTACATGGTTGCAAAGTCATAAGTGGTTCTCGTGTAACGCTTATACTGAATCCTTAGACTCAAGGTCGCTATGGAGCTTGGATGAATGTTGGTGTACTTTGACATACGCCTAACGTCATTCGTAACTGAGTGACAAGTGTGGGTATGATTGGCTGCATCGAGATTCATAGCAAGTAACATTTTCGATGCGAGGGGATTGCCACTCTCTGAGTAGAGAGAGAATATCACCGGCCACTTGATCGGTGAAACTGAGTAGTGCGTGGCCACGTCCAAGTGAAATGGTAAGGGTTATCATTTATTTGACCTAGTCAGTTCACCGAGGATGAAGAAATCGATCGACAAATAAATAAGGGTGACTAATCTCCATGCCTTATGTTGATCGAGATATTCAATTAGCAAAGGAATCGGATAAGGTTACAAGGTTAGTTGATTACCCAGTCGACCTCCGTTTTAATTCGGGTAGTCACATTGCCATGCTAGACGGCATTTGTGACTTATGGGCGTTAACGAGGTTAAAATCCCATTGCCGATTTTAAAACGGGCCTACAGGATCGCACACGTAAAAGCAGTGAAATCCGGACTCAATCTAATGAGTCGAATAGCTAAATAGAGTTTAGATAAATCAAGAGTTGATTTGGTCTAACTGCGAATGTGTAAAGATTGAGTTATGAGATAACTAAAAAATTGATGGACTTAATTAGAAATTAAGTGCAAGCTTATTGGATCTAATATGATTAATATCCAATAAGAGGAATCAATGGTTGATATTGCATTGGGATTGGTTTTAGGGTTTTATAAATACATGTGTATTAGAGAAAACCCTAACCCTAATCTTTCCTCTCCCTCTCTCCCTCAAGGAGGCCGTCGGTACACCCTAGCCAAAAGGACGCCGCCGCCGGTCAAAGGTGCTGTCCGCCTTTTCCCCTTTTTGGAGAAAGGTTTCTCCATTCGGATTGCCGCTACTCGGCTCCGGCGAAGGTATAGGTCGACACCCCTTTGGTCTTTCTTGTTTATTCATGTATGTTAGTTCACAGGCCGGCTTTTTCATTGATATTTCTTTATCAATGGAGATCGCCGGGGTGAGTATTTTGAGATTATTTCATAATGGTTGTGGAATTTTTTCTCAAAAGGTTCTCACATGTGAAACATTCGCCGAGTGTCGATTTTTGGATTTGCAATTCCGTACACATGTTTACGATTAGGTTTTGAGACCTAATTTTAATTGTTATTTGTATTTCTCGATAAGAGTTATCGTTGGATACTAGCAATCCATACCGGATTGTTTCTGGCTTGTGTGTGTGTGAGAGTAGAGGGGAGTCGCGTATATGCAGTCCCTTTTTCGACTACACCCCTGGAATTGTATTTATTTATTTATTTTAGATTTTTATATCTTTATTCGTTTCCATTGCATGCTAGGGTCCATGCTAGTTTTGTTTGTTATTCGCTGTGCATATTTGGCTTCTAGCATGCTCGTAGACCCTTGTCGATCCCAACAATTGCATCTTGTAATTGTTTTCCCTTAGCTGTAACACTAGGATTGAGAGCAATCTAGGTTATCCTTTGGAGGTGTGACAACTCCTATAGGGTTAGACTACTTAAGATTGAAGAGAGGGTCGAGAGGGTGAGTCATGAGGTAGCGAAACGTCCCATTTCCCTTCCGTTGTGATTCTCCCTACCTCTGTGTTCCATGATTTCTTAGCGGTAGAGATAGAGTGAAATGCTAGGAGATAAACTACTTGGGGGCTTAGTTGCGCCAGAAATAGAGTGAAGGGTTGAAGTGAATCTTAGTGCTGGGGATTAATTTAGACTAGGGTTCTTTCACCTGGACCAAAAGGTTAGAGCTATACATAGGAACATGGTTTATCACTAGGAATCCCTAGAACTTAAAGCAATCCCACGCAGTGTGAGGCTTAGGAAGATAAACTCCCCTAGGGCTTAGTTGATAGGTCAACAAGAGTTAAGGGTCGTAGTGAAACCTAATACCGAAGCATAGTGTCGGGGTTAGTCACGGTTGACATTTGGTTTGGGACCATGTGTTTAAGGATTTCCTCGACTTAATTAACATCAATAGGAGAGTATAATAGCATTATCTTACACTAGAAGCATAAGTCCATGGGGTAGCTTGTCCGGGTACCCAACTTTACTCATTGATTGTCCTTCTCTATTTACTCCTACTTGCACTATCTTACCTTCCATATTTCTATTTTATTTCTTATTTCTTTATAATTGCTTTCACACTCAATCATTGATTCTCTTTACACTCACCGTACACCGCATAGCTACATAGTGAATTCTTGTGTTTTAAATCCCTATTCCCTGTGAATACGACTACCCACTCACGAAGGTATTTTATTACTGTGATAACCCATGCACTTTCGGGCTCCTGTCAAAGTTTTTGGCGCCATTGCCGGGGAATAGGCGTATTTTTGATACTCAATTTTGCTATTTTAGCTATTCACTTCACTTTCTATTTCACACTTCTTTTATCTATCATCGTTCTTATGAGTTTCCTTTTCTTTGTTTTTCGCTCAGGTACAGAAGGGTATTTCATCAAGGTATTTCACACTTCAATTCTCGTTGAAGGAGACCCGAGCATTGGTAGAAGAACACATTGTAAAGGAAAAGAACCTGTACAAGAATCTTCAAATCAAGCCGAAATTGGTACAAAAGGGTCAGAAGCAATGGCAGAACAGAATGAACAGCAGAGGATGTTGTCCGAATTTGCTAGACTCGCGCTGATAGGGACCCAATCGAGCATTGTGAGGCCCCCAATCACGGCAATGAATTTTGAGTTGAAGCCATCATTCTGATACGACCCTTGCGTGTATCCCGCAAGTGCACGGGCTTGTCAAAGTAATAAATTTACCCCGATGAGTGGGTAGTCGAATCCACAGGGAATAGGACTTAAAACACAAGATTTCACTATTTAGTTATGCGGTATACGAAAAGAGCGAATAGAATCGATGAGTGAGTATGAAAACAATTAAAAAGAGACGAGAACTTAAATAGAGAGATGGAAGGTAAGAAAGTGCAAGTAGAAGTAAATAGAGAAGGACTAGCAATAGGTGAATAGGGTATCCGGACAAGCTACCTCTAGGACTTATGCTTGTAGTGCAAGACTATGCTATTATACTTTCCTATTGATATTAATTGAGTCGAGGATATCCTTAAACTCAATGTCCCAAACTTAAGGTCAACCTTGACTAACCCCAACACTATGCCCCAGCATTACGATTCACTACGACCCTTAACTATCGCTGACCTGTCAATTAAGCCCAGGGGAGTCTATCTTCGTAAGCCTTACACTACATGGGATTGTTTAAGCTCTAGGGATTCCTAGTGATAAAACATGTTCCTATGTGTAGTTCTAACCCTTTGGTCCAGGTGAAAGAACCCTAATTTAGATTAAGCCCCAGTGCTTAGGATTTACGTCAGCCCTTCACTCTCTTGCTTGCGCAACTAAGCCCCAAGGGAGTATATCTACCTAGAACTTCACTCTATCTCGACCGCTAAGAAATCAAGAAAAACGGAGGTAGGGAAAAATCACACCGGAGAGGAAAGGAGACGCTTCGCTACCTCACGACTCACCCTCTCAACCCTATTCAATCTTAAGTAGTCTAATCCTATAGGAGTTGTCACACCTCCAAAGGATAATCTAGATTGTTTTCAACCCTAGTGTCACGGCTAAGAGAAAATAATTGCAAAAGATAATTAAAATTGAAACTCGAATTTATTCATCAATAATGGAAAAAGCATAATAGAAATGTTATAGAAACATAATAAACCTAGGGTTTACAAGTCCGAATACCCACGAGGGCTTTAGCTCCTCATGGAGCTATACATGTTCATAAAAATATAAAAGAAAAGCATAAATTAAAGGCATTGATGAAAACGCCCTTTGCGTATGGTGTGGCCGCGGTCTTGTGTGGCCACCGGACGTCGGTGACGATGCCGATGACGCGCTCCAAACCTCCACGAAGTTCTCTCCGAAACCCTAGCCGCACTCTCCAGAAGTTTGGGAGAAAGATAGGTCAAAAGACATCTCAAAAGTCTCCAAAATTGGGCTTTTATAATGTTGAATCGCGGCTTTAAAATCGGACTTCTCGGGACTTCACACGGCCGTGTGGAATTTCCACACGCCCGTGTGAAGTTTCTGGGTTGTTGGAAAATTAATTCACATGGCCGTGTGGAATTTCCGCACGCCCGTGTGAACTCTCTGAAATCTTGATTTTTGGCAGAAAGTGAATAGTAGCTTTGCTACAGTGATTTACTACAATAGGACTCCCGGAGTGGATGATCATTCATACCTTCTACAATAGGTTGAATCTGAGTACCAAGCAACTCTTAAATGCAGCGGTAGGAGGAACTCTAGGAAGCAAGACTCCCAGTCAAGCCCGACACCTTATAGAAGAGATGGCTATGAATAGCTATCAATGGAACACAAGGGACCAAAAAAAGATGGCCGTAATTTATGAAGTTGACGCGGTTACATTGTTGGCGGCACAAGTGGAATCATTGAGTAAGAAGCTAGATGCTCTAGTTTCACCAAGAGTTACCGCCATCACTAGGTGTAACGGTTGTGGGGGAGGTCATGCTTCAAGTGATTGCCCTATTACTATTGAAGGCACTAGTGTGGCGGAACAGGTCGATTTTGTTGGCAATGCATATAGAGGACAAGGCCAAGGCAACCAGTACAGTGGAACCTACAACCTGGGATGGAAGAACCACTCGAATTTCTCATTGAGCAATCAAGGGAAGTCACAACAAAAAAACAATGCACCACCGGGTTTTCAAGGTCAACAAGCACTGAACTTAGAAAGGCAAGTAACCATGCTAGAAGGCAAGATTACCCATCTAGAGAGAGCCCTCACAAGGTTTGTTTCTTCATCGGATGCTAGATTTGAGTCGGTGGAGGCTACACTTCAGAATCACACCCCCTCCTTACACAATTTGGAGAATCAAGTGGTACAAATTGCGAAGACTTTAGCGAAAAAACCTCAAGGTAGTTTGCCTAGTAATACGGAGACCAATCCGAGGGATCAATTGAAGGTGATTACCTTGAGAAGTAGAAAGGAGGTCAAGAGAAATCTTCCTCTGGAGAAGATAAAAGAAGCACCCAAGGTCGTGGAGGTAGAGGAAGAAGCACCAAAAGAAAAAGAGGCGGCACCCCCGCCCTACAAGCCAAGGATTCCCTACCCTTCATGATTGAACAATGACCAAGACAATAAGCAATACAAGAAATTTCTAGGTATCTTCAAGCAGTTACACATCAGCATACCGTTCGCGGAGGCATTGGCCCAAATGCCCAAGTATGTGAAGTTCTTGAAGGACCTCTTGACCAACAAGAGGAAATTGGAGGAGAGTGCGACTATAGTTCCTGATGCCAATTGCTCGGCCGTGTTGCAAAAGAACATGCCGAGTAAGAGAAAAGATCCCGAAAGTTTTATTATACCATGTAACATTATCAACTTGGGTGAAGAGATGATATTGGCTGACTCGGTGGCAAGCATCAATGTCAGCCCTACACTTTCTTCCAAAAGCTAGGCTTGTGCGAGCCTAGACCAACTCAGATGACACTTCAACTTGTGGATTGATCGGTGAGGCATCAGAGAGGAATTGTGGAAGAACGTGTTGGTGAAAGTGGATAAGTACATATTTCCTAGTAATTTCGTAGTGTTAGACGTCGATGAGGATGTCTAGGTGCCATTGATCCTTGGAAGGCCTTTATTGCGCACTTCTAAGGCCCTTATTGACATGGACGGCGGGGAGTTCACATTGCGAGTTGGAGATGACAAACTTACATACTGCCTCGCCGAAGCCATGAGACAATCTCTTAACTTTAATGATACTTTGTATTTTCTTTACACCACCAAGGAACTAATAGATGATTATGTGCAGGAAATAATGAACCCAGATCTATATAAATTGTAGCCTGACCAAGATGCGGAGATCGAAGAAGAAGTACTATCGCTTGGTCTAGCCGAGAAAGAAGTTAAGCCAGAACTGGGACTCATGAAGAAAATGAGAAAGAAGATATAGAGAGCAAGGAGGTGCCACATAAAAATCCCCAAGGACAATGAGGATGAGCAAGAATGGAGTAAGGGTGTTTCATCCTTGTGTGGTAACAAAATCGCTAACTCTCCCTCTAAACTACATAAGCTATGTCATGCATGTTTCCAGGATGTAGGAAAGAGGGCAACATCCATTCATGAGCCCCCATGAGCTTAAAAAGGTACGTCAAGCTAAGTGACGTTAAACAAGGGCTTCTTCAAAGGCAATCCAAGGTTTTACAGCTTTTTTAAGATTTAGTCTAGTTCTAGCATGAATAAGAGTCTTAGTTTTGGTGTCCTGAATTTTTAATGCATGTGCTGCGATTTTATTGTGGATTGATGATGTTTTTCATGTGCCTAAACGTTGTTTGATGAAGTTTGAGTCAGTTGAGCATGTTTTCTATGGTCTATGGTCGTGTTCTTATGTTTTTTTACAGGCTCTAGTTATCGTATTGGTGTTTCTGATTTTTTCTGGAGAGTTTGTGAATTTTTCCAAGTAAACCAGAGAAAACACACGGCTGTGTGGAATTTCCACACGGGTGTGTGTTACCAATTAGAACTCAGCTAGTGAGGGCATAGGGCATGACCTTGCCCCTGTGAAAACCCTCAGAAGGGGCACATGGCCGTATGGAATTTCCACACGGCCGTGTGAAATCTTGTAGAACTTGAACTTTCATTCCCGAGCATTACAATGGCTGTCAGGGTGCCCTTGTGAGTGCCCATTTGTTACGCCACATGGCCTTGTGAATTCTTCACACGGCCGTGTGAAATTCGCAGAGAGCTCCCTGTGGGAGAGCTTATGAAAGGCACACGGCTATGTGGATAATTCACACGGCCTTGTGGAACACTTAGAGTTTCTCGGGCAAAACAGAGAGGCCCCAGGGGCGTGTACCATGCCCCTGTAGCCAGCCTTATGTTCTTGGTGAGGTTGGGCACACGGCCATATGGAATTTCCACACAGCCGTGTGAAATTTTATCGAGACTTTAGAGTTTTCCCGTGAGTCAACAGGGGCGTGTGGGTGCCCCTGTGGAGCTTGCCTTTGAGGGCACACGGCCATGTGGGAGTCCCACACGGCCGTGTGGAGAAGTCTAGAGAGCAACTAGAGTACACACATGGGCATGTTCTGGCCCCTGTGAACCCTAATTTTAGAGCCTTAATTCACAGAACTTAAAGAGCCGCGATTTTCTTTTGGTTTTCACTTGTGCCTCTTGATTCTTATCACTCTCCATCACTCTCTGAACCCCTCTCGCATTCTCCCGACCCTCTCTTGTTGATTTGTTGAGGTTTTATTGAGTTTTCTAGCCGATTTTAAGGTTTTACACTTCACACCATCTGTAAGCTCTCTCCCCCTCTTCTCCTTCGTCAATCTTGATTTAATTTGTTTATTATGGTTGTTTCGCCTGCGTTGCATGATTTACTTGCTGACGAACTAATTTAAACTGGATTTAGAATAATTTTAGTATAAAATTTTGAGTATTTGGCCTTACGGCCGTGGGGCTCTGTCCGCCCGATGATCCACATGGGCATGTGGAATTACCATACGGCTGTGTGGATTTCTGTAGATTGTGTTTTTGAATGAGATTTGATCATTTTTCTTTTCAATATTGCAGGTATGGCTTCCAAGGCTAAGAAAGCAGCCGGGAAATGACCTCGCGAGCCCTTACCTCCTCCAGAGCAGATCGATCTCTCTTTACCCCAGCATCAGCACCGTTTCAAGAGATTATCAGAACTTAGTTTTGGACAGACCCGGTTTCCAGACTTGAGTATATTGCGAGACATTCAAGGGGGAGTAGAGTTGGCCGAGGAGGTGGAGGAGCTTCTCTCAATAGGGAGTTGGAGCTGGTTGTTATCCATCAAAGAGCCAGCTATTAGATTGCTCACACTAGAGGTGATGTCCTTGTTCGAGTTTAACCGGGGGTACGACAGTTTCACTAATGTTGAGACTGTGCAGTTCCAGGCCCTCGGTCACCATTTTAGCTTTAGCATGACCCAGTGCTCAGTATAGATGGGGTTATACGACTAGCCATTCACTTAGACGGAGGAGTACACGCTGCTACCTATAGATCATCCGGGTACCCTAATCCCCAAGCGCGCGTACAACAGACTATGTGGCCAGGGATAGTACGAGTCAGGGGTCTCCAAGGCCACATGCTTGTCTAGGGCATTATACAGGTACCTCCACGCCATTCTCAGCTGCTCAATGAATCACCGTGGAGATAGTACTGGGGTTCCTGAGCTGACAGGAGCTCTTGTACCTGTATTCTATGGTGGAGAGTGAGCCACTCCACCTGGGACACATCATCGCCGAGTACATACGCCACCAGGGCCAGTACCCCAGGATCGGAGTCATCTTTGCAGGCCCGTAAATTACCCGTTTGATTATTGGATTGGGACTTAGAGAGGGGTGCGCGGGGCAGAGAAGATTGTTGTACTAGTTCCTCTAGGCACAGAGACCTTGAGACTGATGGGTATGGTCCATAGAGGGGGACCGGAAGTCTATGTACTGATCGTACCCGAGTCAGGGCAGGGAGAGCAGGCCGAGGGATTATAGCAAGCACTAGAGCCATCTCCCGTACAGACAGATACACAGGTGCCACCCAGAGCGCAGGAGCTACCTCCAGTGCGCATGTTCTCGCCCTCTCAAGGCCAGGACAGATTTGAGCGCCTCAAGAGTGCGGTGAGGGTACTACAGACAGAGGTGGCCAAGCTGCGAGCCACCCACACAACACATCATTCAGAGATGATGGCACGGCTTGATACCATACATAGATTACTCAAGAAGGCCGTGTCATCACCATTTGTGGTCTAGCCCCAAGCCTCGACTCCACCACCATCTCCTCCACCATAAACCGATCCACCAGCACCTTCAGAGAGTATGGCAGCATCACCAGAGGCTCCCATATAGGACTCCGACGCTGAGGTGTCATAGTTTATTTTAGTTTTTATTTCTTTTGTACTTTTCTTTATATTTTAGACTTGTAGCACTTAGAAAGGATCCTCCTTCTGAGTTTATCTTTTATTTTGCTTTTATTTATCTCGAGTTGTATTTCATTTCTATATCTTTATATACTCGAGTTTTATTTTGATTCTTCTTGAGCTATACTGAACCCCTTGTGTATGTGTGCAGATGGTCTTGGATATAAGGAATTTGAAGAATAGTCATAGACATGGTCATGGGACCGGTGTGCTCTACAAACCATTGAGATTCAACTCTCGATGAACCTAGCTCCATCAAACACAATACTTGGATTTTAGGGGAGTAATGTTTCAATTGCCCACTTCCACACTAATTTTTTTTCATTGCTTTATATTTTATTGTTCCTGCATGCGTACATTGGGGACAATGTACATCTTAAGTGTTGGGGGCGGGGGAGGGGGGGGGGGAGAGTTCATTTTACACACACCTTTACTTGTGTGTTCAATTGCTTATGCTGATATAGCCTATGGCGGTTCACCTTAGTTACTACGGTTGTATTCTTAGAGTTTAGGAGAATTTTTAACATTGTATCTTATCATGCTCTAGTTTCACTTGAATTTTAGGGAATTTTTGCTCGATTATCTCTTATTGCACTACTCACTCTTGAAATCTTTTAGAAAATTAAACTCGAAGTTTTAAGGACTAGTTTAGCATTGCTTTAGTAAGTTTTTCAGTTCTATATTGCTGAAAAAAAAAGAAAGGAAAAAAAAACTTGTGAGCTTGTGAATATTAGTTTAGCTTTTTATCTTTGCATTTGTGGTGGAAAGAGCTACCTCCTATGAAGTATGTAGCTACTCTTATAAGTCAGATACAAGTTATGCCCTAATGAGAGAAAGAGCTATCTCATGGGAAGCGTGAAAGCTACTATCTCAGTAGAAAGATCTACCTCCTCGAAAGCGTGAAAGCCACCTTTGGCGGCCGCCTAGGAAAGAGCTACCTTAGAGGTTGAGTGAAACTACTACCCCCCTACTTTGTGTACATAAATAAGTCCTTGTAACAAGAGTTTAAGGAGTACTCGTTGGGTTCTCTTGAGTGAATTCGCACACACGTACACATTTTCGAGTTGATGTCCTTTTTTATTCAAGTTTTTAGCTAAAGCAATGGTAAACATATGCAATGTTTTGATTTCCCCTTACTTGTAGAATGCTTGTTTTGCATACTTTTGGTGAACCTAAGGCCGAGCACTTTCAATTGTTCTTCCCAAGTACTTTCATGTTCTATTTTGCTTGATGACAAGCAAAAGCTTAAGTGTGTGTGTGTGTGTGTGGGGGGGGGGGGGGGTTTGATAAGTGATAAGTGCCAAAATACATCATGTTTTAGCTATGATGTTCTTGTACATTCATGCAACTTATGTGTATTTTCGATGAGTTTTTGCGCACTTGATGTTTTATTTTCATTTCAGGGTTTCGAGGACCAAGTGCGCAAGTTTCGACCGTATTCGTGTCATTCCGGGGAAGATTGAAGATGAAACGAAGAGTTGGAGCACCCTGGAAGCCGACGCGCCGCACACGGACACATTTTCTCGGCCGTGTGTGGCCACTGTGCGGCCCGCACAGTGGCCGCACAAGGGAGACAGAGAGGTGTGCGGCCAGTGTGCGGCCCGCACACTGGCCGCAAAGCACAGCCAGAAGGCTGTGCGGGCACTGTGCGGCCCGCACAGTGCCCGCACACCTTCGGGCTATATATGCTTGTTCTGAAGAGTTTTTGAGGGGAATTGGGTTCTCATCCGGCCTCCACTTGTCCTAGACTTCATTTCACCATTTCTTGAGGGATTTTGGAAGGATTTTCGGCTAGATTCGAAGGAGAGAAGAAGGGGAAGACGTTGAGAAGCTTCATAGGGCTCGCCGGCGCGGATCCGACGAGCTACGCCATCAACCCTAGTCGACATCTTCAAGGGGGTTTTTCTTGTTTTTATTGGATGGAATTGTTGTATGATGAGCTCCTTAGTTTTGTGATGTTGAACTAAACCTCCCAAGGCCGCCGGGCTCCCGGTGAACCTTGGGAGGAGACTTTGTATGAATGACCTATATTTTGCTTTAAATGAATGTGTTAGTTTGATTGTTTGGTTTTAATTCATCATCATGTTGTTCATTCTACAATGGATGGATTCCGTAGAATTGATTTTGAATGATACTTGTTTGGCGGGATGCTAGCTTGTATTAGGTCCTTTGATGAGTTAAAGAGGGTAACATGTATTAATACACCGGAGGTTCCGGGTGTTAATAGCCTCCCGCGTGATTAGGGTTAATTTAGCCGAGAGCGTGCATTAGATTAACCCTAATCAAGACTCCTTGTTCTCATTGACATCGTAGGGGTATTTTCTGGATAGAGAAACCCGTACTGGATTAGGGCTACACTACGGAGGTTCCGGGGTAGTCGACATCCGAGTCTAGCGGACCGAAACCAAGCCAACCCTAGTTTTATAATTATCTTGGTCATTCATATTTAGTCTTCTCCCGGGGGAATCCTCGCCCGAGGCCTTCCATAATTATTGGATTCTTCATCTCTATTTTATTCCGGATTGAGTTTTATCTTATTTGCATTTCTTTACTTGTTTTTATTATTTTAATATTGCTTCAACCTTGTTTCGATCGACTAGAAAGTGACTCCCAAAAGGAAGTAATAGTAGATCTCGGGCCCTTGGGAATACGACCCTCCTCGTGAGGTTTATTACTTGACGACCCGTGCACTTGCGGCCGGGGAGTCGCGTGCTAGCTCTGTAGCTAGTCGCGCGCTCGCTCATCAATAAGTGCTTGTGTTATAGTAATGAAAAATGTTATTATCTTACAATGAGCATTATCTTTAATAGATTTTATCACTAAATTGTGTTCATTCATGTGCTTTTCTACATTGTAGGTTTGTGGAGCTAATTAGGAGTAAATGAGTGAAGTTAGATCATGTTTGCCGTTGTTGGGAAGTTTTCGGACTATGCAAGGAACAAGGAACGGGTCTAGACTTGTGGGTGTGTGCCAACCTCCTTTGGAGGGGCACAAAGGCAGTCACATTCACAACAAGTCTAGCTCATGTTAGCATAGGAGAACTTCACCAATAAGGAGATTTGAAGCAATCGGCACGGTCTATCGTTGATTGTGTGCCCAATTCAACGGCCTCAATGAAGAATAATGGATTCGGGAGCGTTTCGACAAAAGCAATGTAGCAGCACTGTAGCATGTTAATGTAGCAAAAACACTGCAGCAAGTTACTATTCACTATTTGCCGAAAATCAGCATTCCAGAAATTTCACACCTGCGTGTGAAATTCCCAACGGCTGTGTAAAATCTTGATTCAGCTGATTTAAAGCCATGACTCAGCATTATAAAAGCCCATTTTGGAGACTTTTTCAACATCGTTTTTCTAATCTTTTCTCCTAACTTCTGGAGGGTTGTGGCTAGGGTTTCGGAGAGGACTTTATGGAGGATCGGAGCACGTTATTGGCATTGTCATCGACGTCCGGCAGCCGCACAAGACCACGGTCACACCATACACAAGGCGGTTTTCATCTATGCTTTCAATTTGTATTCCTTTTCATATTTTAATGGATTTGTATAGCTCCATGAGGAGCTAAGCCCCTTTTGGGTATTCGGACTTGTAAACCCTAGGATTATTATGTTTCTTTGACATTGTTATTATGCTTTTCCATTATTGATGAATAAAATTGAGTTTCAATGTTAATTGCTTCTTGTAATTGTTTTCCCTTAGCTGTGACACTAGGGTTGAGAATAATTTAGGTTACCCTTTGGAGGTGTGACAACTCCTATAGGGTTAGACTACTTAGGATTGAAGAGGGTATAGAGTGTGAGTCGTGAGGTAGCGAAACATCCTCTTTCTCCTCCGGTGTGATTCTCCCTACCTCCGTGTTCCATGATTTCTTAGTGGTCGAAATAGAGTGAAGTGCTAAGAGATAAACTCCCCTGGGGCTTAGTTACGCGAGCAACAGAGTGAAGGGTTGAAATGAATCTTAGTGCTGGGGCTTAATTTAGACTAGGGTTCTTTCACCTGGACCAAAGGGTTAGAGCTATACGTAGGAACAGGGTTTATCACTAGGAATCCCTAGAACTTAAAGCAATCCCACGCAGTGTGAGGCTTAGGAAGATAGACTCCCTTAGGGCTTAGTTGACAGGTCAACAAGAGTCAAGGGTCATAGTGAAACCTAATGCCGGGGCATAGTGTCGGGGTTAGTCACGGTTGACCTTAGGTTTGGGACCAGGGGTTTAAGGATTTCTTCGACTCAATTAACATCAATAGGAGAGTATAGTAGCAATGTCTTGCACTAGAAGCATATGTCCTAGGGGTAGCTTGTCCGGGTACCTAACTTTACTCATTGATTGTCTTTCTCTATTTACTCCTATTTGCACCCTCTTACCTTCCATATTTCTATTTTATTTATTGTTTCTTTATAATTACTTCTCACACTCACTCATTGATTCTCTTCACATTCGCCGTACACCGCTTAGCTAAATAGTGATATCTCGTGTCTTATATCCCTATTCCCTGTGGATACGACTACTCACTCACCAGGGTAATAATATTACTTCGACAAGCCCGTGCAAGGGGTGTGTCACCTAGACTTGGACAAAACACGTGAAACTTCACCCGGGGAGGTCTCAAGTGATGACGAGTGCTGCGGCGGGGTGCCGGGCCGAGATGCCACCGTCGACCGGGACTCCCAGATGGCGCCGCCGCCCAATCACTTGATCACATGAGCGTGCTCAGAAGGAATCAGTGATTGATTAGTGCTCGTGTTATAATAATACGAAGTGTTATTGTCTTACAATGAGCACTACTTTTATCAGATTTTATCATTAATTTGTGTGCATTTGTGTGATTTTGTGCATTGTAGGTTTGTGAAGCCAATTTAGAGAAAAAGAGCAAAGTTAGGTCATGTTCACCGTTGTTGGAGAGTTCTCTGACCAGGCAAGGAAAAAGGCATGATTCTGGACTTGTGGGTGTGTGCCAACCACCTTTAGAGGGGCACAAAGGCAGTCACATTCACAATAAGTCAAACTCGTGTAGTATAGGAGAACTTCACCAATGAGGAGAATTGAAGCAATCGACATGATCTACCATTGATTGTGTACCCAATTCAACAGCCTCGATGAAGAACGATGGAATCGGGAGCATTTGATGTGCGAGTACTATAGCACTTACTATAGAAAATCACTATAGCAATCACTGTAGTAGTTTACTGTTCACTGCGCGTCAGAAAACCAAATCCAGAAAATCCACACGACCGTGTGGATGCTCGATTTCAGGCGATTTACAGCTGTGACACAGCACTATTTAAAGGACCTTTCGGACTTTTTTTTGGATCTTTTTCGCATATCTTCTGGAGGGTTGAGCCTAGGGTTTTGAGAGGACTTTGTGGTGGATTGGAGCAAGCTTTCGGCATCGAAATCAAAGCCCGTCAGTAGATATCTATTGTGGGAGATTTCTTCATCATCGATCCGGCGAGGTGTAACCTAGGCTTGACGAGGAGCTTGGTGGAGAATAAGAAGCAACCTCACAAGACCATCGCCATACATCGCAAGGGGTTTCATCTATGTTTTCTTTTCTTGTTTATTATTATACATTGATGGATTTGTATATCTCCATGGAGAGTTAAACCCTTTGTAGGTACTCAGACTTGTAAAAACTAGGATGACATTGCTTCTTTGACTCTTTATTATGCTTTCTTAATTGATGCTTTTATTTGAGTTCCAACCTTGATTGCTTATTACATTGATTTTCCCTTAGCCGTGACACTAGGGCTGAGAATCATCTAGGTTATCCTTTGGAGGTGTGACAACTCCTATAGGGTTAGACTACTTGAGATTGGAGAGGGTTGAGAGGGTGAGTTGAGAGTTAGCGAAACGTCCCCTTTTTCCTCCGGTGTGATTTTCCTTACCTCCGTGTTCCAAGATTTCTTAGCGGTCAAAGTAGAGTGAAGTGCTAGGAGATGAACTCCCCCTGGGGCTTAGTTGCGTGAGCAACAGAGTGAAGGGTTGTAGTGAATCCTAGTACTGGAGCATAACTAAGATTAGGGTTCTTTTACCTGGACCAAAGGGTTAGAATTACACATAGGCACATGGTCTATCACTTGGAATCCCTAAAACATAATGCAATTCCACATAATGTGAGGCTTAGGAAGATGGACTCCCCTGGGACTTAGTTGACAGGTCAACAAGAGTTCAGCGTCATACTGAAACCTAATGCCGGGGCATAATGTCGGGATTGGTCACGGTTGACCTTAGGTTTGGGACCGTGTACTATCACTACCTGGGACCCCTCGGTTGGATAGGCATCAGGCCAGTTCAGTATATATTGCTGGTAATGTTTCCAGGCCATGCCCATCTGTCTCAACATCTCCAAGTTGATTGAGGACGGTGTGACCATCCTTTCTATCCTTCTGATTGCTGCACGAAGACCCATCCCCTTCATAAGTCTTGTAATATATAGCCCTGAAAAAATCATTCCAAGCCTGGGGTACTGACTTTGATGATGCATGGATTCGGCGAGTATATACCCAAGATGGAGCGGCTCCTTCTGTACCATTGAATGTAAGTAAAGGAGCTCCTGCTGACTAAGGACCCCTGTACTATCGCCCCGACCGTTTATTGACCTACTCAGAATGGCGTGAATGTATCTATAGGCTGGTCGTGATAGACAAGTAGCTTTTGATACACCTGGCTCATAATTCCCTTTTCTACACAATACTCTGTAAGCTCCTTGAGGAGTCAAACTGCCAGCATAGTCACTTGGAAGGTTCTCGTACTCCTCTGTCTTAGTGAATGCCTCGTCATATAACCCCATATAAATGGAAAACTGTGTCACTGACATATTGTACTCATGCCCAAATGCCCAAAATTGTATAGAATTGGCACTCGTCAACTCTCTACTTGTTTTGTCAAACTTAAATGATGAGAGCACCTCCAAAGTAAGCAGACAGTTCGCTGGGTCTCGAGTTAATAGCAAGCTCTTCCAACTTCCTACTACAAGAAGCTCTTCAATCTCGTCTGCCATATCATTACCCCACTCAGCTGGTCTTAAACATTCTATGTCCAAGTACCGAGATTGTCTGATCATGAGTTTCGCCAATCTTCTATATATTTCTTGGTGCTCAGACATAACAAAGTTGATCGGCTCTGGAGAGTGTTCTCATGCCCTTTTATTGGTCTCTTTCCTGGGTGCCATTCCTGAAAATAATTCAAAAGAGAGTCAGTCACTTTGTTATAATAATTCACCCTGATAGGATCCACACGGCCATGTGGAAATTCCACACGCCTGTGTGAACTATACGGCGCACGTGGCTGCTAGCTTGTAGAATCAAAACTTTATATTCACACAAAAATTCGCTTCAAAACCCTTGTAAACTCATCGGTAACCAGGTTAATCATGCAAAACAGCCGAAATACTTATCATGAACGATCTAAATCCGGATTGATAAAGAAGAAGGGTTTGCCGTTCTTACCGATGGTGTGGACGGTGAACGATTCGGAATCGGTCGGAAAGCTTCAAATAAAACCTTAAAAACACTCAAGGATGGTAGGAATATTGATTTCGCACGGCCGTGTGTAAATTCCACACAGCCATGGGCCTTCATATGGGAAACTCACAGGGCAGTAACATGCCCCTGTGGACTTTCGGGAACCGCGGAAGGTCTCTGGAAATGTCACATGGCCGTGGAGAAATTCCACACGCCCGTGTGTTCTTCCTGGCCACGAACACAATACCAGCCATAGGGGCTCCCACACGCCCCTGTGACTTCTCTGGTTGATCCCGAGAACTGTCCAAGTGTTCCACACGGCCGTGTGTTAATTCCACACGGCCGTGTACCCTTTGCGTGTGTACCGCAAGTGCACGGGCTTGTCGAAGTAATAAAATTACCCTGGTGAGTGGGTAGTCAAATCCACAGGGAATAGGGTTTTAGAATACGAGAGTTTGCTAATTACTCGCGCGATATACGAAAAGTAATAATTAGAGTAATGAGTGAATTTATGGAAGCAAGTAGAATAAAAGACAAGAAAGTAAATAGAGAGATGGAAGACAGGAAAGTGCAAGTGAAAATAGGAGGAGAGAAACAAGCAATGAATGAGAATAGGGTATCTGGATAAGTTACCTCTAGGACTTATGCTTCTAGTGCAGGACTATACTATTATTTTTTCCTATTGAAGTTAATTGAGTCGAGGAAATCCTTAAACACACGGTCCCAAACCTAAGGTCAACCGTCACTAACCCCAACACTATGTCCCGGCAATAGGATTCACGTCAACCCTTCACTCTGTTGCTCACACAACTAAGCCCCAGGGGAGTATATCTACCTAAGCCTAACACTACATGGAACTGTTGTAAGCTCTATGGATTGCTAGTGATAAAACCTGTTCCTATATGTAGTAGTTCTAACCCTTTGGTCCAGGTGGAAGAACCCTAGTTTAAATTAACCCCCAGTGCATAGGATTCACGTCACCCCAAAGCCTTGGGGGAGTTATCTACCTAACATTTCACTCTATTTCGACCACTAATAAATCAAGGAATCGGAGGTAGGGAGAAATCACACCGGAAGGGAAAGGGGTACGTCGCTACCTCACAACTGTCCCTCTCAACCATCTTCAGTTTTAAGTAGTCTAATCCTATAGGAGTTATCACACCTCCAAGGGATAACCTAGATTGTTCTCAACCCTAGTGTCACGGCTAAGGAAGAACAATAGTAAAAGATAATTAAAACTGAAACTCAAATTTATTCATCAATAATGGAAAAGCATAATAACAATGTCATAGAAACATAATAATCCTAGGGTTTACAAGTCCGAATATCCACGAGGGGTTTAGCTCCTCATGGTGGTATACATGTTCATCAAAGTGTAAAATAAATCACAAAGTAAACAAATCGATGAAAACCCCCTTGCTTATGTTGTGGCCGTGGTCTTGTGCGACCATCGGACATCGATGTCGGTGCCGATGACGCGCTCCAATCCTCTACAAAGTCCTCTCCGAAACCCTAGCCGCACTCTGCCGAAGTTCGGAAGAAAGATAGGTCAAAAGATGTGTAAAAAGTCTTCAAATCCGTCTTTTATAATGTTGAGTGTGGCTTTAAATTTGAATTTATCGGGACTTCACACGGCCGTGTGGAATTTCCACACGCCCGTGTGAACTCTCTGGAATTCTGATTCTCGGCATGAGTGAATAGTAGCTTGCCTCAGTGTTTTCCTACAGTAACAAGCTACAGTACTGCTGCAGTAACTCACCGAAATATTCCTAAATCCATCGTTCTTCATCAAGGCCATTGAATTGGGCACACAATCAATGGTAGATCGTACCGATTGCTTCAAGTCTCCTTCTTGGCGAAGTTTTCCTAAGCTACACGAGTTAGACTTGTTGTGAATGTGACTGCCTTTGTGCCCCTCCAAGGGAGGTTGGCACACACTCACAAGTCTAGGCTCGTGCCTTCTTCCTTGCTTGGTCCGAAAACCTCCCAACAACGGCGAGCATGATCTAACTTCGTTATTCTTCTCCAAATTGGCTCCACAAACATACAGTGCATAAGAATACACAAATGCACACTATTTAGTGAGAAAATCTGATTAAAACAATGCTCATTGCAAGATAATAACACTTCGCATTATTATACCACGAGCACTTATCATTTTCGCTTGCTTTGAAAGATTAATATGTATGTGAACATGTTTAGAATAGAATTGGAGCAAATTTAGTTGTATTTTTGGAATTTTAGACCCACGGCCGTGGGGCTCTGTCCGCTAGAAGCTCCACACGGCTGTGTGGAATTTTCACACGGCCGTGTGGATTTCTGCAGATTGTGTATTTTAACTGTTTTTAACTATTTTCTTTTTCAATCTTGCAGATATGTCTTCTAGGCCTAGGAAGTCGGCAGGGAAGTGACCACGAGAGCCTACCCCACCCCCTGAAATGCTGGACTTTGATTTACCAGAGCACAGGGAAAAATTTAAGAAGTTATCAGCACTCCGATTTGGACAGTCACGCTACCCAGATTTGAGCACATTGAGAGAGATACAGGGGGGCGACGCTATAGCTACCGAGGTTGAGAGCTATTAGCAGTTGGCAGTTGGGACTGTTTGCTGTCTATCAGAGAGCCAGCGATTCGAGCACTCACACTCGAGGTCTTATGGACCTTTGAGTTTGACCGAGGGTATGACAGCTTCACACATGGCGAGATGATCCAGTTTTGTGCCCTCGGTCGACACTTCAGCCTCAGTATCACCCAGTTCTCGATTATGATGGGCCTTTACGATCATGTATTTACTGAGACAGACGAGTACGCGCTACTGCCCACCAATTACCCAGGCACCCTGACACCTCAGCGGGTCTACAGGACGTTGTGCGAGGACGGGCAGTACGAGCCGGGGTTTTAAAGGCGATATTTCTTTCCCGGCCAGTGTACAGGTACATCCATGCCATATTGAGCAGGTCGGTGAATGACAGAGGGGATAGCACAGGGGTGCTGAGTAGACAGGAGCTGCTCTACTTACACTCCATGGTACAGAGCGAGCCACTCCATCTCGAGCACGTTCTAGCTGAGTACATGCGCCACCAAGGCCAGTACCCCAGGGTTGGAGTTATTTTTGTAGGCCCCTACATCACACGCCTCATCATAGGCTTGGGACTAAGAGATGGGGTACGCGGGGCAAAGAAGGTTGCTACACCAGCCTCGCTTACTAGAGATACATTGAGACTGATGGGTATGGTCCGCAGATCAGGGCCAGGAGTATATACCATGATCATACCCCAGTCAGATCAGACCGAGGTGGCAGAGCAGGCAGCGATAGAGACACCTACAGCTAATACAGATGCACAGGCACCACCCACAGTACCGGAGCCACCTCCGGTGCGTATGTTCTCACCCTCGCGAGGCTAGGATAGACTTGAGCGCCTCGAGAGCGCAGTGGGTGTCCTTCAGACCGAGGTGGCCGAGGTCAGGGCCACTCACACCACACAGCATCAGGAAGTGATGGCCCAGCTCCAGAGATTGCAGCAGATATTTGAGAAGGCCATTACCTCGCCTTTTGTAGTCTGACCCCAAGCTTCCACTCCACCACCACAGTCCCCAGCAGCAGCAGATCCACCACCACAGTCCACAGCAGCACCAGAGGCCCCAGTACAGGACACCGACGCTGAGGCGTTGTAGTTTTTATTTGATTTTTTATTTTCATTATTTTGTACTTTTCATTATATTTTAGACTTGTAGTACTCAGAAAGGATCCTCCTTCTGAGTTTATCTTTTATTTTTATTTTCTTTTCTTTTATCTCGAGTTGTATTCATTGCTTTATCTTTATATACTCGAGTTCTATTTTATCTTTGTTGAGCTATACTGTAGCTTGTACTGTACCAAAACACTGTAGCAACTACTATTCACCATCTACCGAAAATCAGGATTCCAGAGAGTTCACACGGGCGTGTGGAAATTCCACACGGCCGTGTCAATTGATTTTTCAGCCAGACAGAAACTTCACATGGCCGTGTGAAGTCCCGATAAGCCCGATTTTTAAAGCCGCGACTCAACATTATAAAAGCCGACTTTGGAGACTTTTGGAGTATCTTTTGACCTATCTTTCTCCCCAACTTCTGAAGAGAGCGGCTAGGGTGTCGGAGCGGACTTTGAGGAGGTTTAGAGTGCGTCATCGGGTTCATCATCGACGTCCGACGGCCTCACAAGACTACGGCCACACCATACGCAAGGGGGGTTTTTATCGATGCTTTCTATTAGTACTTTCTTTCATATTTTGATGAATATGTATAGCTCCATGTGGAGCTAAACCCCTTATGGGTATTCGGACTTGTAAACCCTAGGATTATTATGTTTCTTTGACATTGTTATTATGCTTTTCCTTCATTAATGAATGAAATTGAGTTTCCATCTTATTAAATCTTGTCATTGTTTTCCCTTAGCCGTGACACTAGGGTTGAGAACAATCTAGGTAATCCTTCGGAGGTGTGACAACTTGACACGACCTTTTGCGTGTGTACCGCAAGTGCACGGCCTTGTCGAAGTAATAAATTTACCTTGGTGAGAAGGTAGTCGAATCCACAGGGAATAGGGAGATAGAATATAAGGTTTCACTAATTAAGCTATGCGAAATACGGGAAACGATAATAGGATTGATGAGTGAAAAATAATGCAAAGCAATAAACTAAATAGAAGGATGAAAGTAAGAGGTGCAAATAGGAAAATTGAGAAGGACTTGCAATGAGTAAAAGGGGGTATCCGGACAAGCTACCTCTAGGATCTATGTTTCAAGTGCAAGACTATGATATTATACTCTCCTATTGATGTCAATTAAGTCGAGGAAATCCTAAGACTCACGATCCCAAACCTAAGGACAACCGTGACTAACCCCAACGCTATGCCTTGGTATTAGGATTCACAACACCCTTCGCTCTGTCACCTAGATGATTAAGCTCCAGGGGAGTCCATCTACCTAAACATCACACTATATGGGATTGCATTATGCTCTAGGGATTCCTAGTGATTAAACCTGTTCCTACAAAAATAGTTCTAACCCTTTGGTCCAGGTGGAAGAACCCTAGTCTAGATTAAGCCCCAGCATATAGGATTCACTACAACCCTTCACTCTATTGCTTGCGCAATTAAGCCCTAGGGGAGTTTATCTACCTATTGCTTTACTCTATTTCGACCGCTATTAAATCAAGGAATCGGAGGTAGGGAGAAATCACATCGGAAGGGAAAGGGGTACATTGCTACCTCACAACTCTCCCTCTCAACCCTCTTTAATCTTAAGTAGTCTAATCCTATAGGAGTTGTCACACCTCCAAAGGAAAACCTAGATTGCTCTCAACCCTAATGTCACGTTTAAGGGAAAACAATATCAAGAGATAATTAAGATTAAAACTCAATTTATTCATCAATGATGGAAAGCATAATAATCAATGTCAAAGAAACATAAGAACCCTAAAGTTTACAAGTCCGAATACCCCGCGAGGGGTTTAGCTCCTCATAGAGCTATACATGTTCATCAATGTGAAAATTAAAGCATAAAACATAGACATAGATGAAAAACCCCCTCGAAGTTGGTGTGGCCGTGGTCTTGTGCAAACGTCGAACCTCGGAATCGATGCCGACGATGTGCTAGAACCTCCACGAAACCCTCTCCGAAACCCTAGCCGCACTCCAGAAAGTTGGGGAAAAGTTCGGTTCCAAGCTCCCTCAAAAGGTTGCAAAAATCCCCTTTTATAATGTTGAATCGCGGCTTTAAAATTGGACTTATCGGGGGCTTCACACGGCCGTGTGGAATATCCACACGCCCGTGTGAAGCTTCTGTCTCGGCTGAAAAATTAATTTCACACGGCCGTGTGGAATTTCCACACGCCCGTGTGTCTTCACTGGATGGCTGAAATTGCAAAACACACGGCCGTGTGGAATTTCCACACGCCCGTGTGACTTCTCTGGAACACTGGTCTTCAGCTGAACAGGCTTGGTAACTTGCCGAAACGCCTCCCGGGTCCATTGTTCTTCATCGAGGCCATTACTTGGGCACACAAGCAACGGTAGGTCGGGCCGATTGCTTCAAGTCTTCTTCTTTCGCGAAATTCTCCTAAGTAACACGGATTGGACTTGTTGTGAATGTGACTGCCTTTGTGCCCCTCCAAGGGAGGTTGGCACACATCCACAAGTCCAAATACGTGCTTCGTTCCTTGCTTGGTCCGAGAACATCTCAACATTGGCAAACGCGACCTAATTTCATTCTTCTTCTCCAATTAGGCTCCACAATACCTTCAATGCACAAGAGAACACAAATGCACACATTTAGTGATAAAATCTGATAAAAGGTATGCTTAATGTAAGATAATAGCGCTTCGCGATACTATAACACAAGCACTTATCACAACTCCTGTAGGGTTAGACTACTTAGGATTGAAGAGGGTTGAGAGGGTGAGTCGTGAGATAGCGGAACTTCCCCTTTCCCCTCCGTTGTGATTCTCCCTACCTTCGTGTTCCACGATTTAATAGCGATCAAAGTAGAGTGAAGTATTAGGAGATCAACTCTCTTGCAAAGGGTTGAGTGAATCCTAAGACTGGGGCTTAACTTAGATTAGGGTTCTTCCACCTGGACCAAAGGGCTAGAACTATATATAGGAACCGGGTTTATCACAAGTAATCCCTAGATCCTAAAGCAATCCTTCACAGTGTGAGGCTTAGTAAGAAGAACTCCCATAGGGCTTAGTTGATAGGTCAACAAGAGTCAAGGGTCGTAGTGAAACCTAAATGCCGGGGCATAGTGTTAGGATTAGTCACGGTTAACCTTAGATTTGGGACCGTGTGTTTAAGGATTTCCTCGACGCAATAGTCATCAACGGAAGAGTATAACAGCTTTGTCTTGCACTTGAAGCATAAGTCCTAGGGGTAGCTTGTCCGGGTACCCAATTTACTCATTGATTTTCTTCCTCCTATTACCTCTGTTTGCACTCTCCTATCTTCCCAATTGCTCTTGTACACTCACACATTGAACCAATTTTCACTCTCGCACATCACTTGACTAATTAGTGAGAGCTTGTGCCTAAAACCTATTCCCTGTGGATTCGACTACCCCTCACCAGGGAATTTATTACCGTGACAACCTGTGCACTTTCGGGACATCTATCAAAGCTTTTGGCGCCTTTGCCGGGGAATAGGCATTTTAGATATTTCTTTTTCGCTAATTTAGTTATTCACTTCACTTTCTATTTCACACTTCTTTATCTATCATTGTTCTTATTTTTCTTTTTCTTTGCTTTGGGTTCAGGTTATGACCCGTGGGAATCCTACAATTCTTGTTGAAGGAGACCCAGAAATTGGTAGAAGAACTCATCATAAGGGAAAGGAACCTGTACAAGAATCTTCAAATCAAACCGAAGTTGATACAGAAGGGTCAGAAGCAATGGTACAACAGAATGAAGAACAGAGGACATTGTCCGATTTTGCAACACCCACGGTGATGGGGACCCAATCAAGCATCGTGAGGCCCTGACCCGGGTTCGATCCCCGGCAGCGGTGCCAAAAACTTGACACGACCTTTTGCGTGTGTACCGCAAGTGCACGGCCTTGTCGAAGTAATAAATTTACCTTGGTGAGAAGGTAGTCGAATCCACAGGGAATAGGGAGATAGAATATAAGGTTTCACTAATTAAGCTATGCGAAATACGGGAAACGATAATAGGATTGATGAGTGAAAAATAATGCAAAGCAATAAACTAAATAGAAGGATGAAAGTAAGAGGTGCAAATAGGAAAATCGAGAAGGACTTGCAATGAGTAAAAGGGGGTATCCGGACAAGCTACCTCTAGGATCTATGTTTCAAGTGCAAGACTATGATATTATACTCTCCTATTGATGTCAATTAAGTCGAGGAAATCCTAAGACTCACGGTCCCAAACCTAAGGACAACCGTGACTAACCCCAACGCTATGCCTTGGTATTAGGATTCACAACACCCTTCGCTCTGTCACCTAGATGATTAAGCTCCAGGGGAGTCCATCTACCTAAACCTCACACTATATGGGATTGCATTATGCTCTAGGGATTCCTAGTGATTAAACCTGTTCCTACAAAAATAGTTCTAACCCTTTGGTCCAGGTGGAAGAACCCTAGTCTAGATTAAGCCCCAGCATATAGGATTCACTACAACCCTTCACTCTATTGCTTGCGCAATTAAGCCCTAGGGGAGTTTATCTACCTATTGCTTTACTCTATTTCGACCGCTATTAAATCAAGGAATCGGAGGTAGGGAGAAATCACATCGGAAGGGAAAGGGGTACATTGCTACCTCACAACTCTCCCTCTCAACCCTCTTTAATCTTAAGTAGTCTAATCCTATAGGAGTTGTCACACCTCCAAAGGAAAACCTAGATTGCTCTCAACCCTAATGTCACGTTTAAGGGAAAACAATATCAAGAGATAATTAAGATTAAAACTCAATTTATTCATCAACGATGGAAAGCATAATAATCAATGTCAAAGAAACATAAGAACCCTAAAGTTTACAAGTCCGAATACCCCGCGAGGGGTTTAGCTCCTCATAGAGCTATACATGTTCATCAATGTGAAAATTAAAGCATAAAACATAGACATAGATGAAAACCCCCTCGAAGTTGGTGTGGCCGTGGTCTTGTGCAAACGTCGAACCTCGGAATCGATGCCGACGATGTGCTAGAACCTCCACGAAACCCTCTCCGAAACCCTAGCCGCACTCCAGAAAGTTGGGGAAAAGTTCGGTTCCAAGATCCCCCAAAAGGTTGCAAAAATCCCCTTTTATAATGTTGAATCGCGGCTTTAAAATTGGACTTATCGGGGGCTTCACACGGCCGTGTGGAATATCCACACGCCTGTGTGAAGCTTCTGTCTCGGCTGAAAAATTAATTTCACACGGCCGTGTGGAGTTTCCACACGCCCATGTGTCTTCACTGGATGGCTGAAATTGCAAAACACACGGCCGTGTGGAATTTCCACACGCCCTTGTGACTTCTCTGGAACACTGGTCTTCAGCTGAACAGGCTTGGTAACTTGCCGAAACGCCTCCCGGGTCCATTGTTCTTCATCGAGGCCATTACTTGGGCACACAAGCAACGGTAGGTCGCGCCGATTGCTTCAAGTCTTCTTCTTTCGCGAAATTCTCCTAAGTAACACGGATTGGACTTGTTGTGAATGTGACTGCCTTTGTGCCCCTCCAAGGGAGGTTGGCACACATCGACAAGTCCAAATACGTGCTTCGTTCCTTGCTTGGTCCGAGAACATCTCAACATTGGCAAACGCGACCTAATTTCATTCTTCTTCTCCAATTAGGCTCCACAATACCTTCAATGCACAAGAGAACACAAATGCACACATTTAGTGATAAAATCTGATAAAAAGTATGCTTAATGTAAGATAATAGCGCTTCGCGATACTATAACACAAGCACTTATCAGGCCCCCAATTACCGCAAATAACTTTGAGTTAAAACCGTCGTTCATTCAAATGTTGCAACAGTCCGCACAATTTAATGGGTTGGCCGATGAAGATCCAAACAACCATATAGAGAACTTCCTTGAAGTGTGCGACATGTTGAAAATCAACGGAGTAACGGACGACGCAATTCGTTTTAGAGCCTTCCCATTTTAATTGAAGGGAAAAGCAAGGCATTGGCTACATTCACTACCGAGAGCGTCCATCACTACAAGGGAGGAGATGGCCGAGGCATTTGATAAGTGCCAAAATACATCATGTTTTAGCGATAATGTTCTTGTACTTTCATGCAACTTATGTGAATTCTCGATGACATTTTGCGCACTTGATGTTTTTATTTTCGTTTCAGGGTTTCGAGGACCAAGTGCGCGTGATCAAACCGTTTTCGTGTCGTTTCGGGGAAGATTGAAGAAGAAATGAAGACTTGGAGTACCCCGGAAGCCGACGCACCGCACACAGAGCCATTTCTCTCGGCCATGTGCGGCGATTGTGCGGCCCGCACAGTGGCCGCACGGCTCAGCCAGTGAGCTGTGTAGCCTAGTGTGCGGCCGCACACCTGACCGCACACCCTGGCCAGAGAGCCGTGCGGCCTAGTGTGGGCAGAGGAGCGCGTGGGCCTGCGTGCATCCCGCAAACCAGGGCGCACAAGGTGGGCAGAGGAGCGCGTGGGCCCACGTGCGTCCCGCACGCCACCCGCACGCTCTCAGGTTTATATAAGGTTTCTTCAAGGGTTTTTGAAGGGAGTTGTTCTCTATCCGGCCTCCACTCCACCATACACCATTCTCATCACCTTTGGAAGGATTTGGAGGGATTTTTGGGCTGTTTTGAAGGAGAGAAGAAGGGGAAGACGTGGAGAAGCTTCATAGGGCTCACTGGCGCGGATCCGACGAGCCACACCATCAACCCTAGTCGACATCTTTGAGGGAGTTTTTCTTGTTTTTTGTTTGATGGATCCTTTGTATGATGAGCTCCTTAGCTTTGTGATGTCGAACTAAACCTCCCAAGGCCACCAGGCTCCCGGTGAACCTTGGGAGGGGACTTTGTATGAATGACCTTTATGTTGTTTTAAATGAATGTGTTGGTTTGCTTGTTTGGTTTTAATTCATCATCTTGTTATTCATTCTACAATGGATGGATTCCATAGAATTGATTCTAAATGATACTTGTTTGCTTGTTTGGCAGGATGCTAGCTTGTATTAGGTCACGTGGTGAGTTAAAGAGGGATCCCTGTATTAATACGCCGAAGGTTCCGGGTGTTAATAGCCTCCCGCGCGTTTAGGGTTAATTTAGCCGAGAGAGTGCATTAGATTAACCCTAATCAAGACTCCTTGTTCTCATTGACATCGTAGGGGTATTTTCTGGATAGAGAAACCCGTACTGGATTAGGGCTACACTACGGAGGTTCCGGGGTACTCGACATCCTTGTCTAGCGGATCAAAACCAAACCAACATTAGTTTATTGAATTCCATGGTCATTCGTTCTTAGTTTCCTCCCAGGGGAATCCTCGCCCGAGGCCTTCCCTAATTATTGGCTTCTTCATCTCTATCTTTATTCCGGATTGAGCTTTATTTTACTTGCATTTCTTTACTTGTTTTTATTATTTAAATTTGCATCAACCCTGTTTCGATCGACTAGAAAGTGACCCCCAAAAGGAAGTAATAGTAGATCTCGGGCGCTAGGGAATACGACCCTCCTTGTGAGGTTATTACTTGACGACCCGTGCACTTGCGGCCGGGGAGCCGCGTGCTAGCTTTTTAGCCTGTCGCGCGACCACTCATCAAGTTTTTGGCGCCGTTGCCGGGGAGCATCCGAGAATACTAGGAAAACATTTGGATCATTGCTCTAGTCAATTCACTTTCATTTGTAATTATCCATCTTTTATTGTTTTTGTTTTTGTTTTTCCAGGTACCCCATTATAACTCTTTACATCGATGGATCAATACTCGAGAGAACCTGCTTCTCACTATTTGGATCGATGGGCAAAGCAGTTTTTAGTTCATGATGGAATCTTTGAGTTGAGCACTGTGGATCATAAAGAAAGGAACCTCAGCAACGATGAAAGTTTTTCTCAACTCATGAATTAAGTCGTCCACGCAGATGTTATACAGAGTGGGACCCACGATCGACAGCCTAGCCATGCTGATGAGAAGGGAAGTTTTTCAGAACCCGAGGAATTTGTTTATGAAATTCAAAGAGAATCTGAGTCGGAAAGCTCCGCAGATGAAATGGAAGAATTTGAGAGAATACAACGTGATAACATGAACAGGCTGAAGCCATCTATTGATGAACCACTAGAATTGGAGTTGAAAGAACTGCCCCCACACCTTGAGTATGCATTTCTTGAGGGAAATTATAAGATACCGGTGATAATTTCCTCTAGCCTGTCAGCAGAAAACAAGAATCAACTCTTAAAGGTGTTAAAAACGCACAAACGGGCTTTAGCTTCGAAAATTTCAGACATCAGGGGGATAAATCCGTCTTTCTGCACTCATAAAATTTTAATGGAAGACAACCACAAGCCGTCGGCCGTCCCACAAAGAAGGTTGAACCCGAATATGAAAGATGTGGTAAAAGCTAAAGTGATCAAACTGCTAGATGCCGGCATAATCTACCCAATCTTTGATAGTGCTTGGGTCAGTCCCACCCAGGTGGTGCCAAAGAAAGGGGGTATGACGGTAGTGACCAACAAGAAGAATGAGCTCATTCCTACTAGGCAGGTCACTGGTTGGAGAGTCTGTATTGATTACAGGAAACTCAATGACGCCACTCGCAAGGATCACTTCCCTCTTCCATTCATTGATCAGATGCTCGAAAGATTGGCCGGTCACGAGTACTATTGCTTTCTAGATGGTTTTTTCCGGATATTTTCAAATCCCCATAGCTCCTGACGACCAAGAAAAAACTACTTTCACCTGTCCTTATGGTACGTTTGCTTATCGCAGAATGCCGTTCGGGTTATGCAATGCCCCTGCCACATTTCAGAGATGCATGCTTGCTATCTTCGAGGATATGGTTGAAAAAACAATGGAAGTGTTTATGGATGATTTTTCTGTATACGGAAGCTCATTTGACCTATGTTTGAAGAACTTGGAGCGTGTCTTGGAACGATGTGAGGAAACCAACTTAGTGCTGAGCTGGGAAAAATGCCATTTCATGGCAAAGGAAGGGATAGTTTTGGGACATAAAATTTCAGGTGACGGCATTGAAGTGGACAAGGCAAAAATCTCGACCATTGAGAAGCTCCCTCCTCCAGCATCTGTCAAGGCCATTAGAAGTTTTCTGGGGCATGCCGGATTTTACAGGAGATTCATAAGAGATTTTTCTAAGATTGCAAAGCCATTAACCAAGTTACTCGAGAAGGATGTGCCATTCCATTTCACCCCGGAATGCTTGAATGCTTTCACTATTCTGAAGAATCAACTTATCCAGGCACCTATCCTTGTTGCACCAAACTGGGAGTTACCATTCGAACTAATGTGTGATGCTAGTGACTTTGCAGTTGGAGCAGTTCTGGGGCAAAGGAATGGCAAGCATTTCCATCCTATTTATTTTGCAAGCAAAACTCTCACTGGGGATCAGGAGAACTATACTACCACTGAGAAGGAACTCCTTGCAGTGGTCTTTGCTTTTGACAAGTTCAGGCCTTATTTAGTGCTGTCTAAAGTGATGGTTTACACTGATCATTCAGCACTTCGATTTCTCCTGAGTAAGACCGATGCTAAGCCACGTTTGATCCGTTGGGTGCTCTTGCTTTAGGAATTCAACTTGGAAATCAAAGACAAGCGGGGCGCCGAAAATTTAGCTGCTGGTCATCTGTCTCGATTAGAGAACAACCACTCATCTTCCACCATGGACGTCGAGATCAATGACTCATTTCCAGAGGAACAACTTTTCCATGTGAAGGTAGTTCATGAAGATGAGCAACCCTGGTTCGCAGACATTGCTAATTATCTAACAGCAGGCATTCTCCCAAAGTGGTTCAGTTATCAACAAAGGAAGAAATTTTTCACTGATCTTAAGCATTACATTTGGGAGGAGACCTATTTGTTCCGCGTCTGTGCTGATCAAGTGGTTAGGCGGTGCATATCTCAACAAGAAGGGGTGAACATTATCAGCCATTGCCACGAAGGACCAACTGGGGGACATTACAGCACCAATCGAACGGCTAAAAAAATTCTTGACGCTGGTTTCTTCTGGCCCACTATTTTTCTGGACACACAGAAGCATATTCAGTTCTGTGACCGCTGTCAAAGAACTGGGAACATTTCACGCCGGGATGAAATGCCTCAGAATGCTATTAAAGTCTGTGAAATCTTTGATGTGTGGGGAATTGATTTTATGGGCCCATTTCCAAACTCCTGGGGACACATGTTTATTCTCATCGCAGTGGACTATGCGTCTCATTGGGTGGAAGCTCAATCGTTGCCATCTAGTGATGCTCGTGTTGTTGCGCAATTTTTTAAGAAGTTGTTCTCGAGGTTTGCAACGCCACGAACAATTATCAGTGACCGAGGAGCGCATTTTTGTAATTCTCAGTTTGCGAAGATCCTGAAGAGATACGGTGTTTCCCATTATACATCTACTACTTATCATCCATAGACCAGTGGTCAAGCTGAAGTTTCTAATCAAGAACTCAAGCGAATTTTGGAAAAAACTATGGCTCATCACCGCAAAGATTGGGCAGATCATCTAGATGATGCTCTTTGGCCTTACCGTACAGCTTACAAGACACCTACTAGGAGCAGTCCATATCGCTTAGTCTATGGCAAGGCTTGCCACCTGCCTGTTGAGCTCGAACACAAAGCATATTGGGCCACAAAATTCTTGAACTTGGATTTCAACCTGGTGGGGGAAAAATGGAAATTGCAACTGGATGAGCTTGAAGAGTGGAGGGCTCTGGCCTTTGAGAACTCAAGATTATACAAAGAAAAATTGAAACGCTTCGACGTCAAAAACATAAATCAGGACAAGAAGTTTGAGGAGGGGGATCAAGTGTTGCTATACAATACCCGACTTCGTCTATTCCCGGGGAAACTTAAATCACGATGGTCAGGACCGTACACGGTAGTGAGTGTCTCTCCCAAGGCGTAGTCGAGATCATGCATCCGGAGAAAGGTCAATTCAAGGTAAATGGGCATCGCCTCAAGCTATATTTCGGTAAGGACTCAATACCGCCCGATTCATCAGGTAAAATTTTTCCCTTTGTACCTCCTTAACTCTGGACATTCGAGCGTCAGGCTCGCGACGCTAAACAAGCGCTCATGGGAGGCAACCCAAAAATTTTTACATTTCCGTATTCTTTCATCTCCGTATTTTAGTTTTTCTTATATTGTCGCTTAAATTTTGAACTCTTTCTCTCATTTCTTCTAATTTTGCTAAATGATTGTACCCTTGTTTCACCTTCATCTTGGCAATTTCTTTTGTACTTTGGGGTTAAAAACCTGTAATGTTTGTCTAAGTTAAGCTTGAGTTGCCTGTTCTTCAGTGTATACATGTTTGGGGGCTGTAATTATGGGTAAGAGTGCATTGTGCGGGCTGATGTGCGGCCCGCACACCAGCGGCACGCCCCAGCCAGAAGAGCGTGCGGCCTGGTGTGCGGCCCGCACACCAGGCCGCACAAGGGCGTGCGGTAGGCATGCCACCCGCACGCCATGGCGTGACAAGTGGCACAAATGTGCCACTTGTCCTCATCTCCCTCTTTTAAAGCCCTTGACCTGACCTTCGTCTTCATTAGCCCCCATTTCAGCCTTGAGAGCTCTCTCTTCCTCTCAAAAATTCTGAAGTTCTTCAAGCTTTCAAGGGGTTTTCTTGGGATTCATCTTCTTGGTTGCTCCCAAGCTTAGGTCTACAACCTCTTCCTCGTATTTTTGCCAATCTTTTCTTGTTCATTTCACCCATCCTTGCAAGGTATAATCTCATCTCTTATCTTTTTGATTTGTTTTAACTTGAATGAATGTTCATATCCCTTGCTTGTATGTTGTTGATGATGGATGTTAGCAATTGTTGGTTGTATCATTCATGTAGGCATGAGACTCTCATGAGCCCATGTTTGTATTTCCTTTGGCTTGTACTCCAAATTGTTAGACCCTTTGTTAAGCTTTAGATACTTGTGGGGTTGTGCATTGATTTTCATGAATGATAATGAATTCAACGTTTCATTGGGTTGTAGTCTTGAGAGGGATTTTTGTGAATTGTTGTAGAGTATTCTAATGACTCATGATCATGTTGTCTTTGCGTCCCATTCATTCTCAATTTGTTGCTTGGCTCACACCTATTTTGCCATTATCAAGTATACCTTTGCTTGATCCGTATTCTTGTGGTTACAGGCAAGATGCCGAACAAACCTTCATCAAGCAAACGCTCCAAGACAAAAGCGAGTTCTTCATCGGAAATGCACTTTGACAATGAAATTTTTCAAGAGCGTTATGACATCCTAAAAACAAAGCCATTTGCCCAAAACCGTATTATCGATTGGGAAGTTTTAGAACAGTTGGGCTTGGCCGATGAAGTACGACAATTAGTAGGATTTGATCAATGGCTCGCTGTGTTTGACATTACTGAGCATATGTATCGTGAGCTCACATTGGAGGTCCTCAGTATATTTGAAGCCAATCAAACCTTCGCCCGCTTTCATCGCCCGGGTGGCATAACGTTCCAAGTCAATGGTGAGGCGAAATCTATTAGCTACGGTGAGTTCGCGAACTACTTAGGCATCTACGATCACGACTTCATCAACGGCATGCATTACCTCGGGTTACCATTGGATTTCCCCACCCATGTTGAACCGAGACACTTTTGGCGCACTATCACACATGCGGCGGGCCAGGCCTCTAAGAAGGCATCCCTTCTCCGCGACCCTGCCCACCGCTATATCCATGCACTCATGAGCCGGTCTCTCACAGGGCGGGCCGATAGCACGAGCGTAGTATCTCGCATGGACCTCCTGATCATGTACAGCATGATAAATCGCCATCATATCAACTTGGCTTATGTTATCGCGGAATGCATTGCTCTCCAAGTTCAGAATCCATCAATTGGGGTAATCTTCACCGGGCCATACATTACGCGGTTAGTGAGCGGCATAAATGCACTGGGTCATGTCCGTTCAATGGTAAGAGTTGGTGGCACTCTTGCACTTGGAATCCAAACCCTTCGAGCCATTGGCCTTATTAAGCGCCAAGGGTCCACCTGCATCCTTGATGCGTGAGATGGGGCGTCACCTGACTCTGACGAGGACCCTACTACACCGGGGGCAAGACGAGCGGGACCACGTACTGATCACTCAGCGGCCATCACCGAACTACATCATGAGCTTCAAGGGATTTGTGACACTCAGCGACGCCATGGGGAAGACTCACCAGGCTTATTCAGGGGCAACAAGAACTCTTACGGGGTCAACAGAGCATCATCGCCCTTCTGTAGCACCCTCCTGCATCTATGGATGACTGGGACGATTGGGATTAAGAGCTAACTTTCTTTTAGTGTTTCTTTGCTTGTCTTTGCTACATTTATTTTCGGTTTGCTTGTTGTTGTAGTCCACTTGGTTTGGGCTTATCCCTGTCATTTGTTTTATTTCCCTATATTTTGAAAACTTATATTAATGCTTTTCAATTCTGTATTTTCCTTTCTTGGTTGATGGATGCTTCACTCGACGTCTTTTCTCCTTGTAGGTAGAATAAGACATCCATTCTTCTTCCTCTCCGCATTGTATGCTGCCATGGTGATGGCCACCCCGAACTCATGCCCTACACGTTTTGCCACTAATATCTCGGGGAAGTTCATGAAACCATCCTCCTTATTTTCAATGCATTAATTATTTCTAGACTGCTGATTCCTGTACATTGAGGGCAATGTACTGCTTTAAGTGGGGGGTAGGTATGCATGTCTTAGTCTCATCACTTATCTCGTGAACTTGTATGAAAATTTTTGAAATTTCTGAAATGTTGCATGACTGTAAAACCTAGGATGGCGTATTTAATTGTGATTATATTGTAGCTCGAAACCATGATAAATGCTAAGCTTCTTATGACCTTGCACACTTGAGATTTTTGTGTCATTCTAGGCATTTCTCGCACTATTCCCCTAGGTAGAACCCTGGACATCTAGGCGAGGGACCACAATACCTTCTTGACCCTCTTAGTTGCTAACCCATTCTAGTGGATTCGCGCCTTGGCGTGTTAGAATGTCTTCTAATAGAGTTTTAAGGACGTTCTTCTTGTTTTTTTTTTGCAATGCGGTCAAAAAAAAAAAAAAAAAAAAACTTAGACAGTGCTCCTCTGCCCTAATAGCGAAGTAACTTGGGGTTTTGGCTCCTAACCAGAGTGTTCCTCTCGTCAAAAGCTATAAGGACATGAGCGCGTTTACATGAATGTGCAAAGCTCCAGGTAATGTGGATTTGCAATTCATGTTAGTCCCGAAAAAAAAAAAGAAAAAGTTAAGCAATTGTGTACAGAAAATTAAAATTTGACCGGTGCTTGTTCGATAATAAGAGGAAGGATCCTTAGGACTCTACTAGAAGTATTTCTACCACCTCAAGGCTGTATTCCACTAAGTGGCGTGAATTGCTTCAAGAAGTGGTCCTCGGGGTCTTGTTTACCTCGTTTGGACTACAGGGCTTCGAACTAGGGAATTTGCACACACACAGCACAACACGGCCAATGAATGCGTGAATGATCTCAAATGGTCTTTGCTTAGTATTTTTGAGTTTTGTTTTGGCTATGATATTTTCATCTCTTGCCTGAGGTTGAGTATTTAGTCACTTATCAGTATCCCTGGTTTTCATGTCCGTTTGCTGGGGACAAGCAAATGCTTAAGTGGGGGGTATTTGATAAGTGCCTAAATACATCATGTTTTAGCGATAATATTCTTGTACTTTCATGCACCTTATGTGAATTCTCGATGACATTTTGCGCACTTGATGTTTTTATTTTCGTTTCAGGGTTTCGAGGACCAAGTGCGCGTGATCAAACCATTTTCGTGTCGTTTCGGGGAAGATTGAAGAAGAAATGAAGACTTGAAGTACCCCGGAAGCCGACACGCCGCACACGGAGCCATTTCTCTTGGCCGTGTGCGGCGATTGTGCGGCCCGCATAGTGGCCGCACGGCTCAGCCAGTGAGCTGTGTGGCCTAGTGTGCGACCCGCACACCAGGCCGCACAAGGTGGCCAGAAGAGCGCGCGGGCGCGCGTGCGGCCCGCACGCCACCCGCACGCTCTCGGGTTTATATAAGGTTTCTTCAAGGGTTTTTGAAGGGAGTTGTTCTATATCTGGCATCCACTCCACCATACACCATTCTCATCACCTTTGGAAGGATTTGTAGGGATTTTTGGGCTGATTTGAAGGAGAGAAGAAGGGGAAGACGTGGAGAAGCTTCATAGGGCTCACCGGCGCGGATCCGACGAGCCACACCATCAACCCTAGTCAACATCTTTGAGGGAGTTTTTCTTGTTTTTTTTTATGGATCCGTTGTATGATGAGCTCCTTAGCTTTGTGATGTCGAACTAAACCTCCCAAGGCCACCGGGCTCCCGGTAAACCTTGGGAGGAGACTTTGTATGAATGACCTTTATGTTGTTTTAAATGAATGTGTTGGTTTGCTTGTTTGGTTTTAATTCATCATCTTGTTGTTCATTCTACAATGGATGGATTCTGTAGAATTGATTTTGAATGATACTTGTTTGGCGGGATGCTAGCTTATACTAGGTCACGTGGTGAGTTAAAGAGGGATCCCTGTATTAATACGCCAGAGGTTCCGGGTGTTAATAGCCTCCCGCGCGTTTAGGGTTAATTTAGCCGAGAGAGTGCATTAGATTAACCCTAATCAAGACTCCTTGTTCTCATTGACATCGTAGGGGTATTTTCTGGATAGAGAAACCCGTGCTGGATTAGGGCTACACTACAGAGGTTCTGGGGTAGTCGACGTCCGAGTCTAGCGGATCAAAACGAAACCAACATTAGTTTATTGAATTCCATGGTCATTCGTTCTTAGTTTCCTCCCAGGGGAATCCTCACCCGAGGCCTTCCCCAATTATTGGCTTCTTCATCTCTATCTTTATTCCGGATTGAGCTTTATTTTACTTGCATTTCTTTACTTGTTTTTATTATTTAAATTTGCATCAACCCTGTTTCGATCGACTAGAAAGTGACCCCCAAAAGGAAGTAATAGTAGATCTCGGGCCCTAGGGAATACGACCCTCCTTGTGAGATTATTACTTGACGACCCGTGCACTTGCGGCCGGGGAGCCGTGTGCTAGCTTTTTAGCCTTTCGCGCGGCCACCCATCAGCATTCTTGGCTAGGTATTTCCCTCCGGGGAAATCAGCGAGGCTCCGCAATGAGATCTCATCCTTAATGGAAATGGAATTAGAGTCTCTATTCGAGACATGGGATAGGTTCAAGGAGCTCCTTCGAAAGTGTCCGCAACATGGATTCCCCGAGTGGATGATCATTCATACCTTCTACAATGGGTTGAATCCGAGTACCAAGCAACTATTAGGCGTAACTCCCCGGCCGCAAGTGCACGGGTCGTCAAGTAATAACCTCTCGCGCAAGCATGAGAGGGTCGTATTCCCAAGGGTCCCAAGATCTGCTATTACTTCCTCCTAGGTATAACTATCTAGTCTACCAAACCAGAAGTTGTAGTATAAAACATAAATACGAAAATAAATGAAAGAAAAACTATAAAGAAAATGGACTAAGGCACACCATATAAGCTATCTAAAGAGCAAGTAGCAATGAGAATTAGAGGCCTCGGGCGAGGATTCCCTAAGGAGAAGAACAATTAAGGATGAATTTATGGAATTAAGTGCTAAGTTAGCTAGGTTTGATCCGCTAGACTCGGAAGTCGACTACCCCTGAAACTCCGTGGTGTAGCCCTAATCCAATATGGGTTCCTCTATCCAGAAGATACCCTTACGATGTCTTTGGGAACAAGGAGTCTTGGTTAGGGTAATTCTAATGCTCGCTTTCGGCTAAAATTCCCCTAACCTCGCGGGGAGCTACCGGCACCCGGAACCTCCGGTGTACCGACACATTGAATCCACCTCCAATCATTATGTGACCTAATACATGCAAGCATCCCGCCATACATATACAATTCATGAATCAAAACCTACGGAATCCATCCATTGTAGGTTGAACATCAAAACAATAGATTGAAATTAAACAAACATGCAAACAATCATTTATGAACAAATATCATCATCCATACAAGTTCTTCTGCCAAGGTTCACCGGAGCCCGGTGGCCTTGGGAGTCTAGTTCCACATCAAAAGAGAGAATACACAAAATTATCAATGAAAATGCTCATAAGAAACTCCCTCAGATGTAGGCTAGAAGGTGGTGACGAAAGCTCGCCGGATCCGCGCCGTCAAACTCCTTGACGAAAACCTTGAGTGCTTCCTTCTTCTCCCCTTGTGTTCTTGCTATTCAAATCATCTTCCTATCCGGTGATGATGGAGGAGAATGATGGAGATGTTGGTGGAGAGTGATAGAGATAATCTTGGAGAAGAGTGGAAGAGATGGTGGCCAAGGACAATGATAAGCGTCGAGCCATACCCGCAAGTGCACGAGTCGTCAAGTAATACCCTGTGCGTGACACAGGGGTCGTATTCCCTGGGGCCTGAGAAGCTACCCTTACTTCCCTTTTACAATGTTGTTTGACCGACATAGTTTAAGAGAGTGAATAGAATGCAAAGAAACTAAACAAATAAATAGCCAATGTAAACATACAAGGACAAGATGCGGGATAAATTAGGACTAAGAGTGATCACGGATGAGGATTCCCTTAGGGGCTACTAAAGTGAGTAGGATGCTTGGACTAACATGCAAGTGTCTAATTGGACCGAGAAAATCCTAGACTAGGCCAACCCGATGGTCACGACAATTGACCCCTAATCCGGTACGGGTATTGGATATGGTACGTCTACCGCCCAAGATTACCCCTATGATTGCAATGGGTGAAGTGATTCTCTCAAACTAGAGTTAAAATACAAAGGAGTATTTAACCCTAGGAATGGAGGGGTACAAATACCCGATGGTCACGGCATATTTATACGTATTTCCCTTCCAAGTTTGGTGAGTCTAACAGTAAGGCAATGGTCATGCAACCTAGTGATTGCTTGCCCGCAAGTGCACGAGGTCGCCAAGTAATACCCCTCACGCAAGCACGAGGGGGTCGTATTCCAAGGACCCGAGAAACTATTCTTACTTCCTTATCACAATGTTGTCCAACCTAGTCAATCACTTGGAAGAAGAACTACAAATAATCTACTAAAGCAAAGAGCATGCAAATAGTAAGTATAAATATGGAGGGAAAAATCAAGGCGAGGGAATGGTCACAGATGAGGATTCCCTCGGGGGTTACTAAAGTGCTAAGGATGCCCTAACTAGCATGCATGTGGGTGGTTTGGACTGGGAAACCCTAAATTAGACCAACCCGATGGTCACGGTGTTGGTCCCTAATCCGGTACGAGTATTGGAATACGGAATTGCTTCCGCCCAAATCCTCGTACGATCGAAATGGGTTTAGTGGATTTCCCCAAGCTAGGGTTGAGACACTATCAAGGACAACCCTAACAATTGGAGGGGCATGACACGACCTTTTGCGTGTGTACCGCAAGTGCACGGCCTTGTCGAAGTAATAAAATACCCTGGTGAGTGGGTAGTCGTATCCACAGGGAATAGTGTTCAGAAACAAGTGTTATCGCTATTTAGCTAGGATGGGAATCGATGACGAGAAAAGTATGTATGTATAGATATAAAAGAAAATAAAAGAGTGCAAGAAGAATAATGAGGGTAGGAGAGGTAATCGATATAAAGATGGGGTACCCGGACAAAGCTCCCCCTAAGACTAATGCTTCTAGTGCAAGACTAGTATTATACCCTCTAATTGATGTCTAATTGAGTCGAGGATATCCTTAAACACACGGTCCCAAACCTAAGGTCAACCGTGACTAACCCCAACACTATGCCCCGGCATTAGGATTCACTATGACTCTTGACTCTCGTTGACCTGTCAACTAAGCCCTAGAGGAGTATATCTACCTAAGCCTCACACTACGTGGGATTGCATTAAGTTCTAGGGACTCCTAGTGGTAAAACCTGTTCCTATGTGTAGTTCTAACCCTTTGGTCCAGGTGGAAGAACCCTAGTCTAGATTAAGCCCCAGTGCGTAGGATTCACTTCAACCCTTCACTCTGTTACTCGCGTAACTAAGCCCCAGGGGAGTTTATCTACCTAGCACTTCACTCTATCTCGACCGCTAATGAATCAAGGAAACGGAGGTAGGAAGAAACCACACCGGAGGGGAAAGGGGTACATCGCTACCTCACAACTCTCCCTCTCAACCCTCTCCAACCTTGTGTAGTCTAATCCTATAGAGGTTGTCACACCCTCAAAGGATAACCTAATAGATTCTCAACCCTAGTGTCACGGCTAAGGGAAAATCTCATACAATCGGCATGCAAGATTGGAACTCAATAATAGAACATTAAATTAAGAAAGCATAATAAAAGTCATAGAAACAATATCATCCTAGGGTTTACAAATCCGAATACCCACTAGGGTTTAGCTCTCCATGGAGCAATACAAAGTCAATAAATAGTTTAAGAACATATGCATGAAAACCATAAAGAAAACCCCCTTGTAGATCGTATCGATGGTCTTGTGTAGTCGCGTGTCTTCTCCAACGAATCCCTTGTCAAGCCTAAGGCACACCTCGACAAATCAATGCAGATGAGAGCTTCCCCAATAGCTTTCTTCCAAAGGATGTCGATGTCGATGCTGTTTAATCGCCTCCAAAGACCTCCAAGAACCTCTCCAAACCCTAGCCGAAAGCCCCCCAAAAGATATCCAAGTGATAGAAGAGAAGGGTCCCCAAATAGATATGAAAACGGGCTATTTATAGGCTGAAGTCGGGCTGAAATCGGACTTCTGTAAAAATCCAGAAATTCCACACGCCCGTGTGTTAATTCCACACGGCCGTGTGGAAATTCTGGAATCGTGATTTCTCGGCACCTGTGAACAATGTATTTGCTACAGTGTTTCTGTAAAAATCCAGAAATTTCCACACGCCCGTGTGAACTCTCTGGCTTGCTGGAAAATTAATTCACACGGCCATGTGGAATTTCCACACGCCCGTGTGAACTCTCTGGAATTCTGAATTTCGGCAGAATGTGAACAGTAGCTGCTACACACAATCAACGGTAGATTATGTCGATTACTTCATTTCTCTTCATTGGCGAATTTCTCCAATGCTACACGAGTTATAGACTTTTGTGAGTGTGACTGCCCTTGTGCCCCTCCAATGGAGGTTGGCACACACCCACAAGTCTAGAATTGTGCCTTGTTCTTTGCTTGGTCCGAGAACTCCTCAACAACGGCGAACATAACCTATTCTTCCTTCTTTTTTCTCTAGATCTTCTCCACAACCCTTCAATGCACAAAAGTAAACAAATGCACACTTTTTAGTGATAAAATCTGATTAAATTAATGCTCATTGCAAGATAATAACGCTTCACATTACTATAACACGAGCACTTATCAGGGCACAAGTACCCGATGGTCATGGCGTATTCGTACGTGTATTCATTCCAAGCTTGGTGAGCCTAATACTAGGGCAATGATCATGCAACCTAGTATTGTCTAGGAATTGATACATAGAGTTCTCATACATACCAAGGCATTCAAGAATCACCAAAAAAGGACCACAAACCACACCAAATACATAAAACTAGAATAAGCATCCAAAATACACAAGTTCACCCCCAAGGTTCACCTACATCCGGTGACCTTGGGGTTTAGTTGCTCATGATCACAAAATAGGCAAGAAAATAGATGAAAACAACCAAATGAATAATAAGAACACTCCCTCAAAGGATCAAGGCCGAATGACGCTTCCAAGGACTCCACCCAAGGAGTGGCTTCCTTTGTCAATCTTCCTCTCAAATGCAAATCGAAGGCGAGGACTCGTCGTGTCATGCTCTCCCCGTCGTCATCTCCTCAAGAATTGCCTCCAAAACACGGCCTCAAGCTCCCAAAGAAAGTGGTGAAGTCAAGCTCTCCTAAGACCTAGGTTACTCTTTTTCAAAATGCTCCAAAAACCCTTAAAAACGAATTCCAGCGAGTTATGCGGCCTCCCATGCGGGGAGAGAAAGTTTCTGAGAAATCCCAAAAGTCGCGTAAGTTGCTACAGTGCATCTACAGTCCCTGCCACAGTAACTCCCCTACAGTAAACCTGCTACAGTACTGTATGCGGCCTGCAATGCGCCCGCATGAACCTCCTGACCCAGCCGATCTTCAAGTCTTCGTGCCACAGTTTTGCGACAGTGCTCCCCGGCTTAGAAACAGTGTTCTCGATGCCGATTTCCTCTCCAATTCTATTATAAAGCTCGCTAGGGCCTTATTGGTACCTGTAACACGAAAGAAACCAATTCAGACCAAAAACGGGCGTCAACTCATATAAAAATACGCAATACATACGCCCGCATAAGAAGAAAATACGTATATTTAGGCGTTTATCAAACATCCCGACACCTAAGCATTTGCTTGTTCCCAAGCAAACACACATGAAAAACAGGGGTATGATGATAAACGACTAAACATACGACCTCAAGCTCAACTGTAAAGTACTCCACTTGCATAGGTGGAAAGAAATCTAGAAAGTGAGCCGTACAATGAGTGATCGAGTAATGGTAGCTCTGTTTTATCCAAAGTGCTTCCGTGAGTGTGTACTGGCTCCCAACCTTAACCTCCACACATTGGATTACCCCAAGGGTCCATTCACCCCACATATGATGAGAGTGACATTAGACAGTTAAATAAATCTTCAATACTCAGTCAAAAGTCTTTTGGGTTCCTAAATAAAACTCTAGCACTTAAGTGACTGTACAACATGTTCCAGGGGATGCACTTGAGATACTTATTTCCTTTTTCACATATAAACATTTTTTTTCTACTGTACAAACTGTATCTCAAGTCCCTTGGTAACCTGTCACAATAGTTCACTTAAGGTTACAGAAAACAACGAAGGAACTCAAAAGCTCTTAAAAGAATATTGAAGAAAGAATTTAACAGTTTAATACCAAAATCATCATAATGGGTTGGTTGGAGTGTATAAGGTGGAAGTAATCATGATAGAGCATGGAAAAGCACTGAAGATAAAACAGGGCATCATTCAAGCACAGTATAAGAATACAACTCACTTCTATCATTCTTTCAAGCTAGGAAGTGCTAAGCACTAAAATCATAGCTATCATTGGTACTCATGCATGCAAGACAAGTAAAGTACCCCATCCCCACACCTAAAGTTGTACATTGCCCTCAATGTACGTAGATCAGCAGAGTAAAGTGCGAGGCATGCCATAAAAATAAAGGGATGAGGTAAAGAAACTTCCCCAATTGGTCGATGAGATGAACTCCAAATGTGCATGAATCGGGGAAAGATGTGAGGTGCAAGGGGCGTGAAGCTTCTACAATGATCAGTCCTAAAAGTAAAAAGAAAACATATCACACCCCAAGAAATAAATAGAGAGCGGGACAAGTAAGCACGAATCAAAAACGGGAAACTACAGTTTAGGAGGGTCAGGACCCTTGCTAACTGAAAAGTACAACAATACAAGCAAACAAGTCTAGAAATAAAAAACAGTACAAACAACAGGAAACTAAAAGTGGTGCTGTGAGTCTAGAGATCTGGAGGGAGTGATGGTGCAAAGCACGTGGTAGCCGTGGTGGAGGTGCCGACAGATGATGAAGAGCTGCGCATAAATGATAGGATCTCGGCCATGCTACTCTTGATGCAGCTCTGTGATGTGGCTAAGTCCCTCACTGATGTCTCCAGTGCCTCCTGAGATGTCCTAAGGGTCAACAACTACTGACGGACCTCAATGCGGAACTCTGCGAAACTGTCCTCAAATGATGGTCAACTCCCGCTAGGTGCTGTGTCGGGTACAGGGGAAGACTCCGAATCAGAATCAGACCCTGTCTCAGAATCTCGAGAGGTATCGGGATCATGGGTGCTCTTGCCTCCACTACACGGGAGGCGATAGGTGTCTCCCGACCTCTCAACTATCCCAATATGAAGCAGGATCGACAGACTAAGCGGTGTGACGGTGCTCACAACGCTTATGCCTCGGGTGAGCTCAATCAATCCTAGGCCCCTGATAATGCGCGTAATATACGGTCTGGCAAATATAGCTCCAAGGCGAGTAGAAGTTCCTTGATGTGCAATAAGTCAGGGAAAAAGATGGCCCATGTGGATGAGGTACCGCTCAAGGATACTATACATCATAAGCAAGTCGGTACGAGTAACCACCTCGGTAAAATCAGCGCGACCGTTCACACATCTGGATAGCAAGCCCAGAATGTATCTGTGAATGGGGTCCGCCATCGTAGAAGCCTTCTTCGATGATGTGCGAGCAATTGACCTCCAAAAAGAACCAGGGGAGACCGAGCGTGGGAAATCACGAGGCAAATCTGCAAAGTCAGAAGTTTGGGTGTCCTCATCAGTGTAGAGCCCAAGATAAACACCCAACTGGTCTTGATTGATCCTATGCCTCTTACCGAAAGCTCTAAAAGATATAGTACTTGTTTGGCGCGCAAATTGACCGTAACCGGTAACCTTAATTGTGCTCAACACTTCGAAGGTTAACTCTCGATAGGTAGGCTCATCAATCTCAAATACCTTATCCCACCCGTCATGAGAGATGGAGTCCCTGACTGTACTATTGAGGCCCAAAGCCCTCAAGGCCTCCCAATCGATAATTCTTACGGTGCCAAACCTCCTTTTCGACAAGAACGTAAATCTTGTCTTGTGGGCTTCGCTCTTGAAGGTAGGCTCACAAACGGGTGGTGGAGAGCTTCTCCTAACTCGCTTGGCGGCCATGTGTTTGGTCAGCATCCCTACAAGACAAAAGAACCATCATCAAGCCAAGAATTTATGAGAAAATTGCTTAATGAAAAACAAAGGCTGATTTTTGGCCAATGCTACTGTAACTTCGGGAAAATTTTGGTAGAGTTTCTTCTTGTAAAAGTGATAATCTAAATATACAAAGTTTTGAATTCAAGAGAAACAATTACAAGAAGCATTCACCATGATAACCACAAAGTTTTCCCATCATTTCAACCATTAAAAACCCTATAATGAGTGAGAAATGAGTATACCTTGAACTAGGGCACCAATAAGAAGATGAACTGAAAATCGGCTTAAAGCTTGATAAAACTTTGAAAATCTCCCAAAAATTCGTTTGCTAGGATGAGGATAGTGTTTTGATGCAAAAAGAATGAAGGAAAATGGTGGAGAGATGGAGGGGAAAAGAGATACAAAATGATGAAAATTGGGTGAATAGTGTAAAAATGGGGTGAAGAGAGGAGAAAAAGGGGGTCGGGTGCCTATGTGGCCCCTTGTGCAGCCGCATGACACCCCGCACCCCTCTCGATTAAGCCATGCGGCCTGCTATGCGGGCGCATAGCAGGCCGCAGCCCTCTATGGTTGGCTATGAGGCCGCAACCCTCTCTGTTTGGCTATAGCAGGCCGCATGGGTGCCTGGAAAATCCCCTGCTTAAGAATTGCTCAAAAAAGTACCAAACTAAACATCGTACTCAACCTAGCACTCAAAAAGTACACAAAAGGAAAGCCGAAAACACTTATAGGCATTGAAAACTTAGCAAACGAAGCACCAACACTCAAGGAAAAATACAAAGTTCATGAAACCAACGATGCAACATGATGAAATAAATTATGGAAAGCGACTAAACAACCACCACAATCACAAAATTACAACAACACTCAAGCTCACAAGCACCACAAAAATATGAAAAACACACAAACACAACAACAACAACTAAGAAGAAAAAATAAATGCAATGAATTGAAAGACTTGGGTTGCCTCCCAAGGAGCGCTTTTTTAATATCTTTAGATCGACATGTTTTACCTCAAATCATGGTGGGACAAAGGGGTGAGAGATACCTCCAATTTTTGAAAAAGCATTGTTACCCGGAAAGTAATGTTTCAACCGGTGACCATTGACCTTGAACGTCCCATGTTGCGGATGAGAAATCTCAACGGCGCCGTGAGGAAATACTTGAGTGACCATATATGGTCCATGCCATCGTGACTTTAATTTCTCCGGGAAAAGCCTCAACCGTGCATTGAAAAGAAGTACATGATCCCCACTTTGGAAGCACTTGGGTTGCTTAATATGCCGGTCGTCGTACTCCTTCATTTTCTCTTTATACCGGACGGAAGTTTCATATGCCAAAGCTCGCCATTCCTCTAGCTCATTCAGTTGGAATTTTCTTTTGTGACCACAAAGGTGGGGGTCGAAATTGAGTTGCTTTATCGCCTAATATGCTCTGTGTTCTAATTCCACTGGCAAATGACATGCCTTTCCATAAACCAGTCGGTAGGGCGTCGATCCAGTGGGGATCTTGAATGCAGTTCTGTATGCCCAAAGTGCATCCTCGAGCTGGTCTGCCCAATCTTTTCGGTGGTGGTTAACATTCTTTTCCAGGATCCGCTTGAACTCTCTGTTCGACACTTTAACTTGACTACTTGTTTGAGGGAGGTAGGCTGTCGATATTCTGTGAGATACCCCATATCTTTTAAGAGCTTTTTCGAACTGGGAGTTGTAGAAATAAGTCCCCCGGTCACTTATGATTGCCCTGGGAGTTCCAAACCAAGAGAACAATTTTTTTAGAAATTTCACAACTACCCTTACATCCCAAGACGAGCAGGCCTGGGCCTCCACCCACTTGGAAACATAGTCCACTGCAACAAAAATATACTTGTTACCTTGGGAACTTGGAAATGGACCCTTGAAATCGATTCCCCACACATCAAATACTTCGCAAGCTTGGTTCCAGGTTTGAGGCATTTCATCCCTTTTTGATAAGTTGCCCACTCTCTGGCACCTATCACAATGCTGTACAAATGACTACGCATCCTGGAACATGGTGGGCCAGTAGAACCCTGCATCAAGTGCCTTTTTAGCTGTCCTGGTCCCGCTGTAGTGGCCCCAAGTGGGTCCTGAATGACAATGCACTAGGATGTCATTTCCCTCATCATTTGAGACACACCTTCTCACAATCTGATCGGACCAAGTCCTGAACAGGTATGGATCCTCCCATGTATAGTGCTTCAGGTCGGCGAAGAATTTTTTCTTTGTTGAGATGAGAGCCACTTCGAGAAGGTTCTTGCCGGCAAATAGTTCGCAAAATCAGCGAACAACGGAGTCTCATCATTCTCAATCACTCGTATGCTACAAAGTTGCTCTCCAGGGAAGGTGTCATTTATTTCTCCTTTTTGCAAGACTCCCTTATATGGATTCTCAAGGCGCGAAAGGTGGTCGGCTGCTAAGTTTTTTGCCCCCTTTTTATCCCTTATCTATAAATCAAATTCTTGTAACAGTAGAACCCAACGGATGAGACAAGGCTTGGCGTCAGGCTTATTCAACAGGTACTTCAATGCCGAATGATCAGTATATACAACCACCTTGGATAACACCAAATATGACAGGAATTTATCAAATGCAAAAATGACTGCAAGCATTTCCTTTTCAGTGGTGGTGTAGTTCTCCTGGGCATCATTCAAAGTTTTGCTTGCATAATAGACTGGATGGAAATGGTTGTCTCGTCGCTGCCCAAGTACGGCCCCTACTGCAAAGTCACTTGCATCACACATTAGCTCAAATGGCAGGCTCCAATCCGGGGAGATCATAATTGGTGCTTCCACAAGCTTCTTCTTCAGGGTGTGGAAGGCATTCATGCAATCATCATTGAATTCAAAAGGGGCATCCTTCTCGAGCAGTTTTGTAAGCGGTCGACCAATTGATGAAAAGTCCTTCACAAACCTTCGATAAAACCCCGCGTGCCCCAAAAAACTTCTGATTGCTTTAACTGAAATAGGAGGAGGGAGTCTTTCAATGGTTGCGACTTTTGCCCTGTCCACCTCGATTCCCTTTTGTGAGATTTTATGCCCGAGTACTATGCCTTCCTTGACCATAAAGTGACATTTCTCCCGACTGAGCACCAAATTAGTTTCCTCGCATCTGTCCAACACTCGTTCCAAATTCCTAAGGCATAGCTCAAATGAATCACCGAAGACTGAGAAATCATCCATAAATACTTCCATGATATCCTCCACCATATCTTAAAAAATTGCCATCATACATCTCTGAAATGTCGCCGGTGCATTGCATAACCCAAAGGGCATACGACGGTATGCGAATGTGTGCCATAGGGACAGGTGAAAGTTGTTTTCTCCTGATCTTTTGGGGCAATGGGAATTTGAAAATAACCGGAGAGCCCATCCAAGAAACAGTAGTAAGAATCTCCCACTAGTCGCTCAAGCATCTGATCAATGAAGGGTAAGTGAAAGTGATCTTTCCTTGTGGCATCATTAAGTTTCCTGTAGTCAATGCATACCCTCTATCCTGTGACAGTCCTGGTAGGAACAAGTTCATTATTCTCATTAGCAATAACTGTCATCCCCCCTTTCTTTCGTACCACTTGCACTGGGCTCACCCATGCACTGTCGGAAATGGGATAAATAATACCTGCATCCAAAAGTTTGATGACTTCATTCCTGACAACCTCTTTCATGTTAGGGTTGAGTCTTCATTGGGGAATTGCCCGAGGTCGATGATTGTCCTCCATGAGAATCTTATGAGTGCAGAAAGATGGACTGATCCCTTTAATATCTGAGATTTTCCACGCAATCACCTTTTTATGTCTTTCAAGCACATCAAGAAGCTGCTCCTTCTGCCTAACAATAAGATCTGAACTAATAATGACTGGGAACTTGGACCCTTTTTCCAAGAAAGCATATTCCAAGTGCTCGGGAAGGGGCTTCAACTCTAGTTCTGGGGGTTCCTCAATTGATGACTTCTGCCTCCCATAATTCCCCAAGCTAGACTGTTCGGTGTCAATACAGTCCTCCACTGCTCGGCCATCAACGTCCACTACGTTGTCCCCACACTGAAGCACATTTCCAATCACACCAGCATTACCCGCAGGTATATGGGTAATTGCCTCGCAATTGCCACCCAAGTTTGATCTACCACACAGCCTGTAGGCACCAAAGAATCAGCAAGAGAAACAACGTCGCCTCTTGGCTCACGAGTAAGGCCTTGTTTGGATTGGCTTGTAAGAAAAGTGCTTTTTTTAAGTTCTATAGAACCACTTTTAAAAAAAGTGCTTTTCAGAGTAAGTTAAGTGCTTTTCTGTATTTTATGTTTGGATAAGTTAATTCAGAAGCACTTTTATATGTGTGAAGTTGTTTGGATGTGGAATTGTAAAAGCACTTTTGGAGATGGCAAATTACCAAAATGGGCATTGTTTGAGTTTTTCTTAAATTACTATTACATATTGATTTGATAATGATAATTACAATTGTAATAATCATAATAATTATTGGATGATTATTACATTTTTAATTACAATTATAATATTAATTATAATTATAATAATTATTAATATTATTATCATTAATCCGAATATGGGGTTAAAACCACCCTATCTATGTAATTATAATAATAAACTATTGTATTATAATTCTAATTCTAATTACAATTATAATAATAATTATATTTATTATAATACTAATTATTATTGTTATAATACAACAACACTTCAAAAGGAAGCCTTCTCACAACATTGTCATGCTTACAATTGAACAACATTATAATACAACATACACAATATTCATGGAACAACATTATAGTACAACATACACAATATTCATACTTACAACACTTGAACAACATTATAATACAACATACACAATATTCATGGAACAACATTATAGTACAACGTACACAATATTCATACTTACAACACTTGAACAACATTATAATACAACATACACAATATTCATGCTTACAATACTTGAACAATATTAGAATACGACATACACAATATTCATGCTTACAACACTTGAACAACATTAGAATACAACATACACGATATTCAAACTTACAACATTGTCATGCTTACATCATAAAAAAGACAACATACACAAAAGATAGGAGACCATTTTTTTTACACCACAACCATTACAACAAGTTAAAAATACTACAACATTAAGGTAAACATCGATTGGAGAGTTGGTCCCGAATATTGTTCCTAAGTGTGATCATTTGTTGAGTGTCCTCATTTGTAGATTGTTGCCATACAAATGAACTTCCATAGTCATCACCCTCAAAGCCACATTCTCCTTCTTGAATTTGGTTGATATCTTCAATACTCTCAAGAACATCTAAATCATTAGCACCCATTCTACGAATAAAATTATGTAGCGCAAAACATGACCATAAAATTTGGAATTGAACCTTTAATTTATACTTGGTCATATTTTGTAGAATCCTCCACCTTGCTTTGCAAACTCCAAATGTTCTTTCTATAATACTTCTCAAACTCGAGTGATGATAGTTGAATACTTCATTCGGAGACCTAAAGGCGCGAGACATCATAAATTGTGGAATGTGATATCTTGCACTCTTGTATGGTCCCAAAAATCCTTTCATTGTAGGATACCCGGAATCCACAAGGTAGTATTTCCCTATAAAAGTATAATACCATAAGTAATGAAAAATAAAACATAGATAATAAAATCAACTTCAAGTAATTGCGAACCTTCGGGCGGTTGAGGAAATTTCAAAGATGGATTCCTTAAAGCCTCCATTAATATACGTGTGTCATGTGCCGATCCCTCCCAACCAATAAGTGCAAATGTGAAACACATATTGAAGTCACATGCGGCTAGGATATTTGTTGACGTATACCCTTTCCTATTCATAAATGGAATCTGACTATCAGTCGGGACAAGAACGGCTACGTGTGTTCCATCTATTGCGCCTATGCACTCTTTGAAATAAGGCCAATATCGATCATCACCACGGATGTAGTCATTCACATCTCTGAAATTACCATCTACAGGTCTGATAATATCATTTCCAAGTTTGCGAGTAGCTTTTAGCACTCGATGGAACTGCCTATGCACTGTTTCTCCAGAATGTTGAAATCTTTCTTCCACATTCCTGTAAGTAGCTCCTTGTCCGAGTATATATAGAAACATTACAACTGATTCTTCTACAGTAACATTTTTGGTATGTTGTAAACCATACTTTCGAGTAAGTTCATCCACCAATCTTGTAAACACCGTTTTATTCATTCGGACTTGCTCAAAGAAATGAGTATCTAATCCATTCAATATTTCATAAACCCACCTATGACCAGTTAAAGATGATGTCCTCTTCTCATTTTTCAACATTGACTTCATATACTGGTATTGTACAGTCGCAACACTTGCATACATCATTCCAATATACTCATCTGTATGCATACCCAAATGGCTAGCTTTTTCTTCTGAATCAGACATTGATTCTTTTGATTCTGTATCTGAATCGGTCAAGTAATTCATTTCGATTTTACACCCTACATAAACCATAGCAAATGTTTGATGTCTCCTTTACCACATGAAAAAAAAAATCAACATACAAACGCACGAATAAGCAAAAGCAAATGCCATATAAGTCTAGCATTAAACAAATTCAAGATGATAGTTGAGTACAACATTCAAACATAATAATCAAGTTGATGGCATAAGAAAAAACATAACAAACAAATCCAAACATTCACTAGAAAAATAAACATCCATCAAAGTCAAAGGTGGGTGAGGTCGTCCATGTTGAAAGTGTGACACCAACCCGTAGCAAGAGTTGGGTCTTTTTCCACTAGTGCCACGAAAGTCTCACGATGATATTTTTTTGCAAACAACCTCACCATGAGAAAGTATTGTGAGCTTCCTCGTTCTATCCCCAGCACTATGTCCAACAAGTCCACACATTTGGTGATACTACAATGATCATCATTCTCAACACGTGCATTACTTGAACGTGACATATTATCCATCCCGGATAGAAGACGATCAAATGATTCTTGTAATTTTTCATTTGCCCTTTTCTTCTTTTGTCTTTGTGATGTTTTTTGTCTCTTTCTAGCTTGTGATGCACTAGTTTCTCCCCGTGGAGTATCATTATCTTGTTGAGGACTGTCACCAATATCACCATTATCATCAAAGTTATTTACCTCCACATCAACATCATTCATCCGAGCACTTCCTTGTTCATTAGAAACTTCATTTTCTGATGATGGTTCTGCATATGGTACCAATGCCATATAGCCCGTCGCCACTATATCCTTAAAGCATATCTCCATCATATCTAAGAACTTTGGACCCTCATTTCTCCATTTCAGATATTCTGGGTTTTCCTATTCCAATTAAATTAAAAAAAAAAGACAATGTATTATTAATTTTGTGAAATAAAAATTATGAAATAAATAAATGAACTACATCATTATATAAAAAGATTTGATATGCTCACTTGTCCTTTTCTCTCCCACCAATCATCACTTGCTAACACTGTCTTTTTAATAGGATCCCAACCAAGCCCTGTTTGGTGCTCTACTAGTTTTGCCCATATGCCAAACTCTTTCTTGAGAGAGTTCCACCTGTTTTTCAGTTGCTTGTGGTTGTAACTCAACCCTGTTCTCGTAGCAAACTTTGATAATATATTTTTCCAACCTTCCTTTGTAAAATGTGAGTGTGGTCTATTACCAATCTGGACCTCCTCGACACATATCTTTAGGAACATTTCAGTGTTTGTGTCATCCCATCTGGCTTTAATATTATTTTAAGTTGGTATCACATCCACATTACCCACATTTGTCCCTTGTACAACTCTTCTAGGTGGTAGTTTTGAGGCCATATTCAAAAATTATCCTTCAAACCTTTATTTGCAACAAACAAAATAAGAATGTAACCAAAGTTTTTTCTTTCCACATATCAAGTGAAAATAAACCATATATATAATTGTGACCAAACTTATATATAATTAAGTACATCAAATGGATTAATTAATTTAGCAATAACATTAAATTTCCTGTTTTTTTTCCGTGAACAAATCATACAATTATATTTGTATAGGTAATCAAAAGAAATACAATTGAAAATTGTTCTATGGGCATAATTTTCATCACCTAGATTCTGACGTAAGATAAGTCTTTCTTATTTGTTTTAGCATGAAAATTGTTCTATGGGCATCAAAGTAAGCATACAGAAGTATAATTTAATATCTTGTTTCTTGCTTTCATTTTGCCCAATATAGATTGGTGTATCTGTTGTGGATAGATTCACATATTACACGCTTGCTTTCTTTGAGAAGCTGAACATGTACAGCAATGCTTCATTGAGCAGGTAATGCATGCCATCCTATTTCTTTTTTTGTAAGACAATAATCTTCTCGTGTTTGAAATTTTATATCTGCATAAAAGCACTTTATGCTTCTTATGATTCTATGACTTATGTGAATCAATTGGTATTACATGGCGGTGTGGTATAAATTCTAATAAGTTCTTATATTGTTAAACCCGACTAAAGAAGATTATAATTCTGATAAATCACCTAATTTGTTTTCAGATTGCTGCCATTTTAGTGTTTTTGTTAAGGACTATATTTTCCTGCTAATCATGTATTCTGGTAAGTAGCTGATCTATGAAGCTCCTTGTTCAAATATGCCATTACTTATGAGGTTCCTTTTTTTTTTTTTTTTTACTTTGAATAATGGAAATGTGCAGCCTATTCAATTCATATGATTCACATTTGTTGATGTCAACTGCATCTTAGAGAGAAGATCTCTATGGAAGGCCCTTGAGTGAGGTATGGTCTAAGTTAAAGCCTAGATGACATCTATTTTTTATCAGCTTCAATAAGCCTGATGGTTGGTGTGAATGTAGCTTTAATTTGTGGAATTAGCATTGATATTTCATAAACAAATGACTTCAATAATTACATATACATCCAAATGCTTGATAAAACTGACTTCAATAATTTGACTTGGGTGGCAGTAAATGAAGTGGAGGAATTAAACTAATTATTTAACTTTATATAATCCAAATAAAGTTTCCATAAATTAAATAGATGTGGCTTGTTTACCAGAACCAGTTAAAGAAAAAAATAGCTAATTGTGATGAACTACAAGATGATTGGGGTGTTAATGAAAAACATTATATATTAGTTTGATCATTGAAGGAATGATGTAATTCGACATGATAACCCATCTAAAAACCAATGTATCATTTATATCATAAAAAACAATTCATCAAGACATAGGAAAAACAAAATCATATCTATACCCATAATATCTCAACCAATATCTCAATCAATATTAAAAAAAACCAACATTATCTTAACCAAAATTAAAAAAACCAACATTATCTTAACTAAAATTAAAAAAAACATATCTATAACAAAAAATAAAACTAACCAGCAAGAAATCCAACTGAGAAGCCGGGAGGAAAAATCCGGGTAGTTGCCGGTGAGTAAAAACCCAAGATCAGGTGGTTGTCGGTGAGAAAAACCCAAGATCGGGTGGTTGCTGGTGAGGAAAAATTCCAAGATCTGGTGGTTGCCGGTGAGGAAAAATTCCAAGATCTGGTGGTTGCCGGTGAGGAAAAATTCCAAGATCTGGTGGTTGCCGGTGATGGATTGGCAGCCGGCGCGGAGGTAAGGATCGGCTCAGAGGCGAGGATCGCGGCAGACGCTAACCAAAAAATTCAACAACAGCCTAGGTCATTAGAAAATGAGGATCATCAATGGCATAGAGGAAAAGAATAAAGAATGATGAAGGAATTTTATTATTTGGTAGGGGTAAAGTAGTAATTTCACACACCCCAAAACAGCTTCTCAGAAGTGCTTTTCTGAGAAGCACCTGGTGGCCAGCTTATGAAAAAAGCTGAATTTCAGCTTTTTTCACAGCTTCTGCTTCTGTCCAAAAGCCCAAACAAACATGATTTTTAAAACCCATAAGTGCTTAACTTATAGAAAAGCACTTCTGGGCTTAAAAGTGCTTCTTAGAAGCTTATCCAAACACCCCCTAAGTGTAGCAGGTTGGTGATTCGGTGGGTAAGCCTCTGTCACTGTTTGTTTCTCAGTAGATTTCATAAATCGGTCAAACATGGCCTGAGTCCCCTGTTCTTCGTAAATTGCAACGGTCGTGGCATTCACTGGCAGTCCCATCCACTGATCATTGTTAGGGCGCATCTCGTCCGACCTGAATGGTGCGCAAGAAGGAGAGAAATATGGTTCCTGTGGATAACAATTATAGCCCCAAATGTTAGTCGAAGCCATAACCTAAAGAGAAGAAGAGAAATAAGAAAATAAAATAAAAACAGAGAAATGATGGAATATACATAAGAATGGTGAAAGTGAATAAAATAAAAATGGTCAAATCAACACGTTTTAAGTTTTTCGAATATTCCTCAAAACTTCTCGGCAATGGCACCAAAAACTTGATTGCTTACCCGCAAGTGCACGGGGTCACCAAGTAATACCCCTCGCGCAAGCACGAGGGCATGAGAAGCTATTCTTAATTCCTTATCAAAATGTTGTCCAACCTAGTCAATCACTTGGAAGAAGAACTGCACATAATCTACTAAAGCAAAGAGCATGCAAATAGTAAGTATAAATACGGAGGGAAAAATCAAGGCGAGGGAATGGTCACGGATGAGGATTCCCTCAAGGGTTACTAAAGTGCTAAGGATGCCGTAACTAGCATGCACGTGGGTGGTTTGGACCGGGAAACCCTAAATTAGACCAACCCGATGGTCACGGTGTTGGCCCCTAATCCGGTACGAGTATTGGAATACGGAATTGCTTCCGCCCAAATCCTCGTACGATTGCAATGGGTTTAGTGGATTTCCCCAAGCTAGGGTTGAGACACAATCAAGGACAACCCTTACAATTGGAGGGGTACAAATACCCGATGGTCACGGCGTATTCGTACGTGTATTTCCTTCCAAGCTTGGTGAGCCTAATACTAGGGCAATGGTCATGCAACCTAGTATTGTCTAGGAATTGATACATAGAGTTCTCATACATACCAAGGCATTCAAGAATCACCAAACAAGGATCACAAACCACACCAAATACATAAAAGTAGAACAAGCATCCAAAATACACAAGTTCACCGCCAAGGTTCACCTACATCCGGTGACCTTGGGGTTTAGTTGCTCCTGATCAGAAAATAGGCAAGAAAATACATAAAAACAACCAAATGCATAATAAGAACACTCCCTCAAAGGATCAAGGCCGAATGACGCTTCCAAGGACGCCACCCAAGGAGTGGCTTCCTTTGTCAATCTTCCCCTCAAATGCAAATCGAAGGCATGGACTCGTCGTGTAGTGCTCTCCCCGTCGTCCTCTCCTCAAGAATTGCCTCCAAAACCCAGCCTCAAGCTCCCAAGGAAAGTGGTCAAGTCAAGCTCTCCCAAGACCTAGGTTCCTCTTTTTCAAAATGCTCCAAAAACCCTTAAAAACGAATTCCAGCGAGTTATGCGACCTCCCATGGGGCCCCGCATGCGGGGAGAGAAAGTTTCCGAGAAATCCCAAAAGTCGCGTAAGTTGCTACAGTGCCGCTACAGTACCCCCCGCTACACTAACACTGCTGCAGTACCATATGCGGCTTGCAATGCGCCCGCATGGTAGCCCGCATGAACCTCCTGACCCAGCCGATCTTCAAGTCTTCGTGCTACAGTGGTTGCTACCTGGCTTAGAAACAGTGTTTTTGATGCCGATTTCTTCTCCAATTTTGTCATCAAGCTCACTGGGGCCTCATTGGTACCTGTAACACGAAAGAAACCAATTCACACAAAAAACAGGAGTCAACTCATATAAAAATACGCAATACATACAACCGCATACGAAGAAAATACGTATATTTAGGCGTTTATCACCTAGCATTTCCTAGGTCTTTTGATATATAGAGTTCTCATACATATTAAGCATGTAAAAACAACAAACAATGGATCAAAAACAAGCCACAAAACATTAATTAGAACAAAACATCCAAAACATCACAAGTTCACCCCCAAGGTTCACCTACTTCCGGTGACCTTGGGGTTTAGTTGCTCATGTTCACTAAATGCAACAAGAAACCCATGAAAACAACCAATAAAAGCATGAGAAGAACTCCCTCAAAGAGTGAAGGCCGGAGAAGTTCCAAAGACGCCACTCAAAGGGGTGGCTTCCCTAGTCTTCAACTTCCAAATGTAGGCTCTAGATCATAGATCCTTCCCAAAACCTTACTCTCCTCGCCAAATTCTCCATGAAGATGCCCTCCAAAAGCTTCTTTTTCCTCACATCGAAGTTGGTGGTGAGAGGCTCTAAGAAGAAGACACAAAATACCCTAGAAGAAACACTCCAAATCCCATAAAAGGGTGAATTCGTGCCTCTTCACGGGTGAGTTCATGGTCCATATATGGCCCATGAGGTAGCGTGTAATGTGGGACAAAAGAATCTGCAAAGTTGTGAAACTGCTACAGTAAAAGGGCATCGTTGAGCTCACTGTCCATGTATGGCCCGATTTCGGTGTGGATTTCTTCTCAAATCGCATCATTGAGCTCACCAAAGCATCTTTTGCACCTGAAACATGAAATAACCCAATTTAGACCGCAAAAGGGTATCAATTCATTAATAAAATATGAAAAGCATGCGCAAGAATACATATAAAATACGTACATTTAGACGTTTATCAAACATCCCCACACCTAAGCGTTTGCTTGTCCCCAAGCAAACAAACATGAAGAACAGGGGCAAGAAGATAAACGGCTAAATGCATGACCTCAAGCTTAATAGTAAGGGACTCCACAAGCACAAATGGACAGAAATCAAGAAATGAGTTGTTCAATGAATAGTCAAGTAATACTAGCTCTGTTCCCCCTAGAGTGCCCAGTGAGTGTGTGCTAACTCCCACCTTGACTTCCACATCCTAGATTACCCCAGGATGCACATTCACCCAACACACAATGAAAATGGCATTAAAATGTTAAATATACACTCAATACTCAGTTAAGAGTCCTTCGGTTCCTAGATAAAACTTTAGCTCTTAAGTGACTACACAGCAAGGACCAGGGGATTAAGAGACTTTATTACTCTCACATATATACAGACATACACTCTTTTTTTTTTTCTGAGTCCCCGACTAACATAGACTGCGCAAAAATCTTTCAGATGGATGCACATGCTGGCCAGGCACAAGAGCAACCTATCCTACTTGATTACAGTCTACATAGACGCATTCATGCTATATATATACACAAAAGCTCTTAAAAGTGTATTGAAAATAGAATTTAACAATATAATACCAAAATCATCATGATGGGTTGGTTGGAGTGCACAAGGCAGAAGTGATCATGTACAGGTATAGGGGTGCACTAAAGGTGAAACAGAACTACATTCAAGCACAGGTAAAGTACAGCTCACAACTATCATTCTACCAAGCCAAGAAGTCCTTAACAATAAAATCATAGCTATCATAGGCAATCAAAACATGCATTAATGAAGAATACTCCAAAAATCCATCCCCACACCTAAAGCTGTACATTGTCCCCAATATACATAAGTCAGTAGAACAGGGTGGGACAAACATGCTAAGTATAAGAAAATGGAGTAAAAGAAACTTCCCCAAACAGTTGATGAAGTATGTGATGTGATCCTCTAGTTGGTTGGGGTAAACAATGTAACGAGGGTATGGAGTGTGAAACTCAGTACAAACGTCCTGAAAGTACAAAAGAAAAGCGCATATCACAACTCCAGAAATCAAAATAGTGGAAAAGAGCAAGTAGAAAAAAAGCTCAAAAATAACCAGAAAAAGTTTAGTAAGGCGAAGCCCTGACTAACTCAAAAGTACACAATACAACATAACACAAGAAATATACCTAATACAGAAATAAAAGCAACAAGCATGCTGAGTGAGTCTAGGGGCATGAAGGAAATGATGGTGCTACGCAGGTGGTGGCCGCAGAGGTGATGCCGACTGACGATGAAGAATTGTGCAAGAACGCTAAAATGGTGGCAGTGGTGGTCTCAATACGGCTCACCAAGGCAGTCAGCATCTGCAACTGCTCGCAGACCTCAGCATGAAATGCGTCAAATCTCTCCTCAAGTGAATGTATATGCTCCCTGGGTGCAGCAACATCGTCCGGCTCTGACCCGGACTGAGACTCAGACTCGGTGCCATAAGATGGGCGGGGGTCAGTTTGGTGTTGCACCAACCTATGGGTGTTACCCCGCCGCTCAACCATACCAATACACACCAGTGTCTGCATACTGAGTGGAACAACTGCACCCACAACTGTCATGCCTTGGGTTCTATTAATAAGCTCCATACCCTTAGTCAAGCGAGTGATGTAGGGCCCAGCATAAATGGATCCAAGGCTGACAAACTTCCCTTGATAAGCAAAAACATCAGCGACCAAGTGGCCCAAATGTAGGGGGTACCGCTGTATGATAATGCATAACATCAGTAGGTTAGTGCGTGATACTACCCCGGTGGAATTCAGTCGAACCCCAATGCCACGTGTCAGGAGGGCATGGATATATCTGCGGGCAGGGTCCTTCAACTGGGAAGCCTTCTTGGTGCGCGATTTGGTGGCAATGGATTTCCAGTAGGTGGGACCGATCACAGGATACGGGAAATTCTTGCCCAAATCCTTAAATTCCGGCCTTTGGGTGAATGCTTCCATATAGAATCCCATGTAAAATCCCAACTGATCTTGAGTTATTCTGTCACTTTTCCCAAAAGCACGAAATGTAACGTAGCTGGGTTGGCGAGAGAAGGGATTGTAGTTAAAAATGTCGAAAGTGCTCAACACTTCGAGAGTCAATTCTTTATATGTCAGTTCATCAATGGAGAATACTTTGTCCCAACCGCCATGTGAGATGAGTTCCAAGATCGCTTCGTCCATGCCTAGTGTTTTCAAAATATCCCAATCGATTTTCTTGATCGTCCCAAAACTCTTGCGAGAGAGTAGCGCGAATCGATTCCTATGTTCTTCCTTTTTGAAGCTAGGTTGCTCGGGTGGCAGAGAAGGTTCCCTCCAGGCTCTTTTGTATGCTACCTTCTTCACCCTCATCCTACAAGATCAAAGGAACCACCATTAAACAAGTTACAAGCAAAGCATAAGTGAAAAAAATGAAAGATTGATGAAAAATTTGCAGTGCTACAGTAATTCCGAGCAATTTTGGCAAGAGTCTTGCTTGAAAACTTGATAATCCAAAAATACAACCATTCCAAAACATCATTACAACATTGTAGTAACCAAGGAGAGAAGAAACCATGGAAAAATCAGCTCAAACAACCATGAGAACGCCAAGTTCATGAGAAAGCATGCTCACCTCATACCCTAGGGTTTATGGAGTGAGCTTGCCCGCAAGGGCCCTTTTACACATGTAAAGGCATACTCAAGGGCATTAAACAACTCTCAATTCGATTTAGCATTAAAGAACACTCCTCAAAGTCTTAAAAACACTCAAAATAAAGCCTAACAAAGCATGAAAGCATTCAAAACATGAATCTCATGAAATCTAATATTTAGACAACTCACAACAACATGCAAGCATGCATGAATGATGAAACAAAAATTGATGAAAAGATGACTACAACATGAAGAAGACTTAGAAAACTAACATGCCAACACACTTCAAGAATACGGAAAAGAAACAAGACATGCATTCAAACTACAAGAAAAAGGAATTTGCAATGAATTTAAAACTTGGGTTGCCTTCCAAGAAGCGCTTGGTTAACGTCTTCATCTTGACGTGTTTTACCTCAAAGTTCATGGTGGGACAAAAGGAGGAAAGTTACCTCCAACCTTTGGTGATGCATTGTTACCCGAAAAGTTCATTGAGAGGCATGAAAAGATCTTGAATTTTCCTCGATTTTCAAAGAGTATGCTGTCTACTTCCTCGGGTGAAGTTGATGCAACCTTCACAACCTTCTTTGGCTTTTCCCTTGTTTTTCTCCACACATTTTTCAGGATTTTCTTATCCTTGCTACTTGGTGTAGAAACAACAACCACTTATGCAACTTGTTGCATTGGTGAAGGAGGGGCTTCTTCTTCTTCTATCTCTTCCTCCCCTAACACCTCCAAAAATTCATCAAGCGGGTTCAAAGCTAGAACTTCCTGCACACAATCGGAAATAATTGCATCAGTTTCATCCATGAAATATAAACTATCATCATGGTCGGGTGTGTGCCTCATTGCATCAGGAAGGGTGATGATCACTTGTTCATCCCCCACTCTTAGAGTCATCTTACCTCCACATCATCGTCCACATCCAAAATAACAAAATCCACCGGAATGATTAGTTTGTCGACCCTCACAAGAACATCCTCGACTACACCTCTTGGTCTTCGGACTAAACGGTCGGCAAGATGCAGGGTCATACGTGTTGGCCTAAAATCTTCCAACCCTAGCTTCAAGAACAATTTGTACGGCATTACATTTATGCTTGCCCTCGAATCCGCCAAGGCATTCTTTTGTAAACCTTCGCCAAGCACACAAGGGATAATGAAGCTACCGGGATCGGTGAGTTTCTTCGGAAGCTTCTTCTGAATCAATGCAGAGCAGTTCCCGGACAATGTCACAAAGTCAAGTTCTTCCAATTTTCTTTTGTTTATGATGAGGTCCTTCATAAATTTCGCGTACTTGGGCATTTGAGATAGGGCCTCAACCAATGGGATGTTGATATGAAGTTGCTTGAATATGTTCATCATCCTTGTCATGTTTCAGTCTTGATGGGTAAGGCACAACGGGCTTGTATTCATTTCCCTTCAGAGGGGTACCTTCCCTATGCTTGCCCTTATTCTCTTCACTAGCATCCTTGCTCAAAACAGGGTCTTCTGGGACTGCTACCCTATTATTGGAGACACTTGGGCTTCCCTCAGCCCTTGCCTCCAACTGCTTTCCACTTCTCAACGTGACAGCCTTTAAGTGCTCCCACAGGTTACTCTCGGTATTACTTGGCAAACTACCCGAGGGTCGGTCAGACTGGGTCCTGGCAAGCTGCCCAACCTGGTTCTCAAGTGACTGGATGGAAGCTTGCATATTCCTCAGTATAGTGCCAAATTCATCAAGCCTTTTCTCACCGGTTTGAAACCTTGCCTCAGTATTTATCATGAATTTGGCTAATACGCCCTTGATAAGTGCTCGTAGTATAGTAACGCAAATCGTTATTATCTTACAATGAACATATCTTTTATCATATTTTATCACTAAATTGTGTGAATTTGTGTATTCTTATGCATTGTAGGTTTGTGAAGCCAATTTGGAGAAAAAGATCGAAGTTAGATTGTATTCGCCATTGTTGGGAGGTTTTCGGACCAAGCAAGGAATAAGGCACGAGCTTAGACTTGTGAGTGTGTGCCAACCTCCTTTGGAGGGGCACAAAGGCAGTCACATTCACAATAAATCTAACTCGTGTTACTTAGGAGAACTTCACCAAGAAGGAGACTTGAAGCAATCGACACAATCTACCATTGATTGTGTGCCCAATTTAATGGCCTCAATAAAGAAACGACGGATTCGGGAGCGTTTTGGCGAGTACTGTAGAAGCACTGTAGTTTGTTACTGTAGTAAACACTGTAGCATCTACTGTTCACTTCGGCCGAATTTCAGAATTCCAGAGAATTCACACGGGCGTGTGGAATTAACGCACTGCCGTGTGAATTAATTTTTCAGCAGACAAAAACTTCACACGCCCGTGTGTTAATTCCACACGGCCGTGTGAAGTCCCGATATGTCCAAAATTTAAAGCCGCACTCAGCATTATAAAAGCCCGATTTGGAGACTTTTGACATATCTTTTGACCAAACTTTCTCCCCAACTTCTGGGGAGTGCGGCTAGGGTTTCGGAGAGGACTTCGTGGAGGTTTGGAGCGCGTCATCGGCATCGTCACCGACGTTCGATGGCCGCACAAGACCACGGCCACACCATACGCGAGGGGGTTTTCATCAATGCTTTTTATTTATACTTTCTTTCATATTTTGATGAACATGTATAGCTTCATGAGGAGCTAAACCCCTCGTGGGTATTCGGACTTGTAAAACCCTATGATTCTTATGTTTCTATGACATTGCTATTGTGCTTTTCCATTATTGATAAATAAATCGAGTTTCAATTTTAATTATGTTGTGCTATTGTTTTTCCCTTAGCCATGACACTAAGGTTGAGAGCAATCTAGGTTACCCTTTGGAGGTGTGACAACTCTTGTAGGATTAGACTCCTTAAGATTGAAGAGGGTTGAAAGGGAGAGTTGTGAGGTAGCGATGTACCCCTTTCCCCTTCGGTGTGATTTCTCTCTAGCTCCGTTTCCTTGGTTAATTAGCGGTCAAGATAGAATGTTAGAGCTCAATCTAGACTAGGGTTCTTCCACCTAGACCAAAGGGTTAGAACTACATAGAGGAACAGGTTTTATCTCTAGGAATCCCTAGAGCTTAAAGAAATCCCACGTAGTGTTAGGGTTAGGAAGATAGACTCTCCTGGGCTTAGTTGACAGGTTAACAAGAGTCTAGGGTCGTAGTGAATCCTAATGCCGGGACATAATGATGGGGTTAGTCACGGTTGACCTTAAGTTTTGGGACCGTGAGTTTAAGGATATCCTCGACTCAATTAAACGTCAATAGGAAAGTATAATAGCATAGTCTTGCACTAGAAGCATAAGTCCTAGAGGTAGCTTCTCCGGATACCCTATTTCATCAATTTCTAGTCTTTCTTTCATAACTCCTACTTGCTTTTCTCTTGTCTTCCATCTCTTTGTTTAAATTCCTGTCTTTTAGTATAATTGATTTCGTACTCTACTCACAAATTAGCAAATTCTTGTGTTTTAAATCCCTATTCCTTGTGGATTCGACTACCCACTCACCAGGGTAATTTTATTACTTCGACAAGCCCGTGCACCTGCGGGATACACGCAAAGGGTCGTGTCAGTCCTCGGTGGTGTACTTTTTTTCTTGTGGTGCAGGTGCATGATATTGGCTTGCTTGAGGTGGCGGGGGTCTCTGTTGTGCTTGCCCTTGGCCCCATGACATGTTTGGGTGGTTCCTCCACCCCTGATTGTTTGCTTGGGGACAAGCAAATGCTTAGGTGTGGGGATGTTTGATAAACGTCTAAATGTACAAAATCATATCTTTGCGGTTTCTTGCAGCCTGAAGCACGAAGATTTGAAGAAAATTCTAAGTCTGGGAATCCTCACGGGCAAGCTCACGGCCGTGAGGTCATCCGCGAGCAGTTCACTGTAGTTCTTTACAGTAGCAGTTACTGTAGCAGTTTACTGTAACAGTTACTGTGCAAAATCATATCTTTGCGGTTTCTTGCAGCCCGTATTACAGGCTCCCTCACGGGCCGTATATGGACCGTGAGGCCACCCGTGAGCTTGCCCGAACTCATCATTTAAAGGGGCTCTACTTGGGTTTTGAAGGGCATCTTGGAGTTCTTCTTAGGGCCTCTCACCACCACATTCGAATTGAGAAAGAAGAAGCTCTTAGAGGGCGATCTAGGCAAGGATTTGGCGAGGAGAGCAAGGTTTTGGGAAGATCCTTCATCCTAGGGCTTTCATTTGGAGGTTGAAGACTAGGGAAGCCACCCCTTGGAGTGGCGTCTTTGGAACTTCACCGGCCTTCATCCTTTGAGGGAGTCCTTCTCATGCCTTTGTCGTGTGTTTCCATGCATTTATTGTTGTATTTAGTGAACATGAGCACTTAAACCCCAAGGTCACCGGATGTAGGTGAACCGTGGGGGTGAACTTGTGATGTTTTGGATGATCTTGTTCTATACATTGTTTGTGGCTTGTTTGTGATCCATTGTTTGGTGTTTTACATGCTTGGTATGTATGAGAACTCTATGTATCAAAAGTCTTAGGAAATGCTAGGTTGCATGACCATTGCCCTAGTGTTAGACTCACCAAACTTGGAAGGGAAATACGTATAAATACGCCGTGACCATCGGGTATTTGTACCCCTCCACTCCTAGGGTTGAGTACTCTTTTGTATTGTAACCCTAGTTTGAGAAAACCACTTCACCCTTTGCAATCGTAGGGGAAATCTTGGGCGGTATACGTACCGTATCCAATACCCGTACCGGATTAGGGGTCGACTTCCGTGATCATCGGGTTGACCTAGTCTAGGGTTTTCTTGGTCCAATTAGCCACTTGCATGTTAGTCCAAGCCTTCCTACTCACTTTATTAGCCCCTAAGGGAATCCTCATCCGTGACCACTCCTAGCCCTATTTCTACCCCGTATCTTGCCCTCGTATTTTTGATTTGATTATTTACTTCTTTAACTTCTTTGCATCATATTCACTCTTTTGAATCATATCGGTCAAACAATATTGTAATAAGGAAGTAAGGGTAGCTTCTCGGGCCCCAGGGAATACGACCCCTGTGTCACGCACAGGGTATTACTTGACGACCCGTGCACTTGCGGGATAGCACTCATCAAGTTTTTGGCGCCGCTGCCGGGGAGCCCACGAGAAATATCCGGAAAACTTTGCGCGTGTTGATTTGACCATTTTCTTGTTTTGCATTTATCATCCTTTGTATATATTCCATTATCTATCATTTTGCATTTCTATTTTTTTTACCTCTCGTCGATTGCTAATTCTTGACTCCGGTTTTGCAAGGTACCTATTTTATGACACGTTCGAGTCAAGCAAACCTAGTTGAACCCGACAACGAAGTAGAGAGAACTTTGCATCAAAAGTTGAGAGAGTTGGGTGAGAGTTCAAGACAACGAGGACAAGAGTTTGTTGTGGAATCAAGTGAACCTACCGTTATGGCCGAACCAAGGAGGACCCTGTCTGATTATGAGCGCCCTCAATTCACCGGTGAAGAATTCAGTGTTCAGACACCGGCGGTTCCGGCTAACAATTTTGAAATCAAGGCGAGCACGATTGGAATGATTCAGAACTCGGTTCAGGTTGACGGGTTGGCAGATGAAGACCCGCACGCTCATCTATCTCGCTTCTTGCAAATATGTTCAACCTTCAAGATAAACTCGGTCTCTGATGATGCTATTCTGCTAAGACTTTTTCCATTCAGTTTAAGGGGAGCAGCTTATAGGTGGCTGGTGAGAATGCGTTTGAATCGCTCACCCGCAAGTGCACGGGGTCGCCAAGTAATCTACAGATGTATGAAAAGCATACAAATAATGAATAAAAATACTGAGGGAAATCAGGGCGAGGGAATGGTCACGGATGAGGATTCCCTCGGGGGCTACTAAAGTGCTAAGGATACCCTAACTAACATGCACGTGGGTGGTTTGGACCGGGAAACCCTAAATTAGACCAACCCGATGGTCACGGTGTTTGGTCCCTAATCCGGTACAAGTATTGGAATACGGAATTTCTTCCGCCCAAATCCTTGTACGATTGCAATGGGTTTAATGGATTTCCCCAAGCTAGGGTTGAAACACAATCAAGGACAACCCTAACAATTGGAGGGGTACAAATACCCGATGGTCACGGCGTATTCGTACATGTATTCCCTTCCAAGCTTGGTGAGCCTAATACTAGGGCAATGGTCATGCAACCTAGCATTGTCTAGGAATTGACATATAGAGTTCTCATACATATCAAGGCATTCAAGAACCACCAAACAAGGATCTCAAACCAACACACATGCATAAACTAGAAAGGAATCATCCAAAATACACAAGTTCACCCCCAAGGTTCACCTACATCCGGTGACCTTGGGGTTTAGTTGCTCATGATCACAAAGTATGCAAATAAATACATGGAAACAACCAAAAGCATAATAAGAACACTCCCTCAAAGGATCAAGGCCGAATGACGCTTCCAAGGACGCCACCCAAGGAGTGGCTTCCCTTGTCAAACTTCCTCTAAAATCCAAATCGAAGGTGTGGAGTCGTCGTCTCGTACTCTCCCCGTCGTCCTCTCCTCAAGAATCGCCTCCAAAAGCCGGCCTCAAGCTCCCAAAGAAGGTGGTGAAGTCAAGCTTGCTCAAGGTCTAGGGCTCTCCCTCAACATGACTTCCCAAAACCCTTAAAAACATCATCCAGAGCGTTATGCGGCCCCGTATGCGGCCCCGTATGTGACCCCGCATGCGAGGAGAGAAAATCCTGAGAAAACCCGAAATCGTGTAATTTGCTACAGTGCCGCTACAGTAAACTGCTACAGTACCGTATGCTACAGCTGACCTTCTACAGTACCGTATGCGGCCTCTGTAGTGCCCGCATGCCAGACCGCATGAACCTCCAGACTTAGCCACCCGAATACATGGAAAATACGTATGTTTAGGCGTTTATCAGTGGCTCACATCCTTGGCTCCCGGCTCCATCACCACTTGGAAGGATATGGTGGAAAAATTCTTGGCCCGATACTTTCCTCCTAGCAAAGCAGCGAGGTTGAGGCAAGAAATATCATCCTTCAGGCAGGGAGATTCGGAGACACTCTTTGAAGCACACGAAAGGTTTAAAGACTTGTTGCGCAAGTGCCCTCACCGTGGATTTCAGTCTTGGATTAGAGTGCAAATGTTCTGCAATGGACTGAATTATTCAACAAGGTAACTGATTGATGCCGCAGCAGGTGGATCCTTGAGTAGCAAACTGCCTGAAGAAGCTGAAGCTTTGATTGAAAACATGGCCAGTAATGAATGCCACTGGAGTACTAGGCAAAAGGCACCAAAGGCTGCAGGGCTTTATGAAGTGAATGAAACACAGCATTGACGGCTAAGGTTGAGGCCTTGACAAAGAATCTCTCAGACAACAATGCCTTGGTTAGTTCATTGGCACAGAAAGTTGAGCAACTGATGTTGGGGTCCAATTCTACCCTTAAGGCCGTGATGTCGTGTGACACATGTGGAGCAGGGCATGCAACGTCACAGTGCCCTATATTCATTGCCCCTTCTACACCTGTGGAGTCTGTTGATTATGTTGGAGGTGGACCTAGAGGGCTGGGAAATCAATATGGTAACACATACAATCAAGGTTGGAGGAATCCCCCGAACATGCCCTGGGGTCAAGGCCAAGTTCAACAGAGGCCCCCTCCACCTCAAGCAAGCCATTACCCAGCAGCACCACAACAAGAAAGAAAGTATACCACGGAAGATGTTTTGGCCAAATTTATGATTAATACCGAGACACGGTTTCAGGGTATTGAGAAAAGATTGGATGAGTTCGGCACTGTGTTGAGGAATGTTCAGGCATCTATGCAATCTCTTGAGAACCAAGTGGGACAGCTTGCTCGTGCACATTCTGATCATCCTTCGGGTAGCTTACCAAGCAACACTGAAAGCAACCCGAGGGAACACTTGAAGGCTGTTACACTAAGGAGCAGAAAGCAATTGGAAGCAAGGGCCGAGACGAGCCCAAGTGCTTCTAATGATAGGGTAACCGATCTGGAAGACCCTCATTTGAACATGAGAGAATGCAAGGATGATAAAGGGAAATGTAGTGATGATGTCCACGAATCCCCGGTCCCAAAGGTGAATGAGTACAAGCCCGTGGTACCTTACCCAACAAGGTTAAAAAAAGACAAGGAGGATGATCAATTTAAAAGATTTTTGAATATATTCAAGCAACTCCACATTAACATTCCATTGGTTGAGGCCATCTCACAAATGCCCAAGTATGCCAAGTTCATGAAAGACCTCATCACAAACAAAAGAAAACTAGAAGAGGTGGACTCGGTGACACTATCGGGGAATTGCTCCGCTTTAATTCAAAAGAAGTTGCCCAAGAAACTCAATGATCCCGGTAGTTTCATCATCCCTTGCACCCCTTGGTGAAGGAATACAAGAGAGTGCTTTGGCCGACTCGGGTGCGAGTATTAATGTGATGCCTTACAAGTTGTTTTTGAAATTGGGACTGGAAGATCTAAGGCCTACACGAATGACTCTACAACTTGCCGATCGTTCTTTGCGGAGACCAAGGGGTATTGTTGAAGATGTCCTTGTGAGGGTTGACAAAATCATCATTCCTATGGATTTTGTGATTTTAGATGTGGATGATGATGTTGAGGTCCCCATCATTCTCGGCCGTCCATTCCTAAACACTTCCGGAGCATTGATTGATGTCAAGGGTGGAAAGATGACATTAAGAGTTGGTGATGAACAAGTGGTCTTCACCCTTCCCGCTGCAATGCGGCACACACTTGACCATGATGATAGTCTTTATTTCATGGATAAAACTGATGCAATTATTTCTGATTGTGTGCAGGAAATTTTCACTCTGAACCCACTTGATGAAATTTTGGATGAGCTAGAGGAGGAAAAGATAGAAGAATTTGATGCCCCCCTTCCACCATTGCGACAATCTACTCAAGTGGTGTTTAACCCCCCACTACATAACAAGGAGAAGAAACCCACAAAAAAGGTGTGGAGAAAAACAAAGGAACCAAAGAAGGTTGCAAAGGTTTCGACGGCATCACCCGAGGAAGTAGATGACATACTCATGGAGAACCAAGGGAAGTTCAGAATTTTTTCATGCCTCTCCATGAACTTTTCGGGTAACAATACATCATCAAAGGTTGGAGGTAATTTCCCTCCTTTTGTCCCACCATGATTGTTGAGGTAACACACGTCAAGCTAACGACGTTAACCAAGCGCTTCTTGGGAGGCAACCCAAGTTTAATTTCATTGCAATTTCATTCTTTTGTTGTTTTGAGTGTTTGTGTTTTTCTTTTTCGTATTTTTGTTGTGTGTTAGCATATTAGCAACCTAGGGTTTGTTCTTGTGTACTCTTATCGCTCATCATTTTGTCTAATTCATAGTTGCATGCTTGTATGTTGTTGTGAATTGTTTAATGATTAGTTTTCATGAGATTCATGTTTTGATTGCTTTCATGCCTTATTCGGCCTTTCTTTGAGTGGTTTTAAGCTTTAGAGGAGTGTTCTTCATTGCTAAATCGAGTTGAGAGCTAAGTTTTGTACATGATTGTGCCCTTAAGCAAGGGAAAGAACCCTTGCGGGCAAGCTCACGGCCGTGAGCTTGCCCGCAAGCAAAACAGAGGGCTCTCACGGCCAAGCTCACGGGCGTGAGCTTGGCCGTGAGCCAAACCGAGAGCCCTCACGGCCAAGCTCACGGCCGTGAGCTTGCCCGTGAGGCAAACCGAGAGCTCTCACGGGTGAGCTCACTCCCGTGAGCTCACCCGTGAGGCTTTTCGGGACTTGATTAAATTGGCTTCATTTGGCCATTCCTTCTATTCATCATCCTCTCCACTTAACACTCTCATTTCTCCTCCATTTTCTTCCATTTTTCTTGCTTTAAATTGCTCTCACTCTCCTCTAAAAACATTTGGTGCTTAAGATTTGAAGAATAACCACTCTTTTGGCCGGATTCAACTCAAGTTTCACTCCAAAAACCCTAGGTTTTAAGGTGAGTTTTTGTTCTCATGATCTTGATGTTTCCATGGTTGTGTGGGCTTATTTTCTCATGGTTTGTTCTCTCCTTGGCTTCTACAAGCTTGTATCAAGGTTTTGGAATGGTTGTATTTTGAGATCTTCAAGTTTTCAAACAAAGTTCTTGAAAAAAATTTTCGGAATTACTGTAGCACTGAGAAATTTTCATGATTCTTTCATTTTTCAAGATTTTTGTTGCTTGTAACTTGTCTAATTGAGCTTCCATTCACTTTGTAGGATGAGAACCAAGAAGGTTGCTTACAAGAGAGCCCGAAATGACCCTCCTCCGCCTCACGAACAATCCAAGTTCAAGAAGGAAGAACACAAGAATCGTTTTGCGCTTCTTTCGCGCAAGAACTTTGGGACGATAAAGAAAATTGATTGGGATGTCCTCAAAACCCTGGGTTTGGATGAAACAATATTGGAACTCATCACACACGATGGTTGGGATACATTGTTCTCCATTGACGAACCCACATACAAGGAGTTAACTCTTGAAGTGTTAAGCACCTTTGAAATCTATCACTTCAACCCTTTCTCTCGCCAACCCAGATATGTGTCATTCCGTGCCTTTGGGAAGAGCCACAAGATCACTCAAGACCAATTGGGCATTTACATGGGATTTTACACCGAAGCATTCACCCAAAGGCCGGAATTCAAGGAATTAGGTAGGGACTTCCCTTACCCCGTGACCAATGCTACATATTGGAATACCATTGCTCACCGGTCACGCACCAAGAAAGCTTCCCAGTTGAAAGACCCCGCTCACAGATACATTCACGCCTTACTGACTAGGAGCATTGGGGGCCGACTAGATTCTACCGGGGTAGTATCGCGCACGGACTTATTGATGCTGTATAGCATTATACAGCGGTACGCCCTCCACATGGGTCATTTGTTCGCCGATGTTTTTGCCCACCAAGGCAAGTTTGTCCGCCTGGGATCCATTTACGCTGGGCCCTACATCACACGCATGATCAAGGGTATGGATCTTCTTGAGGGAACCCAGGGCATGACAGTTGTGGGTGCAGTCGTCCCACTCAGCATGCAGACTTTGGTATGTATTGGTATGGTTGAGCGGCGGGGCACTACACACAGGGTAGTACGACGCCAGTCAGACCCCGGCCCATCTCATGACACCGAGTCTGAGTCTCGATCAGAGTCTGAGTCGGACGATGTTGCTGCACCCCGGGCACCTCAGCATTCATTGGAGGAGAGGTTTGACACGTTCCGAGCAGAGGTCTGCGAGCAGCTGCAGATGCTGACTGCTTCGGTGAGCCGCCTTGAGACCGCTACCACCGATATTTTAGCGTTCCTGCGCAGTTCGTCATCGTCAGTCGGCACCACCTCGGCGGCTACCACTTGTGCAGCTCCGTCATTCCCTTATGGCCCCTGACTCGCGTTGCATGCTTGCTATGATACTTTGTTTCCACTGCACTTTATTTTTCATGTTGTACTCTGTGAAGGCACACGGCCGTGTGAGGTAGTTCAGAGAGAGAACAGAGTGCACACAGGGGCGTGGGTTTTCCCCTGTGAACCCTAATTGTATATGTACACGGCCGTGTGAATTCCCAGAACTTCAAAAAGCCAAAGATTTTCTTTTGGAATTCACTCATATTTCTTTTGCTTTCACTCCAAAACACTCTCTGACCTCCTCTTCCACTTTCCCAACCGTTTCCTACACTCATTGAGGTTTCTTTTCGAGCTTTCCGACCAATTCCGAATTTTTCCCCATCTACACCGTCGGTAAGAACGACAAACCCTTCTTCTTTATCAATCCGGATTTAGAACGTTCACGATAAGTATTTCGGCTGTTTTACATGATTAGCCTGGTTACCAATGAGTTTACAAGTTTTTTTAAGCGAATTTTTTGTGAGAACATGGAGTTTTGATTCTACAACCTTGCAACCATGTCCGCCGATAATCCAAACGGGTGTGTGGAATTTCCACACGGCCGTGTGGAGCCTATCAGGGCAAATTATTATACTCAAATGATTAACCCCCTTTTACAATTCTTTTCTGGAATGGCACCTAGGAAAGAGACTAATAAACAGGCACGAGAACACTCTCCAGAACCAACTGACTTCGCCACATCTAAACAGCGAGAAATATATAGAAGATTGGCGAAACTCAAGATCAGGCAATATCGGTATTTGGACGTAGACTGTTTCAGACTAGCTGATTGGGGTAATGATATGGCAGACGAGATTGAAGAGCTTGTTACATTGGGAAGTTGGAAGAGCTTACTATCTATTCGAGATCCAGCGAACCGTCTGCTTACTTTGGAGGTGCTCTCATCCTTCAAGTTTGACAAAACAAGTAGGGAGTTGACGAGTGCCAATTCTATACAGTTTCAGGCATTTGGGCATGAGTACAATATGTCAGTGACATAGTTTTCCATTTATATGGGGTTATACAACGAGGCGTTCACAAAAACAGAGGAGTACGAGAGCCTTCAAACTGACTATCCCGGCAGTTTGAGCCCTCAAGGAGCTTACAGAGTATTGTGTGGACAAGGGAACTATGAACCAGGTATATCAAAAGCTACTTTTCTATCACGACCGGCTTATAGATACATTCATGCCATTCTAAGTAGGTCAATAAATGGTCGTGGCGATAGTACAGGGGTTCTTAGTCGGCAAGAGCTCCTTTACTTACATTCAGAGCGTGTTTGGTTCGCCGAAGTGGAGGCCGAAGTCCCCGAAGTGGGGGCTAATGTGACACTTCCACTTGTTTGGTTCACTGAAGTGGAGACCGAAGTGCAGAAGTGATCACTTCCAAAACCTTTAACTTCACTTTTTCACTTCGGGAAAATTTTGGCCGAAGTCCACTTCGGCGTTCCACTTCACCCACGTGGTTTCATGTGGATGATTACAATAATCCATATTTATTTATTTATTTATGTTTTATTATTTTATTATTATTATTTTTTAATTTTTTTCCTTTATTATTTATAAAAAAAATATTTTCAAAAATTATTATAATAAATAATTATAAGATCAACCCAACAAGTACAAAGTAGTAATTTCACCCATGATTGATGAAGTGGTGATTAGAACCTCATTTCTATCATTTTTTAAATTTTCATTTCCAATAATTTAAAAAAAAAAGTTAATAATTTGACACTTTCCCTTTCAACCAAACACATGGAACTGAACACTTCAACTGAAATTTTCACTTCAACCGAAAATGACACTTCAAGACTTCCGTCACTTCGGTGGACTACTTCCGAACCAAACACACCCTCAATGGTACAGAAGGAGCCGCTCCATCTTAGATATATATTAGCCGAATCCATGCGTCATCAAAGTCAACCCCTGGCTTGGAACGATTTTTTCAGGGCCATACATCACAAGACTTATGAAGGGGATGGGTCTTCGGGCAGCGATCAGAGGGATAGAAAAGAGGGTCACACCCTCACCAATCAACTTAGAAATGTTGAGACAAATGGGAATGGCCAGAAGACGTTACCAACAGTACGCGCTGAACTAGCCCGATGCCTTTCTACACGAGGGGACACAGGCAGCGTTAGAGCCACCCCCAGTTGAGACAGAGGCAGGGGCAGAGGCCGAGGCACCACCCACAACACTGGAGCTACCTCCCGTGCGCATCTTTTCTCCATCTCGAAGCCAGGACAGATTTGAGCGTCTCGAGAGTGCTGTGGGTATCATGCAGCAGGAGTTGGCCGAGCTGAGGGCCGCACAGGCAGCAGAGTTTGCAGAGTTGAGGACCACTCAGGCATCGCAATTCGCTTAGTTATCGGCACAGCTTGTCACGGTAGGTGATAAGTGCTTGTGTTATAGTGACGCGAAGCGTTATTATCTTACTATGAGCATCTCTTTTATCAGATTTTATCACTAAATAGTGTGCATTTGTGTATTCTTGTACATTGTAGGTTTGTGGAGCCAAATTGGAAAAGAAGAACAAAGTTAGGTCATGTTCGCCGTTGCTGGGAGGTTTTCGGACCAAGCAAGGAACAAGGCACGAACTTGGACTTGTGAGTGTGTGCCAACCTCCTTTGGAGGGGCACAAAGGCAGTCACATTCACAACAAGTCTAACTCGTGTAGCCTAGGAGAACTTCACCAAGAAGGACACTTGAAGCAATCGACACGATCTACCATTGATTGTGTGCCCAATTCAATGGCCTCGATGAAGAACAACGTATTCGGGAGCGTTTCGGTGAGTTACTCTAGCAACACTATAGCTTTTGTACTGTTCCAATTCACTGTAGCAAGTTACTGTGCATTTTCTGCCGAAAATCAAGTTTCCAAAGAATTCAGACGGGCATGTGGAATTAACACACGGCCGTGTGAATCATTTTCCAGCAAGCCAGAGACTTCACACGGGCGTGTGGAAATTCCACACGGCCGTGTGAAGCCCCGATAAGTTAAAATTTAAAGCCGCACTCAGCCTATTTAAATCCTGATTGGGAGACTTTTTGAGCAACTTTTGACCTATCTTTCTCTCGAACTTCGAGAAGGTGCGGCTAGGATTTCGGAGAGTACTTTGTGGAGGATTGGAGCACGCCAATGGCATCGTCATCGACGTCCGACGGCAGCACAAGACCACGGCCACATCACACATGAGGGGGTTTTCATTGATGTTCTTATTTTGCAATTTATTTTACACTTTGATGAACATGTATAGCTCCATGAGGAGCTAAACCCCTCGTGGGTATTCGGACTTGTAAAACCCTAGGATCATTATGTTTCTATGACATTGTTATTATGCTTTTCCATTATTGATGAGTAAATTCGAGTTTCAGTTTTAATTATCTTTTGCTATTGTTCTTCCTTAGCCGTGACACTAAGGTTGTGAACAATCTAGGTTATCTTTTAGAGATGTGACAACTCCTATAGGATTAGACTACTTAAGATTGAAGAGAGTTGAGAGGGAGAGTTGTGAGGTAGCAATGTACCCCTTTCCCTTCCGGTGTGATTTCTCCCTATCTCCGTTTCCTTGGTATTAATTAGAGGTCAAGATAGAGTTTTAGGGCTCAATCTAGACTAGGGTTCTTCCACCTGGACCAAAGGGTTAGAACTACATAGAGGAGCAGGTTTTATCACTAGGAATCCCTAGAGCTTAAAGCAATCCCACGTAGTGTTAGGGTTAGGAAGATAGACTCCCCTGGGGCTTAGTTGACAGGTCAACAAGAGTCAAGGGTCGTAGTGAATCCTAATACCGGGACATAATGTTGGGGTTAGTCACGGTTGACCTTAAGTTTTGGGACCGTGAGTTTAAGGATATCTGCGACTCAATTAACATCAATAGGAAAGTATAATAGCATAGTCTTGCACTAGAAGCATAAGTCCTAGAGGTAACTTGTCCGGATACCCTATCTCACCCATTGCTAGTGTTTCTCTTTTAACTTCTACTTGCTTTTCTCTTGTCTTTCATCTCTCTATTTACTTTCTTGTCGTTTATTCTAATTGTTTCCATAAATTCACTCATCACTCCGATTATTTCTTTTCATACACCGCATAACTAAATAGTGAATTCTGGTGTTCTAAATCCCTATTCCCTGTGGATTCGACTACCCACTCACCAGGGAAATTTTATTACTTTAACAAGGCCGTGCACTTGCGGTACACACGCAAAAGGTCGTGTCAGAGCACCATTGCACCGCTTAGTCTGTCGATCCTGCTTCACATTGCGATAGTTGAGAGGTCGGGAGACACTTATCGCCTCCCGCGCAGTGGAGGCAAGAGCATCCATGATCCCGATACCTCTCGAGATTCTGAGACAGGATCCGATTCTGATTCGGAGTCTTCCCATGTACCCGACGCATCACTTAGCGGGAGTCGACCATCACTTGAGGACAGTTTTGCGAAGTTCTGCATCGAGGTCCGTCAGCAGTTGCAGACCCTTGGGACATCTCAAGAGGCGCTGGCGACATCAGTGAGGGGCTTAACCACATCACAGACCCGCATAGAGAGCAGCATGGCCGAGATCCTATCATATATACGCAGCTCATCATCATCTATCGGCACCTCCTCCACAGCTACCATGTGCTTTGCACCATCACTCCCTCCAGATCTCTAGACTCACAGCACCACTTTTAGTTTCCTATTGTTTGTACTGGTTTTTATTTCTAGACTTGTTTGTTTGTATTGTTGTACTTTTCAGTTAACAAGGGTCCTGACCCTCCTAAACTGTACTTTTCCGTTTTTTATTCGTGCTTACTTGTCTCGCTCTCTATTTATTTCTTGCGGTGTGATACTTTTATCTTTACTTTCAGGACTGATCATTATAGAAGCTTCACGCCCCTTGCACATCACAGCTTTCCCCGATTCATGCACATCTGGAGTTCATCTCATCGACCAATTAGGGAAGTTTCTTTACCTCATCCCTTTATTTTTATGGCATGTCTCGCACCTTACTCTGCTGATCTACGTGCATTGAGGGCAATGTACAACTTTAGGTGTGGGGATGGGGTACTTTACTTGTTTTGCATGCATGATTACCAATGATAGCTATGATTTTAGTGTTTAGCACTTCCTAGCTTGAAAGAATGATAGAAGTGAGTTGTATTTTTATACTATGCTTGAATGATGCCCTGTTTTATCATAAGTGCGTTTCCATGCTCTTTCATGATTACTTCCACCTTATACACTTCAACCAACCCATTATGATGATTTTGGTATTAGACTGTTAAATTTCTTCAATATTCTGTTAAGAGCTTTTGAGTTCCTTCTTGTTTTCTGTAGCCTTAAGTGAACTTTTGTGACATGTCACCAAGGGACATGAGATACAGTTTGTACAGTCGAAAAATAATTTTTGGAGTCTATGACAGTATTCCTCTGCTAGTACAGCATGGATGCGTCTATGTAGACTGTAATTGAGTAGGTTGGGTGGCTCTTGTGCCTAATCAGCATGTGCATCCTTCTGAAAGATTTGTTGTGCAGTCTATGCTAGTCGGACTCAGAAAAAAAAATGTATATATTTGTGAAAAAGGAAATAAGTATCTCTACTGCGTCCCCTGGAACTTGTTGCACAGTCAATTAAGTGTTAGAGTTTTGTTTAGGAACCCAAAAGACTTTTAACTGAGTATTAAAGAGTGATGACTTGACCGTAAGCGCACGGGTCGCCAAGTAATACCCCTCACGCACGCACGAGGGGGTCGTATTCCCTGGGGTCCCAAGAGCTGCTATTACTCCCCTCTAGATGTCACTGTCTAGTCTACCAAATATAGATTTAAAACAAGATAAGAAAACAAATAAAAGAGAAAACTATAAACAAGTGGACTAAGGCTCACCACATAAGAAAACTAAGGATGCAAGTAATAATGAAAGTTCGAGGTCCCCGAGCGAGGATCCCCTCAGGACTACTAAAGCTAGAAGGATACTCGAATTACACAAGCAAAGGTGGTTAGGCCAAGAGATGTCCAAAGGTAGGTCACCCCGATGGTCACGGTGATAACCCCTAATCCGGTATAAGTATTGGAATACGGAATCACTTCCGCCCAAATCCTCACACGATTGCAGTGGGCCTAGGGAAATCCCTAATTAAGGTCAAACACACATCTAGGCTCAACCCTAATGATTGGAGGGGTATAAATACCCGATGGTCAAGGCGTATACATACATGTATCCCTTCAAAACTTGGTGTGTCTAGTACTAAGGTGATGGTCACACAACCTAGTATAACCTAGAAATTGATACATAGAGTTCTCATGCATACCAATACATCAAAGTGCACCAAGCTTGAACCATGATGACTGTGATCCGCAAGCGCACGGGTCGTCAAGTAATACCCTGTGCGTGACATAGGGGTCGTATTCCTAGGGTCCCAAGAGCTGCTATTACTTCCCCCTAAACGGCACTGTCTAGTCTAACAGTTATATGATAAAAATAAGATAATAAGAATAATAAGAGAAAACTATGAACAAGTGGACTAAGGCTCACCACTTAAGCATACTAAGGAAGCAAGTAACAATGAAAGTGTGAGGTCCCCGGGCGAGGATCCCCTCGGGACTACTAAAGCTAGAAGGATACTCGAATTACACAGGCAGAGGTGGCTAGGCCAAGAGATGTCCAAAGGTAGGTCACCCCGATGGTCACGGTGATAACCCCTAATCCAGTGCGGGTATTGGAATACGGTATGTCCACCGCTATGGTATTTCTACCACCCAAATCCCCACACGATTGCAGTGGGCCAAGGGAAATCCCTAATTAAGGTCAAACACAACATCTAGGCTCAACCCTAATGGTTGGAGGGGTACGAAATACCCGATGGCCACGGCGTATTCGTACATGTATCCCTTTTAAGCTTGGTGAGTCTAACACTAGGGCAATGGTGATGCAACCTAGTATTACCTAAATATTGATACACAGAGTTCTCATGCATACCAAAGCATTCAAATACACCAAACTTAAACCACAAACCACACAAATACCATACATGTAAATCAAGTATTCATACAAGCAAGTTCATCCCAAGGTTCACCGGATGCCCGGTGACCTTGCGAGTCTAGTTCATCATCAACAAAGGAGCAAGAGTAAAAGATAAGAAATACAAAGCAAAGCTCAAACAAAATCCCCTAAGATGAAGACTAGAAGGTGGTGATGAGACCTTGATGGATCCGCGCCAACAAGCTCCTAGATCTTCTCCTTGATAGCACTCCTCTTCTCCCCTTCGATTTGCACCCTAGATCCGCCTTCTCCCGCAACCTTAAAGCTCTAGATGACAATGGTGGAGAATGGTGGCCAAAAGACAAGAGAAATGATGCCCTAAAGGCCTTTAAAACCTAATTCTAGCAACTTATGCGGGCAGTCATACGGGCTGGCATACAGTAAATCAGCTACAATACCGCTGCTATAGAGTTGTATGCGGGTAGTCATGCGCCCGTATGGATCTCCAGTCTCAGCCGGTTCACCAAAGTTCCCGTGCTACAGTGCTGCTACAGTACCAGGGACTCGAGAATGGTGTTTTCTTTGCCGATTTCTTCTAAAATCTCATTGTTGAGCTCCCCACGGTATCTTTTGTACCTGTAACACGAAATAAACCAATTTAGACCGAAAACGGGAATCCACACATATAAAAATACTCAAAAAATACACGAACATACATAAATAATACATGTAAATCAAGTATTCATACAAGCAAGTTCATCCCAAGGTTCACCGGATGCCCAGTGACCTTGGGAGTCTAGTTCAACATAAATGAGGAAGAAACCCTAAAATACATAACAAGAATGATCAAAAACAAAGAAAACCCCCTTAGTGTTGACTAGATGAAGATGGTGATGGGAACTCGCGGATCGGTGCCGACGAACTCCTAGATGGTCTCCCTTGCGTGTGATCTTCTTCTCCCCTTGATTTGCTCCTTAAAAGTGCCTTCTCCAGCCCCTTGAAGCCCTTGAAACCCTAGATGGTAGTGGAGGAGAATGGTGGCCAAAAGTCCCCAAGAAAAATGCCCTAATCCTCTTTAAAAATACATTCCAGCGAGTTATGCGGCCCCGCATGCGGGGAAAGAAAGTTTCCGAAAAAAATCCCGAAAGTCGCGTAAATGCTATAGTAAAACGATTACAGTGCCGTATGCGGCCTCAACAGCGCCCGCATGGTAACCCGCATGGATCTCCTGACCAAGTTCTTCAAGTTTTCGTACTACAGTGATTGGCATCAACTCATAGAAAAATACACAATACATACGCCCAAATACATAGAAACTACGTATGTTTTGGCATTTATCAAACATCCCCACACCTAAGCATTTGCTTGTCCCCAAGCAAATACACATGAAGAATAGGGGCGCGATGATAAACGACTAAACATACGACCTCAAGCTCAACTGTAAAGTACCCCACTAGCACAGGTGAAAAGAAATCTAGAAAGTGTGTTGTACAATGAGTGATCGAGTAATGGTAACCCTGTTTCCTCCAAAGTGTTTCCGTGAGTGTGTGCTGGCTCCCAACCCTAACCTCCACAATGGACCCCACATATGGTGAGAGTGGCATTAGACAGTTAAAGACTTCTTCAATACTCAGTTAAAAGTCTTTTGGGTTCCTAAACAAAACTCTAGCACTTAAGTGACTGTGCAACAAGTTCCAGGGGATGCAGTAGAGATACTTATTTCCTTTTTCACAAATATATACATTTGTTTTTTTTTCTTTTTAGTCTGACTAACATAGACTGCACAACAAATCTTTCAGAAAGATGCACATGCTGATTAGGCACAAGAGCCACCCAACCTACTCAATTACAGTCTACATAGACGCATTCATGCTGTACTAGCAGAGGAATACTGTCATAGACTCCACATTTTTTTTTTGACTGTATAAACTGTATCTCATGTCATTTGGTACTCTGTCACAAAAGTTTACTTAAGGCTACAAAAAATAACAAAGGAGCTCAAAAGCTCTTAAAAGAATATTGAAGAAAGAATTTAACAGTCTAATAACAAAATGATCATAATGGGTTGGTTGGAGTGTATAAGGTGGGAGTAATCATGATAGAGCATGGAAAAGTACTAAAGATAAAACAGGGTATCATTCAAGCACAGTATAAGAATACAACTCACTTCTATCATTCTTTCAAGCTAGGAAGTGGTTAACAATAGAATCATAGCTATCATAGGCAATTCAAGCATGCAATTGCAAAAATTTTGAAAGTTCACGAGAAAAACCAAATCCACCCCCCACTTTAAGATGCACATTGCCCTCAATGTGCCTAAGCAATAAAATGCAACAATATAGACAATAAAAACATAGTAGGAGGGTTTCGTGAACTTCCCCGAGTCTCCAAACATTGGTCTTGAAGTCCATGAGATTGGGGTGACCACCAACGATTCTTGTAGGAAATGGAGAAAGAAAGGGTGCTTGATGCCCTAATTCCACCCTACAAGTAGAAAAGAACATCAACTCAAGGCATCCATCACACACAAAGAAAACAAAACACACAAATAAACAAACAACTAACATCACAAGAACAACTAAACAAGAATGATCCAAGCAAGTCCTTTGTGCAATCAAAAACATGAAGTCCAATTTTCTTTAATGCAAGTGTTGTGGAGGATAAGAGTATACAAGGATGCTACAAAATCAGGACAAATACAAGAGAAGAAATGGTTTCTCATGATGGGATATGAATGAGTTCAAGAAGTGCTACAGTAATTCCCAAAAAAATTTGCAAGAGCTTCTCTTGTACATGGAGCAAAAAATTTTTACAAAGCTTTCAAATTACTCCAAAAACCCACAAAAACAACAAACAACCAATCTCCCACAACATTATCATCCATTCAATATAAAAAAATAGGAGAAAGGAAGAAGTACCAATCATGCTCAAAACTAGGGTTTAGAGAAAGGTACCTAGGAAAGTCGGTGAAGATGATGGAAAAAACTGCCAATAAATCATGCAAATTAAGTCCTTCTAAGTAGAGGATTCGTGTAGAGGAAGAAAAATGGAGAAAAATGGTGAAAGAATGAGGGAAAACTGATGAGAAATGAGAAAGATATGAAGAAAATGGTGAAGAGGTACCAAACTTAAAGTTCTGCCCGAGGGTCATGCGGGGTCTTGTGCGGCCGCACAAGGGGGCCGCACCACTCTCTGGATGCCTATGCGGCCTGCTATGCTGCCGCATAGCAGGCCACACCACTCTCTGGATGCATATGCGGGCTGCTATGCGGTCAATAAACGGGTGATTTTCAGTTTTTGCATCAAATGCTCATCCAAACACCCCAAAATCACATAAAAACAATGCTTAATTCACCCACAATACCCAAAACATGATAATTGATGCATGGAGATGAATGATAACACAAAGAATGCACAAGAATCATGAATGAAAACAAGTAAACAAATTATGAAAAACGACTAACTAACCACAATCACACACTTGAAAACAAAGAACACTCAAGCAACCAAACACACCAAAATACGAAAAACACACATGCAATGAATTATTATGCTTGGGTTGCCTCCCAAGAAGCGCTTGTTTAACGTCATTAGCTCGATGTACCTTTTCTTACCTAAGGAGGCTTGAAGACGGTGTGTTGCATAAGAACTACCAAGAAATACGAAATATACCTTCCGGGATGAAGTAAATTTGGAGGCAATGCATGAGCTACCTTTTGGCCTCCATGGAAAAAGCTTGGGCCGGGAGTTGTGCAATTTAAACTTGGGTGGATCCTTAGATGGCTTGAACCTCCTCCCCGCTTCTTCTTTGGTCCCGACAAGAATTCCCTTGAGTACCCAACCACAAAGTTGCTTAGGCCTCCATGGGAAAAGCTTTGGTTGAGAGTTATCTAAGCTTGGCGTTGGTGGATCAATGTATGACATCAACATCCTATCCACATTCTTTTTCTCAACCCGTGATAAATGGCCTTGAACTACCCATAGGAATTGTTTGGGTCTCCAAGGAAACAAGTTTGGTTGAGAACTTGTCAATCTTTGCATAGGTGGATCAATTGGTGGCTTTAACATCTTATCCACAATTTTTTTCTCAACCCTTTTGTGATGAACTTCAATTGCCCATAAAATGTGCTTAGGCCACCACGGAAAAATTTTTGGTTGCGAATTGTCCAAGCCCGGCATTGATGGGTTCAAGGATGGCCTTAGCTTCCTTCCCACATCATCAAATACAATTCCCAGAGTTTCTTTTCTGCACTTGAAGATCATTGATTCATTGATGGAATGGTAACCCGCATGGATCTCCTGACCAAGTTCTTCAAGTTTTCGTGCTACAGTGATTGCTACATGATAAACGCCTAAACATACATATTTTCCATCTATTCGGGTGTATGTATTACGTATTTTTCTATGAGTTGACACCCGTTTTTGGTCTGAATTGGTTTCTTTCGCGTTACAGGTACTGATGTGACCCCTTCGAGCTGATTGATAGAATTTGAGAAGAAATCGGCGACGAAAACACTATTTCTGAGGGGGGTGCTGTAGCGACTACTGTAGCAGATCATGTAGCACGAACCCTTTGGCGAAATGGCTAAGTCTGGAGGTCCATGCGGGCTGTCATGCGGGCACTGCAGAGGCCGCATACAGCACTGTAGTAGTTTTACTGTAGTAGTTACTGTAGCGACACTGTAGCAACTTACACGATTTTGGGACTTTCTTGGAATTCTTCTCTCCCCGCATGCGGGGCCGCATAGGGGACCGCATAACCCACTGGAAAAGGTTTTTAAGGGTTTTGGGAGTTCATTCTTGAGGAGAGGCTAGGTCTTGAGGGAGGAAACACTTCATCATCTTCTTGGAGAGCTTGAGGCCGGCCTTTGGAGGCATTTCTTGAGGAGAGGACGACGGGGAGAGCACGAGACGACGAACCCACGCCTTCGATTTGCATTTGAAAGGAAGTTTGACAAAGGAAGCAACTCCTTGGGTGGCGTCCTTGGAATCGTCATTCGGCCTTGATCTTTTCAGGGGGTGTTTTCATTATGCTTTTAGTTATTTTCATGTATTTGTTTACTTATTTTGTGTTCATGAACAACTAACCCCAAGGTCACCGGATGTAGGTGAACCTTGGGGGTGAACTTGTGTATTTTGGATGACTCTTTCTAGTTTATGCATTTGGTTTGGTTTGTGATCCTTGTTTGGTGGTTCTTGAATGCCTTGATATGTATGAGAACTCTATATGTCAATTCCTAGATGATGCTAGGTTGCATGACCATTGGCCTAGTATTAGGCTCACCAAGCTTGGAAGGGAATACATGTACGTATACGCCGTGACCATCGGGTATTTGTACCCCTCCAATTGTTAGGGTTGTCCTTGATTGTGTTTCAACCCTAGCTTGGGGAAATCCACTAAACCCTTTGCAATCGTACAAGGATTTGGGCGGAAGAAATTCCGTATTCCAATACTTGTATTGGATTAGGGACCAATGCCGTGACCATCGGGTTGGTCTAATTTAGGGTTTCCCGGTCCAAACCACCCACGTGCATGCTAGTTAGGGCATCCTTAGCACTTTAGTAGCCCCCGAGTGAATCCTCATCCGTGGCCATTCCCTCACCTTGATTTTTCCCCTCCATATTTATTCTTGCTATTTACATGCTCTTTGTTTAGTAGATTTTTAGTAAGTCTTAGTCCAAGTGATCGACTAGGTCAAACAACATTGTGATAAGGAAGTAAGGATAGCTTCTCGGGCCCTTGGGGATACGACCCCCTCGTGTTCGCGCGAGGGGTATTACTTGGCGACCCCGTGCACTTGCGGGTGAGCGATTCAAACGCGTTTCTCACCATGTTTTTGGTGCCGTTGCCGGGGGACCCACGATAAATATTCGGAAAACTTAAAACGTGTTGATTTGATCATTTCATTTTGTTTGTTTTACCATTATTGTATATACTTCATTACTTCATCTTTTGCTCGTTTTGACTTTAGTTATTTTGCGAGGTACCCCTCTTATGATTCGGGCGGGCCAAGCAATTCTAGTTGAGCCCGACAACGAGATCGAACGCACTTTGCATCAACGTCTAAGAGAGGTTACCGAGAGTTCGAGACAACAAGAAGTCCGGGTTGAGTCTAGCGAACCGTCAGTTATGGCCGAACCAAGAAGAACCTTATCCGATTTTGAGAGACCACAGTTCACCGGGGAAGAGTTTAGTGTGCAAGCACCCTCAATCCCAGCAAACAACTTTGAGATCAAGGCAAGCACAATGGCGATGATACAAAACTCAGTTCAGTTTGATGGACTTCCTAATGAGGATCCGCATGCTCACCTGTCCCGCTTCCTACAGATCTGCTCCACATTCAAGATCAATTCTGTATCAGATGACGCCATAAGACTACGATTGTTTCCATTCAGTTTGAGGGGAGCAGCTTACAGATGGCTCACCTCTTTGGCTCCCGGTTCCATAACCACATGGAAGGAGATGGTCGAGAAGTTCTTAGCTCGGTATTTCCCGCCGAGCAAGGCCGCAAGATTGAGACAAGAGATCTCCTCTTTCAGACAAGGGGATTCTGAAACCCTTTTTTAGGCACACGAGCGGTTCAAGGACTTGTTACGTAGGTGCCCTCATCATGGCTTCCCGGCTTGGATGCGTGTGCAGATGTTCTGTAATGGCTTGAATTATTCAGCAAGGCAACTGATTGATGCTGCTGCAGGCAGATCCCTGAGTAACAAATTGCCTGAAGAAGCTGAGGCCCTAATTGAGAGCATTGCGAGCAATGAGTGTCACTGGAGCACTCGGCAGAAGGGACCAAAGGTTGCCGGCCTGTTCGAGGTGAATGAGACCACTGCATTGACTGCAAAGGTTGAGGCTTTATCGAAGAATGTCACCGATAACAATGCGGCAGTTAGTGCATTGACACAGAGATTTGAGCAGTTCATGTTGGGGTCCAGTTCTACCCCTAAGGCAGTGTTGTCCTGTGATACTTGCGGTGCTGGGCATGCAACTTCACAGTGCCCCATATTTATTGCCCCTCCTGCACCCGTGGAATTAGTTGATTATGTTGGTGGAGGTCCTCGAGGACCGGGAAATCAGTATGGCAATAGCTACAACTCGGGGTGGAGGAATCCCCCGAACATGTCTTGGAACCAAGGACAGTCTCAGCAGAGACCTCCACCACCCCAGGGCACCCAATTTCTGCCCCAGCAGGTCCAAGAAAGGAAATACTCGACTGAGGATGTGTTGGTACGATTTATGATCACTACGGAAGCCAAGTTCCAGAATGTGGACAAGAAATTGGATGAATTTGGTACTGTACTGAGGAATGTCCAAGCCTCCATTCAGTCTCTCGAGACCCAGGTAGGACAACTTGCTAGGGCACAGTCAGATCGCCCCTGGGGTAGCATGCCAAGCAACACTGAGTGCAACCCGAGGGAACATTTAAAAGCAGTGACACTTCGGAATGGGAAGCAGTTGGAGGTAAGGACCGGGGATGGTCCAAGTACCTCCAACGATAGGGTAGCCGACCGGGAAGACCCTAAGCCAAGTAATGTTGAAATTGATGATTTGGAGGGGAAGCACAATGGAAATGTTCCAAGTCCTTTGACTAGGAAGGAGCCTGAGTATAAACCTGTGGTACCATATCCCTCTAGGCTCAAACAAGATAAAGAGGACGCCCAATTCAAGAAATTTTTGAATATCTTCAAACAGCTTCACATAAACATTCCCTTGGTGGAGGCACCTTGGTGGAGGCACTTTCACAAATGCCGAAATACGCTAAATTCATGAAGGACCTCCTTACCAATAAGAGGAAGCTTGAAGACTTGGAGACGGTGACTCTATCTGGAAATTGCTCGGCCATTATCCAAAAGAAATTACCTAAGAAACTCAATGATCCGGGTAGTTTCATCATCCCTTGTGTGATCGGGGATGGAATGCAAGAAAGTGCCTTGGCCGACTCGGAAGCTAGCATTAATGTTATGCCGTATAACTTGTTCTTGAGGTGGGGTTAGATAATTTGAGACCCACACGAATGACTCTGCAACTCGCGGATCGTTCAGTGCGAAGACCCCGGGGAATTATTGAAGATGTCCTAGTTCGGGTAGATAAATTGATCATCCCTGTTGACTTTGTAATTCTGGATGTGGATGACGATGTGGAGGTTCCGTTGATCCTTGGTCGTCCATTTCTTAACACCGCCGGCGCACTAATTGATGTAAAAGGAGGAAAAATGACTTTGAGGGTCGGAGATGAACAAGTGGTCTTCACCGTCCCCGATGCTATGAAACGTACACTTGATCACGATGATACTCTCTATTTCACGGATACAACTGATGTGATTATCTCCGACTGTGTGCAGGAAGTCCTCGGTTTGAACCCATTGGAGGAGTACTTTGAAGATTTCGGGGATGATGTTGCGGACGATGAGCCTCCCCCTCCACCAGTGCAACAACTAGCACAAGTAGAGGTTAAATCTTCACCACATTCCAATGAGAAGCGAAAATTGAAAAAATTGTGGAGGAAGAAAAAAGAGAAGCAAAAGCGGGGGGTGAATGTCTCTACAATGCCACCCGAGGAGGTTGACCGTTTATTTTTTGATGACCGGGGGAAATTCAAGATCTTTTCGTGCCTCTCATTGAGCTTTCCGGGTAACAATTCTTCACCAAAAAATGGAGGTATCTCTCACCCCTTTGTTCCACCTTGAGTTGAGGTAAATCATGTCGAGCTAAAGACATTAAAAAAGCGCTTCTTGGGAGGCAACCCAAGTCTTTCAATTCATTGCAGTCATTCTTTCTTTTTATTCTTTGTTGTTGTGTTTAGTTTCTTTTTCGTATTTTTTGTGTGGTGCTTGTGAGTTTGAGTCTTGTTGATTTTTGTGCTTGTGGTTGTTGTTTAGCCGAATTCCATAATTTATTTCATCTTGTTGCGCCATAGATTTCATGATCTTTGTATTTTTTTCTTGAGTGTTGGTGCCTCATTCTCCATGTTTTTAATGATTTTTGAGTGTTTTCGGCTTTGTTTTCATGTGATTTTTGAGTGCTAGGTTGAGTTCTTGAGCTAAATATTTCCTGGGCCTTATGCGGCCTACCATGCGGCCGCATGGGGGGCCGCACAAAAATTCCAAAGCCTTGTGCGGCCTGTCATGCGGCCGCACAAGGGGCCGCACAAAAATTCCAGAGAAGTATGCAGCCTGCTATGCGGCCGCATAGCAGGCCGCATGGTTTTTCCCGAGAGCCATGCGGGCAACCATGCGGCCGCATGGGGGGCCGCATGGTCACCCGACCTTCATCTCCCCCTCTTCACTCCACTGCCTCACTATTCACTCCATTTTCATCAAACTTCTTTTCTTTTCTCCTTCATCTCTCCACCATTTTTCTTCATTCTTTTTGCATCCAAACACTCTCTTCAACCTAGCAAACAACTTTTTGGAAGATTTTCAAGGTTTTATCAAGGTTTAAGCCGATTTTCACTTCATCTTCTCATTGGTGCCCTAGTTCAAGGTTTGTGTTCCTATCACTCATTCTTTGGTTTTTTATGGTTGAAATGATGGGAAAACATGATGATTTACATGGTGAATGCTTCTTGTAATGATTTCTCTTGAATTCCAAGCTTTGTACATTTAGATTATCACTTTTGCAAGAAGATACTCTACCAAAATTTCCCCGAAATTACTGTAGCACTAGCCAAAAATCAGCCTTTGTTCTTCATTAACCAATTTTCTCAAGTTTTTTTTTGGCTTGATGATGGTTCTCTTGTCTTGTAGGGATGCCGATCAAACACGTGGCTTCCAAGCGCGTTAGGAGAAGCTCTCCACCACCCGTTTGCGAGCCTACATTCAAGAATGATGCCCACAAGGCAAGGTTCGCTTTCTTGTCAAGGAGGAAGTTTGGCACTGTGCGTGTGATTGATTGGGAGGCCTTGAAGACATTGGACATTGACGATACCTTTCGTGGGCTCATCTCCCATGGTGGATGGGATGACATTCTTGAGATCGAGGAGCCCACTTATCGGGAGTTGACATTGGAAGTGTTGAGCACGTTTGAGGTATCCGGGCATGCTCCTCATTTACGCCAGGCCAGCACCATCACTTTTAGAGCCTTTGGTAAGCGGCACAGGATCACCGATGACCGGTTGGCCATCTACCTTGGGTTTCACACTTATGAGTCCCTCGCCGATTCGGAGCTCAGGAATTTACCTCGTGACTTCCCACGCTCGGTGTCCCCTAGTTCCTTCTGGAAGTCTATTGCTCGCTCATCATCATCGAAGAAGGCTTCTTTAATGGCAGACCCCGTTCACAGGTACTTGCAGGCCCTACTATCCAGAAGTGTGAGCGGCCGCGCTGATTCTACTGGGGTGGTTTCCCGTACCGATCTTCTTATGATGTACAGTATTCTTGAGCGGTACCCCATCCACATGGGCCATCTGTTCGCCGGACTTATCGAGCATCAGGGGACTTCTACTCCCCTTGGGGCTATATTTGCCGGGCCGTATATTACACGCATCATCAGGGGCCTAGGACTGATTGAGCTCACCCAGGGCATGAGCATTGTGAGCACCGTCGCACCACTTAGTCTGTCGATCCTGCTTCATATTGGGATAGTTGAGAGGTCGAGAGACACTTACCGCCTCCCGCGCGGTAGAGGCACGAGTCCCCATGACCCCAACACCTCTCGGGATTCTGAGTCAGGATCAGAGTCTGATTCAGAGTCCGCCCCTGTACCCGACGCAGCACCTAGCGGGAGTCGGCCATCACTTGAGGAGAGTTTCGCGGAGTTCTAGATCGAGGACCGTTAGCAGTTGCAGACCCTTGGGACCTCTCAGGAGGCGTTGACAGCATCAGTGCATGATTTAGCCATATCACAGGGCCGCATCGAGAGAAGCATGGCTGAGATCTTATCATACATGCGCGGCGCTTCATCTTCTGTCGGCACCTCCTCCACAGCCACCACGTGCTTTGCACCATCACTCCCTCCGGATCTCTAGACCCACAGCACCACTTTAGTTTTTCTTTCTGTTGTTTATACTGGTTTTTATTTCTTGTTTGTTGGTTTGTATTATTGTACTTTTCAGTTAGTGAGGGTCCTGACCCTCCTAAACTGTACTTTCCCGTTTTTGATTCGTGCTTACTTGTCCTGCTCTATTGTTTCTTGGGGTGTGATTTGCTTTCTCTCTATTTTCAGGACTGATCACTGTAGAAGCTCCGCACCCCTTGCGCCCCTCAGCTTTCCCCAGTTCATGCATATTTGGATGTTCCTTTCATCAACCACTTGGGGAAGTTTCTTTACCTCATTCCTTTCTTTTTTCTGGCATATCTCGCACCTTATTCTGCTGATTTATGTACATTGAGGGCAATGTACAACTTTAGGTGTGGGGATGGGGTACTTTACTAGTTTTGCATGCATGAATACCGATGATAGCCATGATTTTAATGTTTAGCACTTCCTAGCTTAAAAGAATGATAGAAATGAGCTGTATTTTTATACTGTACTTGAATGATGCCCTGTTTTATTTTTAGTGCTTTCTCATGCTCTATCTTGATTGCTCCTACCTTATACACTCCAACCAACCCATTATGATGATTTTGGTATTGGACTGTTAAATTCTTTCTTCAATATTCTTTTAAGAGCTTGTGAGTTCCTGTTTTGTTTTCTGTAGCCTTAAGTGAACTTGTGTGACAGGTGTCCAAGGGACTGAGATACAGTATGTACAGTTAAAAAAAAAAGTGGAGTCTATGGCAGTATTCCTCTGCTGGCACAGCATGAATGCGTCTATGTAGGCTGTAATTGAGTAGGTTGGGTGGCTCTTGTGCCTAATCAGCATGTGCATCCTTCTGAAAGATTTCTTGTGCAGCCTATGTTAGCCGGACTCAGAAAAAAAAAAAAAAGAAAGAAAAAAAAAAGTGTGTATTTGTAAATAGGTAAATAAGTATCTCTGTTGCGTCCCCTGGAACTTCGTACACAGTCGCTTAAGTGCTAGACTTTTATTCAGGAACTCAAAAGACTTTTAACTGAGTATTGAAGAGGTCTTTAACTGCCTAATACCACTCTCACCATATGTGGGGTGAATGGACCCCTGGGGTAATCCAGGGTGTGGAGGTTAAGGTTGGGAGCCGGCACACACTCACGGAAGCACTTTGAATAAACCAGGGCTACCATTACTTGATCACTCACTGTACAGCTCACTTTCTAGATTTCTTTTCACCTGTGCTAGTGGAGTGCTTGACCGTTGAGCTTGAGGTCGTATGTTTAGTCATTTATCATCGTGCCCCTGTTCTTCATGTGTGTTTGCTTGGGGACAAGCAAATGCTTAGGTGTGGGGATGTTTGATAAACGCCTAAACATACGTATTTTCCATCTATTCGGGTGTATGTATTACATATTTTTCTATGAGTTGACACCCGTTTTTGGTCTGAATTGGTTTCTTTCGCGTTACAGGTACTGATGTGACCCCTTCGAGCTGATTGATAGAATTTGAGAAGAAATCGGCGACGAAAACACTATTTCTGAGGGGGGGGTGCTGTAGCGACTACTGTAGCAGATCCTGTAGCAAGAACCCTTTGGCGAAATGGCTAAGTCTGGAGGTCCATGCGGGCTGTCATGCGGGCACTACAGAGGCCGCATACAGCACGGTAGTAGTTTACTGTAGCAACTTACACGATTTCGGGACTTTCTTGGAATTCTTCTCTCCCCGCATGCGGGGCCGCATAGGGGGCCGCATAACCCACTGGAAAAGGTTTTTAAGGGTTTTGGGAGTTCATTCTTGAGGAGAGGCTAGGTCTTGAGGGAGGAAACACTTCATCATCTTCTTGGAGAGCTTGAGGCCGGCCTTTGGAGGCATTTCTTGAGGAGAGGACGACGGGGAGAGCACGAGACGACGAACCCACGCCTTCGATTTGCATTTGAAAGGAAGTTTGACAAAGGAAGCCACTCCTTGGGTGGCGTCCTTGGAATCGTCATTCGGCCTTGATCTTTTCAGGGGGTGTTTTCATTATGCTTTTAGTTGTTTTCATGTATTTGTTTACTTATTTTGTGATCATGAACAACTAACCCCAAGGTCACCGGATGTAGGTGAACCTTGAGGGTGAACTTGTGTATTTTGGATGACTCTTTCTAGTTTATGCATTTAGTTTGGTTTGTGATCCTTGTTTGATGGTTCTTGAATGCCTTGATATGTATGAGAACTCTATATGTCAATTCCTAGATGATGCTAGGTTGCATGACCATTGCCCTAGTATTAGGCTCACCAAGCTTGGAAGGGAATACATGTACGAATACGCCGTGACCATCGGGTATTTGTACCCCTCCAATTGTTAGGATTGTCCTTGATTGTGTTTCAACCCTAGCTCGGGGAAATCCACTAAACCCTTTGCAATCGTACAAGGATTTGGGCGGAAGAAATTCCGTATTCCAATACTTGTATTGGATTAGGGACCAATGCCGTGACCATCGGGTTGGTCTAATTTAGGGTTTCCCGGTCCAAACCACCCACGTGCATGCTAGTTAGGGCATCCTTAGCACTTTAGTTGCCCCCGAGGGAATCCTCATCCGTGGCCATTCCCTCACCTTGATTTTTCCCCTCCATATTTATTCTTGCTATTTACATGCTCTTTGTTTAGTAGATTTTTAGTAAGTCTTACTCCAAGTGATCGACTAGGTCAAACAACATTGTGATAAGGAAGTAAGGATAGCTTCTCGGGCCCTTGGGGATACGACCCCCTCGTGTTCGCGCGAGGGGTATTACTTGGCGACCCCGTGCACTTGCGGGTGAGCGATTCAAACGCGTTTCTCACCACTACAGCACCCCCCGGGCTCAGCAACAGTGTTTTCGATGCCGATTTCTTCTAATATTCTGTCAATGAGCTCGAAGGGTCTCATTGGTACCTGTAACACGGAAAAAACCAATTCAGACCAAAAACGGGCGTCAACTCATAGAAAAATACGCGATACATACGCCCGAATACATAGAAAATATTTATGTTTAGGCATTTATCAAAGAGGTCTTTAACAGTCTAATGCCACTCTCACCATATGTGGGGTGAATGGACCCCTGGGTAATCCAGGGTGTGGAGGTTAGGGTTGGGAGCCAGCACACACTCACGGAAGCACTTTGGATAAAACAGGGTTACCATTACTCGATCACTCACTGTAAAGCTCACTTTCTAGATTTCTTTCCTCCTATGCTAGTGGAGTACTTCACAGTTGAGCTTGAGGTCGTATGTTTAGTCGCTTATCATCGTGCCCCTATTCTTCATGTTTGCTTGGGGACAAGCAAATGCATAGGTGTGGGGATGTTTGATAAACGCCTAAACATACGTATTTCTTATGTATTGGGGCGTATGTATTGCATATTTTTATATGAGTTGATGCCCGTTTTTTGTCTGAATTAGTTTTTTCATGTTACAGCTACCAATGAGACCCCATCGAGCTTGATGACAGAATTGGAGAAGAAATCGGCGTCAAAAACACTGTTTCTGAGCTGGGGGTATTGTAGCATGGTCATGAGATTCATGCGGGCTACCATGCGGGTGCATAGTAGGCCGCATGAGTATTGTAGCAGTTTTACTGTATCGGCATTATAGTAACTTACGCAGTTTTCGGGCTTTCTCGGAAACTTTCTCGGAAACTTTCTCTCCCACGCATGAGTATTGTAGCTCGCTGGTGAGAATGCGTTTGAATCGCTCACCCGCAAGTGCACGGGGTCGCCAAGTAATACCCCTCGCGCGAGCACGAGGGGGTCGTATTCCCAAGGGCCCGAGGAGCTATTCTTACTTCCTTATCACAATGTTGTTTAACCTAGCAATCACTCAAAGGAGATAACTACAAATAATCTACGGATGTATAAAAAGCAAACAAATAATAAATACAAATACTGAGGGAAATCAGGGCGAGGGAATGGTCACGGATGAGGATTCCCTCGGGGGCTACTAAAGTGCTAAGGATACCCTAACTAGCATGCACGTGGGTGGTTTGGACCGGGAAACCCTAAATTAGACCAACCCGATGGTCACGGTGTTTGGTCCCTAATCCGGTACAAGTATTGGAATACGGAATTTCTTCCGCCCAAATCCTTGTACGATTGCAATGGGTTTAATGGATTTCCCCAAGCTAGGGTTGAAACACAATCAAGGACAACCCTAACAATTGGAGGGATACAAATACCCGATGGTCACGGCGTATTCGTACATGTATACCCTTCCAAGCTTGGTGAGCCTAATACTAGGGCAATGGTCATGCAACCTAGCATTGTCTAGGAATTGACATATAGAGTTCTCATACATATCAAGGCATTCAAGAACCACCAAACAAGGATCTCAAAACAACACACATGCATAAACTCGAAAGGAATCATCCAAAATACACAAGTTCACCCCCAAGGTTCACCTACATCCAGTGACCTTGGGGTTTAGTTGCTCATGATCACAAAGTATGCAAATAAATACATGGAAACAACCAAAAGCATAATAAGAACACTCCCTCAAAGGATCAAGGCCGAATGACGATTCCAAGGACGCCACCCAAGGAGTGGCTTCCCTTGTCAAACTTCCTCTAAAATCCAAATCGAAGGTGTGGAGTCGTCGTCTCGTGCTCTCCCCGTCGTCCTCTCCTCAAGAATCGCCTCCAAAAGCCGGCCTCAAGCTCCCAAAGAAGGTGGTCAAGTCAAGCTTGCTCAAGGTCTAGCCTCTCCTCTCAAAGAATGAACTCCAAAACCCTTAAAAACATCATCCAGAGCGTTATGCGGCCCCGTATGTGACCCCGCATGCGAGGAGAGAAAATCCCGAGAAAACCCGAAATCGTGTAAGTTGCTACAGTGCCGATACAGTAAATTGCTACAGTACCGTATGCTACAGTTAAACTGCTACAGCCGTATGCGGCCTCTGCAGTGCCCGCATGCCAGACCGCATGAACCTCCAGACTTAGCCATTTCGCCAAAGGGTTCGTGCTACATTGGTTGCTACAGTAGTTGCTACAGTACCCCCCTCAGAAACAGTGTTCTCGTCGCCGAGTTCTTCTCAAATTCTATCAACGAGCTCGAAGGGGTCACATCAGTACCTGTAACACGAAAGAAACCAATTCAGATAAAAAACGGGTGTCAATTCATAGAAAAAATACGTAATACATACACCTGAATACATGGAAAATACGTATGTTTAGGCGTTTATCAAACATCCCCACACCTAAGCATTTGCTTGTCCCCAAGCAAACACACATGAAGAACAGGGGCACGATGATAAATGACTAAACATACGACCTCAAGCTCAACGGTAAAGCACTCCACTAGCACAGGTGAAAAGAAATCTAGAAAGTGAGCTGTACAGTGAGTGATCAAGTAATGGTAGCCCTGTTTTATTCAAAGTGCTTCCGTGAGTGTGTGTCGGCTCCCAACCTTAACCTCCACACCCTGGATTACCCCAGGTGTCCATTCACCCCACATATGGTGAGAGCGGCATTAGACAGCTAAAGACCTCTTCAATACTCAGTTAAAAGTCTTTTGAGTTCCTGAATAAAACTCTAACACTCAAGCGACTGTGTAACAAGTTCCAGGGGACGCAACAGAGATACTTATTTGCCTATTCACAAATATACACATTTTTTTTTTTCTGAGTCCGGCTAACATAGGCTGCACAAGAAATCTTTCAGAAGGATGCACATGCTGATTAGGCACAAGAGCCACCCAACCTACTCAATTACAGCCTACATAGACGCATTCATGCTGTGCCAGCAGAGGAATACTGCCATAGACTCCACTTTTTTTTTTTTAACTGTACACACTGTATCTCAGTCCCTTGGATACCTGTCACACAAGTTCACTTAAGGCTACAGAAAACAAAACAGGAACTCACAAGCTCTTAAAAGAATATTGAAGAAAGAATTTAACAGTCCAATACCAAAATCATCATAATGGGTTGGTTGGAGTGTACAAGGTAGGAGCAATCATGATAGAGCATGAAAAAGCACTAAAAATAAAACAGGGCATCATTCAAGCACAGTATAAGAATACAACTCACTTCTATCATTCTTTCAAGCTAGGAAGTACTAAACCCTAAAATCATAGCTATCATCGGTATTCATGCATGCAAAACTAGTAAAGTACCCCATCCCCACACCTAAAGTTGTACATTGCCCTCAATGTACATGAATCAGCAGAGTAAGGTGCGAGATACAAATATAAACATAGAAATACAGGAATGAGGTAAAGAAACTTCCCCAATTGGTCGATGAGATGAACTCCACGTGTGCCTGGACCGGGGGAAAGTTGTGAGGTGCAAGGGGCGCGAATCCTCTACAATGATTAGTCCTGAAAATAGAGAGGAAACATATCACATCCCAAGAAATAAATAGAGAGCCGGACAAGAAAGCACGAATCAAAAACGGGAAAATACAGTTTAGAAGGGTCAGGACCCTTGCTAACTAAAAAGTACAACAATACAAACCAACAAGTCTAGAAATAAAAACCATAACAAACAACAGAAAAAAAAAGAGTGGTGCTGCGAGTCTAGAAATCTGGCGGGAGTGACGGCGTAAGGCACGTGGTAGCTGTGGAGGAGGTGCCGACAGAAGATGAAGCGCCGCGCATGTATGATAAGATCTCGGCCATGCTGCTCTCGATGCGGCTCTGTGATGTGGCTAAATCTCGCACTGATGCTGTCAACACTTCCTGAGAGGTCCCAAGGGTCTGCAACTGCTGACGGACCTCGATGCGGAACTCCGCGAAACTCTCCTCAAGTGATGGTCGACTCCCGCTAGGTGCTGCGTCGGGTACAGGGGCGGACTCTGAATCAGACTCTGATCCTGACTCAGAATCCCGAGAGGTGTCGGGGTCATGGGAACTCGTGCCTCCACTGCGCGGGAGGTGGTAAGTGTCTCCCGACCTCTCAACTATCCCAATATGAAACAAGATCGACAGACTAAGTGGTGCCACGGTGCTCACAATGCTCATGCCCTGGGTGTGCTCAATCAGTCCCAGCCCCCTGATGATGCGTGTAATATACGGCCCGGCAAATATAGCCCCAAGGCGAGTAGAAGTCCCCTGATGCTCAATAAGTCCGGCGAACAGATGGCCCATGTGGATGGGGTACCGCTGAAGAATACTGTACATAATAAGTAGATCGGTACGAGAAACCACCCCAGTAGAATCAGCTCGACCGCTCACACTTCTAGATAGTAGGGCCTGTAAGTACCTGTGAATGGGGTCGGCCATCAAAGAAGCCTTCTTCGAAGATGACGAGCTAGCAATAGACCTCCAAAGGGAACTAGGGGACACCGAGCGTGGGAAGTCACGAGGTAAAGCCCTGAGCTCTGAATCGGCAAGGGACTCATAAGTGTGAAACCCAAGGTAAATGGCCAACTGGTCGTTGGTGATCTTGTGCCGCTTACCAAAGGCTCTGAAAGTAATGGTGCTAGCCTGGCGCAAATGGGGAGCATGCCCGGAGACCTCAAATGTGCTCAACACCTCCAAGGTCAACTCCCGATAAGTGGGCTCATCGATCTCAAGAATATCATCCCATCCATCACGGGAGATGAGGCCTCGAACGGTATCATCAATGTCCAATGTCTTCAAAGCCTCCCAATCGATAACTCGCACCGTGCCAAACCTCCTTTTCGACAAAAACGCAAATCTTGCCTTGTGAGCATCATTCTTGAATGTAGGATCGCAAACGGGTGGTGGAGAGTTTCTCCTAACGCGCTTGGCAGCCACGTGTTTGATCGGCATCCCTACAAGACAAGAGAACCATCATCAAGCCAAAAAAACTTGAGAAAATTGGTTAATGAAGAACAAAGGCTGATTTTTGGCTAGTGCTACAGTAATTTCGGGAAAATTTTGGTAGAGTTTCTTCTTGTAAAAGTGACAATCTAAATGTACAAAGCTTGAAATTCAAGAGAAATAATTACAAGAAGCATTCACCATGAAAAGCATCATGTTTTCCCATCATTTCAACCATAAAAAACCAAAGAATGAGTGATAGGAACACAAACCTTGAATTAGGGCACCAATGACAAGATGAAGTGAAAATCGGCTTAAACCTTGATAAAACCTTGAAAATCTTCCAAAAAGTTGTTTGCTAGGTTGAAGAGAGTGTTTGGATGCAAAAAGAATGAAGAAAAATGGTGGAGAGATGAAGGAGAAAAGAATAGAAGTTTGATGAAAATGGAGTGAATAGTGAGGGAGTGAAGTGAAGAGAAGGTGATAAGGGCCGGGAGACCATGCGGCCCCCTATGCGGCCGCATGGTTGCCCGCATGGCTCTCGGGAAAAACCATGCGGCCTGCTATGCGGCCGCATAGTAGGCCGCATACGTCTCTGGAATTTTCATGCGGCCTGCTATGCGGCCGCATAGCAGGCCGCATACTTCTCTAGAATTTGTATGCGGCCCCTCATGCGGCCGCATGGTAGGCCGCATAAGGTCCAGGAAATTTTTAGTTCAAGACCTCAACCTAGCACTCAAAAATCACATGAAAACAAAGCCGAAAACACTCAAAAATCATTAAAAACATGGAGAATGAGGCACCAATACTCAAGAAAAAATACAAAGATCATGAAATCTATGGTGCAACAAGATGAAATAAATTATGGAATTCGGCTAAACAACAACCACAAGCACAAAAATCAACAAGACTCAAACTCACAAGCACCACACACAAAAAAATACGAAAAACACACAAACACAACAATGACAACTAAGAAGAAAAATAAATGCAATGAATTTAAAGACTTGGGTTGCCTCCCAAGAAGCGCTTTTTTAATGTCTTTAGCTCGACATGCCTTACCTCAACTCAAGGTGGAACAAAGGGGTGAGAGATACCTCCATTTTTTGATGAAGAGTTGTTACCCGGAAAGTAATGTTTCAACCGGTGTCCATTGACTTTAAATGTCCCATGTTGTGGATGAGAAATCTCGACGGCGCCATGAGGGAATACTTGCGTGACCGTATATGGCCCGTGCCACCGTGATTTTAATTTCCCCGGGAAAAGTCTCAACCTCGCATTGAAAAGGAGAACATGATCCCCATTTTGGAAGCACTTAGGTTGCTTTATGTGTCTGTCATGGTGTTCCTTCATCTTTTCTTTGTACCGGACTGAAGTTTCGTATGCCAAAGCACGCCACTCCTCTAACTCGTTTAGTTGAAATTTTCTCTTGTGACCACAAAGATGGGGGTCGAAATTGAGTTGCTTTATCGCCCAATATGCTCTGTGCTCAAGTTCCACCGGCAAATGACATGCTTTTCCATAGACCAGTCGGTAGGGTGTTGATTCAGTAGGGGTCTTGAATGCAGTTCGGTACGCCCAAAGCGCATCCTCGAGCTGGTCTGCCCAATTTTTCCGGTGGTGGCTAACAGTTTTTTCCAGGATCCTCTTCAACTCCCTATTCGACACTTCAACTTGACCACTTGTTTGAGGGTGATAGGCGGTTGACGTCCTGTGAGATACCCCGTATCGTTTAAGGGTTTTTTCGAACTGAGAGTTGCAAAAATGTGTTCCTCGGTCACTTATGATTGCCCTAGGAGTTCCAAACCGAGAGAACAATTTTTTTAAAAATTTCACAACCACCCTAGCATCACAAGATGAGCAGGCCAGGGCCTCCACCCACTTGGAGACATAGTCCACTGCGACCAAGATATACTTGTTGCCCTGGGAACTAGGGAATGGACCCATGAAATCTATCCCCCACACATCGAACACTTCGCAAGCTTGGTTCCAATTTTGAGGCATTTCATCACGTTTTGATAAATTACCCGCTCTCTGACACCGATCACAATGTTGCACCACTGACTGCGCATCACGGAACATGGTAGGCCAGTAGAACCCCGCATCAAGTACCTTTTTAGCTGTTCTGGTCCCACTATAGTGGCCCCCAGTAGGGCCCGAATGACAATGTAACAAGATATCATGCCCCTCGTCCACTGAGACACACCTTCTCACAATTTGGTCGGAGCAAGTCCTGAATAGGAATGGATCCTCCCATGTATAGTGTTTCAGGTCGGCGAAGAATTTTTTTCGTTGTTGAGGTGTGAGCCACTTTGGGAAGGTTCTTGCCGCCAAATAGTTCGCAAAGTCAGCGAACCACGGAGCCTCATCCTGCTCAATCACTCTTATGCTGCAGAGTTGCTCCCCAGGGAAGGTGTCATTTATTTCTCCTTTTTGCAAGACATCCTCATATGGGTTCTCAAGGCGTGAGAGGTGATCAGCTGCTAGGTTCTCTGCCCCCTTTTTATCTCTTATCTCCAAATCGAATTCTTGCAACAGTAGAACCCAACGGATTAGACGAGGCTTGGCGTCGGGCTTACTCAACAGGTACTTCAATGCCGAATGATCAGTATACACAATCACCTTGGATAGTACTAGATATGACCGGAATCTGTCAAATGCGAAAACAACCGCGAGCATTTCCTTCTCAGTGGTGGTGTAGTTTTCCTGAGCATCATTCAAAGTTTTGCTTGCATAATAGACAGGATGAAAATGGTTGTCTCGTCGCTGCCCAAGTACGGCCCCCACTGCGAAGTCACTTGCATCACACATTAACTCAAACGGCAGATTCCAGTCCGGGGAGACCATGATCGGTGCCTCCACAAGCTTCTGCTTCAGGGTGAGAAAGGCATTCATACAATCGTCATTGAACTCAAAAGGGGCATCCTTCTCAAGAAGTTTTGTAAGCGGTCGAGCAATTGATGAGAAGTCTTTCACAAATCTTCGATAAAACCCAGCGTGCCCCAAAAAGCTTCTGATTGCCTTAACCGAGGTAGGAGGAGGAAGTTTTTCGATGGTTGCAACTTTGGCCTTATCCACCTCAATCCCTTTTTGTGAGATTTTATGCCCGAGCACTATGCCTTCCTTGACCATGAAGTGACATTTTTCCCAACTGAGCACCAAATTGGTTTCTTCGCATCGGATCAAAACCCGTTCCAGATTTCTAAGGCAAAGCTCGAATGAGTCACCAAAGACCGAGAAATCATCCATAAACACTTCCATGATATCCTCCACCATATCCTCGAAAATTGCCATCATGCATCTCTGAAATGTCGCCGGTGCATTGCATAACCCGAAAGGCATACGACGGTATGCGAATGTGCCATAGGGACAAGTGAAGGTTGTTTTCTCTTGATCTTCTGGGGCAATGGGAATCTGAAAATACCCGGAGAGACCATCCAGGAAACAGTAATAAGAATGTCCCGCCAGTCACTCAAGCATCTGATCAATGAAGGGTAAGGGAAAGTGATCTTTTCTCGTGGCATCATTGAGTTTCCTGTAGTCAATGCATACCCTCCAACCTGTGACAGTCCTGGTAGGAACAAGCTCATTCTTTTCATTAGCAATAACCGTCATCCCCCCTTTCTTCGGTACCACCTGCACTGGGCTTACCCATGCACTGTTAGAGATGGGATAAATAATGCCTGCATCCAAAAGTTTGATGACTTCGTTCCTTACCACCTCTCTCATGTTAGGGTTGAGTCTCCGTTGGGGAATTGCTCGAGGCCTATGGTTGTCCTCCATGAGGATTTTATGAGTGCAGAAAGATGGGCTAATCCCCGTAATATCCGAGATTTTCCATGCAATAGCCTTTTTGTGTCTCTTAAGCACCTCGAGAAGTTGCTCCTTCTGCCTAACAGTGAGATCTGAGGCAATAATGACTGGAAGCTTGGACCCCTTTTCCAAGAAAGCATATTCCAAATGTTCGGGGAGAGGCTTCAACTCTAATTCTGGGGGTTCCTCGATTGATGACTTCTGCTTCCCATAATTCCCGAGATCAAACTGTTCGGTGTCACTGTTGTCCCCTGTACCTGGGGAAACAACGCCTAACACTTCTTCCACACACTGAAGAGCATTTTCAATCACACCTGCATTGTCCTCTGGCACATGGGGATTTGCCTCTGAATATCCAGTTCGAGTTTGATCAGACACACCCTCAAGAGGCAACAAACAATCAGCACGATACTCAACATCTCTTCTTAGCTCATGATGAGAGGATTCAGGTTGGTGGTTTGGAGAGCAGGTTTCTGTGACCGGTTGTTCCCCGATAGATTCGAAGTATTTGTCAAACACCAACTGAGCCCCATGTTCTTTAACAAATGTAGCGGCACTGGCATCAACCGCCGTTCTTATCCATTGTTCAGTGTTGGGGCACAACTCATCCAACCAATATGGTGCATTCGAGTAAGGGTAGAATGGTTCCTGTGGATAATGATCGTAGACCCCAGTGTTAGTCGAAGCCATGGTTTAGAGAGAGAAACAAAATAAAAATGAATTGACAGAATATATACAGGACTGGTAAAAACAAACAAAAGTAAAAATGGTCAAATCAACACGTTTTAAGTTTTCCGAGTATTCCTCGTGGGTCCTCGGCAACGGCGCCAAAAAACTTGGTGAGAATGCGTTTGAATCGCTCACCCGCAAGTGCACGGGGTCGCCAAGTAATACCCCTCGCGCGAGCACGAGGGGGTCGTATTCCCAAGGGCCCGAGGAGCTATTCTTACTTCCTTATCACAATGTTGTTTAACCTAGCAATCACTCAAAGGAGATAACTACAAATAATCTACGGATGTATAAAAAGCAAACAAATAATAAATACAAATACTGAGGGAAATCAGGGCGAGGGAATGGTCACGGATGAGGATTCCCTCGGGGGCTACTAAAGTGCTAAGGATACCCTAACTAGCATGCACGTGGGTGGTTTGGACCGGGAAACCCTAAATTAGACCAACCCGATGGTCACGGTGTTTGGTCCCTAATCCGGTACAAGTATTGGAATACGGAATTTCTTCCGCCCAAATTCTTGTACGATTGCAATGGGTTTAATGGATTTCCCCAAGCTAGGGTTGAAACACAATCAAGGACAACCCTAACAATTGGAGGGATACAAATACCCGATGGTCACGGCGTATTCGTACATGTATACCCTTCCAAGCTTGGTGAGCCTAATACTAGGGCAATGGTCATGCAACCTAGCATTGTCTAGGAATTGACATATAGAGTTCTCATACATATCAAGGCATTCAAGAACCACCAAACAAGGATCTCAAAACAACACACATGCATAAACTAGAAAGGAATCATCCAAAATACACAAGTTCACCCCCAAGGTTCACCTACATCCGGTGACCTTGGCGTTTAGTTGCTCATGATCACAAAGTATGCAAATAAATACATGGAAACAACCAAAAGCATAATAAGAACACTCCCTCAAAGGATCAAGGCCGAATGACGATTCCAAGGACGCCACCCAAGGAGTGGCTTCCCTTGTCAAACTTCCTCTAAAATCCAAATCGAAGGTGTGGAGTCGTCGTCTCGTGCTCTCCCCGTCGTCCTCTCCTCAAGAATCGCCTCCAAAAGCCGGCCTCAAGCTCCCAAAGAAGGTGGTCAAGTCAAGCTTGCTCAAGGTCTAGCCTCTCCTCTCAAAGAATGAACTCCAAAACCCTTAAAAACATCATCCAGAGCGTTATGCGGCCCCGTATGCGGCCCCGTATGTGACCCCGCATGCGAGGAGAGAAAATCTGAGAAAACCCGAAATCGTGTAAGTTGCTACAGTGCCGCTACAGTAAACTGCTACAGCCCGTAAGCTACAGTTAAACTGCTACAGTACCGTATGCGGCCTCTGCAGTGCCCGCATGCCAGACCGCATGAACCTCCAGACTTAGCCATTTCGCCAAAGGATTCGTGCTACAGTGGTTGCTACAGTAGTTGCTACAGAAACAGTGTTCTCGTCGCTGATTTCTTCTCAAATTCTATCAACGAGCTCGAAGGGGTCACATCAGTACCTGTAACACGAAAGAAACCAATTCAGATCTAAAACGAGTGTCAATTCATAGAAAAAATACGTAATACATACACCTGAATACATGGAAAATACGTATGTTTAGGCGTTTATCACTCGCTGGAATTGGTTTTAAGGGCTTTTTGGAGCATTCTTTGAGGGAAGGAACCTAGGTCTTGGGAGAGCTTCACTTCACCACTTTCATTGGGATCTTGAGGCCGCGGTTTGAAAGTAATTCTTGAGGAGAGGACGGAGAGAGCACGACACGACGACTCTACGCCTTCGATTTGCATTTGAGAGGAAGATTGACAAAGGAAGCCACTCCTTGGGTGGCGTACTTGGAAGGGTCATTCGACCTTGATCTTTTGAGGGAGTATTCTCATTATGCATTTGGTTGTTTTCATGTATTTTCTTGCCTATTTTGTGATCATGAGTAACTAAACCCCAAGGTCACCCGATGTAGGTGAACCTTGGGGGTGAACTTGTGTAATTTTGGATGCTTGAGCTAGTTTATGCATTTGGCTTGGTTTGTGATCCTTGTTTAGTGTTTCTTGAATGCCTTGGTATGTATGAGAACTCTATGTATCAATTCCTAGACAATACTAGGTTGCATGACCATTGCCCTAGTATTAGGCTCACCAAGCTTGGAAGGGAATACATGTACGAATACACTGTGACCATCGGGTATTTGTACCCCTCCAATTGTTAGGGTTGTCCTTGATTGTGTTTCAACCCTAGCTTGAGAAATCCACTAGACCCATTACTATCGTAGGAGGATTTGGGCGGAAGTAATTCCGTATTCCAATACTCGTACCGGATTAGGGACCAAACACCGTGACCATCGGGTTGGTCTAATTTAGGGTTTCTCGGTCCAAACCACCCACGTGCATGCTAGTCAGGGCATCCTTAGCACTTTAGTAGGCCCTGAGGGAATCCTCATCCGTGACCATTCCCTCGTCTTGATTTCCCTCCGTATTTGTATTTGCTCTTTGTATGCGTTTTACTTCAGTAGATTATTTGTAGTTCTCTCTTTCAAGTGAATGCTTAGGTTGGACAACATTGTGATAAGGAAGTAAGAATAGATTCTCGGGCCCTTGGGAATACGACCCCCTCGTGCTCGCGCGAGGGGTATTACTTGGCGACCCCGTGCACTTGTGGGTGAGCAATCAGTGGGTATTTTGCAGACAGACTTGGCCGAGGTCAGGGTTGCACGCGCAACACAGCACACTGAGGTCATGGCTCGATTAGACCTTGTTCAGTAGCTACTCGAGCGAGCCATGACATCACCTTTCGTAGTCCGACCTTGAGCCCCTACTCCACCACCTTCACTAGCTCCATCAGCAGCCGATCTACCCATACCAGTAGAGCCTACAGCAGCACCAGAGGCTACTCCAGAGGACACCGACACTCGGGCATCGTAGTTTTATTTTATTTTGATTTTCAGTTGTATTTTCTTTTTATTTTGGACTTGTAGCACTCAGAAAGGATCCTCCTTCTGAGTTTATCTTTATGTTGCATTATTTTGTCTCGAGTTGTATTTCATTGCTTTATCATTATATACTCGAGCTTTATTTTAATTTTTCTTGAGCGTTACTGAATACTTTGTGTGTGTGTCTGTGCGCAGATGGTCTTGGATGTAAGGAAATTGAGGAATAGTCATAGACACGGTCATGAGACCGTGTGTGCTTCACAACCCATTAAGACTCAACTCTCAATGCACCTAGCTCCCTCAAATGCAACACTTGCAGTTCAGGGGAGTAATGTTTCAATTGCCTACTTCCACACTAATTGTTTTACAATTCTTCACTTTTATTGTGCTTGCATGCGTACATTGGGGACAATATACATCTTAAGTGTGGGGGGAGTTCACTTTGCACACACCTTTACTTGTGCCCTCAATTGCTTCTGCTCATGTAGCCTATGGCGGTTCACCTTAGTTGCAACGGTTGTATTCTTATAGTTTAGGAGAATTTTTAACATTGTATCCTATCATGCTCTAGTTTTCACTTGAATTTTTAGGGAATTTTTGCTCGATTATCTCTTTTTGCACAACTCACTCTTGAAATGTTTTAGAAACTCGAACTCAAAGTTTTAAGGACTAGTTTAGTACTACTTTAGTAAGTTATGAAGTTTTATGTAGCTAATAAAAGAAAAAAACTAGTGAGTTTGTGAATATTATTCTATCTTTTATTTGTGCATTTGGGGTGGAAAGAGCTTCCTCCTATGAAGTATGTAGCTACTCTCATAAGCCGGATACAAGTTATGCCCTAATGAGAGAAATAGCTATCTCATGGGAAGTGTGAAAGCTACTGCCCTGGTAGAAAGAGCTACCTCCTCGAAAGTGTGAAAGCCACCTTTGGTGGCCACCAAGGAAAGGGCTACCTTAGAGGTTGAGTGAAGCTACTATTTCCTTACTTTGTGTATATAAATAAGTCCTTGTGACAAGAGTTTGAGGAGTACTCATTCGTTCTCTTGAGTGAATTCGCACACACTATCACATTTTCGAGTTGTTATCCTTTTTAATTTGAGTTTCTAGCTAGAGCATTGGTTACCTTATGCAATGTTTTGATTTCCCCTTACTTGTAGAATGTTTCTTTTGCATACTTTTTGGTGAACCTAAGGTCGAGCACTTTCAATTGTTCTTCCTAAGTACTTTCACGTTCTATTTTGCTTGAGGACAAGCAAAAGCTTAAGTGTGGGGGGATTTGATAAGTGCTCGTGTTATAGTAATACGAAGTGTTATTATCTTGCAATGAGCATTAAATTTAATCAGATTTTATCACTAAAAAGTGTGCATTTGTTTACTTTTGTGCATTGTAGGGTTGTGAAGATAAATTGGAGAAAAGGAACGAAGTTAGATCGTGTTCGCCGTTGTTAGGGAGATTTTCGGACTAAGCAAGGAACTAGGCATGGGCGTAGACTTGTGAGTGTGTGCCAACCCCTTTGGAGGGGCACAAAGGCAGTCACATTCACAATAAGTCTAGCTCATGCTAACAAGAAAAACTTCACCAATTAGGAGATTTGAAGCAATCGGTACGATTTACTGTTGATTGTGTGCCCAATTCAACGGCCTCGATGAAGAACGATGAATTCGGGAGCGTTTCGGAAAGTTACTGTAACAAAAATTGTAGCAAGATACTGTTCATTTCCGGCTGAAATTCAGAAAACCAGAGAGTTCACACGGGCGTGTGGAAATTCCACACGGCCGTGTGAAATCCCGATAAGTCCAATTTTAAAGCCGCGACTCAACATTATAATAGTCTGTTTTGGAGACTGTTTTTGGATCTTTTTGGCTCTTCTTTGCCCTAACTTCTGGAGAGGCGTGGCTAGGGTTTGGAGAGGACTTCGTGGAGGTTTGAAGCATGTCATCGGCATCGACATCAACGTGGGGTTTGGAGTGAACTTCGTGGGGTTTTCATCTATGCATTCAAATTGTGTTCTTATTATTATTTTTATGGATTTGTATAGCTCCATGAGCACCTAAACCCCTTGTGGGTATTCGGACTTGTAAATCCTAGGATTATTATGTTTCTTTGACATTGCTATTATGCTTTTCCATAATTGATGAATAAAATTAAGTTTCAATCTTAATTTCTTTTCTTTTATTATTGTTTTGCCTTAGCCGTGACACTAGGGTTGAGAACAATCTAGGTTATCCTTTGGAGGTGTGACAACTCCTATAGGATTAGACTACTTAGAGTTGAAGAGGGTTGAGAGGGTGAGTTGTGAGGTAGCGGAACGTCCCCTTTCCCCTCCGATGTGATTCTCCCTACCTCCATGTTCCATGATTTATTCACAGTCGAGATAGAGTTAGGTGCTAGGAAATAAACTCCCCTAGGGCTTTATTGCGCAAATACCAAAGTGTAGGGTTGAAGTGAATCTTAGTGCCGGGACTTAATTTAGACTAGGGTTCTCTCACCTGGACCAAAGGGTTACTCATTAGGAGTCCCTAGAACTTAAAGCAATTCCACAAAGTGTGAGGCTTAGGTAGATAGACTCCCCTAGGGCTTAGTTGATAGGTCAACGAGAGTCAAAGGTCGTAGTGAAACCTAATGACCGGAACATAGTGTTGGGGTTAGTCACTGTTGACCTTAGGTTTGGGACCGTGTATTTAAGGATTTCTTCAACTCAATTAACATTAATAGGAAGGTATAATATCATTGTCTTGCACTAGAAGCATAAGTCCTAGGCGTAGCTTGTCCTGCTACCCATCTTTTCCCATTGATTGTCCTACTCTTTTACTCTTACTTGCACTCTTTTGTCTTCCACACTTCTCTTTTAATTCTTTCTTTTGCCGATTATTTTCGGACTCACTCAATGATTTCTTTCCACACATCGCGTTAGCTAAGTAGTGAATACTTGTATCTCAAATCCCTATTCCCTGTGGATACGACTACTCACTCATCAGGGTATTTTATTACTTCGACAACCCGTGCACTTTTGGGCCCTTGTCAAGATACCTGTAGGCCGGTCTAGAAAGGAAGGATGCCTTGGGGACATCCCGCTCGCACTGACCCTCCCCGCATAATGCCCTGTAGGCTCTCTGAGGTGTCAATGCTCTGTGGTAGTCTGTGGAAAGGCCCTCATACTGCTCAGTCCTGGTGTAAGCCTCATCTTATAATCCCAACCAGACTGAAAATAGGCCCACACTCATGCTGTGGCACTGACCCAGCACCGGAAACTGGATAGTGTCTACGTCTGTGAAGCTGGTATATCCCCTATCGAACTCAAAGGAGGCCAGTACCTCTAGTGTCAGTGTGCGGATCACTAGCTTTCTAATCGATAATAAACTGTCCAAACCATCTAGCTTGTCTCCTAACTGTATCCCTCGAAGTGCACCAATGTCCGGGATCTGAGACTGTCCAAAACAGAGCTGTTGATAAGTGTCTAAATGTATATGTTTTAATATGCATATTTTGTACACTTAGCATGTAATTTGTTAAGAATTGATGCCCATTTTGTGCTTAATCGACTATCATTTATGTTGTAGGACACGAGGGAGCCATGAGGAGCACGAGAATGCAATTTGGGCGAAAAAGGATGAAATTCAGGCGTCGCAGCACTGTAGCTGGAGCACTGTAGCGTATTTACTGTAGCAGTTGCTGTTGCACCTGAGGAGTTTTGGGCTGGAAATGATGGAAGTGCATAAGAATGAACAGTGCAGCATACGGAGCCATATAAGGGGCCGTGAGCATCAAAAGACAGTGATTTTGTACTAGGGTTCACGGCCACCTATCCACCCCGGGATCCATCCATCCACCCCGGGATGTACCCCCACCTGAGACAAGTTTTGCCTTGTTTTTGCCTATCTATCCACCCCGGGATCCATCTATCCACCCCGGGATACTGCGGGAATATATATAGATGTTTTTAGGGCACACAAAGGGGACTTCTTCTTGGCCTTTGAGGCCGCCGCCACCAGACCTTCTTGAGGCCTTCCGGCCACCTTTTGGCGCCGATCTTTGTGGGAAACGAGCACACATCATCACCAAGAGGGAGAGGAGCAAGGGAGAAGTAGTTTGTGTGAAGATCTAAGCCATCATCGACAAACATTGTGAAGCTTCATCCATTCAAGGAGATCACAACCTAGAGGGGGTTTTCATTGCTTCTTTTATGTTTTTATCTTCCTTGTATGTTGTTTAAGTGTCCCTTGTAATGAGGGATTAACTTATCATTGTGTTTGGATTTGGACGAACCCTAGGGTTAATCTTTTGTATGAACTTTGTATGTTGTTATTAATCTAGTTTGATGGTTGTTTGAGATTCAATCTTTCAAGCTTTCATGTCTAGAATTACATTTGTGGAGAAATCCGTGATTCTTTTATGAGTTGTACACGTAGACGTGACCTACTCACGTGTACTAGATCTAGGAGAGATTGAAAGGGGATTCTTGTGCTGACACGCCGAGAGATTGGGTGCCGGTAGCCCTCCATTGCTAGGTTTAAGCCGAAGGATAGTAGGTTTACTCCTATTAGAGATTTCCTTGAACTCTTTGCGATCATAGGTGGGTTAATACGGAGAGATTCCGATTAACACTCGTATGGGATTAGGGGTTAAGCGCTGAGAAATTGGGGTTAACCTATTTATGAGATCTCTAGGTCTTAAATGCCATCAACAAATTTTAAACCATCCTAGTTTGGACCTTAACGACAACCCTAGGTGGATTCCTTATCCAAACACTCCTTTATCGTGCTTGATACTCCTTTGTTTATTTACATCCGTGTGCTAGTTACCAGGCCATAGGATTAGTTTAGATTAGTTTGTTTGTTTTATTCCTTATCCACATATATTGAATGGTAGGTGGTCCGTGTTTGAATCGCTCACCCTCAAGTGCACGGGGTCGCCAAGTAATACCCCTCGCGCGAACACGAGGGGGTCATATCCCCAAGGGCCTGAGAAGCTATTCTTACTTCCTTATCACAATGTTGTTTGACCTAATCAATCACTTGGAAGAAGAACAACCAATAACCTACTAAAATAAAGAGCATGCAAATAGCAAGTATAAATACGGAGGAGAAAAATCAAGGTGAGGGAATGGCCACGGATGAGGATTCCCTCGGGGGGCTACTAAAGTGCTAAGGATGCCCTAACTAGCATGCACGTGGGTGGTTTGGACCGGGAAACCCTAGATTAGACCAACCCGACGGTCACGGCGTTGGTCCCTAATCCAATACAAGTATTGGAATACGGAATTGCTTCCGCCCAAATCCTTGTACGATTGCAAAGGGTTTAGTGGATTTCCCCAAGCTAGGGTTGAAACACAATCAAGGACAACCCTAACAATTGGAGGGGTACAAATACCCGATGGTCACGGCGTATTCGTACATGTATTCCCTTCCAAGCTTGGTGAGCCTAATACTAGGGCAATGGTCATGCAACCTAGCATTGTCTTGGAATTGACATATAGAGTTCTCATACATATCAAGGCATTCAAGAACCACCAAACAAGGATCACAAACCAAACCAAGTACATAAACTAGAAAGTAGCATCCAAAATACACAAGTTCACCCCCAAGGTTCACCTACATCCGGTGACCTTGGGGTTTAGTTGCTCATGATCACAAAGTAAGCGAGCAAATGCATAAAAACAACCAAAAGCATAATGAAAACACCCCCTGAAAAGATCAAGGCCGAATGACGCTTCCAAAGACGCCACCCAAGGAGTGGCTTCCTTTGTCAAACTTCCTCTCAAATGCAAATCGAAGGCGTGGATTCGTCGTCTGGTGCTCTCCCCGTCGTCCTCTCCTCAAGAAATGCCTCCAAAAGCCGGCCTCAAGCTCCCAAAGAAGATGGTGAAGTGTAGCTTTTCTCAAGACCTAGCCCCCCTCTCCAAAATGGACTAAAAAACCCTTAAAAACAAGATCCTGCGAGTCATGTGGCCCCGCATGCGGGGAGAGAAAGTCTCCGAAAGAATACCGAAAGTCACGAAACTGCTACAGTACCGTATGCGGCCTCAACAGCGCCTGTATGGAACCCCGCATGGATCTCCTGACCAAGGCCTCCAAGTTTTTGTGCTACAGCGACTGCTACAGTGATCACTACAGTACCCCCCCCGGCTCAAACAACAGTGTTTTCGATGCCGATTTCTTCTAAAATTCTGTCAACGAGCTCAAAGGAGTCTCATTGGTACCTGTAACACGAAAGGAACCAATTCAGACCAAAAACGGGCGTCGACTCATAGGAAAATACGCAATATGTACGCCCGAATACATAGAAAATACGTACGTTTAGGCATTTATCAGTAGGCTAGAAAATAGATGAAGGGTGAGTAATAGTACTTCCTTGGCCCCAGTGGAATACGACCCCTGTCACTCACAGGGTATTACTTGGTGATCCCTTACACTTGCGGGGAAGCTATCAGCTGTGACAAACGCTTGAACCGCTCCCGATGCTCAGGTAACGGGAAATCAAACTCCTCGGGTGGGGAAGGCTCACGGGGGCGCTTTCCTGGCGATTTCTTTGACCTGGAAGACATATCTACAAGATCGAAAAGAAAAATGATCAAAAATAGTTTAAAAACACAATCTGTAGAAATCCACACGGCCGTGTGGAAATTCAACATGCCCGTGTAGATTATCGGGCGGACAAAGCCTCACGGCCGTGAGGCAAAATATTCAAAATTTTGCACTAAAATTATCCTAAATCCATTCTAAATAAGTTTGCAATAAAGTAAATCATGAAATGCAGGCGAAGCAACCTTAATAAACAAATTGAATCAAGATTGACGAAGGAGAAGAGGGGTGACAGGGACCCGAAAGTGCACCGGTTGTCGAAGTAATAATATACCCTGGTGAGTGGGTAGTCGTATCCACAGGGAATAGGGATTTGTGATACAAGTATTCACTATGTAGCTAGTGTGATGTGTGTAAAGAAATCAATGAGTGAGTGTGAAAGCAATTAATAAAAACAAGAATTAAAATAGAAATATGGAAGGTGAGAGAGTGTAAGTAGGAGTTAAAAAGTAGGACAAGCAATGAGTAAAGATGGCTGCCCGGACAAGCTACCCCTAGGACTTATGCTTCTAGTGCAAGACTATGCTATTATAATTTCCTATTGATGTTAATTGAGTCGAGGATATCCTTAAACACACGGTCCCAAACCTAAGGTTAACCGTGACTAACCCCAACACTATGCCCTAGCATTAGGTTGTCATTACGACCCTTGACTCTTGTTGACCTGTTAACTAAATCCTAGGGGAGTCTGTTTTCCTAAGTCTCACACTATGTATGATTGCTTTAAGTTCTATGGATTCCTAGTGATAAAACATGTTCCTATGTATAGTTATTGATGGGTGTCGCGCGACACGCTGAAGACTGAGCACGCGACTCCCCGGCCGCAAGTGCACGGGTCGTCAAGTAATAACCTCTTGCGCGAGTACAAGAGGATCGTATTCCCAAGGGCCCCAAGATCTGCTATTACTTCCACCTAGGTATCACTATCTAGTCTACCAAATCAAGAGTCATAGTATAAAACACAAATACGAAAAATAAATAAAAGAAAAGCTATAAACAAAATGGACTAAGGAAAACCATACAAGCAATCTAAAGAGCAAGTAGCAATGAGAACTAGAGGCCTCGAGCGAGGATCCCCTAAGGAAAAGAACAAGTTAGGATGAATATAGAAAATTGAGTGCTAAGTTGGCAAGGTTTGATCCACTAGACTCGGGAGTCGACTACCCCGGAACGTCCGTAGTGTAGCTGATAAGTGCTTGTGTTATAGTAACGCGAAGCGTTATTATCTTACAATGAATATACTCTTTATCAAATTTTATCACTAAATAGTGTGCATTTGTGTATTCTTGTGCATTGTAGGTTCGTGGAGCCAAGATGGAAAAGAAGAACGAAGTTAAGTCGTGTTCACCGTTGTTGGGAGGTTTTCGGACCAAGCAAGGAACAAGGCACGAAGTTAGACTTGTGAGTGTGTGCCAACCTCCGTTGGAGGGGCACAAAGGCAGTCACATTCACAACAAGTCTAACTCGTGTAGCTTAGGAAAACTTTACCAAGAAGGAGACTCGAAGCAATAGGCACGATCTACCATTGATTGTGTGCCCAATTCAATGGCCTTGATGAAGAAACAACATATTCGGGAGCATTTCGGAGAGTTACTGCAGCAGCACTGTAGCTTGTTACTGTAGCTAATCGCTGTAGCAAGTAACTGTGCACTTCTGCCGAAAAATCAAGAATCCAAAGAATTCACACGGGCGTGTGGAATTAACACACGGCCGTGTGAATTAATTTTCCAGCAAACCAGAGATGTCACACGGGCGTGTGGAATTAACACATGGTCATGTGAAGTAATTTTTGAGGAAAGACAGAAACTTTACACGGGCGTGTGGAAATTCCCCACGGCCGTGTGAAGTCCCTATAAGTCCAAATTTAAAGCCACACTCAGCCTATTTAAAGCCCGATTTGGAGACTTTTTGAGACATCTTTCGACCTATCTTTCTCCCCAACTTCTGGAGAGTGCGGCTAGGGTTTCGGAGAGGACTTTGTGGAGGATTGGAGCGCGCCATCGGCATCGTCACCGACGTTCGACGGCCGCACAAGACCACGGCCACACCATACGCGATGGGGTTTTCATTGATGTCTTTACTTTGTGTTTTATTTCATACATTGATGAACATGTATAGCTCCATGAGGAGCTAAACCCCTCGTGGGTATTCGGACATGTAAAACTCTAGGATAATTATGTTTCTTTGACATTGTTATTATGCTTTTCCATTAATTGAGGAATAAATTCGAGTTTCAATTTTAGATTTCTTGTGCTATTGTTTTCTCTTAGCCGTGACACTAAGGATTGAGAACAATCTAGGTTATCCTTTGGAGGTGTGACAACTCCTATAGGATTAGACTACTTAAAAATTGAAGAGGGTTGAGAGGGAGAGTTGTGAGGTAGCACCGTACCCCTTTCCCTTCCATTGTGATTTCTCCCTACCTCCGATTCCTTGATTTATTAGAGGTCGAAATAGAGTGAAGTGCTAGGTAGACAAACTCCCCCAAGGTTTTGGGGTGACGTGAATCCTACGCACTGGGGCTTAATTTAGACTATGGTTCTTTCTCCTGGACCAAAGGGTTAGGACTACTACACATAGGAACAGGTTTTATCACTAGGGGTACCTAGAGCTTAAAGCAATCCCACGTAGTGTTAGGCTTAGGTAGAAATACTACCCTGGGGCTTAGTTGAGCAATCAACAGAGTGAAGGGTTGACGTGAATCCTATTGTCGGGATATAGTGTTGGGGTTAGCCACGGTTGACCTTAGATTTGGGACCTTGTGTTTCAGGATTTTCCTCGACTCAATTAACATCAATAGGAAGGTATAATAGCATAGTCTTGCACTAGAAGCATAAGTCCTAGAGGTAACTTGTCCTGATACCCTATTCTCACTTATTACTAGTCTCTCTCGTTTTACTCGTTGTTTGCATTTTTCTCTCTTTCATCTTTCGATTTAATTGCCTTGCATCTCCTCTAGTTTCCATAAATTCACTCATCACTCCGATCATTGTTTCTTTTCGTATATCACACGACTCAATAGCAATTTCGCGTATTTTAAATCCCTATTCCCTGTGGATTCGACTACCCACTCACCGGGGTAACTTTTATTACTTCGACAAGGCCGTGCACTTGCGGTACGCACGCAAAAGGTCGTGTCAAGTTTTTGGCGCCGTTGCCGGGGAAAAAGCGTACTTTTGATACTTGTTTTTGCTATTTTAGTCATTCACTTCGCTGTCTATTTCACACTTTCTTTATCTATCATTATTCTCACCAATTTTTTTTTTTTTTTTTTTTTTTGTTTTTTTTTCTCTTCGCTAATTGCAGTTTTTCCGAGGGAATGTTTAACGCAAGCGAAGCTTTTGATACACTTGCGGGCCTAGTTGAGGAAGTAAAGCAGAAAATGCAGTTGTTTATCGCACAACCATTTCCAAGTTATACTGAGTATGATCAATTAGTGAGGCATCCTTGCACAGAAATAGTGAATAGTATCGATCAGTTCTACAAGGAGCAGAACATAAATTATGAATTGGGCGGTGTGTTGGATGAATTTGATAAATCAGCTTTAGCTTCGTCAAAGGGTGACACAGAAGAAACCCTTGAGAAGGTTCTCGCACAGTTTGAATCAGGTTATTGGGAACATAAGCAAGAAGTCTTTTCAATGGGAATCGCAAACCTAATTGAGGAAGCTTGTGAATTGGGGGTTAGGTTGGTATCCCAGGACCAACTCAAGGGGTATGGTCTAGAGAAGGTCTCAGGTTGCGTTAATGAACCACAAGATACTAAATTTGAAGAAATTGATAGACTAAAAGGGGACCGACTTCGACCATCCATTGATGAGCCACCCGATTTAGAGTTGAAAACACTTCCAGAGCACTTAGAATATGCATTTTTGGCAGAAGAAATGAAGTTGCCCGTGATTATAGCATCGAATCTTTCTCGGGAGCAAAAAGATAAACTGGTGAACGTGTTGAAAATACATAAGTCTGCGTTAGCATGGAAAATCGCAGACCTAAAAGGAATAAACCCCTCATTTTGCACACATAAGATTTTAATGGAGGATAACTTCAAAACGGTAATCCAACCTCAAAGAAGACTGAATCCAAACATGAAAGAGGTTGTGAAGGCAGAGGTGGTGAAACTCCTGGATGCAGGAATTATTTACCCAATCTCCGATAGTGCTTGGGTAAGCCCAACTCAAGTGGTTCCGAGAAAAGGTGGGATGACAGTAATTAAGAATGAGAAGAATGAGCTCATCCCAACTAGGACAGTTACGGGATGGAGAGTTTGCATTGATTACAGAAGGTTGAATGACGCAACCCGAAAGGATCATTTTCCGTTGCCTTTTATTGATCAAATGCTGGAACGATTAGTAGGGCATCAGTTTTACTATTTTCTAGACGGAATGTCAGGATACTTTCAGATTCTTATTGCTCCGGAAGATCAAGAGAAAACAACTTTTACTTGTCCATATGGAACATTTGCATACAGACGAATGCCGTTCGGGCTATGTAATGCACCTGCTACATTTCAACGCTGTATGACTGCTATTTTTGATGATCTTATCGAAGACATAATGGAGGTATTCATGGATGATTTCTCTGTGTTTGGTAACTCCTTTGATATATGCTTAAGAAACTTGGAACGAGTGCTGAAAAGATGTGAGGAGACAAATCTCATGCTAAATTGGGAGAAGTGTCACTTCATGGTTCAAGAAGGTATCGTTCTCGATCACAAAATTTCTAGTGTGGGTATGGAGGTGGATAAGGCAAAAATAGAGGTCATAGACAAACTTCCTCCGCCGACAAATGTCAAAGGAATCCGAAGTTTTCTTGGGCATGCAGGCTTTTACAGGCGGTTCATTAAGGATTTTTCAAAGATCACTCAGCCGTTGACCAAGCTTCTCGAAAAAGATGCTCCATTTGACTTTGGGGAAGATTGTGCAGAAGCTTTCAAGGTCTTAAAAGAAAAACTGGTTCAAGCTCCGATTTTAATCACCCCGAATTGGGATGAACCATTTGAGCTGATGTGCGATGCTAGTGATTATGCAGTTGGAGCAGTCTTGGGGCAAAGGAGAGGTAAGCAATTCCAACCCATCTATTATGCAAGCAAGACTCTCACAGATGCGCAAGAAAATTACACTACAACAGAGAAGGAATTATTAGCGGTGGTATTTGCACTCGATAAGTTCAGATCATATCTCATTTTATCTAGAGTTATTGTATTCACAGACCATTCAGCTCTCCGCTATCTCATGAACAAAGTTGACGCAAAACCAAGATTAATCCGCTGGATACTGCTCTTACAGGAGTTTGATATGGAGATAAAAGATAAGATGGGAACCGAAAATGTTGTGGCGGATCACTTGTCACGGTTAGAGGGTAGCATTGGACAAGAGCCATCAAGCAAAGAAATTAATGAATTATTCCCGGAGGAGCACTTGTATTCAATTCAGAAAACGACTTCATCAGGTGACACTCCATGGTTTGCGGATTTTGCTAACTATTTGTCAGGGAAGGTGCTCAAACAAGGGCTCACATTCCAGCAAAAGAAGAAATTCTTTAGTGATTTAAAGAATTATTTCTGGGACGATCCGTTCCTCTTCCGTATTTGTGCAGATCAAATAGTTCGGAGATGCGTATCGAGGAAGGAAGGATGGGATATCCTTGCTCATTGTCATTCAGGGCCAGTTGGGGGCCATTATGCATCAAGTAGGACTGCCGAAAAAGTCTTGGCGGCAGGATTTTATTGGCCAACTCTCTTTCACGACGCACACCAGTTCGTTCTTCGATGTGACAATTGTCAGAGGGCTGGAAATTTATCTCGGCGGGATGAGATGCCTCAGAATCCTATGCAATTCTATGAAGTATTCGATGTCTGGGGCATTGATTTCATGGGACCATTTCCAAAGTCTAACGGGAACCAGTACATACTAGTAGCAGTTGACTATGTCTCCAAATGGGTGGAAGCACAAGCATTGCCAAGTAATGATGCTAGAACGGTGGTGAAATTCTTAAAAAGGTTATTCACTCGATTTGGAACTCCGCGAATCATCATTAGTGATCGAGGGACCCATTTTTGTAATGCTCAATTAGAAAAAGTGTTGAAAAGATACGGGGTACGCCACTGCCTTGCCACTCCATATCATCCTCAAACTAGTGGTCAAGTGGAAGTCACCAATAGAGAACTCAAGCGAATCTTGACCAAATCTGTGGAACAAGGAAAGCGAGACTGGTCAGAACGGTTGGATGACACACTTTGGGCCCATCACACAGCATACAAGACACCCATAGGCACCACTCCGTATAATCTAGTCTACGGGAAGTCATGCCATCTACCCGTGGAACTTGAACATAAAGCATATTGGGCAATTAAAGCAACTAACTTCGACTTAAGAAGAGCTGGTGAACAGAGGCTGCTTCATCTTAATGAGCTCGATGAATGGAGATTGAAAGCATATGAGAATGCCAGAATTTATAAAGAGAAGATTCGAAAATGGCACGACAAGCATATCAAATTACCTAAGGAATTCAAGGTCGGTGACCAAGTTCAAAAACTTGACACGACCTTTTGCGTGCGTACCGCAAGTGCACGGCATTGTCGAAGTAATAAAAGTTACCCCGGTGAGTGGGTAGTCTAATCCACAGGGAATAGGGATTTAAAATACGCGAAATTGCTATTGAGTCGTGTGATATACGAAAAGAAACAATGATCTGAGTGATGAGTGAATTTATGGAAACTAGAGGAGATGCAATGCAATTAAATCGAAAGATGAAAGAGAAAAAAGTGCAAACAACGAGTAAAAAGAGAGGGACTAGTAATAAGTGAGAATAGGGTATCCGGACAAGTTACCTCTAGGACTTATGCTTCTAGTGCAAGACTATGCTATTATACCTTTCTATTGATGTTAATTGAGTCGAGGAAAATCCTGAAACACACGGTCCCAAATCTAAGGTCAACCGTGGCTAACCCCAACACTATATCCTTGCAATAGGATTCACGTCAACCCTTCACTCTGTTGATTGCTCAACTAAGCCCCAGGGTAGTATTTCTACCTAAGCCTAACACTATGTGGGATTGCTTTAAGCTCTAGGGACCCCTAGTGATAAAACCTGTTCCTATGTGTAGTAGTCCTAACCCTTTGGTCCAGGAGAAAGAACCATAGTCTAAATTAAGCCCCAGTGCGTAGGATTCACGTCACCCCAAAACCTTGGGGAGTTTGTCTACCTAGCACTTCACTCTATTTCGACCTCTAATAAATCAAGGAATCGGAGGTAGGGAGAAATCACAACGGAAGGGAAAGGGGTACGGTGCTACCTCACAACTCTCCCTCTCAACCCTCTTCAATTTTTAAGTAGTCTAATCCTATAGGAGTTGTCACACCTCCAAAGGATAACCTAGATTGTTCTCAATCCTTAGTGTCACGGCTAAGAGAAAACAATAGCACAAGAAATCTAAAATTGAAACTTGAATTTATTCATCAATTAATGGAAAAGCATAATAACAATGTCAAAGAAACATAATTATCCTAGAGTTTTACAAGTCTGAATACCCACGAGGGGTTTAGCTCCTCATAGAGCTATACATGCTCATCAATGTATGAAATAAAACACAAAGTAAGGACATCAATGAAAACCCCCTCGCGTATGGTGTGGCCGTGGTCTTGTGCGGCCGTCGAACGTCGGTGACGATGCCGATGGCGTGCTCCAATCCTCCACGAAGTCCTCTCTAAAACCCTAGCCGAACTCTCCAGAAGTTGGGGAGAAAGATAGGTCGAAAGATGTCTCAAAAAGTCTCCAAATCGGGCTTTAAATAGGCTGAGTGCGGCTTTAAATTTGGACTTATAGGGACTTCACACGGCCGTGGGGAATTTCCACACGCCCGTGTGAAGTTTCTGTCTTTCCTCAAAAATTACTTCACATGACCATGTGTTAATTCCACACGCCCGTGTGACATCTCTGGTTTGCTGGAAAATTAATTCACACGGCCGTGTGTTAATTCCACACGCCCGTGTGAATTCTCTGGATTCTTGATTTTTCGGCAGAAGTGCACAGTAACTTGCTACAGCGATTAGCTACAGTGCTGCTGCAGTAACTCTCCGAAATGCTCCCGAATATGTTGTTTCTTTATCGAGGCCATTGAATTGGGCACACAATCAATGGTAGATCGTGCCTATTGCTTCTAGTCTCCTTCTTGGTAAAGTTTTCCTAAGCTACACGAGTTAGACTTGTTGTGAATGTGACTGCCTTTGTGCCCCTCCAACGGAGGTTGGCACACACTCACAAGTCTAACTTCGTGCCTTGTTCCTTGCTTGGTCCGAATACCTCCCAACAACGGCGAACACGACCTAACTTCGTTCTTCTTTTCCAACTTGGCTCCACGAACCTACAATGCACAAGAATACACAAATGCACACTATTTAGTGATAAAATCTGATAAAGAGTATATTCATTGTAAGATAATAACGCTTCGCGTTACTATAACACAAGCACTTATCAAATCCCCCCACACTTAAGCTTTTGCTTGTCCTCAAGCAAAATAGAACGTGAAAGTACTTGGGAAGAACAATTGAAAGTGCTCGGCCTTAGGTTCACCAAAAGCATGCAAAAGAAGCATTCTACAAGTAAGGGGAACTCAAAACATTGCATAAGGTTACCAATGCTCTAGCTAAAAACTCGAATCAAAAAGGATGAAAACTCGAAAATGTGTTAGTGTGTGCGATCTTACTCAAGAGAACCAACGAGTACTCCTCGAACTTTGGTTAGAAAGGACTTATTTATATACAAAAACAAAAAATAGTGGTGGAAGTAGTAGCTTCACACATCCTTGAAGGTAGCCCTTTCCTAGGCGGCCGCCAAAGGTGGCTTTCACTCTTTCGAGGAGGTAGCTCTTTCTACCGGGGTAGTAGCTTTCACGCATCCCATGAGATAGCTCTTTCTCTCATTAGGGCATAACTTGTATCCGACTTATGAGAGTAGCTACATACTTCATAGGCGGTAGCTCTTTCCACCCCAAATGCATAATTAAAACAAAGCTAATATTTACAAACTCATATATTTTTTTTTTCTCTTTTTCTCTTTTCCATTTTTTTTTTCATTTTTTCATTCATTTTTTTTTATGCATTCTCCAAAGTAAAACTAAGAACGATGATAAACTTGTCCTTTCAAGATTGAGTTTCCAAAAGATTCCAAGAGTAAGTTGTGCAATATGAGAATATCGAGCAAAAAATTCCTAAAATTCAAGTAGAAACTAGAGCATGATAGGATACAATGTTAAAAATTCTCCTAAACTATAAGAATACAACCGTTGCAACTAAGGTGAACCGCCATAGGCTACATAAGCATGAACAATTGAACGCACAAGTAAAGGTGTGTGCAATGTGAATTCCCCCCCCCCCCCCCCCCCCCCCCCCCACACTTAAGATGTACATTGTCCCCAATGTACGCGTGCAAGCATTATAAACAATAAAACAATGAAGAACAATTAGTGTGGAAGTTGCAATTGAAACATTACTCCCCTGAACTCCAAGTGTTGCGTTTGATGGAGCTAGGTCATTGAGAGTTGAGTCTCAATGGTTTGTGGAGCACACACGGTCCAATGACCGTGCCTATGACAATTCCTCAATTTCCTTAAATCCAAGACCATCTGCACACATACGCAAGGGTTCAGTATAGCTCAAGAAAACCAAAATAAAGCTCGAGTATATAAAGATATGATAATGAAGTACAACTCGAGACAAAACAAAGGAAAAATAAAAACAAACCCAGAAGTAGAGTCCTTTCTGGGTACTACAAGTACAACAAAATAAGAAAATAAAAGTGCGATAAAAGAAAGATAAAATCTACGACGCCTCAGCGTCGGTGTCCTGATGTGTATCCTCTGGTGCTGCTGCTGCTGGTGGATCTGATGTTGATGTAGATGGAGGCAGAGTCGGTGAGGGGACCCGTCGGGGTCGCACCACAGATCGCTCAAGCAACTGAATCACTGTGGCAAGCTGTGCCGACAAGTGAGCGAACTGTGATGCCTGAGTAGTCCTCAACTTGGTAAACCCTGCTGCCTGTGCGACCCTCAGCTCGGCTAACTCCTGCTGCAGGATACCCACAGCACTCTCGAGGCTCTCGAACCTGTCCTGTCCTCGAGATGGAGAAAAGATACGCACTGGAGGTGGCTCCGGTGCTGTGGGTGGTGCCTCAGCCTTTGCTCCTGCCTTTGTGTCCACTGGTGGTGGCCATAACGCTGCCTGGGAGCCCTCGGCCTGCTCTGTCCGGGGTATGATCATAGTGTAGACTCCTGGCCCTGATCTGCGGACCATACCCATCAGTCTCAATATCTCTCTGGTGAGCGGAGCTGATGTAGCGATCTTTTCGGCCCCGCGCACCCCATCTCTGAGTCCTAGGCCTATAACGAGGCGTGTGATGTAGGGGCCTAAAAAAATGACTCCAACCCTGGGGTACTAGCCCTGGTGGCGAATGTACTCTGCTAGAACGTGCCCCAGGTGAAGTGGCTCACTCTGTACCATGGAGTGCAAGTATAACAGCTCCTGTCTGCTCAGTACCCCTGTACTGTCACCTCGGCCACTGATAGACCTGCTTAGGATAGCATGAAGGTACCTGTATGCTGGCCGAGAAAGAAATGTCGCCTTCGAAATCCCCGGCACATACTGACCATCCCTGCATAATGTCTCGTAAATCCTCTGTGGTGTGAGGGTCCCTGGATAATCGGTGGGCAGTAACGCATACTCCTCTGTCTCGGTGAATGCCTGATCGTACAGGCCCATCACAACAAGAACTGAGTGACGCTCAAGCTGAAGTGTCTGCCGAGAGCACGGAACTGAATCGTCTCGCCGTTTATGTCGAATTCAAATGTCGATAATACCTCGAGGGTAATTGCTCAAGTTGCTAGCTCTCGAATAGATAATAATCGATCCCAACTCCCTACAGCCAGCAACTCTTCCACCTCTGTAGCTACGACATCGCCCCCCTGTATGTCTCTCAACACGCTCAGATCAGGGTAGCGTGACTGTCCAAATCGAAGTGGCGAGAGCTTCTTAAAACATTCCCTGTGCTCGGGTAAATCAAACTCCATCTCCTCGGGGGGTGGAGTAGCTGCTCGAGGATGCTTTCCGACTGATTTCTTAGGCCTAGTAGATATTTCTGCAAGATTGAGAGAGAAAGAGATCAAAAACAAGTTAAAATGCTCAATCTGCAGAAATCCACACGGCCGTGTGTTAATTCCACACGCCCGTGTGGATCATCGGGCGGACAGAGCATAACGGCCGCGGGTTGAAAAATCCAAAATTTACATCCAGATTTACTCTAAACTTATTCTTAAACATATTCGCAACATGATAATCATTAAAACAAGCGAAATAATCAACTAATGGACTAATAAAATTGAGAATTAACGAAGAAAAAGGTTTTGAAGTTCATGCCGACGGAGTGGATGTGAAAAACTTAAAATCGGCCGGAAATACGTTAATAAAATCTTCGCAAATCCTCAAAGAAGGTTGGGGAATTACAGAAGGAAGTCGGGGAGTGATTTGAAGTGAAATGATGAAGAGGCACAGGTGAATACCCACCAAAACGCGCGGCTTTTGAAGTTCTGGGAATTCACACGGCCGTGTGTTAGGTTCACACGGCCGTGTGCCTCTGAAATTAGGGTTCACAGGGGCCAACACACGCCCCTGTGTGCATTCTGTTCACTCTCTGGGCTACCCCACACGGCCGTGTGCCTTCACAAAGGTATCCACAGGGGCTGGTACACGGCCCTGTGGATTCTCGGGAAAACACAGAAGCTCTCTGAAAAATTTCACACGGCCGTGTGGAATTTCCACACGACCGTGTGCCCATCCTGGCCAAGAACACAAGGCCGGTCACAGGGGCACACCACACGCCCCTGTGGCCTCTCTGATTTACCCGAGAAACGCTAAGTATTTCACACGGGCGTGTGAATACTCCACACGGCCGTGTGCCAATCACAAGGTCTCCCACAGGGGCTGTCACATGCCCCTGTGTTTTATCGGGAAGAATGGGGGTTTTCTGCAGAGTTTCACACGGCCGTGTGGAAATGTCACACGGCCATGTGCCTTGGCACAGTGGTACTCACAGGGGCACCCACACGCCCCTGTGGTCTCTCTGGGATGAGAGTTTGAAGTTCTGCGAAATTTCACACGGCCGTGTGTTAATTCCACACGGCCGTGTGCCCCTTCTGGAGTTTTTCACAGGGGCAAAGTCGCGCCCCTGTGTCCCCTCTGGTTGAGTCCCAATTGGTAACACACGGCCGTGTGTTAATTCCACACGGCCGTGTGTTTTCTCTGGCTTACTTAGAAAATTTTACAGATTTCTCAGAAAAATTCAGAAACTTTTGTATAACACTTAGAACCTGTAAAAATCATAAAATCACGACCAGAAACCACAGAAAACACACTCAACCAACTTAAACTTCATCAATTATCGTTAAGTCACACGTAATTCATCAAAAACCCACAAGAAAATTGCAGCGAAAGCACATGAAAAATTCAAGACACCAAAACTAAGACTTTTATTCAATCTAAAGCTAACTAGGTCCTAGAAAAACTGTGAAGCCTTGGGTTGCCTCCCAAGAAGCGCTTGTTTAACGTCACTAAGCTTGACGTACCTGGCTTACCTTAAGGTGGTTAAAGGAAAAATATTTCTTTGTCGTTGCTGCAAACCTCTCCACCAAAGTATGGTTTCAGCCGGTGTCCGTTTACCTTGAATGTGCCCTTCTCTGGATGAGTAATCTCAATTGAACCTTGGGGTGATACCTGAGTGACTGTGTACGGGCCAAACCATCTAGTCTTTAACTTTCCGGGGAAGAGTCGTAATCGGGAGTTGAATAGTAGGACTTGGTCACCGACCTTGAATTCCTTAGGTAATTTGATATGCTTGTCGTGCCATTTTCGAATCTTCTCTTTATAAATTCTGGCATTCTCATATGCTTTCAATCTCCATTCATCGAGCTCATTAAGATGAAGCAGCCTCTGTTCACCAGCTCTTCTTAAGTCGAAGTTCATTGCTTTAATTGCCCAATATGCTTTATGTTCAAGTTCCACGGGTAGATGGCATGACTTCCCGTAGACTAGATTATATGGAGTGGTGCCTATGGGTGTCTTGTATGCTGTGCGATGGGTCCATAGTGTGTCATCGAACCGTTATGACCAGTCTCGCTTTCCTTGTTCCACAGATTTGGTCAAGATTCGCTTGAGTTCTCTATTGGTGACTTCCACTTGACCACTAGTTTGAGGATGATATGGAGTGGCAAGGCGGTGGCGTACCCCGTATCTTTTCAACACTTTTTCTAATTGAGCATTACAAAAATGGGTCCCTCGATCACTAATGATGATTCGCGGAGTTCCAAATCGAGTGAATAACCTTTTTAAGAATTTCACCACCGTTCTAGCATCATTACTTGGCAATGCTTGTGCTTCCACCCATTTGGAGACATAGTCAACTGTTACTAGTATGTACTGGTTCCCGTTAGACTTTGGAAATGGTCCCATGAAATCAATGCCCCAGACATCGAATACTTCACAGAATTGCATAGGATTCTGAGGCATCTCATCCCGCCGAGATAAATTTCCAGCCCTCTGACAATTGTCACATCGAAGAACGAACTGGTGTGCATCGTGAAAGAGAGTTGGCCAATAAAATCCTGCCGCCAAGACTTTTTCGGCAGTCCTACTTGATGCATAATGGCCCCCAACTGGCCCTGAATGACAATGAGCAAGGATATCCCATCCTTCCTCCCTCGATACACATCTCCGAACTATTTGATCTGCACAAATACGGAAGAGGAACGGATCGTCCCAGAAATAATTCTTTAAATCAGTAAAGAATTTCTTCTTTTGCTGGAATGTGAGCCCTTGTTTGAGCACCTTCCCTGACAAATAGTTAGCAAAATCCGCAAACCATGGAGTGTCACCTGATGAAGTCGTTTTCTGAATTGAATACAAGTGCTCCTCCGGGAAGAAGTCATTAATTTCCTTGCTTGATGGCTCTTGTCCAATGCTACCCTCTAACCGTGACAAGTGATCCGCCACAACATTTTCGGTTCCCTTCTTATCTTTTATCTCCATATCAAACTCCTGTAAGAGCAGTATCCAGCGGATTAATCTTTGTTTTGCGTCAACTTTGTTCATGAGGTAGCGGAGAGCTGAATGGTCTGTGAATACAATAACTCTAGATAAAATGAGATATGATCTGAACTTATCGAGTGCAAATACCACCGCTAATAATTCCTTCTCTATTGTAGTGTAATTTTCTTGCGCATCTGTGAGAGTCTTGCTTGCGTAATAGATGGGCTGGAATTGCTTACCTCTCCTTTGCCCCAAGACTGCTCCAACTGCATAATCACTAGCATCGCACATCAGCTCAAATGGTTCATCCCAATTCGGGGTGATTAGAATCGGAGCTTGAACCAATTTTTCTTTTAAGACCTTGAAAGCTACTGCACAATCTTCCCCAAAGTCAAATGGAGCATCTTTTTCGAGAAGCTTGGTCAACGGCTGAGTGATCTTTGAAAAATCCTTAATGAATCGCCTGTAAAAGCCTGCATGCCCCAGAAAACTTCGGATTCCTTTGACGTTTGTCGCCGGAGGAAGTTTGTCTATGACCTCTATTTTTGCCTTATCCACCTCCATACCCACACTAGAAATTTTGTGATCGAGAACGATACCTTCTTGAACCATGAAGTGACACTTCTCCCAATTTAGCATGAGATTTGTCTCCTCACATCTTTTCAGCACTCATTCCAAGTTTCTTAAGAATATATCAAAGGAGTTACCAAACACAGAGAAATCATCCATGAATACCTCCATTATGTCTTCGATAAGATCATCAAAAATAGCAGTCATACAGCGTTGAAATGTAGCAGGTGCATTACATAGCCCGAACGGCATTCGTCTGTATGCAAATGTTCCATATGGACAAGTAAAAGTTGTTTTCTCTTGATCTTCCGGAGCAATAGGAATCTGAAAGTATCCTGACATTCCGTCTAGAAAACAGTAAAACTGATGCCCTGCTAATCGTTCCAGCATTTGATCAATAAAAGGCAACGGAAAATGATCCTTTCGGGTTGCGTCATTCAACCTTCTGTAATCAATGCAAACTCTCCATCCTGTAACTGTCCTAGTTGGGATGAGCTCATTCTTCTCATTCTTAATTACTGTCATCCCACCTTTTTTCGGAACCACTTGAGTTGGGCTTACCCAAGCACTATCGGAGATTGGGTAAATAATTCCTGCATCCAGTAGTTTGACCACCTCTGCCTTCACAACCTCTTTCATGTTTGGATTCAGTCTTCTTTGAGGTTGGATTACCGTTTTGAAGTTATCCTCCATTAAAATCTTATGTGTGCAAAATGAGGGGTTTATTCCTTTTAGGTCTGCGATTTTCCATGCTAACGCAGACTTGTGTATTTTCAACACGTTCACCAGTTTATCTTTTTGCTCCAGAGAAAGATTCGATGCTATAATCACGGGCAACTTCATTTCTTCTGCCAAAAATGCATATTCTAAGTGCTCTGGAAGTGTTTTCAACTCTAAATCGGGTGGCTCATCAATGGATGGTCGAAGTCGGTCCCCCTTTAGTCTATCAATTTCTTCAAATTTAGTATCTTATAGTTCATTAACGCAACCTGAGACCTTCTCTAGACCATACCCCTTGAGTTGGTCCTGGGATACCAACCTAACCCCCAATTCACAAGCTTCCTCAATTAGGTTTGTGATTCCCATTGAAAAGACTTCTTGCTTATGTTCCCAATAACCTGATTCAAACTGTGCGAGAACCTTCTCAAGGGTTTCTTCTGTGTCACCCTTTGACGAAGCTAAAGCTGATTTATCAAATTCATCCAACACACCGCCCAATTCATAATTCATGTTCTGCTCCTTGTAGAACTGATCGATACTATTCACTATTTCTGTGCAAGGATGCCTCACTGATTGATCATACTCAGTATAACTTGGAAATGGTTGTGCGATAAACAACAGCATTTTCTGCTTTACTTCCTCAACTAGGCCCGCAAGTGTATCAAAAGCTTCGCTTGCGTTAAACATTCCCTCGGAAAAACTGCAATTAGCGAAAAGAAAAAAAAAATCGTAGATTTTATCTTTCTTTTATCGCACTTTTATTTTCTTATTTTGTTGGACTTGTAGTACCCAGAAAGGACTCTCCTTCTGGGTTTGTTTTTATTTTTCCTTTGTTTTGTCTCGAGTTGTACTTCATTATCATATCTTTATATACTTGAGCTTTATTTTGGTTTTCTTGAGCTATACTGAACCCTTGCGTATGTGTGCAGATGGTCTTGGATTTAAGGAAATTGAGGAATTGTCATAGGCACGGTCATTGGACCGTGTGTGCTCCACAAACCATTGAGACTCAACTCTCAATGACCTAGCTCCATCAAACGCAACACTTGGAGTTCAGGGGAGTAATGTTTCAATTGCAACTTCCACACTAATTGTTCTTCATTGTTTTATTGGTTATAATGCTTGCATGCGTACATTGGGGACAATGTACATCTTAAGTGTGGGGGGGAGAATTCACATTGCACACACTTTTACTTGTGCGTTCAATTGTTCATGTTCATGTAGCCTATGGCGGTTCACCTTAGTTGCAACGGTTGTATTCTTATAGCCTAGGACAACTTACTCTTGGAATCTTTTGTAAACTCAATCTTGAAGTTTTTAAGGACAAGTTTATCATCGTTCTTAGTTTTACTTTGGAGAATGCAAAAAAAAAAAATGAATGAAAAAAAAAATGGAAAAGAGAAAAAGAGAAAAAAAAAATATATGAGTTTGCAAATATTAGCTTTGTTTTAATTATGCATTTGGGGTGGAAAGAGCTACCGCCTATGAAGTATGTAGCTACTCTCATAAGTCGGATACAAGTTATGCCCTAATGAGAGAAAGAGCTATCTCATGGGATGCGTGAAAGCTACTACCCCGGTAGAAGGAGCTACCTCCTCGAAAGAGTGAAAGCCACCTTTAGCGGCCGCCTAGGAAAGGGCTACCTTCAAGGATGTGTGAAGCTACTACTTCCTTCCCTATTTTTTGTTTTTTGTATATAAATAAGTCCTTTCTAACCAAAGTTTGAGGAGTACTCGTTGGTTCTCTTGAGTAAGATTGCACACACTAACACATTTTCGAGTTTTCATCCTTTTTGATTCGAGTTTTTAGCTAGAGCAATGATAACCTTATGCAATGTTTTGATTTTCCCTTACTTGTAGAATGCTTCTTTTGCATACTTTTGGTGAACCTAAGGCCGAGCACTTTCAATTGTTCTTCCCAAGTACTTTCACGATCTATTTTGCTTGAGGACAAGCAAAATCTTAAGTGTGGGGGGATTTGATAAGTGCTTGTGTTATAGTAACGCGAAGCGTTATTATCTTACAATGAATATACTCTTTATCAGATTTTATCACTAAATAGTGTGCATTTGTGTATTCTTGTGCATTGTAGGTTCGTGGAGCCAAGTTGGAAAAGAAGAACGAAGTTAGGTCGTGTTCGCCGTTGTTGGGAGGTTTTCGAACCAAGCAAAGAACAAGGCACGAAGTTAGACTTGTGAGTGTGTGCCAACCTCCGTTGGAGGGGCACAAAGGCAGTCACATTCACAACAAGTCTAACTCGTGTAGCTTAGGAAAACTTTACCAAGAAGGAGACTCGAAGCAATAGGCACGATCTACCATTGATTGTGTGCCCAATTCAATGGCCTCGATGAAGAAACAACATATTTGGGAGCATTTCGGAGAGTTACTGCAGCAGCACTGTAGCTTGTTACTGTAGCTAATCGCTGTAGCAAGTTACTGTGCACTTCTGCTGAAAAATCAAGAATCCAGAGAATTCACATGGGCGTGTGGAATTAACACACGGCCTTGTGAATTAATTTTCCAGCAAACCAGAGATGTCAAACGGGCATGTGGAATTAACACATGGTCGTGTGAATTAATTTTTGAGGAAAGACATAAACTTCACACGGGCGTGTGAAAATTCCCCACGGCCGTGTGAAGTCCCGATAAGTCCAAATTTAAAGCCGCACTCAGCCTATTTAAAGCCCGATTTGGAGACTTTTTGAGACATCTTTCGACCTATCTTTCTCCCCAACTTCTGGAGAGTGCGGCTAGGGTTTCGGAGAGGACTTTGTGGAGGATTGGAGCGCGCCATCAGCATCGTCACCAACGTTCGACGGCCGCACAAGACCACGGCCACACCATACGCGAGGGGTTTTCATTGATGTCTTTACTTTGTGTTTTATTTCATACATTGATGAACATGTATAGCTCCATGAGGAGCTAAACCCCTCGTGGGTATTCGGACTTGTAAAACTCTAGGATAATTATGTTTCTTTGACATTGTTATTATGCTTTTCCATTAATTGATGAATAAATTCGAGTTTCAATTTTAGATTTCTTGTGCTATTGTTTTCTCTTAGCCGTGACACTAAGGATTGAGAACAATCTAGGTTATCCTTTGGAGGTGTGACAACTCCTATAGGATTAGACTACTTAAAAATTGAAGAGGGTTGAGAGGGAGAGTTGTGAGGTAGCACCGTACCCCTTTCCCTTCCGTTGTGATTTCTCCCTACCTCCGATTCCTTGATTTATTAGAGGTCAAAATAGAGTGAAGTGCTAGGTAGACAAACTCCCCCAAAGTTTTGGGGTGACGTGAATCCTACGCACTGGGGCTTAATTTAGATGGTTCTTTCTCCTGGACCAAAGGGTTAGGACTACTACACATAGGAACAGGTTTTATCACTAGGGGTCCTAGAGCTTAAAGCAATCCCACATAGTGTTAGGCTTAGGTAGAAATACTCCCCTGGGGCTTAGTTGAGCAATCAACAGAGTGAAGGGTTGACGTGAATCCTATTGCCGGGACATAGTGTTGGGGTTAGCCACGGTTGACCTTAGATTTGGGACCGTGTGTTTCAGGATTTTCCTCGACTCAATTAACATCAATAGGAAGGTATAATAGCATAGTCTTGCACTAGAAGCATAAGTCCTAGAGGTAACTTGTCCGGATACCCTATTCTCACTTATTACTAGTCCCTCTCTTTTTACTCGTTGTTTACATTTTTCTCTCTTTCATCTTTCGATTTAATTGCCTTGCATCTCCTCTAGTTTCCATAAATTCACTCATCACTCCGATCATTGTTTCTTTTCATATATCACACAACTCAATAGCAATTTCGCGTATTTTAAATCCCTATTCCCTGTGGATTTGACTACCCACTCACCGGGGTAACTTTTATTACTTCGACAAGGTCATGCACTTGCGGTACGCACGCAAAAGGTCGTGTCAGTAGCCCTAATCCAATACGGGTTCCTCTATCAGAAGATACCCCTATGATGTCATTGGGAATAGGGAGTCTTGGTTAGGGTTATTCTAATGAGCGCTTTCAGCTAAAACAACCCTAACCACGCGGGGAGCTACCGGCACCCAGAACCTCCGGTGTACCGGCACATTAAATCCCTCTTCAATCATTATGCGACCTAATACATGCAAGCATCCCGCCATACATATACAATTCATGAATCAAAACCTACGGAATCCATCCATTGTAGGTTGAACATCAAAACAATAGATTGAAATCAAACAAACAAGCCAACAATCATTTATAAACAATTATCATCATCCATACAAGTTCTCCTCCCAAGGTTCACTGGAGCCCGGTGGCCTTGGGAGTCTAGTTCCACATCAAAAGAGAGAGCAAATAAAATAATCAATGAAAATGCTCATAAGAAACTCCCTCAGATGTAGGCTAGAAGGTGGTGATGAAAGCTGGCCAGATCCGTGCCGATCATGCTCCTTGATGACAGCCTTGAGTGCTTCCTTCTTCTCACCTTGAGTTTTGCTCTTCAAATTGCCTCCCCAATCTGGTAATGATGGTGGAAAATGGTGTATATGATGGTGGAGAATGGATGGGATGATGGTGGAGAAGGATGGAGGAGAGGGTGGCCAAAGACAAGTCTCCCCAAAAGCCCTATCTTCACTTATAAACATTCACAAACCCAGTCCTACCCGTGTGTGTGTGGCCTCTGTGCGGGGCTGCACACAGCCCGCACACCCTTCTGTCTCCCTTGTGCTGGTGGTGTGCAGGGCCGCACAGTGCCCGCACAGTGCTACAGTACCATTACTACAGTAATGGTGCTACAGTACCTGTCCCAAAAATCCACTCTTTTCTTGCCCGAAATATGAGAATGCGTGTGAGCTTCAATAAATTCTTCGATTCATGCTGAAACAAGGCTCAATCATGCGCTAGATGATCTTCTGATGTCCTGAAACAATAATAACAAATAAAACATGTAAAGGGCATCGGAGTCATACAAACATGCATGAAAGTGTATAAAATATATATAATAAAAGTAATGTATTTAGAAACTTATCAAATACCCACCTACTTGAGTGTTTGCTTGTCCCCAAGCAAACAAACATGAAGAGCAAAAAGGATTGATATGTGGCTAAATACACAACCTCCGGCTTAAGTGTAAGTGCACAATAGCAATGCTAAAACTCAAGATACTAAGTAAGAACCACTTAAGAAATTTCATGCATTCAACGGCAATGATATGGTGTGTGTGTGCAACCCCTCTACTTCAAAGCCCTGTAGTCCAAGTTAGGTTGACAGAAAACCTTGAGGACCACGTCCTGAGGTAAGTCATGCCACTTAGTGGAATTCGGCCTTGAGGTTTTAGAGATACTCCTTGTAGACTCCTAAAGATCTTTCCTCTTTCATTCAAACAATCACCGGTCATAACACTTTCTTTTGTTCTACACATATATGTACATGTATAAGTATATATATACATTTTTTTTTTGCTGGACTAACATGAATTGCAAATCCACATTACCTGGAACTTTGCACATTTATATAAACGCGCTCATGCCTTTATAGCTTTTGGCGAGAGTCACACTCTGGTTAGGAGCAAGAACCCCAGGTTACTTCGCTAGTAGGGCAGAGGAGCACTGGCCATTTTTTTTTTTTTACCGTGTTGGGTGAAAGACATAGAGGAAAGTCCTTACGAGTCTATTAGGAGAAATACCTAACACGTCAAAGCATGAAACTCCACGAATGGGTTAGCAACTAAGAGGGTCACCAAGGTTACTGCTTTCCTAACCTAGGTGTCCAAGGTCCTACATAGGAGGTTAAGTGATGGAATGCCGAGAATGACACAAAATTCTTAAGAGTGCAAGGTTATGAGTAACTTAGCATCTATCATTGTTCTATACTATCATACACCTACTGCAATCATTAAATACCATCCTTGGTTTACTAACATGCAAACTGTTCAAAAATTCTTAATGTTCACGAAAATCATGAAAGTTCACCCCCTACTTAAAGTAGTACATTGTCCCCAATGTACCTAAATCAGCAGCTCAGAAAAATATATGCAATTAAAGCAAAGTAAGAGGGTTTCGTGAACTTCCCTGAGTCCCAAAGCATAATCGTGAAGTCCATGAGATCAGGGTGCCCACCGATGATTCTTGTAGATGTCGGGGGTGAAAGTCGCATTTAATGTCCCAATTACACCTGCAAGCTAGAAAGGAACATCATCTCAAGGCATCCGTCACACACACAAGAAGAAAAACAAACAAACAAACAAACAACAAAAAAAAACTAAGAACAAAAGAAACAAGAAACACAAAGCACAATGTGTGGGTGCTCATGTGAAATTTTCCAAATCGTCGATGCATGGCAAAACTTGAAGCAAATGATATAAGATTATGCATTTTCAAGTTTACAACATTCTTTGATAAGTGCTTGAGTAGACATGTTTTATCTACTTGTTTTACATGTATTGAGCATCATTTTACCATGGATTATGTCTCATAAAGTGTATTTTGGTGTTCCTTTGTGCAATTAGGTTGTGAAAGTATTAAAGGAGGAAAAAGGAAGCAAAGATGGGTTATAAAGACCTATTGTTGGGAGTTTTTGTACAACACAAGTGTCAAGGCACAAGAGAGGATCATGCACATGAGGATGTGTGCTAACTTTCAGAAGAATTCAAGCCGAATTGTGTGATGGAAGGGCACAAAGCAGTCATACCTTCATGTCCTACTTGTGTGAAGATAGCTAAAGCTTCCAAATGATGGTTCGATAGAGGAAAAGTCTTATAACTCACCACATGGACGTGTGCCCGACCATGTGGCCTCAAGAAAAGAGAGTTTGGATCACGTTTTATGAAGAGTACTATAGCAAAATACTGTTCATTTTACTGTAGTAGCACTATAGCAGAAATCACTATTCATTCTACTGCGTGAAAGTCCCACGTGATCGCGTGGGAATTCTGCAGCCCACGTGACCGCGTGGGATCTCACTTGGTCGCGTGAAGACACATGACTGCCGCGTTTTCAAAGTTATAAATACCCTGTTTTGCCGATTTTTAGAGGACTTTTTGCGCACATTTGAAGGCAAGAGCGGCTAGGGTTTCAAGGACGAGGTCTTTGGCGATATTGGGGGTAGTACTTCACCAACTTCGATAGATCTTTCGATGAGATAGCTGACACAACCCCTTGCGTGTATCCCGCAAGTGCACGGGTTTGTCGGAGTAATAAAAGTTACCCCGGTGAGAGGGTAGCCGAATCCACAGGGAATAGGGAGTTAGAGTATGAGATTTCACTATTAAAACTATGCGAAGTACGGAAAAGTAATAATAGATTCGTGTGTGAATTGTGAGAACAACTATATTAAAAGACAGGAAATTAAATAGAGAGAGATGAAAGATTAGAGAGTGCAAGAAAAAGAGATTAAGGAGGATTTAACAATGAATGAAGTGGGGTATCCGGACAAGTTACCTCTAGAATCTATGCTTCTAGTGCAAGACTATGCTATTATACCTTCCTATTGATGCTAATTGAGTCGAGGAAATCCTTAGACTCACGGTCCCAAACCTAAGGTCAACCGTGACTAACCCCAACATTATGCCCCGGTATTTGGATTCACATCGACCCTTCACTCTATCGCTCACATGATTAAGTCCCAGGGGAGTACATCTACCTAAACCTCACACTAAGTGGGATTGCATTAAGTTCTAGGGATTCCTAGTGATTAAACCTGTTCCTATGTCTAGTTCTAACCCTTTGGTCCAGGAGGAAGAACCTTAGTCTAGATTAAGCCCCAGTGCATAGGATTCACTTCAACCCTTCACTCTGTTACTCGCGTAACTAAGCCCCAGGGGAGTTTATCTACCTAGCAATTCACTCTATCTTGACCGCTAATAAATCAAGGAAACGGAGGTAGGGAGAAATCACACCGGAAGGGAAAGGGGTACATCGCTACCTCACAACTCTCCCTCTCAACTCTCTTCAATCTTGAATAGTCTAATCCTATAGGAGTTGTCACACCTCCAAAGGAAAACCTAGATTGCTCTCAACCCTAGTGTCACATCTAAGAGAAAATAATAGCAAAATAAAATCAAGATTGAAACTCAATTCTTATTCATCAATAAAGGAAAAACATAATAACAATGTCAAAGAAACATGATAACCCTAGAATTTACAAGTCCGAATACCCACAAGGGGTTTAGCTCCTCATGGAGCTATACATGTTCATCAATGTATGAAATAAAACACAAAGTAAAGACATAGATGAAAACCCCCTTGCGTATGGTGTGGCCGTGGTCTTGTGTGGCCGCCGGACGTCGGTGACGATGCCGATGACGCGCTCTAAACCTCCACGAAGTCCTCTCCAAAACCCTAGCCGCACCCCCAGAAGTTGGGGAGAAGAATAGGTCAAAAGATCTCTCCAAAAAGTCTCCAAATCGGGCTTTTATAATGTGGAGTCGCGGCTTTAAATTTGCTGAAAACGGGATTTCACATGGCCGAGTGGAATTTCCAAACGCCCGTGTGAAGTTTCTGGAATTCTGATTTTCGGCCGACTGTGAACAGTAACTCGCTATAGTAATTATGCACACAATCAACGGTAGGTCGTGCCGATTGCTTCGAATCGCCTAATTGGTAAAGTTCTCATTGTTTGCATGAGTTAGACTTATTGTGAATGTGACTGCCTTTGTGCCCCTCCAAAGGAGGTTGGCACACACTCATAAGTCTATGCTCACGCCTTGCTCCTTGCTTAGTCCGAAAATCTTCCCAACAATGCCAAACACAACCTAACTTCGTTCCTTTCCTTAATTTTATCTTCACAACCCTACAATGCACAAAAGTAAACAATTGCACACTTTTTAGTGATAAAATCTGATTGAATTAAAGCTCATTGCAAGATAATAACGCTTCGCATTACTATAACACGAGCACTTATCAATAGCATCGGGGAGCCATTGGCGACCTAGCTTCGGAGAAGGTTCCTTCGAGACGTTGAACGATCCATCAAGGCCATAATCACTAATTTGAGGGGGTTTACTTTCATGGATTACATTGCTTTTTATTTCATTATCCTTTGCTTTGTAATAAGCCCCATGGAGGGCTAAACCCTAGTAGATACTTGGGCATGTTAACCCTATGTTTCGATTCATGTATTGACTTTCTTTATGCTTTCTTTTAATTCCGAGTTAATTTGAGTTTTAATCTTGTTAAATCATTGCTTGCATGCCTTATTGATTTGTATGGTTGATTGGTATGCTTGAATTGTTACCTTGGTGAGAGAGAGGTCTCCATTGGGGGTTAGAACACGCAAGGTTAAAGAGGGTCGAGAGGGTGAGTCTTGAGATAAAGGAGTGTCCCCTTTATCTTCCGATTGAGTGTTTCCTATCTCCGTGTTCCCTAAGTTTTATGCAACCATATGGGGTGTGAGGTGTGAGATTGATAGATTTCTCCACCTGGACCTTGTAGGGGGTTAGGGATCTTTCACCTAGAAGTAGGGTTAGATCTAATTTTAGGAATCGGTTTCACTCTTAGGTATCCCTAAAGTTCATTGCCGTCATATGTGGTGTGAGGTGTTGAGATTGAGCGATTTCTCCACCGGGACCTTGTAGGGGACTAGTATCAGTGGCCTGGAGGCAGGGATTGATTATTCTTAGATTACCTCAACTCATAGAACTCGGTTTAGAAGCATTTAGTTAGTCTTGCACTTTATGATAGAGCCTAGGGGGAGCACTGCCCGGGTATCTCATCTTCATTGATAGAGATCTCCTTTACCATTTTCCTTTACTTGCTTGCTTGCGATTTTCTTATTTTACACATTACATCCATTGCTTCATATTATCGATTCAAGTAGGTAACTGAGAATTTGTCATTACTAGTACTTCCGTTCCCTGTGGATTCGACTACTCACTCACCAGGGTAATTATTACTTCGACAACCCGTGCACTTGCAGTACACACACGCAAGGGGTGTGTCAAGTTTTTGGTGCCGTTGCCAGGGACGGGATATTAGGAACTGTAGGATTTGGTTACTTTAGTCATTCATCATTTTATTTCTTTTCTATTCCATATTTCTTTCTTTCATCATTCTCATTACTTCTTTTCTTGATTCTTTCCACAGGTTACGACCCGAGGAAATCCTTCGACATTCGTTGAAGAAGATCCTGAAATTGAGGGCAGATTGCGTAGAAAGGGCAAAGAATCTGTAGCAGTACAGAATTTTCCTGAAGAAATAGAAGTTGAAGAGTCTGAAAACATGGCAGAACAAGCAGGGTAGCAGAGAACACTTTCAGATTTTGCTCATCCTACGATTCGTGGTTCACAATCAAGCATTGTTAGGCCACCAGTCGCAGCCCAGAATTTTGAGTTGAAGCTGAGCTTCATTCAAATGCTTCAACAGTCCACACAGTTCAATGGATTAGCATATGAAGATCCGAATAGTCATATCGAGAGTTTTCTTGAAGTGTGTGGCATGCTAAAAATTAATGAGGTTTCGGATGATGTAATTCGCTTGAGAGCTTTTCCATTCTCGCTTAAAGGAAAAGCCAAACAGTGGCTTCATTCTTTACCAAGAGCTTCCATCACAACATGGAATGAAATGGTAGAAGCCTTCTTTGCAAGATACTTTCCACCGGGGAAATAGGTAAAGCTTTGAAATGAGATTTCTTTGTATGTTCAGATTGAGTTGGAATCATTGTTTGAGACTTGGGAGCGATTTAAGGACCTCTTGCGGAATTATCCTCAACACGGGTTCCCCGAATGGATGATTATTCACACGTTCTACAATGGGCTGAACCCAGTTACCAAACAGTTACTTAATGCCGCCACGGGAGGAACATTGGCAAACAAGACTACGGAAGAGGCCCGATAACTAATTGAAGAGATGGCACTCAATAGCTATCAATGGAATGCAAGAGAAAAGAAGAAAGTAGCCGAGATTCACGAAATCGACGCAGTTACTTCATTGGCAGCCCAAGTTGAGGAAATGAGTAAGAAATTGGATACTTTAACTTCTTCTAGAGTTGTCGCAGTCACTAGTTGTGATGATTGTGGGGGTTCACATATGCCAACTGATCGTCCTATCTCGATTACTACTTCAGCCCCAATTGAACAAGTTGATTTTGTGGGTAATTCGGTTAGAGGACAAGGTAATCCTTTTAGCAACACTTACAACTAAGGGTGGAGAAACCACCCCAATCTCTCATGGAGTAATCAAGGGCAGCAAAGGCATGCTGCCCAGGATTTCAGCAACCACCTCCGATTCCGGAGATAGTTTTAGAATTAGAAAAGGTTTTGTCAGAGTTCATTCAATCAACAGACACAAGATTTCAGAATATTGAGGCAACATTCCGAAATCACACCGCTTCGTTACATAATTTGGAGAATCAAGTAGGACAAATAGCGAAGTCATTAGCGGAGAGACCTCAAGGAAGCTTGCCAAGTAACACCGAGACAAATCCAAGAGAGCATGTAAAGATGATCACTTTGAGGAGTGGTCGGGAGCTCCAAGAAAAGCTCACTGCTGAAAATAATTTTAAAATTCCTCACGAGTTACCCCCCACTGGGAAGAAAGCTGAAAATCCTCAAAAGAAGCAGATGAGTAAGGTGCATGATAAGGAAAAAGGGGCAGCTACACCATCCCCATCATTTACTCCAAGAATTCTTTATCCGGCGTGTTTGAAGAAAGATCAAACTAATCAGCAAAACACAAAATTTCTGGATCTATTTAAGCAACTACACATCAATATACCTTTTGTTGAGGCGTTGTCGCAAATGCCTAGGTATGCAAAATTCTTGAAGGACCTCTTGACCAACAAGAGAAAAATGGAAGAGAGTGTGGCTATGGTCTTAGAAGGAAATTGCTCGGCATTCCTTCAAAAGAATTTGCCGAACAAGATGAAAGATCCGGGAAGTTTCATCATACCATGTGTGATTGGAGGTTTGGGAGAGGAAAAAGCATTGGCCGATTCGGGGGCTAGTATTAACATCATGCCGTACACTTTGTTTCAGAAATTGGGATTGGGGAGAGGCAAGGCCAACCCGCATGACTCTACAATTAGCCGATCGTTCTGTTCGTCATCCTAGAGGTATAATTGATGATGTTTTCGTAAAGGTTGACAAATATATTTTTCCTACAGATTTCGTGGTACTCGATGTGGATGAAGACGTGGAGGTTCCATTAATTTTAGGGAGACCATTTCTATGAACCTCCAAGGCGCTCATCGACATGGATGGAGGCGAAATGACACTTCGGGTTGGAGAAGAAAAGATTACATACTGCCTTGCCAAAGCAATGAAGCATTCTCTAGACTTCGACGATTCATGTTATTTTTTAGATGTTAATGATGAGATTGCTAATGAGTATTTGCAGGAAATGGCACACCTGGACCCATATGAAGAATGGCCAGTTATTGAAGAGGAGAAACTTCATAATCAAGCGGCTTGCCTTTTCAAGGATCAATCGGAAGGAGCGGTGCTTAAACAGATTTTCCGTCGTGTCAAAAGACCAAGGCGTCATCATAGGAAGCATTCATGTGCAGCGGGAGACAAGCACATAGAAGAAGAGAGTTATACTTCCTCAATTGGTAACATATTTAAGCAATTCTCCTTAAACATGAAACAATTCTGTCCCTCATGCGTGCAGGTTGCAAAGAAGGAAATTTTCCATTTACATGAGCCGCCATGAGGTAAGAACAGGTACGTAAGGCTTAGTGACGTTAAACAAGCGCTTCTTGGGAGGTAACCCAAGTTTTTACTTGTTTTCTAGTCTTAGTTTTCAATTCTGTAGTAATAAAGTCATGAGTGTGCATTTTGATGAAATTTTTTCGTGGTGCTGAGTTTTCATGAACAATTTTTGGTGATTATAAGTGTCTTTCACATGTTTGGTATGATTTGGGTTTTAATTCATGGTAATTGTTGAAGAAATGGGCTAATTTTGAAGTTTGGAGAGCCGCGTGGACTGTCTGCAGAAATTTTGCAGCTCACGTGGTCGCGTGAGATTTTCATGCGACCGTGTACAGTACCCATGCGGGGGTGTGGAATTTCCACACCCCCATGTGGCCTATATAATGACTTGAAGAGTCACTATTCATCATCTTTCACTTTGAACTCTTCATTTCCTCATCTTTTCCTTTCCAAACTTCTCATCCATAAGGTTTCAAATCCATCTTTCTTCGACTCTTTGGGTATTCAAAAGGGTGTTGCCAGCATTTGCATCGAGTTTTATATATTGATTCGCATCGGTAAGGCTTCACCCATCCCATTCTTGCCCTAGTTTCCTATTTTCAATCCATGGTGTTTCTAGTTCTTAAATTCTATTTTCCATGGATATTTTTGTGTGGAAATTACTTAGATGTTGTAGATCCGAGGTAGAATGTGGCGTTGGAGGTCGCCCATATTTTTTTTTTTGCCATGGACGACCGCCCACGCGCGCGCGTGGCTGAACCATGCGGCCACGTGGGCCGGCCAACATTCCACACAGTCGCGTGGACCAGCCCACGCGATCGCGTGGGCTGGTACTGGCTACAAACCAGCTAGCCACGTGACCGTGTGGCTGGGGCCACGCAGTCGCGTGTCCCCTAGGCCGAGATCCGAGCCTCTATCGCGCGCCCACACGAACGCGCGAGCAGGCCACGCGGTCGCGCTGACCCAACAGCCACGCGACCGCGTGGATGTGGATGATCCACGCAGTCGCGTGGGCTCTCTGTCGCGCAAATACGAGCTCACGCGGGCGCGTGACCATTTCACTCGCCTATGTGGGCTGGGAACGCACTTGGTTTTGCTGTCTTTCACGCTTTTGCATGCAGGTTTTCTCCTGCACCCATAGAAATCATGTTGAACTGATTTATTTGATGTTTTCTTGCAGGTATGGAACCAAGGACTAAGAAAGTAGCACACAAACGTCCTCGTCAAGACAGGGAGCCAACACCACCATAAGAGGTTGAGTTTACTGATCTTATTATACATAGGCAGAGGTTTGAGCGTCTCCGGAAACTTAAGATTGGGCAGTCATGCTACATTTGTTTTGAGATACTCGACGCAGTTGGCCTTACAGAGGAAGTTCGAGGATTGATATAGGTGGGGGGGTTGGGAGCGCCTTCTGTCTATCTATGAGCCTGTCCGACGAGACATTACCTTGGAGGTTTTGTCGACGTTCTCCTTTGACCATGAGCGACCAGATGCGAGTTTTGATGCGGAGAATGTCATTCGATTTAGGGCTTTCAGTCAGTTTCATGAGATGTTACTGACGAAGTTTACGACATTACTCGTATTATATGATCGGGATTATATGGACACATTGGAGTATCGGGAGCTTTTGACTGATTTCCCTCCTGACATCACTCCGAACCAGGTTTTCCACGATTTATGTGGAGGTGCTCGGTATGTTCCAGGTCAGTCAAAGGGTTCTTCTTTCTTCTGTCACACACATAGGTATGTACATGCTGTGCTCAGCAGGTCGATTACTAGACGGGGAGATGCTACAGGTGCACTTAGCCGTGTAGATCTACTTTACCTGTATTCCATGACTTAGCGAGTTCCCATACATCTTGGATATGTCGTCGCAGACTTCTTTCGACATCAGAGTCAATATTTACGCATTGGCGCGCTATTTGTGGGACTGTATATTACTCAACTCATGTTCCAGATGCGTCTCATGCATTCGGTTAGAGGCGAGGAGAGAGTTAGTAGTCCGTCATCTTTGGGGCTAGTCACTCTCCGACTCATGAAAGTAGTGTGACGTATAGGATCAGGTGGATATGCATTAGTAGAGATGTCATCGCGCAGAGCCCACAGTTACACCGGCAGCACCGAGTTCATCAGCTGATCCTGGCGCATCTCTCGATCGAGTACACGAGCGACTGGCTCGACTCAGAGCTGCCGTCGCCACCATCCTCGAGAACCAGGCGCAGATCATGGAGTGCCTTGACCGTATTTAGCAGACATTGGACTCTGAGACTGAGTCAGATTCACCAGCGACACCAGCAGCACCAACCGCCGATGCTTGAGGCGTTTTCACTCGTGGGACTATCTTTTAGTTTTTGTTTTTTATTTTACTTGCATTATCTTACTTTGTCCTCCCCACTTCTTCTTTAGTCCCGACAAGATTTATTTGAAGCACCCCACAAAGGTCTTTTGTCCTCCATGGGAAAAGCTTCGGTCGAGAACTATTTAATCTTGGCATAGGTGGGTCACAGGTGACTTCAACATCCTACCCACATCTCCTTCCTCGACACTTGCTAAACTACCTTGAATTACCCATAACACTTGTTTAGGCCTCCAAGGAAATATTTTTGGTTGGGAATTGTCCAAGCCTGGTATTGGTAGGTTCAAGGATGACCTTAGTTTTGTACCCACATCTTCAAATACAATTCCCGAAATTTTTTAAGTGCACCTGATCAAAATGGGCAAATGGGTGGAATGATCGATGTTGAGGTAAGTAGCTTCTTCAACTGTGATTTGTGGACTTGCTTCTACTTCCTCACATTTTTCTATGGCCAAGTTTCCTTCAATCCCCCAGTCTTCTTCCATAGCATCCACGGGTGGAATTTCTACAGCTTGCTCATTACGCTTTTTGTCCTCATTCATTAATTTGAGAAGTTCTACCACTTGTTTCTCAATTCTGTGAATAGATGCTTGAACAATTTTCATGCTTGCTTCCAATGCATCCAAATGAGAGTCTGTGACCTGTATATACTTAGCTAAGATATCTTCAGTGGTAAACGCCCTCTTCGTGGGTGGTTGTGGGGGTTTGTACAGCAGTCCATGGTTAGAGTGCTCCCATTGTTGCCCACGGTGATGTGATGAAAAATCGAAGGGCACTCACCAATACAGATTATATACATGCTCGAATTGATTGGTACTGCATGCCCTCAAGGCCTCATACTCATTGATCTGCCATTTTTCAAGATGAAAGTTAAAAGCACCTGAGGCTTCTCGAAAACTCATTGCCCTATGCACAAAACAAAATAAAAAAATAATTAAGGTATAAAAGAAAGCAAGAATATTTACAAAAGAAAAGATAAATAACTAGAGTAGAGAGCTAGAAGTTTTCCTAGCATTCTTGGATGTCCCCAACAATGGCGCCAAAAACTTGATGGGCGTCGCGCGACATGCTAAAGAGCGAGCACGTGACTCCCCGGCCGCAAGTGTACGGGTCGTCAAGTAATAACCTCTTATGCAAGTACGAGAGGATCGTATTCCCAAGGGCCCCAAGATTTGCTATTACTTCCTCCTAGGTATCACTATCTAGTCTACCAAATCAAGAGTCATACTATAAAACACAAATCCGAAAAATAAATAAAAGAAAAGCTATAAACAAAATGGACTAAGGCAAACCATACAAGCAATTTAAAGAGCAAGTAGCAATGAGAACTAGAGGCCTCGGGCAAGGATCCCCTAAGGAGAAGAACAATTTAGGATGAATATAGGAAATTGAGTGCTAAGTTGGCAAGGTTTGATCCGCTAGACTCGGGAGTCGACTACCCCAGAACCTCAGTAGCGTAGCCCTAATCCAATACGGGTTCCTTTATCCAGAAGATACCCCTATGATGTCATTGGGAACAAGGAGTCTTGGTTAGGGTTATTCTAATGAGTGTTTTCGGCTAAAACAACCCTAACCACCCGGGGAGCTACCGGCACCTAGAACCTCCGGTGTACCGGCACATTGAATCCCCCTTCAATCATTGTGCGACTTAATACATGCAAGCATCCCACCATACATATACAATTCATGAATCAAAGCCTACGGAGTCCATCCATTGTAGGTTGAACATCAAAACAATAGATTGAAATCAAACAAACAAGCCAACAATCATTTATAAACAATTATCATCATCCATACAAGTTCTCCTCCCAAGGTTTACCGGAGCCCGGTGGCCTTGGGAGTCTAGTTCCACATCAAAAGAGAGAACAAACAAAATAATCAATGGAAATGCTCATAAGAAAATCCCTCAGATGTAGGCTAGAAGGTGGTGATGAAAGCTCGCCTTGAGTTTTGCTCTTCAAATTACCTCTCCAATCTGGTAATAATGGTGGAAAATGGTGGAGATGATGGTGGAGATGATGGTGGAGATGATGGTGGAGAATGGATGGGATGGTGGTGGAGAAGGATGGAGAAGAGGGTGGCCAAAGACAAGTCTCCCGAAAAGCCCTATCTTCACTTATAAACATTCACAAACCCAGTTATGCCCGTGTGTGTGCCGGCTGTGTGCGGGGCTGCGCACAGCCCGCACACCCTTCTGTCTCCCTTGTACTGGTGGTGTGCGGGGCTGCACAGTGCCTTCACACTGCTGCCGTACCAGTGCTACAGTAAATGCCTACCGTAATGGTGCTACAGTACCGGCCGAAAAATCCACTCTTTTCTTGCCCAAAATATGAGGATGCATGTGAGCTTCAATAAATTTTTCAATTCATCCTGAAACAAGGCTCAATCATGCGCTAGATGATCTTCCGATGTTCTGAAAGAATAATAACAAATAAAAAACATAAACGGCATCGGAGTCATACAAAAATGCATGAAAGTGTATAAAATATATATAATAAAAGTAATGTATTTAGACACTTATCAGTTCTAACCTTTTGGTCCAGGTGAAAGAACCGTAGTCTAAATTAAGCCCTAGCACTAGGATTCACTTCAACCCTTCACTCTGTTGCTCGCGCAACTGAGCCCCAGGGGAGTTCCTCTCCTAGCACTTCACTCTATCTCAACCGCCAAGAAATCATGGAATAGGGAGGTAGGAAGAATCACACCGGAGGGGAAAGGGGACATTCCGCTACCCCATGACTCACCCTCTCAACCCTCTTCAATCCTAAGTAGTCTAATCCTACAGGAGTTGCGATAAACGCCTAAATGTACATATTATTTATGTATGTGTATGTATAAATAGAGTATTTTTATATGTGTGGATGCCCATTTTTGGTCTAAATTGGTTTATTTCGTGTTACAGGTACAAAAGATACCATGGGAAGCTCGACAACGTAATTTTGGAAGAAATCGGCAGGGAAAAGGCCACTTTCGAGTCCCAGGCACTGTAGCACGAAAACTTGGAGAAACGGCTAAGTCTGGAGATCCATACGGGTGCATGACTGACCGCATACAACCCTGTAGCAGCAGCACTATAGCAGTTATACTGTAGCAATCACTGCAGCAACTTACACAAATATCGGGGTGCTACAGTGCCGTATGCGGACCGTATGCCAAGCGGCATGGCATCCCAAAATTAGGTTTTAAAGGCCTTTAGGGCATTTTTCTTGGGGTCTTTTGGCCACCACTTCTCCTCCACCACCATCTAGGGTTTTGACACACCCCTTGTGTGTGTACCGAGAGTGCACGGGTTGTCGAAGTAATAATTATACCCGGTGAGTAGGGTAGTCGAATCCACAGGGAACAGGGCTACTAGTACTAACGTCTTCTCTGCAATCTAGCCTAATAACTAATGTGATTTTGTGGTGATCTAGTGTGCATAGAAATTAATACCAGAGATGAATAGGCTAAAGGTAAATAAAGGGATATCTCAATCAATAAAGATGAGGTACCCAGGAAATGCTCCCCCTAGGATCTAACATGAAGTACAAGATTCACTTAATTCTTCTAGGCCGAGTTGTATGAGTCGAGGTAATCCAAGAACAATTGGCCTCTGCCTCCAGGCCACCGATACTAGTCCCCTACAAGGTCCCGGTGGAGAAATCGCTCAATCTCAACACCTCACACCCCATATGACCGCAATGAACTCTAGGGATACCTAAGAGGGAAACCGATTCCTAAAAATAGATCTAACCCTCTACAAGGTAAACATAACACAATAAAAAGCAAGTATACATGTTTTACCTATTTGTTTTACATGCATTGAGTATCATTTTACCATGGATTATGTCTCATACAGTGTATTTTGGTGTTCTTTTATGCAATTAGGTTGTGGAAGTGTTAACAGAGAAAAAGGAAGCAAAGATGGGTTATAAAGACATATTGTTGGGAGCTTTTGTACAACACAAGTGTTAAGGCACAAGAGGGGATCATGCACATGAGGGTGTGTGCCAACTTTCGGAAGAATTCAAGCTGATTTGTGTGATGGAAGGGCACAAAGGCAGTCACACCTTCATGTCCCCACTTGTGTGAAGATAGGCAAAGCTTCCAAATGATGGTTCGATGGAGGAGAAGTCTTATAACTCACCACATAGACGTGTGCCCTACCATGTGCCCTCAAGACAAGAGAGTTTGAATCGCGTTTTATGAAGAGTATTGTAGCAAAAACACTGTTCATTTCACTGCAGCAGTAATGTAGCAGAAATCACTGTTCACGTGACCGCGTCAAAATCTCACGCGACCGCGTGGGAATTCTGCAGCTCACGCGACTGCGTGGGATCTCACTTGGTCGCGTGGAGGCACGTGACTGGCACATTTTCAAAGTTTTAAATACCCCGTTTTGCCGATTTTTTGGTATCTTTTGTGCGGCTTTTGAGAGCGAAGCGGCTAGGGTTTGAGGTGTAGGTCATTGCCGAATTGGAGGGTCGTTCTTCACCAACTTTGATAGTTCTTTCCTCCGTCATAGCATCGAGGGAGTCATTGCCGACCTAGCTTCGGAGAAGGATCCTTCAAGACGTTGCGCAACCCATCAAGGCTATCATCACAAATTCAAGGGGGTTTATTTCGATGGTTTACATTGATTTTCATTGTGTTATGTTTTGCTTTGTAATAAGCCCCACGGAGGGCTAAACCCTAGTAGGTATTTGGGCATGTGAACCCTAGGTTCTTACTCTTTATTTTGATTTACTTTATTATTTCTATTGAATCCGAGTTTATTTGAGTTTCAATCTTGTTTTATCATTGCTTGCATGCCTTATTGATTCGTATGGTTGTTTGGTTCTTGATTTGTTGCCTTGGTGAGAGAGAGGTCTCCATTGCGGTTAGAACATATGAGATTGAAGAGGGTTGAGAGGGTGAGTCATGAGATAGTGGAGTTTCCCCTTTTTCCTTCCGATTGAGTGTTTCCTATCTCCGTATTCCCTAAGCTCTTTGCAACCATATTTGGTGTGAGGCATGAGATTGAGAGATTTCTCCTCCGGGACCTTGTAGGGGGTTAGGGATCTTTCACCTAGAAGTAGGGTTAGATCTATTTTTAGGAATTGGTTTCACTCTTAGGTATCCCTAGAGTTTATTGCGGTCATATGGGGTGTGAGGTGGTGAGATTGAGCGATTTCTGCGCGGGGACCTTGTAGGGGACTAGTATCGGTGGCCTGGAGGCAGGGGCCAATTGTTCTTGGATTACCTCGACTCATACAACTCGGCCTAGAAGAACTAAGTGAATCTTGTACTTCATGTTAGATCCTAGGGGAAGCATTGCCCGGATACCTCATCTTTATTGATTGAGATCTCCCTTTATTTACCCTTGGCCTATTTATCTCTGGTATTAATTTCTATGCACACTAGATCACCACAACATCACATTTACCCTTAGGCTAGTTAGCAGAGAAGAAGTTAGTACTAGTAGCCTTGTTCCTTGTTGATTCGACTACCCTACTCACCAGGGTAATTATTACTTCGACAACCCGTTTACTTATGGTACACACACGCAAGGGGTGTGTCAGTGACACAGGGGTCATATTCCCTAGGGCCCGAGAAGCTACCCTTACTTCCCTTTTACAATGTTGTTCGACCGACACAATTTAAGAGAGTAAATAGAATGCAAAGAAACTAAACAAATAAATAACCAATGCAAACATATGAGGACAAGATACGGGATAAATTAGGGCTAAGAGTGGTCATGGATGAGGATTCCCTTAGGGGCTACTAATGTGAGTAGGATGCTTGGACTAACATGCAAGTGGCTAATTGGACCGAGAAAACCCTAGACTAGGCTAACCCGATGGTCACGGCAATTGACCCCTAATCCGGTACGAGTATTAGATACGGTACGTCTACCCCGGCATTAGGATTCACTACGATCCTTGACTCTCATTGACCTGTCAACTAAGCCTCAGGGGAGTCTATCTTCCTAAGCCTAACACTATGTGGGATTACTTTAAGCTCTAGGGATTCCTAGTGATAAAACCTGTTCCTATGTGTAGTTCAAACCCTTTAGTCCAGGTGGAAGAACCCTAGTCTAGATTAAGCCCCTAACTACAATCTTCATCTCGACCGCTAAGAAATCAAGGAAAACGGAGGTAGGGAGAAATCACACTGGAGGGGAAAGGGGACGCTTCGCTACCTCACGACTCACCTTCTCAACCCTCTTCAATCTTAAGTATTCTAATCCTATAGGAGTTGTCACACCTCCAAAGGATAACCTAGATTATTCTCAACCCTAGTGTCATGGATAAGAGAAAACAATTGCAAAAGATAATTAAAATTGAAACTCGAATTTATTCATCAATAATGGAAAAAGCATAATAGCAATGTCATAGAAACATAATAATCCTAGGGTTTACAAGTCCGAATACGCACTAAGGTTTAGCTCTCCATGGAGCAATACAAAGTCAATAAAGAGATTAAGAACATATGCAAAAAACCAATAAAGAAAACCCCCTTGTAGATCGTATCGATGGTCTTGTGGAGCCGCCTAATCTTCTCCACGATCCCTTGTCAAACCTAGGGCACACCTCGCCAAATCGATGCCGACGAAAACTCCCCCAATAACTTTCTTTCAAAGGATGTCGATGTCGATGCCATATAATCACCACCAAAGATCTCCAAGAACCTCTCCAAACCCTAGCCGAAAGCCCCACAAAAGATAGGCGAGAGATAGAAGGCAGGTCCCCAAAGAGATCTGAAAACATGCTATTTATAGGCTTGAAATTGACCTGAAATCGGAGTTCCACACGCCATTCTGGATTTTCCACACAGCCCTGTGAAAAACCAGAATTTCCACACGCCCGTGTGTTAATTCCACACGCCCGTGTGTTAATTCCACACGGCCGTGTGGAAATTCTGTTTTGCTAATTTTTGGGCAGACAAGTATTCCACAGGGAATAGGGATTTGAGATACAAGTATTCACTATGTAGATAGTGCGATGTGTGGAAAGAAATCAATGAGTGAGTGTGAATGCAATTAATAAAAACAAGAATTAAAATAGAAGTGTGGAAGGTGAGATAGTGCAAGTAGGAGTAAAAGAGTAGGACAAGCAATGAGTAAAGATGGGTACCCGGACAAGCTACCCCTAGGACTTATGCTTCTAGTGCAATACTATGCTATTATACTCTCCTATTGATGCTAATTGAGTCGAGGATATCCTTAAACATATGGTCCCAAACCTAAGGTCAACTGCTACTAACCACAACACTATGCCCCGGCATTCGGTTTCACTACGACCCTTGACTCTCATTGACCGGTCAACTAAGCCCTAGGGGAGTCTATCTTCCTAAGCCTCACACTGCATGGAATTGCTTTGAGTTCTAGCTATTCCTAGTGATTAACCCTGTTCCTATGTATAGTTCTAACCCTTTGGTCCAGGTGAAAGAACCCTAGTCTAGATTAAGTCCCAGCACTAAGATTCACTTCAACCCTTTACTCTGTTGCTCACGCAACTAAGCCCCAGGGGAGTTTATCGCCTAGCACCTCACTCTATCTCGACCGCTAAGAAATCATGGAACACGGAGGTAGGGAGAATCACACCGGAGGGAAAGGGGACGTTCCGCTACCTCACGACTCACCCTCTCAACCCTCTTCAATCCTAAGTAGTATAATCCTATAAGAGTTGTCACACCTCCAAAGGATAACCTAGATTGTTCTCAACCCTAGTGTCACGGCTAAGGGAAAACAATAATAAGAAGCAATTAAGATTGAAACTCGAATTTATTCATCAATAATGGAAAAGTATAATAACAATGTCATAGAAACATAATAATCCTAGGGTTTGCAAGTCTGAATACCCACAAGGAGCTTAGCTCCTTATGGAGCTATACAAATCCATCAAAATATAAAAGTGAACAAAAATTGAAAGCATCGATGAAAACCCCCTTGTGTGTGATGTGGCCGTGGTCTTGTACGGCCGCCGGACGTTGATGTCGACGCTGATGACACGCTCCAAACCTCCACGAAGTCCTCTCCAAACCCTAGCCGCGCCTCTCTAGAAGTTAAGGTCAGAAGAGAGCCAAAAAGATCCAAAAACAGTCTCCAAAATGGGCTTTTATAATGCTGAGTCGGGGCTTTAAATTGGCTGAAATCGGGATTTCACACGGCCGTGTGGAATTTCCACACACCCGTGTGAAGTTGCTGTTTTGCTGATTTTTGTCAGACATTGAACAGTAACTTGCTACAGTGTTTTTGCAATAGTAACTTGCTGCACACGCTTTCGGACATGAGTAGTGGATATAGTGTTGACATGAGTTGAGCTTCCACACACACACGCTTTCGGACTTTAGTACTTTCATTTTTTATTGGATTATTTGCTAGAGTATTGATTGTTTCATCTATTGTTTGTTTCTCTCCATGATTTTAGAATTTTATTCTTGTACCCTCTTGGTGAAGCCAAGGCCAAGCACTTCTCTTTTCTTTTCATGAGTTTATGGTTAATTTTGCTTGAGGACAGGCAAAAGCTTAAGTGTGGGGGAGTTTGATAAGTGCTTGAGTAGACATGTTTTATCTACTTGTTTTACATGAATTGAGCATCATTTTACCATGGATTATGTCTCATAAAGTGTATTTTGGCGTTCCTTTGTGCAATTAGGTTGTGAAAGTATTGAAGGAGGCAAAAGGAAGCAAAGATGGGTTATAAAGACCTATTGTTGGGAGCTTTTGTACAACACAAGTGTCAAGGCACAAGAGGGGATCATGCACATGAGGGTGTGTGCTAACTTCCAGAAGAATTAAAGCCGATTTGTGTGATGGAAGGGCACAAAGCAGTCACACCTTCATGTCCCTACTTGTGTGAAGATAGCTAAAGCTTGAAAATAATGGTTCGATGGAGGAAAAGTCTTATAACTCACCACATGGATGTGTGCCCGACCATGTGGCATCAAGATAAGAGAGTTTGGATTTTTTTACTGTAGTAGTACTGTAGCAGAAATCACTGTTCACGTGACCGCGTGGGATCTCACGTGGTCACGTGGAGACATGTGGCTGGCGCATTTTCAAAGTTATAAATACCCCATTTTGCCGATTTTTTGAGGACTTTTTGCGCACGTTTGAAGTCAAGAGCGGCTAGGGTTTCAAGGACTAGGCCTTTGGCGATATTGGGAGTCGTTCTTCACCAACTTCGATAGATCTTTCGACGAGATAGCATCAGGGAGCCATTGGTGACCTAGCTTCGGAGAAAGTTCTTTCGAGACGTTAAACGATTCATCAAGGCCATCATCACGAATTCGTGGAGGTTTACTTTCATGGATTACATTGCTCGTTATTTCATTATCTTTTGCTTTGTAATAAGCCCCATGGAGAGCTAAACCCTAGTAGATACTTGGGCATGTGAACCCAAGGTTTCGATTCATGTATTGACTTTCTTTATGCTTTCTTTTAATTCCGACTTAATTTGAGTTTAAATCTTGTTTAATCATTTCTTTCATGACTTATGATTCATATGGTTGTTTGGTATGCTTGATTTGTTGCCTTGGTGAGAGAGAGGTCTCCATTAGGGATTAGAACATACAAGGTTAAAGAGGGTTGAGAGGGTAAGTCTTGAGATAGAGAAGTGTCCCCTTTCCTTTCCGATTGAGTGATTCCTATCTCCGTTTTCCCTAAGTTTTATGCAACCATATGGGGTGTGAGGCGTGAGATTGATAGATTTCTCCGCCGGGACCTTGTATTAGGTTAGGGATCTTTCACCTAGAAGTAGGGTTAGATCTAATTTTAGGAATCGGTTTCACTCGTAGGTATCCCTAAAGTTCATTGCGGTCATATAGGGTGTGAGGTGTTGAGATTGAACGATTTTTCCGCCGGGACCTTGTAGGGGACTAGTATCGGTGGCCTGGTGGCAAGGACCGATTATTCTTGGATTACCTCGACTCATAGGACTCGGTTTAGAAGCATTTAGTTAGTCTTGCACTTCATGATAGAGCTTAGGGGGATCATTGCCCGGGTATCTCATCTTCATTGATAGAGATCACCTTTACTTTTTCCCTTTACTTGCTTTCTTGCTTGCAATTTTCTTATTTTACACATTACATCCATTGCTTCATATTATTGTTTCGACTAGATAACTGAGAATTAGTCATTACTAGTACTTCCATTCCCTGTGGATTCGCCTACCCACTCACCGGGGTAATTATTACTTTGACAACCCGTGCACTTGCGGTACACACATGCAAGGGGTGTGTTAGTAATATCTCTTGCCGGGATGAGATGCCCCAAAATTGGAATCAAGCATGTGAAGTCTTTGATGTATGGGGGATTGACTTTATGGGACCATTCCCTAGCTCCCATGGGTACAAGTTCATTCTTGTGGCTGTTGATTATGTGCCTAAATGGGTGGAAACACAGGCCTTACAAACAAGTGATGCTAGGGCAGTTGTAAACTTCTTAAGGAAATTATTCTCCAGATTTGGCGCACCACGTGCAATCATCAGCGATAGAGGCACTCACTTTTGCAATGCCCAATTTGGAAAGATTCTGAAGCGTAATGGTGCTACCACAAGATGGCAACACCATACCACCCGCAAACTAGTGGGCAGGTGCAAGTGTCCAATAGGTATTTAAAGCGAATTTTGGAGAAAATAGTTGCTCAAAACAGAAGAGATTGGGTAGAGCTTTTGGTTGACGCTCTTTGGGCTTACAGGAATGCATATAAGACAACTATAGGGACCACTCCTTATAGGCTAGTCTATGGAAAAGCATGCCATTTACCTGTTGAACTTGAGCACAAAGCTTATTGGGCCATTAAATTTCTAAATCTTGATTCTACTCTTGCAGGTAACAAGAGGAAGCTACAACTAAATGAACTGGATGAATGGTGCTCCAACGCTTATGAGAATTCAAAGCTTTACAAAGGAAAAGTAAAGGAGTACCACGACAAGCATATGAAGCATCGAAAATAATTCCAAGAAGGAGATCAAGTATTACTATTTAATTTTATGTTGAAACTATTTCCCGGGAAGCTCACATCACGTTGGTCGGGTCCATATATTGTCAATCAAGTCTTCCCGCATGGAGCAGTTGAGGTAACCCACCCAGAAAAAGGTACCTTCAAAGTGAATGGGCAAAGATTAAAATTGTACTTTAACAACAATGAAACTTCAAGGTTGACTGGGGGTAACTTCAAGCTCTTCGAACCCCCGTGAGATAAGGAAGAAGGTACGTCAGGCTCATGAGGTTAAACAAGCACTTCTTGGGAGGCAACCCAATCATTCGGGGGTGTTTAATGTATTTTTCGTATTCTAGGTGTTCACTTTACTTTTCGTCGTCATTTTCTTTATTAGTTTTCCATTTGAGTAAGTCCATGTTCACTTGTGTCTCACATTTTTATTATCATCTTGAGAGCGGTTTTATCATTTTCATTGTTGTGTTTTGCTTGTTTTTGTCACCATTTCTTGCATTAGTTCAAGTATTTTCGTATTTCTTTCATGCAGCAGGTGTTCTTATTCACTTCATGGCCTTCATTGTGGTTTTTTGGGTTGCATTTGAAAGGTTTCTTGATTTTTCTAAGTCCTCACAGCCTCAAGGGGCCGTTTGGTGGGCCCTCTGCCCCTTGGCCAAACGCTTGGCCTAGGGCAAACGGCGCACCTCACGGCCAACTTGGGGGCCATCTTCCCCTTGGCCGAACGCTTGGCCTAGGCAAACGGTCCCCCCTCACGGCCAACTTGGAGGCCGCCTGCCCCTTCACCGAGCCTTTGGCTTAAGGTAAATGGCCCCCTTAACGGTCGCAAGGGGAACAGTAAGACATGGGCGGATGCCTTTTTCTCCACTTTTGTGTCATTTCTTCTCCAACTCACCCATTTCTCCTTCTCTTTCTCTCTCATTTATTGGCCAAATCCTTCCATTTTTTCTCCTAGTTCATGTCCTAAACACTTTGAGACTCCGTTCTAGTGGTTTTCCAAGGTTTTAAAGCAAGTTTATTCAAGGTTTCGTCGGTAAGCTCTTTGGTGCCCTAACTCTATCGTTTTCATTTCTCTTGCGTTCTTTGAGCTTCTTTTGTGGATGATCTCAAGTATTTTGCTTGCATTTGATGTTGTGAATGTTTTATGACCAATTTGCAATGAATTTATGTACAAATGTTTGGATTTTTGAAGGTGTGGGGAAATGCTTCATGTTGAATAGTGTTCATACGGCCCCCCACACGGCCGTATGGACCCTATTCACTCTTTTTTCACTTTCTTTCCCCATTGTTTGCATCATATTTGGCATTCTCTTGGATTACTTGAAGCTTCATGAGGTTTATCTACATTGTAGGGATGCCGAACTTCAAGTGAGTCGCCTCTAAGCGTCCAAGAAATTCAACTCAACCCCTCGAAGAGCCTCATCTCACGCATGCAGTCCACAAAGCAAGATACAAAGATTTAAAGAACAAACCATTAGGCACTCTTCGATACATTGAGTGGGGAATTTTAGGGACACTTGGGATTGCCGAGCAAGTAAAGGAATTGTTATCACAAAATGGTTGGGCGAACCTATTCTCCGCTAAACAACCAACCTTTCGCATACTCACCTTGGAGGTTCTTAGTACTTTTTACGGACGCTCATCTCTCGAAATCAAGGGGCCATTCGCTTTCAAGCATTTAGGAGGACTTATGAAATGAGCCACTTGGAGTTCGCTAAGTATTTGGTGATTCATTATGAAGAATACACTAGCTCATTACCAGTCGGCCAACTCCACATTGATTTTCCATCATGCATGAGTGTGAGGGAGTATTGGGCCACCATAGCTCCAAGTGACACCAAGAACACTCGAAAAGCATCATAGATGGCGGACCTTTACAGAGATATATTTATGCCTTGATTACTCGCTCCATCGGGGATCGGTCGGACAATACTGGAGTAGTCTCTCTGTCTGATCTACTCATCATGTATGTGATTTTTTAGCAGTATCCTCTCCATATTGGGCACCTTGTGGCCAAGGCATTCATACATCAGGCACAGTTCGTGCGGTTGGGTGCCATCTTCTTGGGTCAATACATCACTAGATTGATCCGCGACATGAAATTGTTGGATCGTACACGTGATATGACTATCGTAGGGGTTGTGGCACCCCTTGGAGCATCGATCCTACAAGCTATTGCCTTAGTAGATAAGAGAGGCGACCATTACAGGCTTTCTTGACACTCTGCTACGGGAGAGTCCAGTTTGCCAGCCGACACAGACTCAGAGCCTGAGGACACGCCCACTCCCACTCTTGACACTACATTGCCACCGGATTTTGACGCTAGGTTACGAGGTATGGAGGGTGACATTCTGGCCATTTGTTACGAGCAGCGTGAGATGTGAGGTCAGCTCTATCAGATCCTTATAGGACAGCGCCAGCTCACAGAGGACTTTTGCCACTTTGCCATTTCATCTTGTGGCTCATCTTCACAGACTGTTGCTGCATCTTGTGCCGCCACACCTGCACCGCCCCTCAGTGATGACTAGTCTCATTTCTGAGCATGGATGCTTAGTTTGATTTCTGCAGTTCTAGTTTCTTTTTATTTCGGCATGTGTGTTTGTTTGGTTTGAATAAGTTGTGAAGGGTTATGCCTTAAACAACCTTTTGTAGAACTTTTATGTATCCTGTTTATTTAGCATGAGTGTTTGACTGCTCCGTAGTGTTCTATCTTTGCATTATAATTTTTTATGTGGAATGATGATATGTCCTTGTGCCTTGCAGGGAATTGAGGGAAGTTTGGTGAGCCTCCCCACATTTTGTAGAAGCTAGACCTGACATGTAGAGCTCGCCATACATTTGTTCGGGTCACCCCTCGCCATTTACCAAAGATGAACCGGGGAAGTTTGTTTTCACACTCCTCTATTGTTTTTATTGAATATATTTCCTTGTTTTTCATAATTAGTGTACATTGAGGGCATTGTAAAACACTAGGTGTGGGGATGGGTGTATTACATGTTTTAGGGTCATTTCTACATGCTGGTGTTATCAATGATTGCTTTATACATTCTTGTGAGATTCTTCAATCATGAACTAATGATTGATGTGAGTTACATACACTTTTTGTGCTCTACTGAATCTTGTTTCACCTCTAGTATTGTCTTGTGCTCTGAATTTTTTTTGTTGATGCCCTAGGAATAGCCAACATGACTACTTTAACTCTCTTGTATGCTTAACATACAACCTTGAATACTTAGCTTTAGAAGACTAAGTTCTATCCTTCAATGAACTCTTAAGAATTTCTAAGACTTGTTGAGCTAGTCCTAGTTTTGTAACTTTTAGTGCAGTCTAAAGACATGATCTTGGGCGAATGTGAAAAAAAAAATGAGCCTATGTTAGTATTCCTCTACTAATAAAGCATGAATGCATCTATGTAGACTGTAAGCGAGTAGTTGGGTGGCTCTTGTGCCTAATCAGCATGTGCACACTCCAAAAAGATTTTTGTGCAGTTTATGTTAGTCGGACTCGGAAAAAAAATGTATATACATGTAAATAAAACCCTAGTGATCACTCAGACTGCCTACTTGATGTTTCGAGAAGAAAAGGGATTTAATTTCAAATTTAGGAGTTAGAAGGATCTTACTTGCTCATTGAAGTACCACTTAGAATTTTAAGACACAGTACTCTTTGAATGTGGAGTGATTAGCATCTACAGCTATACCGATTGAAGTCATTAGGCTAGATCAAGTGAGGACAAATGAGGCAAAAGATTTACTTACACGGCACAAACATATACGAGGTGAGACAGAATCTTTATGTTGTACTTATTGACTGTAACTCATCATCTATGTATCATTGACCATTGCTTAAAGATTTTTACATTTACATGAGCTGGAGACAGTACATTTAGCCACTTATCAGTCTCCTTGTTTTTCATGATTTGTTTGTTTGGGGACAAACAAACGCTTAGGTGTGGGGATGTTTGAAAAGTGTCAAAATGTATATACTTTATTATACATATTTTATACACTTAGCATGTATTTTTGTATGAATAGATGCTCGTTTTGTGGCTTAATCAAGTATTATTTGCTTTGTAGGGTAGGTAGGAGCCACAGGGAACACGAAAAAATAATTTGGGTAGAAAAAAGAAGAAAAAACAGGTTATAGTACTGTAGCGTATTTACTGTAGTTGAAGTACAGCATCATAGTCACTGTAGACCAAGCACTATAGCAGTCACTGTGCCAGCTGGGGAGTTTTCGCGTAGGAAAAGTGATTCGAGTCTTACGGGGTGAATAGTGACCGTAAGGGTGGCCTTCTGCCCTAGAATCCAGCAACTTTTGCCTAAGGCAAACGGCCTAGTTAACCACCCCGTGAGGCTTCGGATTTGGGATGTTTGGCCCTAATTCGCATTCATACGGCCCCCCATACGTCCCGTATGCTTCAGGGGTATAAAAGGGGACTTCTAGGGCTTTTATGGGGGACTTTTGGCCAGCACATTGAAGGGGAGAACGAAAACATCTTTTGGAAAACGAAGATATTCAGCCAAAGAAGGAGGCAAGAGCATCATCATCAAAGGGAGAGGCTTCACCATCAAAGGACAAGGTTCCAAGCCAAGGGAAGCTTCATTTGGCATCTCTTGGACGGGGAAAGCATCATTCTGCCGGACCTCCACCTTCTCCTTTATCATTTCATCTAGGGAGTATCATTCATGATTTTTTTGTGTGATTTGCTTTACTTTGTTATTATTGTTTGTATGATGGCACACTAGACTCCCAAGGCCACCCGATGTTGGTGAACCTTAGGGGGTTCATCGGGTATTTTTGATGATTTGCACTTAATTTTATGTTTGGGTTGATTTATGGTTTAGTTCATTGTGTTTCATGCCTAGAACTACTTGAAGGAGAAATCCGTAGTTCTTTCTTAAGTTGTACACATAGACGTGACCTACTCGTGTGTACTAGAATTTTGATGAACTAAAAGGGGTTTCACGTATTGTTATGCCGAGAAATTGGATATCGATAGCCCTCCGATCTTTAAGGGTAAACTAGGGTTTAGGGTACCCTTATGTTGGGATCTCCTTGTACTTAATGCAATTATAGGAATACCGGTTAGGAAGAAATTCCAATCGATATTCATATGGGATTAGGGTTCAATCACCGTGAAATTGGGGTTGATCTAATCTTGAGATCCTTCGGTCTAAATCACCCAAGCTACCTCTTTACTGTTCATCCATGTATTATGATAACCCATCAAGGGGATCCACATCCATAGGCCTTCACACATCACTGTAGCACTTGCAACCATATTGTTCATCCTTAAATTTGTTTACCTATATCGTATTTGTTTCATTTCTTTAAATAGAGTACCCAATCATGCTTGAGATGTTAGGTTAGATAGTAAGCGATGTAGGAGTAATAGTAGATCCTTAACCCCGTGGAATACGATCCTTGCGCCTTTGCACGTGGTATTACTTCACGACCCCGTACACTTGCGGGATTCACACCAAACTACAGTAACTCTACTACAGTAAATATGCTATAGTACTCTCTTCTTTTTTCTGCCCAAATTATGTTCTCGTGTTCTCCGTGGCTCTTACATCCCCTGTAAAGCAAATAGCACTCGATTAAGCATAAAATGGCCATCAAAATGTATCAAAACACATGCTAAGTGTATAAAATATGTACAATAAAGTGTATACATTTAGACACTTATTAAACATCCCCACACCTAAGCGTTTGCTTGTCCCCAAGCAAACAAATCATGAAAAAGAAGGAGACAGATAAGTGGCTAAATATATTATCTCCACCTCAAGTTAATATAAAAATCTACATGCAATGGACAAATGATACATAGATGATGAGTTACAATCCATAACTACAACATAAAGATCCTGTCTCACCTCCTATATGTCTGTGCCGTGTAAGTAAATCTTTTCCCTCATTTGCCCTTACTTGGTCTAGTCTACTGACTTCAATCAGTACAGCTCTAGATGTTAATCACTCCACATGCAAAAGTAATGGGTCTTAAAATGCTAAGTGCTACCTCAATGAACAAGTAAGATCCTTCTAACTCCTGAATTTGAAACTGAATCCATTTTCTCCTTAAAATATCAACTAGGCAGTTAAAAGATCACTAGGGTTTTTTTTTTATTTACACGTATATACATTTTTTTTTCATTTTCACTTTTTTTCCAAGTCCGACTAACGTAGACTGCAGAAAAATCTTTCAGGAGGATGCACATGCTAGTTTGGCACAAGAGCCACCCAACTACTCGATTTCAAGAGGATGCCGCCGTAGATCGAGATGCCCTGCAGGTGCCGCCGCTTGATTATTCGATCACACGAGCATGCTTCGACGGAATTCGTGATCCTATCATGCAAACTCGATGAAAGTTGGCCCGAGGGGGTATCATGTGATGCCGAGTTATGCAGCGGGGGCGCCGGGCAACGATGACGCCGTCGACAGGACGGCCACGACGGCGCCCGGTGACAGATGTGTCATTGGCGCCAGAAAGTTACACCGGTGATAGCACGGATTTCGTCTAAGTATAAAGTCTAACCTTTTCAGCTCTGGCCGGACAGGATGTTGGACGGGAGATGGGAGAGACTGACGAATCCGTGCGATGAGGGGCTGGATCTCAGTGGATCATGACAGCAACGCCACTCTGCCACTTACAATGCCTCGTCACATATTTAAGTCGTCTACAAATTATTCAGCCTATCTCTCACTTGGAATTGGGCTTCGAGGCCGCCACCTACGGAAGTTCCACCGCGGGGCCGCTGCTTGTGACACGGCCCGTGAAGGACGCGGGGTCCCCTACTACGGCTCGGGGTTCCAGGCAATGGGGTGTAGCACTAGACGCTAGCTTGGATTCTGGCTTAGAGACGTTCAGCCATAATCCGACACATGGTAGGTTCGCGCCACTTGTTTTTCAGCCAAGCACGATGACCAATTATGTGAATCAACGGTTCTTCTCGTACTAGCTTCAAATCCCGAAGGGCTAAACGATCAATAGGCCACGCTTTCACACTTCATATTCATTCTTGAAATCAAAATCAAATGAGCATTTACTCTTTTGTTCCATACGAGATTTCTGTTCTCGTTGAGCTTATCTTAGGACACCTGTGTTATCTTTTAATAAATGTATCGCCCCAGCCAAACTCCCCACTAGACAATGTCTTCCGCCCTATCGGCCGCATGCGGGACGCACCCTTGCATCCAAAAGGAGGAGCAGAGCCCCGCCTCTGGTCCACAGAATAAGTAAAATAATGTTAAAAGTAGTGGTATTTCACTTCTCCCCGAGGGCTCCCACTTATCCTACAACTTTCAAGTCATTTCACAAAGACGTACTAGAGTCAAGCTCAACATGGTCTTCTTTCCCCGCTGATTCCGCCAAGCCCGTTCCCTTGGCTGTAGTTTCACTTGATAGTAGATAGGGACAGTGGGAATCTCGTTAATCCATTTATGCATGTCACTAATTAGATGATGAGGCATTTGGCTACCTTAAGAGAGTCATAGTTACTCCCGCCGTTTACTCGTACTTGGTTGAATTTCTTCACTTTGACATTTAGAGCACTGGGTAGAAATGATATTGTGTGAGCATCCAACGGGTCCATCGCAATGCTTTGTTTTAATTAAACAGTCTGATTCCCTTGTTCGTACCATTTCTGAGTCGGCTGTTCAAACGCCCGGGAGAAGCATACTGTCTTCAAACCACCATGAGGTAAGAAGGTACGTCAAGCTTGTGACATTAAACAAGCGCTTCTTATGGGGTAACCCAAGGTTTTAAATTTCGTATTTTACTTCAGTTGTTTGTGTGTTTTAGTTTTTCTTAGTTCTCTGTTTGTTTTTGTGTTAAGCTTTGTGTGGATGTCTCCATTTCATGATTTTATTGCTTCGATGCTTGGTTGACTATTTCAATTCATGTCCATGATTCTTGATGTATCCTTCATTGTCTAGTGATCATCTTTATGTTTTGATAAGTTTTATGCATGTAGGGCTAAGAATGCGATTTTTTGGAGGAGGTTCATAGAAATTCGAAGACAGAAACACACATTTTTGGGTGTGCGGGCTGTATGAAGCCCGCAGACACCAGCTAGAGCCATGTGTGGTCTATTGTGAAGCCCGCACATCAACGTGCACACATCGGACAGAAGGGTGTGCAGCCTGGTGTGCGGGCCACACACCAGGCCCCACAAAGCTACCATAAGGGTGTTCGGGCTGTATACAGCCCGCACATAGCCATTTCAGCCCCATTTTAGCCAAATTTAAGTATCATTGGGGGCTGATTTGTTCGCTTTCTTTTCGTAGGATTTTTGTCCATTTTTTTTTATGTTTCCTCTTAGATGACCTCCTCATTTGGCCAACCTTTCATTGATCTCAAAGTTTTTCATCATATGTGGGTTTTAATTTTGTCGATCTATCATTTTTTATCGAGTTTTCACTGACATCTTTGAAATTTGTCATCTATCTTTGGGTTGAGTGTATCTCTCATCTTTATTGATTTTCATTGTTTAAATTTATTTTAAATCCCAAGCTCATTGATGTTTGAATATTTTTAACTTTAAAATGCATTCTCTTATAACATTTATCTTCAAGTTTTGCCATGCATCAACAATTTGGAAAATTTCACTTGAGCACCCTTACATTGTGCTTTGTGTTTCTTGTTTTCTTTGTTTTTAGCTTTGTTGTTGTTTTTTTGTTTTCTTTTATTTTGTTTTTGTGTGTGATGGATGCCTTGAGATGATGTTCGTTTCTACCTTGCAGGTGGAATTGGGACATCAACGCACTTTTCTCCCTCGACATCTACAGGAATCATCGGCGGCCACCCCGATCTCATGGACTTCAAGACTCATTATTTGAGAAATAGGGAAGTTCATGAATGTCACACCCACCCCCTTCTACCGAGGTAAATGTGGCACCCATCAGTTAAAATTTCTTTTAACTGGAAAACTGACACACTTGACAAACCAAATCAGACTTACAATTCACAAATAACAACTTTTAAACAAACTAGAAGAATACAACAATCACAATCACTCCAACATGCGGGTACAACCGCTACAAAATCACGACACCAAACAGAAGAAAGGAAAGGGACCCACTGAAACTTTGAACTCAACACTGCCTGGATCTATACTCGCACATGGAATCTATAAGGGTCTTGCTCCTGCAACTGTAACACATTTCAGTTGGTCGATAGTGGCTCAATAATTTCAATTAATTGAATACAGCATATATAAAATATATAAATATCAATTTTCTCAAATAATTTCCAGCTTTCACAAAATACTAGAATTTTGGCAGAATACAACTTTAAAGAGCTTTTAAAGCATAAATTCACCATAAATCATCATTAAATCAACTTCTAAGGAAATATAAACTTTTTGTGAGAGACTGCCCTCCTAAGAGCGACAGCTGGGCTTCGCCCCCTCATCACAATCCAAAACAACATCTGAAAAACATACTCAACCCACAATACGCACCCAGCATGAAATGGTCTAGAAATCCCTCTAAACCTTCGCCGTGGCCATGGCTAGGTTCAGAGCCGTCAAGGTACTCATGCCCTTAACGTTGACCCATCGGTTCACCGGTTGGTGACTCCGGCTACCCGATGAATATCCAGTCAGGGCTCTACACTCCCACCTGAACCTGACCCTCGTAGATAATAATCAGTCTAGCACGCTACCTCAAAAGGCTGGCCGTGGAGACCACTTACTGCAGTAAGATACCACCATAAAATCTGTACAAGCTCTACAGTACCGTCAATGCATAACATCAATAAAATCCAAAACCACAATACCATTCCTATGCCAGGAATGAAAACCAATTCCACAAACATTGCCGCTAAAATCATTTAAAACGCATACATGGTTTCACATATCATCTCAAAATCACGGTACACATAGCCATTAAAATAAATACTTGAAATGAATAATTAAATCATGCGTACATGTATTTTCACTATTCAAAAAATACGTATAATTATACCAAGCGGATGTATAAATACAATTGCCAATATTTCAATATACGTATCATTCACCATTATACATAATTAAACATAATAAAATGATATAATTAAATAGTTGTTTCCAAAATAGTTAAATCATATATACATGTATTTCCACTATTTGAGGATACGTATAATTATACGAACAATATGTATCAATACGATTGTCATAGCACGTCAACGACAAATAAACATAAGTATCTTTTAACAATATACACAATTAAACATAATGAAATGAATTAATTAAATAATAATTTCCAAAATACTAGCTGTTAAATAATAATGTCATAATAATAACAATTACCGATTATTCAAAATAATAATAATAATAATAATAATATTTAACCAATTATTCAAAAATAATAGCCACTACCAACTCACCTGGTCCCCCATTGGGTTCTTGCTAGACCCGGAACTCTTCCCCAAGCCTGATCAACACCTAATAGGATAACAGAATAAAATAAATACAGATAACAACTTAAAGACATAACTGAACCCAAAATAAATTAAAAAAAAACCAATAACAAACTCTCTAATTGGGCCCAATCACTCTAATCGATTAAAACCCGGCTTTGCATAATCAAACCAACTCCAATTGCACTTAAACCCATCCAATTTAGGCCAAACCCTCCTGAACCAACTTGAACCAGCCTCAATCTCACTGAACCAAGTTCAACTTAACAAACCAGCATTGAACCAATTCCAATTCTTATACAATTCTTTTAAACCAGCTTGGTTCAGCTGAACCCAAATTCTTCTTCAATTGATTCAGCCCGAACCCATTAGCCCAAACCTGAACCAAGCCCAAACCCATCTCAACTTGATTTGATCAAGCCCAACCAAATCAATCCAAACCCAACTCAACCAATTCCCACTTGGCTTGATCCAACCAAAACAACATGGTTAAACCCAACCAGTTTCATCCAACCATCTTCATTAGCCTCTAAATCATCATCATCATCTCTTAATTAACCCAAAACAAACCCTAATCTCGGTGCTACAGTGATCTACAGTAATCCGAAAATCTCTTCATCATTCCAAGCAAAATTCAATCTCAAATACAAGGATTAATCCAAAGAAATTCAAAGCATTCATCAACTACAACCATTAATCATGATTTTCTACTCAAATCCATCAATTTTTTCATCAAATCAACCATATATACATACATGCATACACACATACACACCCATGAAAAATACACCAACAAGGATTCTTACCAAGCCAAACCATCCCTCCGGCGAGCTCCCTCCGATGATCTCCAAGTTTTCCTCCTCAAAACCTCCCATTTCTTCTCCATTTCCTTTCTTTTTATTTTTATTTTCTCGGAAATCACTGTAGCAGCCATGGATGAGAAGGAGAAGAAGATGAAGAAAACCCCTTCAATCTAGATCTTTTTCCCAAAGAAATCTTCAGCCGAAATTTACCAATAATCCCTGAAAATATAATATATTACAAAACGTTCCCTGAAACTTCTCCAATGATCCCTAAATCATGAAATACTCTTTCAAAAAAGTCTACAAAATTTCCTTTCAGTCCTTAGTCTTTGGAAACAGTTTTGATCAAGTCCTTTTTATTATTTCTTAACCCAAAATCTACTATAAACTATCACAATAAAGTCCTTGCTATTTCCACTTGGGTTTCTCAGCAAAATTGATCTGCAACTAAAATCTTACTGTAACTGTTATAATACCCTGAATATAATTACATACAAATATCTAAAGGTTCAGGGTATTACAATGAAACCCTCTCACTTTGCTTTAATTGCATATATTTTTGCAAGCTTCTACTTTAGGTACATTGGGGACAATGTACTACTTTATGTAGAGGGTGGACTTTTATGATTTTCGTGAACTTTGAGAATTTTTGAAAATTTTGCATGATAGTAAACCAAGGATGGCATTAATGATTGCAGTAGATGTATGATAGTGTAGAACCATGATAGATGCTAAGCTATCTACAACCTCGCACTCTTAAGAATTTTGTGTCAGTCCCGGCATTCCATCACTTACCCCCTATGTATGACTTTGGACACCCAAGTTAGGAAAGCAGAAACTTTCGTGACCCTCTTAGTTGCTAACCCACTTGTGGGGTTTCGTGCTTTGGCGTGTTAGATATTTCTCCTAATAGACTCTTAAGGACATTTCTCTATTTTTTTTTCTCAACACGGTTAAAAATAATAAAAAAAAGGACAGCGCTCCTCTGCCACATTGGTGAAGTAACTTGGGGTTCTTGCACCTAACCAGAGTGTGTCTCTCACCAAACGCTATAAAGGCATGAGCGCATTTATATGAATGTGCAAAGTTCCAGGCATATACATGTACATATATGTGTAGAACAAAACAAAGTTTTATAACCGGTGGTTGTTCGAACAAAAGAGAAAAGATCTTTAGGAGCCTACTAGGGGCGTCTCTACCACTTCATGGCCGAGTTACACAAAGTGGTGTGATTTGCCTCAAGATGTGGTCCTCAGGGTTCTGTCTACCTGACTTGGACTACAGGATTTCAAGATAGAGGGGCTGCACACACACCATATTATTGCCGATGAATGCATGGAATTTCTTAAGTGGTTCTAGCTTAATATCTTGAGTTTTACCATTGCTATTGTATACCTACATCTAAGCCAGAGGTTGTGTATTTAGCCACTTATCAATCTTTCTTGTTCTTCATGTTTGTTTGCTTAGGGACAAGCAAAAACTTAAGTGGGGAGAAGGGGGGGTGGTATTTGATAAGTATCTAAATACATCACTTGTATTATATATATTTTATACACTTTCATGCATTTTTCAATGACTCCGATGCCTTTTACGCATTTTATTTGTAACTATTATTTCAGGACATTCGAGGACCATATAGTGCTTGAATGAACTTTGATTTGGCATAGATCGAAGAATTTATTGAAGCTCACATGCATCGTTTGGTTTCGGGCAAGAAAAGAGTGGATTTTCAGGCACCATTGACGATAGCAGTTGTTACTGCAACAATTTCACTATAGCACTTTTATTGTAACAGTGTGCGGCCAGTGTGCAACCCGCACAGAGGAGACAAAGAGGTGTGCGGGCTGTGTGCGGCCCACACACAACCCACACGCACACGGGCAGATGTTCAATTGCTTGGTTATAAAGGAGAGGCAAGGGCTGGTTTTTGTGTTGTCTTTGGCCACCATCCTCTCCATCCTTCTCCACCATCATCTGCAGCATTCTCCACCATCACTTTCATCATTTTCCATCACCAATACAAGATTGGAGAGGTAATTTGAAGAGCAAAACTCAAAGGGAGAAGAAGGAAGCACTCAAGGTTATCATCAAGGAGCTCGACGGCGTGGATCCGGGAGAAGAACTTGTATGGATGATGATATTGGTTTATAAATAATTATTGGCTTGTTTGTTTGATTTCAATCTATTGTTTTGATGTTCAGCCTACAATGGATTGATTCTGTAGGTTTTGATTTATTAATTGTATATGTATGATGGGATGCTTGCATGTATTAGGTCACACAATGATTGAAGGGGGATTCAATGTGCCAGTACACCGGAGGTTCCGGGTGTCGGTAGCTCCGTAGGTTAGGGTGATTTTAGCCGAAAGCAAGCATTAGAATTACCCTAACCAAGACTCCTTATTCTCAAGGACATTGTAGGGGTATCTTCTGGATAGTGGAACCCATATTGGATTAGGGCTACACCACGGATGTTCAGGGGTAGTTGACTCCCGAGTCTAGCGGAACAAACCTTACCAACTTAGCACTCAATTTCTTATATTCATCCTAACCTGTTGTTCTCCTTAGGGGATCCTCACCTGAGTCCTCTAGTTCTCATTGCTACTTGCTCTTTGGATTTCTTGTATGGTGTGCCTTAGTCCATTTTGTTTATAGCTTTTCTTTTATTTATTTTTGTAATTGGATTTTATACTACAACTCTTGATTTGATAGACTAGATAGTGATACCCAGGAGGAAGTAATAGCAGATCTTGGGGCCCTTTGGAATATGATCCTCTCATGGTCGCGCGAGAGGTTATTACTTGATGACCTATGCACTTGAGGCCTGGGGAGTTGTGTGCTCGCTCGACCCACCAGAGCGAGGGCCGTTGGAGGGGAGAGGTCATCCACACCCCCCTCGCGGCTACCCTTGTCATCGGTTGGTGGCGCACAGGGTTCCTCCCCTATGCGCGAGGGGGCCACGACGACCTCAGGAACTCGGCGCGTCGCCGATCCAATGCTCGTCGCTCCGCGCCGCCAAGCAGGGGAGGGCTGGCGGCAGTCTTCTTCCCATCGCATGGCGGGGGACTAGTGTCCGCGTCGAGGGCCACTCCCTCCCCGGCCATGTGTGTGGGTTATGTACTCCTGCTCCCTCCTCGACTGCAACGCCCCCCACACTCACCCCGCCCCGACCATGCCCCACGCTTCCGCGTGTTCTCAGGTCTTCGATGTGTTTGCGGCAGGACACGATAAAGATCCTTCGCCAGGTCCACCTGCGGAAACCTTGTTACGACTTCTCCTTCCTCTAAATGATAAGGTTCAGTGGACTTCTCACTACGTCGCGGGCGGCAAGACCATCCCCATCGCCACGATCTGAACACTTCACCGGACCATCCAATCAATAGGAGCAACGGGCGGTGTGTACAAAGGGTTTAGGGTTTAGGGAGCGCCGCTCCCTCCCTGACCATGTGTGCGGGTCATGTACTCCCACTCCCTCCTTGACTGCACCGTCGGGGCGAGGCAGACGGTAGGGGCGCAGGAGGATGGCGCGGCACACCGGCAGGCGGGTGGGGTGACTCGGCGCTCACGCGCTCACTCCCCACGCTCACCCCGCCCCGACCATGCCCCTCGCTTCCGCGTGTTCTCAGGTCTTCCGTGTGTTTACAGCAGGACACGATAACGATCCTTCGCCAGGTCCACCTGCGGAAACCTTGTTACGACTTCTCCTTCCTCTAAATGATAAGGTTCAGTGGACTTCTCGTGACGTCACGAACGGCAAGACCATCCCCGTCGCCATGATCTGAACACTTCACCGGACCATCCAATCAATAGGAGCAACGGGCGGTGTGTACAAAGGGCAGGGACATAGTCAAGATGATGTGTTGACTCATGCTTACTAGGAATTCCTCTCTGAAGACCAACAATTGCAATGATCTATCCCCATCATGATGAAATTTTACAATATTACCATGGGGCCTGTTGATAAGTGCCTAAATACATCATGTTTTAGTTATAAAATTTATATACTTTCATGCAACTTGTATTAGTTTTCTATGACATTTGGTGTATTTGATATATTTATTTTGTTTCAGGGCTTCGAGGGCCATTTTCTCGAGGAAGATACGTATTTGAGTTGTTTGATAAGTGTCTAAATACATCACTTTCAGTATATATATTTTATACACTTTCATGCATTTTGTATGACTCCGATGCCCTTTACGCGTTTTATTTGTTATTATTGTTTTAGGACATCGGATGATCATCTAGTTCGTGAATGAGCTTTGTTTTGGCATACATCGAAGAATTTATTGATGCTCACACGCGTCCTCAAGTTTCGGGAAAGAAAAGAGTTGATTTTCAAGCGATGTACTGTAGCATCTCTACTGTAGCGATTTACTGTAGAACAAGTACTGTAGTAGTGTGCTGGCAGTGTGCAGCCTGCACACGCACGGGCAAAATTGGTTTTTGATGCTTTTAAATGAGAACCTAGGGCTTATTTTTGTGGGTCTTTGGCCACCATTTCCTCCATCCTTCTCCAACATCATCTCCACCATTTTCCACCATCATCACCGGATTGGAGAGGCAATTTGAAGAGCAAAACTCAAGGGGAGAAGAAGGAAGCACTCAAGGTTGTCATCAAAGAGCTTGATCGGCGCGGATCCGGCGAGCTTTAATCACCATCTTCTAGCCTACATCTGAGGGACTTTCTTATGAGAATTTTCATTGATTATTTTTTGTATCCTCTCTTTTGATGTGGAACTCGACTCCCAAGGTCACCGGGCGTCCGGTGAACCTTGGGAGAAGAACTTGTATGGATGATGATATTTGTTTATAAATGATTGTTGGCTTGTTTTTTTTATTTCAATATATTGTTTTGATGTTCAACCTACAATGGATGGATTCCATAGGTTTTGATTCATGAATTGTATATGTATGACAGGATGCTTACATGTATCAGGTTACACAATGGTTGAAGGAGGATTCAATGTGCCGGTACATGGGAGGTTCCGGGTGCCTATAGCTCCCCGTGAGGTTAGGGTGATTTTAGCCGAAACCGAGCATTAGAAATACCCTAATCAAGACTCCCTATTCTAAAAGACATCGTAGGGGTATCTTCTAAATAGAGGAACCCGTATTGGAATAGGGCTACACCACGGAGGATGCGGGGTAGTCGACTCCCGAGTCTAGTGGATCAAACCATGCCAACTTAGCACTCAATTTCCTATATTCATCCTAACTTATTCTTCTACTTAGGGGATCCTTGCCCGAGGCCTCTAGTTCTCATTGCTACTTGCTTTTTAGATTGCTTGCATGGTGTGCCTTAGTCCATTTTGTTTATAGCTTCTCTTTTATTTATTTTCGTATTTGTGTTTCATACTACAACTCTTGATTTGGTAGACAAGATAGTGATACCTACGAGGAAGTAATAGCAGATCTTGGCGGAAAGTATCTACCAAGAAATTTGTTCACCATGTCATCCCATGTCTTGATGGACCCAAGAAATTTGTTTCATACTACAACTGTTTATTCCCAAGGGTCCCAAGATCTGCTATTACTTCCTCCTAGGTATCACTATCTAGTCTACTGAACAGAGAGTTCTGGTATAAAACACGAATACAAATATAAATAAAAGAAATACTATAGACAAAATGGACTAAGGCACACCATACAAGCAATCTAAAGAGCAAGTAGCAATGAGAACTAGAGGCCTCAGGCAAGGATCCCTAAGGAGAAGAACAAGTTAGGATGAATATAGGAAATTGAGTGCTAACTTGGCAAGGTTTGATCCGTTAGACTCGAGAGTCGACTACACCGGAACCTATGTGGTGTAGCCCTAATCCAATACGCGTTCCTTAATCTAGAAGATACCCCTACGATGTCTTTGAGAACAAGGAGTTTTGATCAAGGTAATTCTAATGATCGCTTTCGGCTAAAATCACCCTAACCGCGCGGGGAGCTACCGGCACCCGGAACCTTCGGTGTACGGCACATTGAATCCCCCTTCAACCATTGTGCGACCTAATACATGCAAGCATCCCGCCATACATATACAACTCATGAATCAAAACCTATGGAATCCATCCATTGTAGGTTGAACATCAAAATAATTGATTGAAATCAAACAATCAAGCCAACAATCATTTATAAACAAATATGATCATCCATACAAGTTCTTCTCCCAAGGTTCACCAGACACCCGGTGGTCTTGGTAGTCTAGTTCCATATCAAAAGAGAGAATACACAAAACAATCAATGAAAATGCTCATAAGAACCTCCCTCAGATGTAGGCTAGAAGGTGGTGATGAAGGCTCACATGATCCGCGCCAATCAAGCTCCTTGATGAGAACCCTTAGTGCTTCCTTCTTCTCCCCTTGAGTTTTGCTCTTCAAATTGCCTTTCCAATCCAGTGATGGTGATGGAAAATGATGGAAATGATAGTGGATAGTCATGGAGATGATGATGGAGAAGGATGGAGAGGATGATGGCCCAAGACAAGTCTCCCCAAAGGCCTTAGAAGCCCTTATATAACAAAAATACTGATGTTCTACCTGAGTGTGTGCAGGCTGTGTGCAGGCCACACACAGGCCGCACACCGTTCTGTCTGCCTGTGCGGGTGGTGTGTGGGCCGGACACTGCCCACACACTGCTACAGTACCTGTGCTACAATAAATCTCTACAGTAACTGTGCTACAGTAGAATCGTTACAATGAGATGCTTGAAAATCCACTCTTTTCTTGCCCAAAACATGAGGATGCATGTGAGCTTCAAAAAATTCTTTGATTCATGCCAAAACAAGGCTCAATCACACGTGAGATGATCTTCCGATATCCTGAAACAATAGTAACAAATAAAACACGTAAAGGGCATCGGAGTCGTACAAAAATGCATGAAAGTGTATAAAATGTATATAATAAAAGTGATGTATTTAGACACTTATCAAAGATTGCATGCATGAGGTACTTATGATGAGTCCCTTGGATAATTACTTGCAAGAAATTGATGTTGGGGGAGGGGGGTGATGCACCGTTGCAATCACAGGAGGCTCCTCCTCCAATACCATCGGACAAGATGCATGGAAAAAGCAAAGGAGAAAGATCATGGAAATGAGCATGGAAAAAGGTAAGCCCTAAGGTCAACAAAATAAGAAAAAACTTTAACAACAAGGTTCAAACGGAATGCTTCATCGACCTAGGTATGCATAACATTGATTCCCTCCTTTTATTGAATTTACCGGCTGGATCATCATTCGTCCCTATAAGTTCTTCAGGTAAAAACTCTTCCTTTGAACCATCCTGATTTTGCAAGACGTGAACGTCAAGCTTGTGACGTTAAACAAGTGCTCTTGGGAGGTAACCCAAGCCTTTATATTTTCTTATTTTTTCATTTTCTGTATTTTTCATTGCTCGTTTGTGTTGTTGGATTTTGAGGTCGTTCTCTCATTCTTTCTTTTGTGCCTTATTCGTGTGTCGGCGTTTCATCATCATTTTGGCAAACCCCTTCATATTTTGTGATTAAAAATGTGTTTTTTATGCTTAGATGAGTTGTGATGCCTTCATTTGGTTGTTTACTGGTATTGGGGATTGACAAAACTGGGTTTTGCACATCATCAGAATAGTGTGCGGCCAGTGTGCGGCCCGCATATTGGCCGCACACCCTTGCCAGTGTGGTGTACGGCTGGTGTGCCGGCCGCACACCATGCACACACTCTTGACAGAGAGGTGTGCGGTTGGTGTGCGGCCCATACACCACCCGCACATTATCCTTTAAATTATGGCTGACACATGCTTCTTGCACATTTTCCTCCACCCTGAGACCCTCAACTTGATCTTTTCACCTCCCGTGACCTCATTCCACCCTTGGAAGCTTCTTCAAACCTTTGAGAACTCATATTTTCTTCGAGCTTTTGAGGAAAAATACCGATTAAAATGCTTGTAGCAAACATATGAGAGTTAAAATGGGCCTTCACAAAAATCTCATTTTCAAGTAAACAGCTCGGCACCACCTGCTTCCACCGACAATTGGGACAACTAGGATTAGAGCTCACTTTCCTTTAGTTTTCTTTTCTTATCTTTGATGTGCCTTTTTATTGTTGTTTGCTTTTTGTTAGATCTAGTGGGTTTGGGCTTATCCGTACCACTTGTTTGTTGCACCACTTTGTTTTGCGAACTTGTGTTAATGTTTTTCAATTCCGTATTTTGCTTTTATGGGACTGATGGATGCTTGATTTGATGTCTATTCTCCTTACAAGTTGAATTAGACATCACATGATCTCTTCTCTCCAACCTTTTTGACTTTTTTTGCAATACCACCCCGAACTCATCAACCACATGAATCGCACCACATGTTTTGGGGAAGTTCACAAATCACCTTCCTTATGTTTCTTGTTCATTCTTTATACACTGCTATATTAGGTACATTGAGGGCAATGTACTACTCTAAGTGGGGGGTGGGTGTGTTTTGCATGATTTTAAATTTTTTGAACATAATTGGGGTAGATTTGACTTTTTGGATGATTGTTGAACCGAGGAAGACATGCTTAATCATTAGTGAATCATAGTGTAGACCATGATAGACACTAAGCTACCTTGCTGGCCCCATATGTAGAACAACTGTGGCCCCCTCACTGGCCATTCCCCTCACTGGCCCCCTATGTAGAACCCTGGACACCTAGGTAAGGAACAACAGTGACTCTCGTAGCCCTCTTGTTGCTAACCCACTCGTGGGGTTGTGCACCTTGAAGTGTTAGATATTTCTCCTAAAAGACTCTTAAGGACTTTCCTCCTTATTTCTTTTATCGCAACAAGGTAAAAAAAAAAAAAGGACAGTGCTCCTCTGCCCTACTAGCAAAGTAACCTGGGGTTCACGCTCCCAACTAGAATGTTCCTCTCGCCAAAAGCAAATAGGGCATGAGTGCGTCTATATGAGTGTGCAAAGCTCCAGTAATGTGGATTTGCAGTTCATGTTTGTCCAGAAAAATAGAAAGAAATTTTCTTATGCATATGTGTACATACAAAACAAAGTTTATAACTGTGGTTGTTCGAACAGAAGAGGAAAGATCTTTAGGAGCCTACTAAGGATATCTCTACCGCTTCAAGACCACACTCCACAAAGTGGCGTGACCTGCTTCTAGATGTGGTTCTTGGGGTCCTATCTACCTAGCTTAGATTACGGGGTCTCAAAATAGGTGGGTGCACACACACATCATGATATAGTCGTTGAGTGCATGAAGCACCATGAGTTGTCTTTGCATTGTCTCTTGAGCCTTATCCTACTATGATACATTACCTTTTATCCTGAGGTTGTGTATTTAGTCACTTATCATCCCTTTAATGTGTGCCAACCCGCAAGCACATGGGTCATCAAGTAATACCTCTCGTGCGAGCACGAGAGGGTCGTGTTCCTTGGGGCCTGAGAAGCTACCCTTACTTCCTTTTTGCAGTGTTGTTTAACCGACAAGACTCAAGTGATTGAATTAAATATAAAGAAACTAAACAAGTAATTAATGAATGCAACTTGATGAAGGCCCGATACGGGGAAAATAAGGGCTAGGACTAGTCACGGATGAGGGTCCCCTCAGGGGCTACTAAAGAGAGCTGGATACTTGAACTAACATGCAAGTGGATAGATTGGACCGAGAAAACCCTAGATTAGGCCAACCTGATGGTCACGGTAATTAACCCCTAATCTAGTATGAGTATTGGATACGGTATTTATAGCGCCCAAGATCCCCGTATGATTGCTATGGGTAAAATGATTTTCTCAAACTATGGTTGAAATATAAATGAGTACTTAACCCTAGGAGTGGAGGGGTACAAATACCCGTTGGTCACGACATATTTATATGTGTTTCCCTTCCAAGTTTGGTGAGTCTAACACTAGGGCAATGATCATGCAACCTAGTATTTCCTAAGTCATTTGATACATAGAGTTCTCATACATATCAAGCATGTAAAAACACTAAACAATGGATCACAAACAAGCCACAAGCGTTAATTAGAACAAAATCATCCAAAACATCACAAGTTCACACCCAAGGTTCACCTACATATGGTGACGTTGGGGTTTACTTGTTCATGTCCAAGAAATACAACAAGAAGTACATACAAACACCCAAGAAAGACATGAGAAGAACTCCCTCAAAGATGAAGGCCAGAGAAGTTCCAAGAACGCCACTCGTAAGGCTGGCTTCCCTTGTCTTCAATCTTCCAATTTAAAGCCCTAGGCTGAAGATCCTTCCCAAGAACTTGCTCTCCTTTCCAAATCCTCCACAAGATTACCCTCAAAGTGCTTCATCTCCTTCCGATCCGGAAATGGCATGTGACGCCCAAAGAAGAAGGCCAAAAATGTTCCAAGAAAACCCTAGAAAGCCCCTTAAGAAGATTATCCCGTGGCCCTTCACGGGTGACCTCACGGTCCATTTATGCCAGGTGAGGTTGCCTGTAATAAGGGTCGAAAGAATCCGTAAAGTTTTGAAATTGATACAGTAATGCGACAGTAAAAACTGCTACATCGCTGTCTACCTTTGAATCTCTTGTGAATGGCCTCATGGCCGTGAGCTTGCCCGTGAGGGTTTCCAGCCTTAGAATTTTCTTCAAGAGCCACTCATCCTACTTGATTACAGTCTACATAGACACATTCATGCTATACTAGCAGAGGAATACTGTTATAGACTCTCTTTTTTTTTCTTCTTTTTTTAGGTACTATACACACTGTATCTCAAGCTCCCTAGTATACAACCTGCTATAATAGTTCACTTTAAGCTGTAGACAATACAGGAACTCAAAAGCTCTTAACAGGTGGTGTCCACCCGCAAGTGCACGGGGTCGCCAAGTAATACCCCTCACGCACGCGCGAGGGGGTCATATTCCCAGGGGCCCGAGAATCTACCCTTACTTCCTCTTTGCAATGTTGTTTAACCGATAAAACTTGAGTTAAAGAGATTGATGTAAAGCAAAACAGGCAAGTATGAAAGAAATGCAAGATGACTAAGGCTAAATACGGGAAATTCAATGGTTGGGAGTGGTCGCGGATGAGGCTTCCCTTAGGGGCTACTAAAGTGTGTTTGGAAGCTTGAACTAACATGCATGTGGCAATGATGGACCGAGAAAACCCTAGACTAGGCCAACCCGATGGTCACGGAAATTGACCCCTAATCCGGTACGGGTATTGGAATACGGTATTTCCACCGCTACAGTATTTCTACCGCCCAAATCCCCACACGATTGCTAAGGGTACAATGGCTCTCTCAAACTAGGGTTAAAGCAACAACTCGGTGCTTAACCCTAGGAGTGGAGGGGTATAAATACCCGATGGTCACGGTGTATTTATACGTATTTCCCTTCCAAGGTTGGTGAGTCTAACACTAGGGCAATGGTCATGCAACCTAGCATTTCCTAGATCAATTGATACATAGAGTTCTCATACATATCAAGCAATTAAAACACCAAGCAATGGATCACAAACATGCCACAAACAATGCATTAGAACAAAACATCCAAAATACACAAGTTCACCCCCAAGGTTCACCTACATCCGGTGACCTTGGTGTTTAGTTCCTCATGATCAAGAAATACAACACAAAATACATGAAACCAAACACCAAAAGCATAAGAAGAAACTCCCTCAAGAAATGAAGGCCGGAGAAGTTCCAAAGACGCCACACAAAGGGGTGGCTTTCCTTGTCTTCAATCATCCAATTCCAAGCTCTAGGGTGAAGATCCTTCCCAAAACCTTGCTCTCCTCGCCAAATCCTTGCCTAGATCGCCCTCCAAATGCTTCTCCTTCCTCAGAATTCGAGTGATGGTGAGAGCTCCAAGAAGAAGACACTAGATGCCCTTGAAAACCCTAGCCAAAGTACCTTAAAAGATGCATTCGGGCAAGCTCACGGGTGACCTCACGGTCCATATACGGCCCGTGAGGAAGCCTGTAATACGGGCAACAAGAAACCGCAAAGTAGTGATTTTGCACAGTGACTGCTACATTAAAACTGCTACAGTAGACTGCTACAGCACTGCTCGCATATGACCTCACGGCCGTGAGCCTGCCCGTGAGGGTTTCCAGATCTCATTTTCCTTCTAACTATTCACGCTTCAGGAAGCTACAGTAATGCTACAGTACTCGGGACCCTAAAACAACGGCTTCGGTACGGATTTCCTCTCAGATCGCATCGTTAGGGTCACCGAAGCATATAATGTACCTGTAACACGAAATACAACAATTTAGACCAAAAAGGACATCTATTCATTAATAAAATACCAAAATACATGCGCGTACATACGTATAAAATACGCACATTTAGACGTTTATCAACAGGGTATTGAAGATAGAATTTAACAATTTAATGCCAAAATCATTATGATCGGCTGGTAGGAGTATACAAGGTGAAAGAGCATGTGAACAGATATAAGGGTGCACTAGAGGTGAAACAGAACTACATTCTGTCAAGCCAGGAAGTTCTAAATAAGTAAATCATAGCTATCATAGGTAATCAAAACATGCAATGATATAAGTTACTCCAAAAATCCATCCCCACACCTAAAGTTGTACATTGTCCCCAATATACATAAGTCAGCGGAACAAGGTGGGACAAACATGCTAAGTACAAAAAAATGGAGTAAAGAAACTTCCCCAGTATGTTGATGAAGTATGTGACATGATCATCTAGTTTTGGGGACAAAGAGCGCAACGAGGGCCTAGAGTGTGAAAACTCTGTAACAATTATCCTGAAAACACAAGAAGCACAGATCACAACTCCAGAAATCAAAATAGCAGAAGAGAGCAAGTAAACAAAAATCCCAAAACAAATAGAAAAAGTTTAGCAAGGGCGAAACCCTGACTAACTCATAAATAGACAATACAACATAAAACAAGAAGTGCAACCAAAATACAAATAACAGGAAGGAAATAAAATAACAATCATGTTGTGTGAATCTTGGGGCCAGATGGAAATGATGGTGTTGCACAGGTGGTGGCCACAGAGATGGTCCCGACGGACAATGAAGAACTGCGTAAGAACGCTAAGATATCGGCGGTGCTAGTCTCAATACAGCTCAATGATTGAATCGATCCGCAAGCGCACGGGTCGCCAAGTAATACCCCTCACGCACGCGCGAGGGGGTCGTATTCCCTGGGGTCCCAAGAGCTGCTATTACTCCCCTCTAGATGACACTGTCTAGTCTACCAGATATAGATTTAAAACAAGATAAAGAAAACAAACAAAATAAAAGCTATAAACACTTGGACTAAGGCACACCACAATAGCACATTAAGGAAACAAGTAGCAATGAAAGTTCGAGGTCCCCGAGCGAGGATCCCCTCGGGACTACTAAAGCCAGAAAGATGCTTGAATGACACAGGCAACGGTGGTTTTGAGCCAAGAGATATCCTAAGATAGATTAACCCGATGGTCACGATGAAAACCCCTAATCCGGTATGAGTATTGGAATACGGAATCACTTCCACCCAAATCCTCACACGATTGCATTAAGAATAGGGAAACCTCAAATTAGGGCCGAACACAACTTAGGTCTAGCCCTAATGGTTGGAGGGGTATGAAATACCCGATGGTCAAGGTGTATACATACATGTATCCCTTTTAAGCCTAGTGTGTCTAGTACAAGGGCGATGGTCACGCTACCAAATACAACCTAGAAGTTGAAATACAGAGTTCTCATGCAAATCAACACATCAAAGATCACAAGGCTTAGACACAAACCACACAAATGCCATAAATGCAATCAAAACATCAATACAAGCAAGTTCATCCCAAGGTTCACCGGATGCCTGGCGACCTTGGGAGTCTAGTTTGTCATCAACATAGGAGGATGTATACAAAACAAGAAATACAAGATGAAGCTCATAACAACTCCCCTCGAATGAAGACTAAAAGGTGGTGATGGGAACTCGTCGGATCCGCGCCGGCAAGCTCCTAGATGCTCTCCCTCGAGTATGATCTCCTTCTCCCTTTGATTTGCTCTTCAAAAATGCCTTCTCCCGCAGCCTTGATGTCCTAGATGATGATGGAGGAGAAGAGGTGGCCAAAGACAATAAGAAAAATGCCCAAAAAGCCTTTAAAACCTAATTTCGGGATGCTATGCGGCCTCCTATGCGGCCCCGCATGCGGGGAGAGAAAGTTTCCGAGAAATCCCGAAGATCGCGTTAGTTGTTACAGTGCCGCTACAATACCCCCTGCTACAGTAAAACTGCTACAATACCGTATGCGGCCCGCAATGCGCCCGCATGTTAACCCGCATGAACCTCTAGACTACGCCGTTTCTTCAAGTGTTCGTGCTACAATGGTTGCTACAGTTCCGCTACAGTACCGGGGCTCGAAAATAGTGTTTTCTTTGCCGCTTTCTTCTAAAATCTCGTTGTCAAGCTCCCCGCAGTATTTTTTGTACCTGTAACACGAAATAAACCAATTTAGAGCGAAAACAGGCATCCACACATATAAAAATACGAAAAAAATACGCGAACATACATAAATAATACGTATAGTTAGGCGTTTATCAAACATCCCCACACCTAAGCGTTTGCTTGTCCCCAAGCAAACAAACGTGAAGAACAGGGGCAAGAAGATAAACGGCTAAATGTACGACCTCAAGCTCAATAGTAAAGAATTCCGCAAGCACAAATAGACAGAAATGAAGAAGTGAGCTGTTCAATGAATAGTGATGTGTGTGCAAACTCCCACCTTGATCTCCACACCCTAGATTACCCCAGGATGACCATTCACCCCACGCACAATGAAGACGGCGTTAAAGTGTTAAAGACACCATCAATACCCAGTTAAGAGTCCTTTGGGTCCTAAATAACACTTTGGCTCTCAAGTGGCAGTGCAACAGGTTCTAGAGGACACAGACAAGATACTTTATTCTTTTCCTACATATATACATCATTTTTCTCTTTTTTTTTTTTTCTTCTGAGTCCGACTAACGTAGACTGCACAAAAATCTTTCAGACAGGTGCACATGCTGGCCAGGCACAAGAGCCACCCATCCTACTTGATTACAGTCCACATAGACGCATTCATGCTGTACTAGCAGAGGAATACTGTCATAGACTCCACTTTTTTTTTATTTTTTTTTATTTTTTTTATACATATATACAATGTATCTTGTATCCCCTGGTATAAAACCTGTTAAAAAACCTCACTTAAGGCCAAAGAAAAAAACAAAGGACCTCAAAAGCTCTTAAAAGAGCATTGAAAGTAGACTTTAACATTTTAGTGCCAACAACATTGCAATGGGTTGGTTGGAGTGTACAAGGTGAAAGTGATCGTGAACAAGTATAAGGGTACACTAAAGATGAAACAGAACTACATTCAAGCACAGGTAAAGTACAGCTCACAACTATCATTCTACCAAGATAGGAAGTCCTTAACAATAATATCATAGCTATCATAGGTAATTCAAGCATGCAATTGCAAAAATTTTCAAAGTTCACAAAAATCCAACTCCACCCCCCACTTTAAGATGCACATTGCCCTCAATGTGCCTAAGAAATAAAATGCAACAAGATAGACAATAAAAAACATAGTAGGAGGGTTTTGTGAACTTCCCCGAATCTCAAGGCATGAGTCTTGAAATTCATGAGATCGGGGTGACCACCAACGGTTCCTGTAGAAAATGGAGAAAGAAAGGGTGCCCGATGTCCAAATTCCACCCTGCAAGGTAGAAACGAACATCAACTCAAGGCATCTGATCACACACCCAAAAATAAAATACAAAAAGAAACAAGAACAAAAACAAACACAACTAACAACTAACAAACAACTAACAAAAGAGAAACAATGGAACAAAACATCATCCAAGCAAGTTCTTTGTGCAATCAAGATCATGAAGTCCAATTCTTTTTATTTCAAGTGTTGCCAAGGGGTGACATAGATGATACAAGATCAGTCCAACATACAAGAAAATCAAGGGCATCTCATGATGGAGTGTGAAAGAATTCAGGAAATGCTACAGTAACTCCCAAAAAAAATTTGCAAGAGCTTCCCTTGGACATGGAGCATAAAAATTTTTACAAAGCTTTCAAATTTCTCCAAAAACCCACAAAAACAACAATCAACCAATCTCCCACAAAATTTGCATCCATTCAACTTGAAAAATAGGAGAAAGGAAGAAGATACATTCATGCTCGACAACTAGGGTTTAGAAAGGGTTACCCCGGAAAGTCGGTGAAGATGATGACGAAACTCCCAATAAATAATGCAAATTAAGTCCTTGTAAGTAGGATATTCGTGTAGAGGAAGAAAAATGGAGAAAAACAGTGAAAGAATGAGGGAAAACGGATGAGAAATGAGAAAGTTATGAAGAAAATGGTGAAGGGGTACCCAATATAAAGTTCTGCCCGAGGGTCATGCGGGGTCTTGTGCGGCCGCATAGCAGGCCGCACCAGGCTCTGGATGGGGCATGCGGCCTGCTATGCGGGCGCATAACAGGCTGCATGGATGGCTGGAGAGCCCCATACACTAAAAATGCTCAAAAATCACATGAGAACAAAGCCGAAATCACCCACAACAACCAAAACATGATATTTGATGCATGAAGATGAATGATAACACAAAGAACTCACAAGAATCATGAACAAACACAAGTAAATAAATTATGAAAAACGACTAACTAACCACAATCACACACTTGAAAACAAAGAACACTCAAGCAACCAAACACACCAAAATACGAAAAACACACATGCAATGAATTGATATGCTTGGGTTGCCTCCCAAGAAGCGCTTGTTTAACGTCATTAGCTCGACGTACCTTTTTCTTACCTAAGGAGGCTTGAAGACGGTGTGTTCATCCCGGCAAGAGGTTGCATAAGAACTACCAAGAAATACGATACATACCTTTCGGGATGAAGTAAATTTGGAGGCAATGCATGAGCTACCTTTTGGCCTCCATGGAAAAAGCTTGGGGCGGGAGTTGTGCAATTTAAACTTGGGCGGATCCTTAGATGGCTTGAACCTCCTCCCCGCTTCTTCTTTGGTCCCGACAAGAATTCCCTTGAGTACCCAACCACAAAGTTTCTTGGGTCTCCATGGAAAAAGCTTTTGTTGAGAGTTATCTAAGCTTGGCGTTGGTGGATCAATGTATGACATCAACGTCCTATCCACATTCTTTTTCTCAACCCGTGATAAATGGCCTTGAACTACACATAGGAATTGTTTGGGTCTCCAAGGAAACAAGTTTGGTTGAGAACTTGTCAATCTTTGCATAGGTGGATCAATTGGTGGCTTTAACATCTTACCCACAATTTTTTTCTCAACCCTTTTGTGATGAACTTCAATTGCCCATAAAATGTTCTTAGGCCGCCACGGAAAAATTTTTGATTGGGAATTGTCCAAGCCCGGCATTGGTGGGTTCAAGGATGGCCTTAGCTTCTTTCCCACATCATCAAATACAATTCCCGGAGTTTCTTTTCTGCACTTGAAGATTATTGATGGGCATGTTGAATGATCAATGTTGAGGCAAGTAGCGTCTTCACATGTTGTCGATGGAGCTTCTTCCACTTCCTCACATTCTTCCATTGCCATGGTGTCATCCTCCTCTCTCTCTTCTTCAACTACACCTTGAATTGGAACTTCTATCATTTTCTCACAAGGTATAGATGAAACCTCAACCGCTTCTTCAATCTCCCACACCTCAACATCAATTTCCACCTCAATTTCACCTATGTTCTCTTCCAAACTAGTGTCAATCTGAGGTAGGTCTTCTCTAGTGCGTGGCAACTCCGTCGATATATTGGAAGACACTCCTATCTTATTTTCCATGCTTGGAAGAGATAGATGGGCACTAAAATTTTTGGAATTCAGGGCTTCACGTTCAGCATCATAATTCATCATAAATCTTTCAAACACATCTTGTGTATTGAAACCCCATTCATTAAGTGGCCTACTTTGAACAATTGGGGGATGGTAATTCCATGGTTCTTGAAAGGAGGGTTCTTGTGGCAATCCTTAGTAAGGGTGCTCCCATTCTTGAGTATAATGAGCTATCGAAAAATTTTGGTGCCCTTGCCAATATGGATAGTAGTCATTATGAGGTGGATTGCTCTGGCGTGCTCTCATGGCAGAATATTCTTCCATCGCTTTCTCAAATGCAGAGTTTCTTGTGGCCAATAGTCTTTCTCTGTGGTCCATGGCCCTGTATAAGCAAACAAAATTAAAATTAATAAAAATCAAAGAAAACAAGAAAGAAGTAAAATAAATGAATATGCACAAAATGGTAAAGGACGCATACAAAGACCAAAATATACAAAAGGAAATAAAAATGACTAAATCAGTGAACTAAAGGTTTTCCTAGCATCCTTGGAAGTTCCCCGGCAACGGCGCCAAAAACTTGATTGAATCGATCCGCAAGCGCACGGGTCGCCAAGTAATACCCCTCACGCACGGGCGAGGGGGTCGTATTCTCTGGGGTCCCAAGAGCTGCTATTACTCCCCTCTAGATGACACTGTCTAGTCTACCAGATATAGATTTAAAACAAGATAAAGAAAACAAACAAAATAAAAGCTATAAACACTTGGACTAAGGCACACCACAATAGCACATTAAGGAAACAAGTAGCAATGAAAGTTCGAGGTCCCCGAGCGAGGATCCCCTCGGGACTACTAAAGCCAGAAAGATGCTTGAATGACACAGGCAACGGTGGTTTTGAGCCAAGAGATATCCTAAGATAGATTAACCCGATGGTCACGATGAAAACCCCTAATCCGGTATGAGTATTGGAATACGGAATCACTTCCGCCCAAATCCTCACACGATTGCATTAAGAATAGGGAAACCTCAAATTAGGGCCGAACACAACTTAGGTCTAGCCCTAATGGTTGGAGGGGTATGAAATACCCGATGGTCAAGATGTATACATACATGTATCCCTTTTAAGCCTAGTGTGTCTAGTACAAGGGCGATGGTCACGCTACCAAATACAACCTAGAAGTTGAAATACAGAGTTCTCATGCAAATCAACACATCAAAGATCACAAGGCTTAGACACAAACCACACAAATGCCATAAATGCAATCAAAACATCAATACAAGCAAGTTCATCCCAAGGTTCACCGGATGCCTGGTGACCTTGGGAGTCTAGTTTGTCATCAACATAGGAGGATGTATACAAAACAAGAAATACAAGATGAAGCTCATAACAACTCCCCTCGAATGAAGACTAGAAGGTGGTGATGGGAACTCGTCCGATCCGCGCCGGCAAGCTCCTAGATGCTCTCCCTCGAGTATGATCTCCTTCTCCCTTTGATTTGCTCTTCAAAAATGCCTTCTCCCGCAGCCTTGATGTCCTAGATGATGATGGAGGAGAAGAGGTGGCCAAAGACAACAAGAAAAATGCCCAAAAAGCCTTTAAAACCTAATTTCGGGATGCTATGCGGCCTCCTATGCGGCCCCGCATGCGGGGAGAGAAAGTTTCCGAGAAATCCCGAAAATCGCGTTAGTTGTTACAGTGCCGCTACAGTACCCCTGCTACAGTAAACCTGCTACAATACCGTATGCGGCCCGCAATGCGCCCGCATGAACCTCCAGAGTACGCTGTTTCTTCAAGTGTTCGTGCTACAATGGTTGCTACAGTTCCGCTACAGTACCGGGCTCAAAAATAGTGTTTTCTTTGCCAATTTCTTCTAAAATCTCGTTGTCGAGCTCCCCGCGGTATTTTTTGTACCTGTAACACGAAATAAACCAATTTAGACCGAAAACGGGCATCCACACATATAAAAATACTCGAAAAATACGTGAACATACATAAATAATACGTACAGTTAGGCGTTTATCACTCAACGAGGCAGCTAGGTCTCTTTGTCCCCGCTTCAGTATCTGTAACTGCTCATAGACCTCAGAACAGAATACCTCAAATCTCTCCTCAAGTGGAGGTCTACGATCCCTGGGTTCAGTTTCATGGTCTGGCTCTGACTCGGACTGAGAACCAGACTCTGTGGCATATGATGGGCCGGGGTCACTCTGGCGTCGCACAAGACTGTGGGTGCTACCCCGCCTCTCGACTATGCCAATACAAACGAGGGTCTGCATGCCGAGTGGAGCAACTGCACCAACAACTGTCATGCCTTGGGTCCTGTCAATGAGCCCCGTGCCTTTGATCATGCGAGTAATATAGGGTCCGGCGTAGATGGCTCCAAGATGAACAAATTTTCCTTGATGAGCAAAGACTTCGGCAACCAAATGGCCCATATGGAGGGGGTACCGCTGTATGATGCTGTACAACATCAGCAGATCCGTGCGTGATACCACCTCGGCGAAATCTAGTCGACCCCCGATGCCACATGTTAGTAAGGCATGGATATACCTGTGGGCAGGGTCGTTCAGCTGGGAGGCCTTCTTGGTTCACGATCTGGTGCCTATGGTGTTCCAGTAAGCGGCACCGGTCATAGGGTATCGGAAATCATTGCCTAAATCCTTGAATTCCGGCTTTTGTGTGTAGGCATCTATGTAGAATCCCATAGACACCCCTAACTGATCTTGAGTAAACCTGTAGCTTTTCCCCAAAACACGGAATGAGATATAGCTGGGCTAGCAGGTGAAAGGACAATAATTCGTAACCTCGACTGTGCTTAACACTTCAAGGGTGAGTTCCTTATATGTGGGTTCTTCAATAGAAAACAACTTGTCCCACCCGCTGTGTGATATGAGTTCCAAAATGGTTTCATCCAAACCGAGGATCTTGAATACATCCCAATCAATTCTTTTAATCGTGCCAAAACCCTTGCGCGAGAGGAGAGCGAGGAGGTTCATTCCGGGCTCTCTTGTAGGAAACTTTCTTCATTCTCATCCTACAAGGTCAAGAGAACAACAATTAAGCAAGTTACAACCAAAATAAACTTGAAAAAATGAAAGATTGATCAAAATTTTACAGTGCTACAGTAACTCCGAAATTTTTTTCCAAGAGTCTTGCTTGAAAACATGATGATCTAAAACTACAAACATGCCAAAACATCATCACAAGATTATAGCACCCAAGGATAAGAGAATCCATGCAAAAATCACACCAAAAAGCTATGAAAACCCCAAGCACAAAAGAAGAGATGTTCACCTTAAACCTAGTGTTTATGGAGTAATTCTAAAGTTGAATCAGGGCAAATGAGTGATTAATCTTCAAAACTTTGGCACAAAATGTTTTTAGAGGAGGAGGAAAGGATTCTAGGGCAAGAAAAATGAAGAAAAATGAAGAAGAATTGAGGGAGAAGTGAGGGAGAGAAGTGAAGAAAATGGTGAGTAAGAGACAAAGTCCAAAATTGGCCTTCTTTATTGCCCTAACCCGCAAGGTCTCACGGGTGGGCTCACTGGCGTGTGCTCACTGGTGAGCTCAGCTTGGATGGCTCATGGCCATGAGCCAAACCGTGAGAGAAGTCTGGATAGCTCACAGGCAAGCTCAGGGCCGTGAGCTTGCCCGTGAGGGAGTTCTGGATCATTCAAAGGCTTCCTCACGGGCCATAAATGGCTCCCAACTTGATTTAGCATAGAAACAAACTCCTCAAAGCCTTTAAAACACTCAAAATAAGATGAACAAAGCATGGAAATGCTCAAAACATGAATCTCATGATATCTAATCATTAAATAACTCACAACAACACACAAGCAAGCATGAATGATTAAATAACAATGACGATAAATATGACATGAAGAAACCCTAGAAGTCTAACATGCTAAAACACCTCAAGAATACTGAAAAGAACTAAGACATGCATTCAAACCACAAGAAAATAGAATTGCATTGAATTTAAAACTTGGGTTGCCTCCCAAGAAGCGCTTGCTTAACGCCATTAGCTTGACGTGTTTTACCTCAAAGTTTATGGTGGGACAAAGGGAGGGAAGTTACCTCCATTCTTTGATTATGAATTGTTACCCATAAAATAATGCTTCAACCAGTGACCATTGACTTTAAAGGTTCCCTTTTGTGGATTAGATATCTCAACGGCACCATGAGGAAACACGTGAGTCACGGTGTAGGGGCCATGCCATCGTGATTTTAATTTCCCGGGGAATAGTTTCAGTCTTGCATTGAATAGTAGCACTTGGTCCCCAGGTTGGAAACATTTAGCTTGCTTAATGTGCCGGTCATGATATTCCTTCATCCTCTCCTTATATTTGACCAATGTGTCATATGCCAAAGCTCGCCATTCCTCTAATTCATTTAATTGGAGTTTTCTCTTGCAACCACAAAGGTAAGGATCAAAATTGAGTTGCTTTATGGCCCAATAGGCTTTTTGTTCTAATTCAACTGGTAAATGGCATGCCTTCCCATAGACCATTCGATAGGGAATGGACCCAATATGTGTCTTGTATGCGGTCCTATATGCCCACAGTACATCGTCAAGCTGGTCACCACAATCCAGTCGGTGATAATTGACTGTTTTCTCTAGGATTCGTTTCAACTCCCTATTCGAAACATCAACCTGGACGCTGGTTTGAGGATGATAAGCAGTCGATGCTCGGTGCTACACACCATATCGTTTTACGACTTTGTCAAACTGAGAGTTGGAGAAGTGGTGCCCCGGTCACTAATGATCGTTCTCGGTGTCCCGAACCGGGAAAATAATTTTTTTAAGAATTTCACAACAACTCTTGCATCACATGATGGGGAGGCTTGTGCTTCTACCCACTTGGAGACATAATCCACTGCTACTAGGATATATTTGTTTCCCAGGGAGCTAGGGAACAGGCTCATTAAATCGATGCTCCAAACATCAAATACTTCGCATGCTTGATTCCATGTTTGTGGCATTTCTTCTGTTTTTGAGATATTCCCCATTCGCTGGTATCTGTCACAATGCTGCACCAATGCCTGAGCATCTTGAAATATAGTTGTTCAATAAAACCCTGCATCGAGGGCCTTCTTTGCTGTTCGGTTCCCACTATAGTGACCTCCTGTAAGCCCAAAATGACAATGCCTCTAGATGTCTTGCCCTTCCACTTTTGAAACACACCTCCTGACAATCTAATCAAAGAAAACCCTAAACAAGTGGGGGTCCTCCCAAATATAGTACTTCAAATCAGCAAAGAACTTCTTCCTTTGTTGGTGAGTGAGCCACTTTGGTAAAGTTTTTGCCGCTAGATAGTTTTCAATATCAGTGAACCATGGGGTCTCATCTTCTGCTACCACTTGAATACATCATAGTTGCTCCCCATGAAATGTATCATTTATCTCTCTTCTTTCCTTTACATCATTAGTGGGACCCTCAAGGCGGGAGAGATGATTAGCAGCTAAGTTTTCTGCCCCCTTCTTGTCTCTTATCTCTAAATCAAACTCTTGTAGTAGCAGCACCAGCGAATTAGTCAAGGCTTAGCATCAGACTTGTTTAACAGATATTTTTGGGCAGAATGTTCTGTAAAGACAATCACCTTAGATAGCACCAAATATGATCGAAACATGTCAAATGCAAAGACTACCGCCAGCAATTCCTTCTCGGTAGTGGTATAGATCTCTTAAGCATCATTCATGGTTTTGCTTGCATAGTAAACTGGATGGAAGTGTTTATCCCTTCGTTGTCCAAGCATTGAACCAACTGTATAGTCGCTCCCATCACACATTAGCTCAAAAGGTAGACCCCAGTCAGGGGAAACCATGATTAGTGCTTCTAACAGTCTCTTTCTGAGTGTTGGGAAGGCACTCATGCATTCACTATTAAATTCAAAAGGGGCCTCCTTCTCCAACAGCTTTGTTAATGGTCGGGCAATGGATGAGAAGTCTTTCACAAAACTCCTGTAGAACCTGGCATGTCCTAAAAAACTTCTGACTGCCTTCACTGAAGTCGGGGGAGGAAGTTTCTCAATAGTGGCAACCTTAGCTTTATCCACTTCAATTCCTTGTTGTCAAATTTTATGTCACAGTACTATACATTCCTTAACCATAAAATGACATTTTTCCTAATTGAGCACCAGATTCATTTCCTTACACCTACTCAGGACTCGATCAAGGTTTCTGAGGCACAACTCAAACGAATCAGCAAAAACTGAAAAGTCATACATGAACACTTCCATAATGTCTTTGACCATGTCCTTAAAGATAGCTATCTTACATCTCTGAAAAGTGGCCGGCGCATTACAAAGCCCAAAAGGCATTCGCCGGTAAGCAAATGTACCGTAAGGACAAGTGAAAGTAGTCTTCTCCTGATCTTCTAGAGCTATAGGAGTCTGAAAGTATCCGGAGAGACCGTCCAAGAAGCAATAGTAGGATTGTCCAGCAAGTCGCTCAAGCATCTGATCAACGAAGGGTAAGGGGAAATGATCTTTCCTTGTGGCATCATTGAGCTTCCGGTAATCTATACAAACCCTCCATCTTGTTACTGTTCTGGTGGGGATGAGTTCATTTTTCTCATTAGTCACAACTGTCATACCCCCCTTCTTAGGTACCACTTGAACTGGGCTCACCCATGCACTGTCAGAAATAGGGTAAATGATGCCTGCATCGAGAAGTTTGATGACTTCATTCTTCACTACCTCCTTCATGTAAGGGTTAGTCTTCGTTGGGGTATCGCCATAGGCTTGTGATTGTCTTCCATAAGAATTTTGTTTGTGCAGAATGATGGACTGATCCCCTTGATATCAGCGATTTTCCAAGCAATTGCCCGCTTGTGTTTCTTGAGCACATTTAAAAGTTTATTCTTCTGCTTCCCTGTCAAGTAGGATGCAATGATAACAGGCAATTTTGAATCATCCCCCAAGTACGCATATTCCAAATGCTCCGGTAATGGTTTCAATTCCAGTTCAGGTGGTTCTTCAAGTGATGATTTCAATCTCCTGCAGTTGCTTAACGCATGTTTCTCACTCATGTCACTCTCCATTTTAGATGAACTATCACTGCCTGAACTATCTTCAGCTATTGATATTTCTGCCTTTATAGAATTTAGGTCCTCCCCCTGTGTGTAATGCCGTTCCTCAGAACTATCTGTCCTTGTTTGGTTTATCCCTTCTTCTATTGTAGTCATTGATGCTAAGTGCCTGTCCAAATTGTTTCTTGACCATTCACTGATAGGGTTTTGTTGACAGCTAGTTGAATAAGAACACCCTGCAAGGTTTTACCTCTCCGATTGCATAAACTGATGGAATACGGACTCAGTAGTGTGACTTTCCATAGTTAGACTGGTTGAATTTTCACAGTACTACCTCCTCCATTGATCATTATAGAAGCTGGGGGAACTCAATGCAGTCCCGGTACTAGAGTCACAAGGATGTGATTATTTTGGCCAATAAAAATTACTCCAATCAACTGTTGAAAACATGATTAAAGAGATATTTACACACTAGAAAGAGAATTAAACAAGAAAATGAAATGCAAACAACGAAATGATGGACTATACACAAAAATGGTAAATATAAAACAAGATGATGGTCAAATCAACACGCACCAAGTTTTCTGAGTATTTCTTGTGATTCGACGGTAACGGCACCAAAAACTTGATGTGTGCCAAAAACTTGATGTGTGCCAACCTGCGAGCTCACAGATCATCAAGTAATACCTCAAGTAACAGCTACCCTTCCTTTTTGTAGTGTTGTTTAACCGACAAGACTCAAGTGATTGAATTAAATGTAAAGAAACTAAACAAGTAATTAATGAATGCAAGTTGATGAAGGCCAGATACGGGGAAAATCAGGGCCAGGAGTGGTCACGGATGAGGGTCCCCTCAGGGGCTACAAAAGTAAGCTAGATACTTGAATTAACATGCATGTGGATAAATTGGACCAAGAAAACCGTAGATTAGGCCAACCCGATAGTTACGGCAATTGACCCCTAATCCAGTACGAGTATTGGATACGGTATTTCTACCACCCAAGATCCCCCTACGATTGCTATGGGTAAAGTGGTCTTCTCAAACTAGGGTTGAAATACAAATGAATACTTAACACTAGGAGTGGAGGGGTACAAATACCCGATGGTCACGGCGAATTTATACATGTTTCCCTTCCAAGTTTGGCGAGTCTAACACTAGGGCAACGATCATACAACCTAGAATTTCCTAAGTCATTTAGTACATAGAGTTCTCATACATATCAAGCATGTAAAAACACTAAACAATGGTTCTCAAACAAGCCACAAGCATTAATTAGAACAAAATCATCCAAAACATCACAAGTTCACCACCAAGGTTCACCTACATCCGGTGACCTTGGGGTTTAGTTTTTCATGTCCAAGAAATACAACAAGAAGTACATACAAACACCCAAGAAAGACATGAGAAGAACTCCCATATAGATGAAGGCTGGAGAAGTTCCAAGAGCGCCACCCATAGGGCTGGCTTCCCTTGTCTTGAGCCTTCCAATTTAAAGCCCTAGTTTGAAGATCCTTCCCAAGAACTTGCTCTCCTTTCCAAATCCATCACAAGATTGGCCTCAAAGTGCTTCTTCTCCTTCAGATTCGGAAATGGTGTGTGAAGCTCCAAGAAAAAAGCGAAAAAAGTTCCAAGAAAACCCTAGAAAGCCCTTTAAGAAGATGATCTTGTGGCCTATCAAGGGTGACCTCATAGTCCTTATGTGGCCCGTGAGGTTGCCTGTAATACGGGTCGAAAGAATCCGCAAAGTTGTAAAATTGCTACATTACTACTACAGTAAAATTGCTGCGGAAAAACTGCTACAGTACTGTCTACCTCTGAATCTCTTGCGGATGGCCTCGCGGCCGTGAGTTTGCCCGTGACGGTTTCCAGCCTTAGAATTTTCTTCAAGTCTTCACGTTTCGGGCTGCTACAATATCGCTATAGTACCCGTGCTCTATTCTGTGCCAATTTCGCACTAAATCGTTTTGTTGAGCTCACCAAGGCACTAAATCTTGGGCGGTAGACGAATCGTATCCAATACTCATACCGGATTAGGGGTCAATTGCTGTGACCATCAGGTTGCCCTAATTTAGGGTTTTCTCGGTCCAACTAGCCACTTGCATGTTAGTTCAAGCATCCAACTAACTTTAGTAGCCCCTAAGCGAATCCTCATCCGTGACCACTACTAGCGTTGAATTATCCCGTATCTTGTCCTCATCAATTTGCATTAATTAATTAGTTGTGTAGTCTATTTGCATTGAATTCACTCTTTTAAATATTGTCGGTTAAACAACATTGCAAAAAATGAAGTAAAGGTAGCTTCTCGGGCCCTAGGGAATACGACCCTCTCGTGTTCGCACGAGAGGTATTAGTTAAAGACCCATGCGCTTGCAGGTTAGCAAACACATCAACGCCCGACGGCCGTACAAGACCATGGCTGATGGGCGTCGCGCGACAAGCTAAGAAGCTAGCACGCGACTCCCCTGCCGCAAGTGCACGGATCGTTAAGTAATAACCTCTCACGCGAGCGCGAGAGGGTCGTATTCCCAAGGGCCCCAAGATCTGCTATTATTTCCTCCTAGGTATCACTATCTAGTCTACCAAATCACGAGTTTTCGTATAAAACACAAATACAAAAATAAATAAAAGAAAAGCTATAAATAAAATGGACTAAGGCACACCATACAAGCAATCCAAAGAGTAAGTAGAAATGATAACTAGAGGCCTCGGGTGAGGATCCCCTAAGGAGAAGAACAAGTTACGATGAATATGGGAAATTGCTTGCTAAGTTGGCTAGGTTTGATCCGCTAGACTCGGGAGTCGACTACCCCGGAACCTCGTGGTGTAGCCCTAATCCAATACGGGTTTCTCTATGCAGAAGATACCCCTACGATGTCATTGGGAATAGGGAGTCTTGATTAGGGTTATTCTTATGCGTGCTTTCGGCTAAAACAACCCCAACCACGCGGGGAGCTATTGGCACCCGGAACCTCCGGTGTACCGGCACATTGAATCCCCCTTCAATCATTGTGCGACCTAATACATGCAAGCATCCCGCCATACATATACAATTCATGAATCAAAACCTATGGAATCCATCCAATGTAGATTGAACATTTAAACAATAGACTGAAATCAAACAAACAAGCCAACAAGTTCTCCTTCCAAGGTTCACTGGAGCCCGGTCGCCTTGGGAGTCTAGTTCCACAACAAAAGAGAGAACAAGCAAAATAATCAATGAAAATGCTCATAAGAAACTCCCTCAGATGTAGGCTACAAGCCGGTGATGAAGGCTCGCCGGATCTGCGCCAATCAATCTCTGTGATGACAACCTTGAATGCTTCCTTCTTCTCCCCTTAAGTTTTGCTCTTCAAATTGCCTCTCCAATCCAGTGATGATGATGGAAAATGATCAAAATTATGGTGGAGGATCATGGGGATGATGGTGGAGAAGGATAGAGAAAAGGGTGGCCAAAGACAAGCTTCAAAAAGCCCTAACTTCACTTAAATAACCAAAAACTTGAACATCTTCCCGTGTGTGTGCGGGCTGGGGGCAGGGCTGCCCACAGCCCGCAAACCCTTCTGTCTCCCCTGTGCGGGAAATGTGAGGGGCCACACAGTTCCCGCACACTGCTACAGTACCGGTGCTACAGTAAATGTCCAAAGTGCGGTGCTACAGTAGCGTCCTGAAAATCCACTCTTTTATTGCCCGAAACAGGAGGATGCGTGTGAGCTTCAATAAATTCTTCGATTCATGTTGAAAGATGGCTCAATCACGCGCCAGATGATCTTCCAATGTCCTGAAACAATAATAATAAATAAACGCGTAAAGGGCATCGGAGATATATAAAACTGCATGAAAGTGTATAAAATGTATATAATAAAAGTGATGTATTTAGACACTTATCAAATATCCCCCCTACTTGAGCGTTTGCTTGTCCTTAAGCAAACATACATGAAGAACAAAAGGGATTGATAAGTGGCTAAATACATAACCTCCGGCTTAAGTGTAAGTGTACAATAGCAATGGTAAAACTCAAGATTCTAAGCTAGAATCACTTAAGAAATTTCATGCATTCAATGGCGATGATATGGTGTGTGTGTGCAACCCCTCTATTTTGAAGCCCTGTAGTCCAAGTCAGGTAGACAGAACCCCGAGGACCACATCTTGAGGCAAATCATGCCATTTTATGGAATTTGGCCTTGAAGTGGTAGAGACGCTCCTAGTAGTCTCCCAAGGATCTTTTCTCTTTTGTTTGAACAACCACCAGTCATGAAACTTTCTTTTGTTCTGCACATATATGTACATGTATAAGTATATATATACATTTTTTTTCTGGACTAACATGAATTGCAAATCCACATTACCTGGAACTTTGCACATTCATATAAACGCGCTCATGCCTATATAGCTTTTGGCGAGAGGCACACTGTGGTTTGGAGCAAGAACCCCAGGTTACTTCGCTAGTAGGGCAGAGGAGCACTGTCATTTTTTTTTTTTACCGTGTTTAGCGAAAGACATAGAGGAAAGTCCTTAAGAGTCTATTAGGAGAAATACCTAACACGTCAAAACATGAAACTCCACGAATGGGTTAGCATCTAAGAGGGTCACGAAGGTTACTATTTTCCTAACCTAGGTGTCCAAGGTCCTACATAGGAGGTTAAGTGATGGAATGCCGAGATTGACGGAAAATTCTTAAGAGTGCAAGGTTATGAGTAACTTAGCATCTATCATTGTTCTACACTATCATACACCTACTGCAATCATTAAATGCCATCCTTGGTTTACTAACATGCAAACTGTTCAAAAATTCTTAAAGTTCACGAAAATCATGAAAGTTCACCCCCCTACTTAAAGTAGTACATTGTCCCCAATGTACCTAAATCAGTAGCTTAGAAAAATATATGCAATTAAAGCAAAGTAAGAGGGTTTCATGAACTTCCCTGAGTCTCAAAGCATATTCATGAAGTCTATCAGATCAGGGTGACCACCGATGATTCTTGTAGATGTCGAGGAAGAAAGATGCGTTTGATACCCCAATTCCACCTGCAAGGTAGAAGGGAGCATCATCTCAAGGTATCCATAACACACAGAAAAAGAAAAACAAACACACAGACAAACAACAAACAACAAAGCTAAGAACAAAGGAAACAAGAAATACAAAGCACAGTGTGCGGGTGCTCGAGTGAAACTTTCCAACTTATTGCTTGGCAAAACTTGATAGGAAATGACGTAAGAGCACGCATTTTCAAGTTTACAACATTCTTACATCAAAAATCTTGGAAATTAAAACAAATTTAAACAATGAAAATCAATAAGGATGAGAGATACGCTTATAACCAAAGCTAGACGAAAAAAATTCGACGATGTCGATGAAAACTCGATGAAAATGAAAGATTGACAAAATTAAAACTCAAAAAATGATGAGATCATTAAGATTAATGAAAGGTTGGACAAATGAGGAGGTAAATGATGAGGAAACATCAAAAAAAAATTGGAGAAAAATCGGGTCAAAGGAAGGCGAAGAAATCAGCCCCAAATAATGCTGAAATTTTGCTGATAATGGGTTGAAATGGCTGTGTGAGGGCTGTGTGCGGCCCTGTACACTGGCCGCACACCCTACAGGCTGGTGTGTGCAGGTGATGTGCAGGGCCGCACACCCCTAAAATATGTGCTTTTGGCCTTGAAATGCTTTGAAACTCCTCCCAAAACCTAGTATTCTCAACCATACATTTATAAAATTCATCAAAACACAAAGATGATCAAAAATCAATGAAGAACACACCAAGAATCACTAACATGAATGAAAATACTCATCCAAGCACATTATGCAATATGAACATGAAAGTAACACATTCACACAAAGTTAAACAACAAAACTAAGAAAACTACAATAGAAACACAAACTAAGCAAAACACAGAATTTAAAACCTTGGGTTGCCTCCCAAGAAGCGCTTGTTTAACATCACGAGCTTGACGTACCTTCTTACCTCATGGAGGTCTGAAGATAGTGTGCTCCTCCGGCCAAGTGTGGCATAACTACTACCATAGAAGATGAAACATACCTGCCCGGATGGTGCTGAGGTGGAGGTCAAGGATGAATTACCTTTTGGCCTCGAAGGGAAAAGCTTGGGCCGAGAATTGTGCAATTTGAACTTGGGCGGATCCTTAGATGGCTTGAACCTCCTCTCAACTTCTTCTTGATCCCCGACCATTCTTCCTTTGAGTGTCCCACCAAATTGTTTGGGTCTCCAGGGGAAGAGCTTCGGTTGAGAACTATCTAAGCTTGGCACTGGTGGGTTCTTGGGCGGCTTCAACACCCTATCCACATTTCCTTCCTTAAACCATGGTGTAAAATGTGTTTAGGCCTCCAAGGAATTATTTTTAGTTGGGAATTGTCCAAGCCTGGCATTGGTGGGTTCAAGGATGACCTTAGTTTTGTACCCACATCTTCAAATACAATTCCCTAAATTTTTTGAGTGCACCTGATCAAAATGGGCAGATGGGTTGAATGGTCGATGTTAAGGCAATGATAAGTGCTTGTGTTATAGTATCGCGAAGCGCTATTATCTTACATTAAGCATACCTTTTATCAGATTTTATCACTAAATGTGTGCATTTGTGTTCTCTTGTGCATTGAAGGTATTGTGGAGCCTAATTGGAGAAGAAGAATGAAATTAGGTAGCGTTTGCCAATGTTGAGATGTTCTCGGACCAAGCAAGGAACGAAGCACGTATTTGGACTTGTGGATGTGTGCCAACCTCCCTTGGAGGGGCACAAAGGCAGTCACATTCACAACAAGTCCAATCCGTGTTACTTAGGAGAATTTCGCGAAAGAAGAAGACTTGAAGCAATCGGCGCGACCTACCGTTGCTTGTGTGCCCAAGTAATGGCCTCGATGAAGAACAATGGACCCGGGAGGCGTTTCGGCAAGTTACCAAGCATGTTCAGCTGAAGACCAGTGTTCCAGAGAAGTCACACGGGCGTGTGGAAATTCCACACGGCCGTGTGTTTTGCAATTTCAGCCATCCAGTGAAGACACACGGGCGTGTGGAAATTCCACACGGCCGTGTGAAATTAATTTTTCAGCCGAGACAGAAGCTTCACACGGGCGTGTGGATATTCCACACGGCCGTGTGAAGCCCCCGATAAGTCCAATTTTAAAGCCGCGATTCAACATTATAAAAGGGGATTTTTGCAACCTTTTGGGAGATCTTGGAACCAAACTTTTCCCCAACTTTCTGGAGTGCGGCTAGGGTTTCGGAGAGGGTTTCGTGGAGGTTCTAGCACATCGTCGGCATCGATTCCGAGGTTCGACGTTTGCACAAGACCACGGCCACACCAACTTCGAGGGGGTTTTCATCTATGTCTATGTTTTATGCTTTAATTTTCACATTGATGAACATGTATAGCTCTATGAGGAGCTAAACCCCTCGCGGGGTATTCGGACTTGTAAACTTTAGGGTTCTTATGTTTCTTTGACATTGATTATTATGCTTTCCATCGTTGATGAATAAATTGAGTTTTAATCTTAATTATCTCTTGATATTGTTTTCCCTTAAACGTGACATTAGGGTTGAGAGCAATCTAGGTTTTCCTTTGGAGGTGTGACAACTCCTATAGGATTAGACTACTTAAGATTAAAGAGGGTTGAGAGGGAGAGTTGTGAGGTAGCAATGTACCCCTTTCCCTTCCGATGTGATTTCTCCCTACCTCCGATTCCTTGATTTAATAGCGGTCGAAATAGAGTAAAGCAATAGGTAGATAAACTCCCCTAGGGCTTAATTGCGCAAGCAATAGAGTGAAGGGTTGTAGTGAATCCTATATGCTGGGGCTTAATCTAGACTAGGGTTCTTCCACCTGGACCAAAGGGTTAGAACTATTTTTGTAGGAACAGGTTTAATCACTAGGAATCCCTAGAGCATAATGCAATCCCATATAGTGTGAGGTTTAGGTAGATGGACTCCCCTGGGGCTTAATCATCTAGGTGACAGAGCGAAGGGTGTTGTGAATCCTAATACCAAAGCATAGCGTTGGGGTTAGTCACGGTTGTCCTTAGGTTTGGGACCGTGAGTCTTAGGATTTCCTCGACTTAATTGACATCAATAGGAGAGTATAATATCATAGTCTTGCACTTGAAACATAGATCCTAGAGGTAGCTTGTCCGGATACCCCCTTTTACTCATTGCAAGTCCTTCTCGATTTTCCTATTTGCACCTCTTACTTTCATCCTTCTATTTAGTTTATTGCTTTGCATTATTTTTCACTCATCAATCCTATTATCGTTTCCCGTATTTCGCATAGCTTAATTAGTGAAACCTTATATTCTATCTCCCTATTCCCTGTGGATTCGACTACCTTCTCACCAAGGTAAATTTATTACTTCGACAAGGCCGTGCACTTGCGGTACACACGCAAAAGGTCGTGTCAAGTTTTTGGCGCCGCTGCCGGGGAATAGGCGTTTTAGATATTTGTTTTTCACTACTTTAGCTATTCACTTCGCACTCTATCTCATATTTTCTTTACCTATCATTGTTCTTATTTTTCTTTTCTTTATTTTCGGCTCCAGGTTATGACCCATGGGAACCCTTCAATACTTGTTGAAGGAGACCCAGACATTGGAAAAAGAACACATCGTAAAGGGAAAGAACCTGCACAAGAAGCATCAAATCAAGCCGATATTGAGACAGAAGGGTCAGAGACAATGGCAGAACAGAACGAGCAGCAGCGAATGTTGTCTGATTTTGCTAGACCCGCAGTTATGGGGACCCAATCAAGCATTGTCAGGCCCCCAATTACAGCAATGAATTTCGAATTGAAGCCATCGTTCATTCAGATGCTGCAGCAGTCCGCACAGTTTAATGGGTTAGCCGATGAAGACCCTAATAGTCACATAGAAAATTTCTTGGAAGTGTGTGACATGTTGAAGATAAATGGAGTGACGGACGATGCAATTCGATTGAGAGCCTTCCCGTTTTCATTGAAAGGAAAAGCAAGGCATTGGTTGCACTCATTACCGAGAGCCTCCATTACTACGTGGGAGGAGATGGCCGAGGCATTCTTGGCTAGATACTTCCCACCGGGGAAATCTGCAAGACTCCGGAATGAGATATCATCCTTTGTACAGATGGAATTGGAGTCTCTATTCGAGACATGGGACAGGTTCAAAGAGCTCCTTCGCAAATGTCCGCAACATGGATTCCCCGAGTGGATGATTATTCACACATTTTACAACGGGTTGAATCCGAGTACAAAGCAACTCTTAGATGCGGCGGCCGGAGGGACTCTTGGAAGCAAGACTCCCGGTGAAGCTCGGCACCTTGTAGAGGAGATGGCTATGAATAGTTATCAATGGAACTCAAGGGATAGGAAAAAGGTTGCCGGAATTCATGAGGTTGATGCGGTTACATCATTGGCAGCACAAGTGGAATCGTTGAGTAAGAAGCTAGATGCTCTAGCTTCGCCAAGAGTTGCGGCCATCACTACTTGTAACGGTTGTGGGGGAGGACATGCTTCAAGCGATTGTCCTATTGCTATTGGAGGCACTAGTGCGGTGGAGCAGGCCGATTTTGTGGGGAATTCATATCGAGGACAAGGCCAAGGCAACCCGTATAGTGGTACATACAATCCGGGATGTAAGAACCATCCGAACTTCTCTTGGAGCAATCAAGGACAGTCACAACAGAACAAAAATAGTGCACCACCGGGATTTCAAAGTCAACAATCTCCGAATTTAGAAAGCCGAGTGACCGGGTTGGAGGGAAAGATGACTGATCTAGAGAGAGCCCTCACACGGTTCGTTTCTTCTTCGGATGCAAGGTTCCAATCGGTGGAAGCTACTCTTCGCAATCACACCGCTTCCTTACACAACTTGGAAAACCAAGTAGGACAAATTGCGAAAACTTTAGCGGAGAGACCTCAAGGTAGTTTGCCTAGCAATACGGAGACCAACCCAAGAGAACAACTAAAGGCAATAACCTTGAGAAGTGGTAAGGAGGTTGAGGGACATCTCCCTCTTGAGAAGACTAAGGACTCACCCGAAGTCGTGGAAATAGAGGATGAAGCACCAAAGGAGAAAGAGGTGGCACCCCCACCTTATAAGCCGAGAATTCCCTATCCTTCACGATTGAAGAATGACCAAGACAATGAGCAATACAAGAAATTTCTGGGTGTCTTCAAGCAATTGCACATCAACATTCCATTCGCGGAAGCATTAGCCCAAATGCCCAAGTACGCGAAGTTCTTAAAAGACCTCTTGACCAATAAGAGGAAGTTAGAGGAAAGTGCATCCGTCATCCTCGATGCAAACTGTTCGGCAGTGCTACAGAAGAATATGCCAAGCAAGAGGAAGGACCCCGGAAGTTTTATCATACCGTGCAATATTGGTGATATGGGTGAGGAGATGGCACTAGCCGACTCGGGGGCAAGCATCAATGTCATGCCCTACACATTCTTCCAAAAGCTAGGCTTGGGCGAGCCTAGACCTACCCGGATGACACTTCAGCTTGCAGATAGATCGGTGAGGCATCCGAGGGATGTTGTTGAAGATGTGTTGGTGAAAGTGGATAAGTACATTTTCCCGGTCGACTTTGTAGTGCTTGATGTAGACGAGGATGTCGAGGTACCGCTGATCCTTGGGAGGCCGTTCTTGCGCACTTCCAAGGCTTTGATAGACATGGACGGTGGAGAGCTCACACTTAGGGTTGGGGACGACAAGCTCACTTACCGCCTCGCCGAAGCCATGCGACATTCTCTTGATTTTGATGATACTCTATATTATCTTGATGTCACTGATGATTGCATTGATGAATATATGCAGGATATGTTTAACCCGGATCCATATGAAGGGTGGCCGGACCAAGACATAGAGACTGAAGAGGAAGAAGTGCTCGCGCTTGTTTCAGTTGAGATAGACATCAAGAAGGAGAAGGAGCTTAGGAAGAAAGTCCTTCGGAGATTGAAGCGGTCGAGACGTCGCCACAACAAGAACCCCAACAAGAAAGGGGATGAGCATTCACGGAGTAAGGGTGTTTCACCCGTGTGTGGTAACAAACTCGATAATTCTCCCTCTACCTTGCAACGATTATGCAATGCTTGCTTTCAAATTTTAGGGAAGAGGGCAAATTCCACTCATGAACCTCCGTAAGGTAAGACAGGTACGTCAAGCTAAGTGACGTTAAACAAGCGCTTCTTGGGAGGCAACCCAAGCGTTTTTACAGTTTTCGAGTACTTAGTTTAGTTTTAGGATTGAATAAAAGTCTTAGCAATTGTGTCCCAATTTTCATGTGCATATGCTGGGTTTTCTTGTGGATTTTCGATTATTTACATGTGCCTTAACGTTAATTGACGAAGTTTGAGTCGGTTGAGTGTGTTTTCGATAGTCTCTGGTCATGTTTTTATGGTTTACACAGGCTCTAAGTGTTTTAAAAGAGTTTTTGAAATTTTCTGAGAGTCTGTAAAATTTTCTAAGTAAACCAGAGATAACACACGGGCGTGTGGAATTAACACACGGCCGTGTGTTACCAATTGGAGCTCAACCAGAGAAGCCACAGGGGCGTGACTTTGCCCCTGTGAAAAACTTCTGAAGGGGCACACGGCCGTGTGGAATTAACACACGGCCGTGCGAAATTCCGCAGAATTTCAACTCTTTTCCAGAGAGTCCACAGGGGCGTGTGGATGCCCCTGTGAGTGCCGCTGTGCCAAGGCACACGGCCGTGTGGAATTTCCACACGGCCGTGTGAAACTCTGCAGAAAGAACCCCAAACTTCCCGAGAAACCACAGGGGCGTGTGTGAGCCCCTGTGGGAGAGCTTGTCAAGGCACACGGCCGTGTGGTTTATTCACACGGCCGTGTGAAACACTTAGTTTTCTCGGGCAATCCAGAGAGGTCACAGGGGCGTGTGACATGCCCCTGTGACCGGCCTTGTGTTCTTGGCCAGGTTGGGCACACGGGCGTGTGGAAATTCCACACGGCCGTGTGAAGTTTTTCAGAGACCTTTTGTGTTCTCCCGAGACTCCACAGGGCCGTGTACCAGCCCCTGTGGATATCTTTGTGAAGGCACACGGCCGTGTGGAATTAACACACGGCCGTGTGGGGTAGTCAGAGAACAAACAGAATGCACACAGGGGCGTGGGTTGGCCCCTGTGAACCCTAATTTGAGAGGCACACGGGCATGTGGAATCGTGACACGGCCGTGTGAATCCCCAGAACTCCAAAAGCCGCGCGATTCCTTTTGGTTTTCACTTGTGCCTCTTCTATTTCCATTCTAAACTCTTCTCCTACCCTCTCCACTAGTTCGCCAACCATCTCAGAGGATTTTTGAGGCATTTTATTGGAGTTTTCCGGCCGATTTTTAGTATTTCTTCATCCACTCCGTCGGTAAGAACTTCAAAGCTTTTTTTTCTTCGTCGATTCTCAATTTAATTCGTTCTTTTGATGATTTCGCCTTTATTAATTGATTTATGAGTATGCAATGTTGCTTAAGAATGAATTAAAGCGAATTAGATTGTAAATTTTGAATTTTTTTTTTAACCCACGGCCGTTATACTCTGTCCGCCCGATGATCCACACGGGCGTGTGGGATTAACACACGGCCGTGTGGATTTCTGCAGATTGGTTATTTTGAACTGATTTTGATTGTTTTCTTTTCCAATCTTACAGGAATGTCTTCTAGACCCAAGAAGTCGGCTGGGAAGCGACCTCGTGAGCCCACACCCCCTCCAGAGGAGACAGAGTTCAGTATACCGGAGCACCAGACCAGGTTTGATAGATTATCCCCACTCCGTTTCGGACAGTCACGATACCCCGACCTGAGCATTATCAGAGAGATCCAGGGGGGTGACGGTATTGCCGAGGAGGTTGAGGAGCTACTTTCGGTGGGTGGCTGGAGGAGATTATTGAGGATTAGAGACCCAGCCATTCGAGGGGTAACACTGGAGTTCCTGGCTTCATTTGAGTTTGACAGGTCATACAGGGATTTTTCCACTCCTGATACCATTCAGTTCAGGGTATTAGGCCAGCATTTCAGCTTCAGCTTGACCCAGTTTTCGATCCATCTGGGACTATACGATGAGGCCTATACACAGACCGAGGAGTTCAGAGATCTTCCTACAGACTACCCGGGCAGTCTTACCCCGCAGAGGGCATACAGAGATTTGTGCGGAGAAGGCCAGTGTGAGCCAGGAATCTCAAAGGCCACGTGCTTGTCTCGCCCGGCCTACAGATACTTACATGCCATTCTTAGTAGATCAGTGAGTGGCCGAGGTGATAGTACTGGGGTTCTGAGTCGCCAGGAGCTTCTTTATCTATATTCGATGGCTCAGAGGGTACCACTCCACTTAGGGCACATCTTAGCAGAGTATTTGCGCCATCAGGGCCAGTACCCTAGGGTTGGAGTGATCTTTTCAGGACCCTACATTTCGAGACTCCTGATAGGGATGAGTCTCAGAGACGGAGTACGAGGGGCAGAGAAGACCAGTATACCAATCCCTCTGGGCACAGATACACTGAGGATGATGGGGATGATCCGCAGGACAGGGCCAGGAGTATATACATGGACCATTCCCCAGACAGCGCAGGCCGAGGGCTCCCGGGCAGCATTGGAGCCACCCCCGCAGGACACAGAGACAGGGGCAGAGGCTGAGGTACCCCCCACCGCACCGGAGCCACCTCCGGTGCGGATGTTTTCACCGTCTCGAGGCCAGGACAGACTGGAGCGCCTCGAGAGCGCAGTGGGGATCCTACAGACCGAGGTGGCTGAGGTTAGGGCCACACAGATTTCACAGCACCAGGAGGTGATGGCGCAGTTCCAGAGCTTACGACAGACCTTCGAGCAGATTGCCTCCTCCTCCTTCGTGGTCCGACCTCGAGTTTCCACTCCACCACCTCCATCTCCCGCATCACCAGCAGATCCACCTGCACCGACATCAGCCGATCCACCAGCAGATACAGAGCCTCCAGCAGCACCAGAGGCCACCACTCAGGACATCGACGCTGAGGCGTCCTAGATTTTAGATTCTTTTCTTTTATTTGTCATTCTGTATATCTTTACTTTATTTTGGACTTGTAGTACTCAGAAGGGATTCTTCCTCTGAGTATAGCTTTTATTTTGCTTTTTATTTTGTCTCGAGTTGTATTCATTGCTTTACATTTTATATACTCGAGTTTTATTGAGCTTTACTGAACCCTCGTTTATGTGTGCGCAGATGGTCTTGGATGTAAGGATTTTGAGGAATAGTCATTGACACGGTCATGGGATCGTGTGTGCTCCACAAACCATTGAGACTCATCTCTCAATGACCTAGCTCCATCAAATGCAACACTTGGAGTTCAGGGGAGTAATGTTTCAATTGCCACTTCCACACTAGTTGCTTTTATCGTTTTCACTTATTATTGTGCTTCTACGCGTACATTGAGGACAATGTACATCTTAAGTGTGGGGGGAGTTCACATTGCACACACCTTTACTTGTGCGCTCAATTGTTTATGCTAATGTAGCCTATGGCGGTTCACCTTAGTTGCAACGGTTGTATTCTTAGAGTTTAGGAGAATTTTTAACATTGTATCCTATCATGCTCTAGTTCCACTTGAATTTTAGGGGATTTTTGCTCGATTACACCCTATTGCACTACTCACTCTTGAAATCTTTTGGAAACTCGATCTTGAAGTTTTAAAGGACAAATTTATCATCGTTCTTAGTTTTACTTTGGAAAATGCATATATATAAAAAAAAATAAATAAAAAAAAAAAAGAGAAAAAGAATAATGAAAATGAAAAGAAAAATGTGAGTTTGTGAATAGTTGCTTTCTTTTATGTATGCATTTGAGGTGGAAAGAGCTACCACCCATGAAGTATGTAGCTACTCTCATAAGTCGGATACAAGTTATGCCCTAATGAGAGAAAGAGCTATCTCATGGGATGCGTGAAAGCTACTACCCCGGTAGAAAGAGCTACCTCCTCGAAAGAGTGAAAGCCACCTTTGGCGGCCGCCTAGGAAAGGGCTACCTTCGAGGATGTGTGAAGCTACTACTTCCTCTCTTAATTTTTTTCGTTCGTAAATAAGTCTTTGTAAATAAGAGTTTGAGGAGTACTCGTTGGTTCTCTTGAGTGAAGTCGCACACACTAACACGTTTTCGAGTTGTTATCCTTTTTAATTCATGTTTTTAGCTAGAGCATTGATAACCTTATGCAATGTTTTGATTTCCCCTTACTTGTAGAATGCTTCTTTTGCACTTTTGGTGAACCTAAGGCCAAGCACTTTCAATTGTTCTTCCCAAGTACTTTCACGTTTTATTTTTGCTTGAGGACAAGCAAAAGCTTAAGTGTGGGGGAGTTTGATAAGTGCTTGTGTTATAGTATCGCGAAGCGCTATTATCTTACATTAAGCATACCTTTTATCAGATTTTATCACTAAATGTGTGCATTTGTGTTCTCTTGTGCATTGAAGGTATTGTGGAGCCTAATTGGAGAAGAAGAATGAAATTAGGTCGCGTTTGCCAATGTTGAGATGTTCTCGGACCAAGCAAGGAATGAAGCACGTATTTGGACTTGTGGATGTGTGCCAACCTCCCTTGGAGGGGCACAAAGGCAGTCACATTCACAACAAGTCCAATCCGTGTTACTTAGGAGAATTTCGCGAAAGAAGAAGACTTGAAGCAATCGGCGCGACCTACCGTTGCTTGTGTGCCCAAGTAATGGCCTCGATGAAGAACAATGGACCCGGGAGGCGTTTCGGCAAGTTACCAAGCCTGTTCAGCTGAAGACCAGTGTTCCAGAGAAGTCACACGGGCGTGTGGAAATTCCACACGGCCGTGTGAAATTAATTTTTCAGCCGAGACAGAAGCTTCACACGGGCGTGTGGATATTCCACACGGCCGTGTGAAGCCCCCGATAAGTCCAATTTTAAAGCCGCGATTCAACATTATAAAAGGGGATTTTTGCAACCTTTTGGGAGATCTTGGAACCGAACTTTTCCCCAACTTTCTGGAGTGCGGCTAGGGTTTCGGAGAGGGTTTCGTGGAGGTTCTAGCACATCGTCGGCATCGATTCCGAGGTTCGACGTTTGCACAAGACCACGGCCACACCAACTTCGAGGGGGTTTTCATCTATGTCTATGTTTTATGCTTTAATTTTCACATTGATGAACATGTATAGCTCTATGAGGAGCTAAACCCCTCGCGGGGTATTCGGACTTGTAAACTTTAGGGTTCTTATGTTTCTTTGACATTGATTATTATGCTTTCCATCGTTGATGAATAAATTGAGTTTTAATCTTAATTATCTCTTGATATTGTTTTCCCTTAAACGTGACATTAGGGTTGAGAGCAATCTAGGTTTTCCTTTGGAGGTGTGACAACTCCTATAGGATTAGACTACTTAAGATTAAAGAGGGTTGAGAGGGAGAGTTGTGAGGTAGCAATGTACCCCTTTCCCTTCCGATGTGATTTCTCCCTACCTCCGATTCCTTGATTTAATAGCGGTCGAAATAGAGTAAAGCAATAGGTAGATAAACTCCCCTAGGGCTTAATTGCGCAAGCAATAGAGTGAAGGGTTGTAGTGAATCCTATATGCTGGGGCTTAATCTAGACTAGGGTTCTTCCACCTGGACCAAAGGGTTAGAACTATTTTTGTAGGAACAGGTTTAATCACTAGGAATCCCTAGAGCATAATGCAATCCCATATAGTGTGAGGTTTAGGTAGATGGACTCCCCTGGGGCTTAATCATCTAGGTGACAGAGCGAAGGGTGTTGTGAATCCTAATACCAAGGCATAGCGTTGGGGTTAGTCACGGTTGTCCTTAGGTTTGGGACCGTGAGTCTTAGGATTTCCTCGACTTAATTGACATCAATAGGAGAGTATAATATCATAGTCTTGCACTTGAAACATAGATCCTAGAGGTAGCTTGTCCGGATACCCCCTTTTACTCATTGCAAGTCCTTCTCGATTTTCCTATTTGCACCTCTTACTTTCATCCTTCTATTTAGTTTATTGCTTTGCATTATTTTTCACTCATCAATCCTATTATCGTTTCCCGTATTTCGCATAGCTTAATTAGTGAAACCTTATATTCTATCTCCCTATTCCCTGTGGATTCGACTACCTTCTCACCAAGGTAAATTTATTACTTCGACAAGGCCGTGCACTTGCGGTACACACGCAAAAGGTCGTGTCAAGTTTTTGGCGCCGCTGCCGGGGAATAGGCGTTTTAGATATTTGTTTTTCACTACTTTAGCTATTCACTTCGCACTCTATCGCATGTGTACTGTAGCAGTTTTATTGTAGCTTCCACTATAGCACTTACGCGACTTTCGGGATTTCTCGAAAACTTTCTCTCCCCGCATGGGAGGCCGCATAGCTCGCTGGAATGTGTTTTTAAAGAGTATTAGGGCATTTTTCTTAGGGTCTTTGGCCACCATTTCTCCTCCACCACCATCTAGGGTTTCGTGGGCTTCAAGGGGCTGGAGAAGGCACTTTTAAGGGGCAAATCGAAAGGAGAAGAAGATCACACGCAAGGGAGATCATCTAGGAGTTCGTCAGCACCGATCTGCGAGTTCCCATCACCATCTTCATCTAGTCAACATTAAGGAGGTTTTCTTTGGTTTTGATCATTCTTGTATTATGTTTTGAGACTTCTTCCTTATTTATGTTCAACTAGACTCCCATGGTCGCCGGGCATCCGGTGAATCTTGGGATGAACTTGCTTGTATGAATACTTGATTTACATGTATGGTATTTATGTGGTTTATGGTTCAAGCTTGGTGCACTTTGATGTATTGGTATGCATGAGAACTCTGTGTATCGATTTCTAGGTTATACTAGGTTGCGTGACCATCGCCTTAGTATTAGACACACCAAGTTTGGAAGGGATACATGTACGAATACACCGTGACCATCAGGTATTTGTACCCCTCCAACCATTAGGGTTGAGCCTAGATGTGTGTTTGACCTTAATTAGGGATTTCCCTAGGCCCATTGCAATCGTGTTCGCATTTGGGTGGAAGTGATTCCGTATTCCAATACTTATACCGGATTATAGGTTATCACCGTGACCATCGGGGTGACCTACCTTTGGACGTCTCTTAGCCTAACCACCTTTGCCTGTGTAATTCGAGTATCCTTCTAGCTTTAGTAGTCCCGAGGGGATCCTCGCCCGGGGACCTCGAACTTTCATTGTTACTTGCTTCCTTAGAATGCTATTGTGGTGAGCCTTAGTCCACTTTTTTATAGTTTTCTCTTTTGTTATTTCTCTTATCTTGTTTCAAATCTATATTTGGTAGACTAGACAGTGTCATCTAGAGGGGAGTAATAGCAGCTCTTGGGACCCTAGGGAATACGACCCCATCGTGCTTGCGCGAGGGGTATTACTTGGCGACCCCGTGCACTTGCGGGTGAGCAATCAACTTCTACAGCTTGCTCATTACTCTTTTTTTTCTCGTTTATTAGTTTGAGAAGTTCTACCACTTATTTCTCGACTCTATGAATAGATGCTTGGACAATTATCATGCTTGCTTCCAACGCTTCCAAACGAGAGTCCATGACCTGCATGTATTTGGCTAAGACATCTTCAGTGGTAAACATCCTTCTTGTTGGTGGATGTGGAGGTTTTTGTAGCAATCCATGGTGAGAGGGCTTCCATTGACGTGTGTAATAATGTGTGAAATTATCTATGTGCCTTTGCAAATATGGATCATATACATGCTCAAATTGATTGCTACTGCTAGCTCTCAAGGCCTGGTACACATTGGTTTGCCATTCTTGAAGATGAAAATTTTCACCACCTAAGTCTCCTTGAAAACCCATTGCTCTATGCACAAAACAAAATAATAAAAAAAATTAAGGTATAAAAGAAAACAAGAATATTTACAAAAGAAAAGATAAATGACTAGAGTAGCGAGCTAGAAGTTTTCCTAGCATTCTTAGATGTCCCCGGCAACGACGCCAAAAACTTGATGGGCGTCGCGCGATAGGCTAAGAAGATAGCACGCGACTCCTCGGCCGCAAGTGCACGGGTCGTCAAGTAATAACCTCTCACGTGAGCGCGAGAGGGTAGTATTCCCAAGGGCCCCAAGATCTGCTATTAGTTCCTCCTAGGTATCACTATCTAGTCTACCAAATCATGAGTTTTAGTATAAAACACAAATACGAAAATAAATAAAAGAAAAGGTATAAACAAAATGGACTAAGGCAGACCATACAAGCAATCCAAAGAGCAAGTAGAAATGATAACTAGAGGCCTCGGGCGAGGATCCCCTAAGGAGAAGAACAAGTTAGGATGAATATGGGAAATTGAGTGCTAAGTTGGCTAGGTTTGATCCGCTAGACTCGGGACTCGACTACCCCGGAACCTCGTGGTGTAGCCCTAATCCAATAAGGGTTCCTCTATCAAGAAGATACCCCTATGATGTCATTGGGAACAGGGAGTCTTGATTAGGGTTATTCTAATGCGCGCTTTCGGCTAAAACAACCCAAACCACACGGGGAGCTACCAGCACCCAGAACCTCCGGTGTACCGGCACATTGAATCCCCTTCAATCATTGTGCGACCTAATACATGCAAGCATCCCGCCATACATATACAATTCATGAATCAAAACCTATGGAATCCATCAATTGTAGATTGAACATTAAAACAATAGATTGAAATCAAACAAACAAGCCAACAATCATTTATAAAAAATTATCATCATCCATACAAGTTCTCCTCCCAAGGTTCACCCGAGCCCGGTGGCCTTGGGAGTCTAGTTCCACATCAAAAGCTAGAACAAGCAAAATAATCAATGAAAATGCTCATAAGAAACTCCCTTAGATGTAGGCTAGAAGGCGGTGATGAAGGCTCGCCGGATCCGCGCCGATCAAGCTCCGTGATGACAACCTTGAATACTTCCTTCTTCTACCCTTAAGTTTTGCTCTTCAAATTGCCTCTCCAATCTGGTGATGATGATGGAAAATGATGGAAATGATGGTGGAAGATCATGGGGATGATGGTGGAGAAAGATGGAGGAGAGGGTGGCCAAAGACAAGCTTCAAAAAGCCCTAACTTCACTTAAATAACCAAAAACTTGAACATCTGCCCATGTGTGTGCGGGTTGTGGGCGGGGCTGCACACAGCCCGCACACCCTTCTGTCTCCCCTGTGTGGGTACTATGCGGGGTCGCACAATGCTCACACACTGCTACAGTACCTGTGCTACAGTAAATGTCTGCTGTGCGGTGCTACGGTAACAGCCTCAAAATCCACTTTTTTATTACCCGAAACATGAGGATGCATGTGAGCGTCAATAAATTCTTTGATTCATGTTGAAACATGGCTCAATCACGCGCCAGATGATCTTCCAATGTCCTGAAACAATAATAACAAATAAACGCGTAAAGGGCATCAGAGATATATAAAACTGCATGAAAGTGTATAAAATGTATATAATAAAAGTGATGTATTTAGACACTTATCAACGGCCACACCGCACACAAGCGGGTTTTCATCTATGCATTCAATTTGTGTTCTTATTATTATTTTGATGGATTTGTATAGCTCCATGAGGAGCTAAACCCCTTATGGTTATTCAGACTAGTAAACCCTAGGATTATTATGTTTCTTTGACATTGCTATTATGCTTTCCATTATTGATGAATAAAATTGAGTTTCAATCTTAAGTTTTTTCTTGTTATTGTTTTCCCTTAGGTGTGACACTAGGGTTGAGGACAATCTAGGTTATCCTTTGGAGGTGTGACAACTCCTATAGGATTAGACTACTTAGGATTGAAGAGGGTTGAGAGGGTGAGTCGTGAGGTAGCAGAACGTCCCCTTTCCCCTCCGATGTGATTCTCCCTACCTCCATGTTCCATGATTTACTCGCGGTCGAGATAGAGTCAGGTGCTAGGAGATAAACTCCCCTAGGGCTTAGTTGCAAGAGCAACAGAGTGAAGTGAAGTGAATCTTAGTGCTGGGACTTAATTTAGACTAGGGTTCTTTCACCTGGACCAAAGGGTTATAACTATACATAGGAACAGGGTTAATCACTAGGAATCTCTAAAACTTAAAGCAATTCCCCGTAGTGTGAGGTTTAGGTAGATAGACTCCCCTAGGGCTTAGTTGGCAGGTCAACGAGAGTCAAAGGTCTTAGTGAAACCTAATGCCGAGGCATAGTATTGGGGTTAGTCACGGTTGACCTTCAGTTTGGGACCGTGTGTTTAAGGATCTCCTCGACTCAATTAACATCAATAGGAAAGTATAATAGCATTGTCTTGCACTAGAAGCATAAGTCCTAGGGGTAGCTTGTCCGGGTACCCATCTTTACTCATTGCTTATCCTACTCTTTTACTCGTACTTGCACTCTCTCGCCTTCCACAATTCTATTTTAATTCTTGTTTTTATTTGTTTCATTCACACTCACTCATTGATTTCTTTCCACACATCGCACTAGCTACATAGTGAATACTTGTATCTCAAATCCCTATTCCCTGTGGATATGACTAACCACTGATAAACGCCTAAATATATATATTTTGTACGTATTCGGGCGTATGTATTGCGTATTTTTATATGAGTTGACGGCTATTTTTGTCTAAATTGGTTTCATTCGTGTTACATGTACCAATGAGGCCCCAACGAGCTCGATGACAGAATTGGAGAAGAAATCGGCATCGAGAACACTGTTTTTGAGCGGCGCGGGGGGGGGGGGGGGAGGGGACACTGTAGCAACACTGTAGAAATCGTTGTAGCACGAAGACTTGAAGAATGGCTTGGTCAGAAAGTTCATGCGGGCAACCATGCGGGCACAGTGGAGGCCACATGCAATACTGTAGCAGTTTTTTTTACTGCAACAAGTACTATAGCGCATTGCAACAACTTACGCGATTTTTGGGATTTCTCGAAAATCTTCTCTCCCCGCATGCCTACCGCATGGGAGGTCGCTAGCTCGCTGGAATGGGCTTTTAGGGCACATTTGAGAGGGGACTTTTGGGGGACACTCTTGGGCCGCCGCCCCACATCTTTTGGCGGCGATTTCTGGCAATCTACGGCACAAAGTTTAACCAAGAGAGAGGCAACATTGAAGGAGGATATTGGAGGGAAGATCCAAGACATTAAGGCATATTTTCAAGGTCTTCATCCATCAAGGGGTTCCAAGGCTAGAGGGAGTATTTCTTGCTTCATTTCTTGTTTTGTTATTCCTTGGAGTTGTATGAGTTTTCCTCTTTCATGAGGAACTAACTTATTTGTGATTTGGACAACTTTGGGGTTGGTTGTTTGTAATTTGGATGATCATCTTTATTGATGCATTTGTTTGATGTTGTATTTCTTTTATGGAATCTTGTAGTTTGTGGCTCAAGCCTTGTGTACTTTGATGTGTTGATTTGCATGAGAACTCTATACTTCAACTTCTAGGTTGTACTCGGTTGTGTGACCATCGCCCTTGTACTAGACACACTAGGCTTGGAAGGGATACATGTACAAATACGCCGTGACCATTGGGTATTTGTACCCCTCCAACCATTAGGGTTGAACCTAGAGATTGTGTTTGACCCTAATTTGAGATTTTCCCTAGGCGTAAGGCAATCGTGTGAGGATTTGGGCGGAAGTGATTCCGTATTCCAATACTCATACTAGATTAGGGTTTATCACCGTGACCATCGGGGTGACCTAGTTTAGGAATCTCTTGCCCCAACTACCATCATAACATTTCATCCTAAATTCAGGGCTTAATGACAACCCTAGGGGAATTCGTTGTCCAAATCACGCCTTCACATGTTTGATTCTCCCTTGTTTGCTAAATGTGTGTAGTAGTAGCCCGGATTTCATTATAGTTATTTCTTTCTCCATTTTGTAATTATTGCTTGATAATTGAATTGCTAGGTTAGGAAATAGATGAAGGGGAAGTAATAGTAGTTCCTTGGCCCTTGGGAATATGATCCCCTCGTGCTTGCGCAAGGGGTATTACTTGGCGACCCCGTGCACTTGCGGGTGAGCGAATCATGTTTTTTGCGCCGTTGCCGGGGACTCACAAGGAATACTAGGAAAACCTGTAGTCTATTGCTCTAGCCACTTTTCTCTTGTTGTACATACTATTTTATTATCTATTTTGTTTGTTTAGTTTTGCTTTGTTTCACTTTGTGTTTGTTTTGTGCGAGGTACACTATTCTTGACAAATGCAAGCTCGAAATTGCCCTCCAAGTCCTAACCATGGAACATCGCAAGAAAAGATATATACTGTTGCGGAGGTCTTGGCACCATTCATGATCACCATGAAGGCAAAGTTTGAGATGATAGAAAAAAGGTTTTATGAATTCGGCACAATTCTAAGGAATGTCCAAGCCTCTATTCATTCTCTTGAGAGCCAGGTTGGACATCTTGCTAGGGCCCAATCTGAACAATACTCGGTCCTTAATGCCAAATATGAAGCTAGATTTGAGGCCATCCATGCCACACTTTCGGATGTGCAAGCATCTCTCCACAAGCTAGAGAGCCCGGTTGAACAACAAATTCGTGAACCAATAATTGAAGGCTTAACCACAACCTATATTGAAAAAGAAGAGAACTTTGGTATTTTGGAGGTTGAAGGAGTCGAAAAAGCACCATTGATAGCACTTGAGCAAGATATTTGCGTAAAAGCTAACATGAAAACCAAGCATAAGAAAGAATTATTTGGTACAAAAGAAATTATGGGTTCGGGGTTGAAGCCATCCAATGACCCACCTATGCCGAGGTTAGACACGTCCCAACCAAAACTATTTCCTTGGAGGCCCAAATGATTCTTGTGGGTAATTAAAGGAAGATTGACATTGGTTGAAGAAGGAGATGTGGGTAGGAGGTTTACACCCCCCCAAGGACCCACCCATGCCGAGTTTGAAATTTTTTCAACCTGATTTATTGGCAGTTGTTTTCCATCATCTTCACCGATTTTCCAAGGTACCCCTTTCTAAACCCTAGTTGTTGAGAATGATTGTTTCTTCTTCCTCTCTCCTATTTTTCAAGTTGAATGGATGCAAATGTTATGGGAGATTGGTTGTTTGTTGTTTTTGTGGGTTTTTGGATCAATTTGAAAGCTTTGTAAATTTTTTTATGCTCCATGTTCAAGAGAAGCTTTTGCAAAATTTTTTGGGAACTATTGTAGCACTTCTTGAACTCATTCATATCCCATCATGAAAAACCATTTCTTCTCTTGTATTTGTCCTGATTTTGTTGAATCCTTGTAAACTCTTATACCCCACAACACTTGCATTAAAGAAAATTGGACTTCGTGTTTTTGATTGCACAAAGGACTTGCTTGGATCATTTCTTGTTTAGTTGTTCTTGTGATGTTAGTTGTTTGTTTATTTGTGTGTTTTATTTTCTTTTGTGTGATGGATACCTTGAGATGATGTTCTTTTCTACCGTGTAGGGTGGAATTTGGACATCAGGCTCGCTTTCTTCTCCATTATCTACCGGAAGCTTTGGTGGTCACCCCGATCTCATGGACATCAAGACTAATGTTTTGAGACTCGGGGAAGTTCACAAAACCCTCCTACTATGTTTTTATTGTCTATATTATTGCATGCTATAGCTTAGTCACATTGAGGGCAATGCACATCTTGAAGTTGGGGGGGGGGGGGGGGGGGGGGGGGGGGGTGGGGTGGTAGAGTTGGATTTTCGTGAACTTTGAAAACTTTTTGCAATCGCATGCTTGAATTACCTATGATAGCTATGATTTTATTGTTAAGGACTTCCTAGCTTGGTAGAATGATAGTCGTGAGCTGTACTTTACCTGTGCTTAAATGTAGTTCTGTTTCACCTTTAGTGCACCTTTATACCTATTCACAATCACTTCTACCTTGTACACTCCAACCAACCCATCATAATGATTTTGGCATTAGACTGTTAAATTCTATTTTCAATAATCTTTTAAGAGCTTTTGTGTTCCTTCATTGTTTTCTTTAGCCTAAAGTGAACTTTTGTAGTGTGTTTAACCGCGTGGAGCTCACCAACTCTCGGCCGAACAGCCACGCAACCGCGTGGCTGGGCCACACGGTCGCGTGGTCCTTCTGCTGAGCCAGGACGCGCCCACCCGGCCGCATGGCTATTCCACAAGCCCGCGTGGGCTAGAACGTGGCAAATTAAGCCACGTGGGCACGTGGCTTACCCACACGCCCATGTGGATTCTAGCATCTTGCCATATCATGTAAATTTTCACTTCTTTGGCAATTTTCTTGCAGTTATGACACCAAGGGCTAAAAAGCTTGCTCCAAAAATGCCTTGATCATTTATAGCTGACCTTGGATGAGGACATCCCTTCTAACACAACAGCAGCACCAGCAGATGATGCCAATGCTTGAGGCGTCCCACTCATGAGACTTTAGTTTTCTTTACTTTAGTTTTCATTTCTAGTTTTCTTTATTTTATCTTCTAGACTTTAGTTATCTTTATACTTTGTTTTGATTGTGCGAGTTGTGCTTTATTTTGCTTCATTCATAAAAACTCGTGCAACTTTTCTATTTTTATTGAGCTTCACTAAACCCCTTGAATCTGTGCAGATGGTCTTGAGAGTGATGATGATGATGTTTTTGTCATACGCACAACCATGTGACTTGGTCGTGTGAGCTTCACAACCCGTTGAACAATAACACGCCCTCAAGATAGCTTCACCAATTGATCAATAAGGAATTCAGGGGAGTGTTGTTTTAATTGCATTTTCACCCACATCATGCTTTTATTGCTTATATTTTTATTGTGCTTACATGTGTACATTGAGGACAATGTACATCTTAAGTGTGGGGGAAGGTTCACCTTATACATGGCCTTTACTTGTGTTTTCACGATTATGCTCATGTTGCCCATGAAGGTTCACCTTAGGGTTGAGAATTTAATTCTTAGTTTTTGGAGGATGTAAACATTAGGTTTTATCATGCTCTAGTTTTTATCCAATTTTCTTCAAATTTTTGTCCGATTGCTCTTTAATGCACTTCTCTCACTCATTAAACCTATGGAAACTTACTCTAGTTCATTATTGTGGGATTTTCTAGTGTTAGTTTAATTTGTGTGTTAAAAAAAAATCAGAAATTTAGTTTTGTATATATTGGTGGAAAGAGCTACCGCCTATGTTGTATGAAGCTACTCTCATAAGTCGGATACTTGTTATGCCCTAATGAGAGAAAGAGCTATCTCATAGGATGCGTGAAAGCTACCACCTTCGGTAGAAAAAGCTACCACCTCGAAAGTGTGAAAGCCACTCGGGATGCATCTAGAGAAAGGGCTACCTTAGAGGATGTGTGAAGCTACTACCTATTCTTTTTGTTTATAGATAAGTCCCATTGCTAATAAAGACTTTGAGTAGTGGATATAGCGTTGACATGAGTTGAGTTTTCACACACACATGCTTTCGGACTTTAGTTCTTTTATTTTTGATTGGATTATTTGCTAGAGTATTGATTGTTTTATCTAGTGTTTGTTTCTCTCCATGATTTTAGAATTTTATTCTTGTACCCTCTTGGTGAACCTAAGGCCAAGCACTTCTCTTTTCTTTCCATGAGTTTAATGTTAATTTTGCTTGAGGACAAGCAAAGGCTTAAGTGTGGGGGAGTTTGCTAAGTGCTTGAGTAGACATGTTACATGTATTGAGCATCATTTTACCATGGATTATGTCTCATAAAGTGTATTTTGGTGTTCCTTTGTGCAACTAGGTTGTGAAAGTGTTGAAGGAAGAAAAAAGAAGCAAAGATGGGTTATAAAGACCTATTGTTTGGAGCTTTTATACAACACAAGTGTCAAGGCACAAGAGGGGATCATGCACATAAGGGTGTGTGCTAACTTCCAGAAGAATTCAAGCCGATTTGTGAGATGGAAGGGCACAAAGCAGTCACACCTTCATGTTCCTACTTGCGTGAAGATAGCTAAAGCTTCCAAATGAGGGTTCGACGGAAGAAAAGTCTTATAACTCACCACATGGACGTGTGCCAGACTATGTGGCCACAAGATAAGAGAGTTTGGATTGCGTTTTATTAAGAGTACAGTAGCAAAATACTGTTAACTTTTACTGCAGCAGTACAGTAGCAGAAATCACTGTTCACGCGACCGCGTGGGAATTATGCAACGTGGAGGCACGTGACTAGCGCGTTTAAGATTTATAAATAACCCATTTTGCCGATTCTTTTGGTATATTTTGTGTGGCTTTTGAGAGGCGAAGCGGCTAGGGTTTGAGGAGGAGGTCTTTGGCGAATTGGAGGGTCGTTCTTCACCAACTTTGATAGTTCTTTCCTCCGCCATAGCATCGAGGGAGTCATTGGCAACCTAGCTTCGGAGAAGGATCCTTCAAGACGTTGAGCTATCCATCAAGGCCATCATCACGAATTCAAGCGGGTTTATTTCCATGGTTTACATTGCTTTTCATTGTGTTATGTTTTGCTTTGTAATAAGCCCAATGGAGGGCTAAACCCTAGTAGGTATTTGGGCATGTGAACCCTAGGATCTTACTCTTTATTTTGATTTTCTTTATGATTTCTATTGAATCCGAGTTTATTTGAGTTTCAATCTTGTTTTATCATTCTTGCATGCCTTATTGATTCGTATGGTTGTTTGGTTTGCTTGATTTATTGCCTTGGTGAGAGAGAGGTCTCCATTAGGGTTAGAACACATGAGATTGAAGAGGGTTAAGAGGGTGAGTCATGAGATAGTAGAGTGTCCCCTTTCCCTTCCGATTGAGTGTTTCCTATCTCCGTATTCCCTATGATCTATGCAACCATATTTGGTGTGAGGCGTGAGATTGAGAGATTTCTCCCCCGGGACCTTGTAGGGGGTTAGGGATCTTTCACCTAGAAGTAGGGTTAGATATAATTTTAGGAATCAGTTTCACTCTTAGGTATCCCTAAAGTTCATTGCGGTTGATAAACGCCTAACTGTACATATTATTTATGTATGTTCACGTATTCTTCGAGTATTTTTTATACGAGTGGACGCCTGTTTTCGGTCTAAATTGTTTTATTTCATGTTACAGGCACTGTAGTTACCACGGGGAGCTCGTCAACGAGATTTGTGGAAGAAATTGACACGAAAAGACCATTTTCGAGCCCGGGGATACTGTAGCGGCACTGTAGCACGAGAGTTGGTGAAAAAACGGCTAAGTCTGGAGTTTCATACGGGCACCCATACGGGCACATGACTTACACGAAATTCGGGGTGCTACAGTGCCCGTATGTCGGCCCGTATGCCAGGCCGCATAAGTTGCTGGAATTGGTTTTAAAAGGGGAAAGTAGTTCATTTTGAAAGGAGAGAGCCCTAGGTCTTGAGCCAACTTGCCACCACCTTAAAATCGGAGCTAGGAGCTGTCGTCGGAGGCCATTTCCTGCGAGAGAACGACGAGGAGAGCGACATACGACGAGATCCACCATCTTGATCCTTAGTTTAGAGGAGAATCGACAAGAGAAGCCACCACTTTGGTGGCGTCTTTGGAGCGTCATTCGGCCTCTATCTTTCGAGGGGGTGTTCTTATCTATGTACTTGGTTGTTTTCATGTGTTTTCTTGTGTATTTTGTATTCATGGGCAACTAAACCCCAAGGTCACCGGATGTAGGTGAACCTTGGGGGTGAACTTGTGTAGGATGCTTGCTTGACTTGATTTATGTATTTTGGGACTTGTTTGTGAACCTTGTTTGGTGTATTTGATTGCTTGGTATGCATGAGAACTCTGTGCCCTAGTATTAGGCTCGCCAAACTTGGTAGGGATACATGTATGAATACGCCGTGACCATCGGGTATTTGTACCCCTCCAATTGTTAGGGTTGACCTAGATTGTGTCTTCGCCCTAATTTGAGAAACCTTTTGCTCCCTTTGCAATCGTGTGAGGATTCGAGCGGGAGGAATTCCGTACTCGATACTTGTACCAGATTAGGGACCAATTTTTGTGACAATCGGGTTGGTCTAACTTCGGGTTTCTCTGTCCAAACTACCCAATTGCATGCTTGTTAAGTAACCCCCGCACTTTAGTAGCCCCCTTGGTGATCCTCATTCGTGACCCTCTCTTTATATTGTTTTATCCCTCGATTGTTGCTTCCACCGTAGAGCACTTTATTTGCATACTATCCATCTTTTTAATTTCTTTTGCACAACACTTGACTTGATCGGCCAAACAATCATACGAAGAGGAAGTAAGGGTAGATTCTCGGGCCCTTGGGAATACGACCCCCTCGTGCGTGCGTGAGGGGTATTACTTGACGATCCCGTGCACTTGCGGTTGAATCATCAGCGGTCATATAGGATGTGAGGTGTCGAGATTGAGCGATTTCTCTGCCGGGATCTCTTAGGGGACTAGTATCGGTGGCCTGGAGGCAGGGACCGATTATTCTTGGATTGCTTTGACTCATAGAACTCGGTTTAGAAGCATTTAGTTAGTCTTGCACTTCATGTTAGATCCTAGGAGGAGCATTGCCCGGGTACCTCATCTTCACTGATTGAGATCTCCCTTTATTTACCCTTTGCCTATTCATGTCTGGTATTAATATCTATGCACACTAGATCACCACAAAATCATATTAGCCATTAGGCTAGATTGCAGAGAAAAAGTCAGTACTAGTAGCCCTGTTCCCTGTGGATTCGACTACCCTACTCACCGGGTATAATTATTACTTCGACAACCTGTGCACTTGCGGTACACACATGCAAGGGGTGTGTCAGCCCCCAATTACCGCAAACAATTTTGAGTTGAAGCTGTCATCCATTCAAATGTTGCAACAGTCCGCACAATTTAATGGGTTGGCCGATGAAGATCCCAACAACCACATAGATAACTTTCTTGAAGTGTGTGACATGTTAAAGATCAATGGAGTAACCGACGACGCGATTCATTTAAGAGCCTTCCCATTTTCATTAAAGGGAAAAGCAAGACATTGGCTTCATTCATTATCGAAAGCATCTATCACTACTTGGGAGGAGATGGCCGAGGCATTCTTGGCTAGATTTTCCCTACGGGAAAATCGGCGAGGCTCCTGAATGAGATTTCATCCTTCATGCAAATGGAATTGGAGTCTCTATTTGAGACATGGGATAGGTTCAAAGAGCTCCTTCGCAAATGCCCGCAACATGGATTCACCGAGTGGATGATCATTCATACCTTTTATAATGGGCTGAATCTGAGTACCAAGCAACTCTTAGATGCAGCGGCTGGAGGAATTCTAGGAAGCAAGACTCCCGGTGAAGCCCGGCACCTTATTGAAGAGATGGCTATGAATACCTATCAATGGAACACATGGGACAGAAAGAAGGTGGCCTGAATTTATGAGGTTGACACGGTTACATCGTTGGCAGCACAAGTAGAGTCACTGAGTAAGAAGCTAGATGCTCTAACTTCACTAAGAGTTACGGCCATCACTACTTGTAACGGTTGTGGGGGAGGTCACACTTGGAGTGATTGTCCTATTGCTATCGGAGGCACTAGTGCGGTGGAGCAAGTCGACTTTGTTGGTAATGCTTATAGAGGACAAGGCCAAGACAACCTATACAGTGGTACTTACAATCTGGGGTGGAGGAACCACCCGAATTTCTCATGGAGCAATCAAAGGCAGTCATAACAAAAGAACAATGCGCAACCGGGATTTCAAAGTCAACAAGCACCGAAACTAGAAAGCCGAGTGACCAGGCTAGAGAGGAAGATGACCGATCTAAAGAAAGCCCTCACGAGGTTCATTTCTTCATCGAATGCTAGATTTCAGTCCGTGGAAGCTACACTTCGCAATCACACTGCCTCCCTACACAATTTGGAGAACCAAGTGGGGAAAATAGCGAAGACTTTGGCGGAAAGACCTCAAGGTAGTTTGCCGATAAACGCCTAAATATACGTATTTTCTACATATTCGGGCGTATGCATTGCGTATTTTTATATGAGTTGATGCCCGTTTTTGGTTTGTATTGGTTTCTTTCGTGTTACAGGTACCAATGAGGCCCCAGTGAGCTCGATGACAGAATTGGAGAAGAAATCGGCATCGAAAACACTTTTTTCTGAGCCTGGGGGCATTGTAGCAACCACTGTAGCACGAAGACTTGGAGATCGGCTTGGTCAGGAGGTTGATGCGGGCTACCATGCGGGCACATTGTAGGCCGCATCAGGTACTGTAGCGGGATACTGTATCACGGTTACTGTAGCGACACTGTAGTAACTTACGCGATTTTCGGGATTTCTCGGAAACTTTCTCTCCCCGTATGCGGGGCCGCATGGGAGGCCGCATAACTCACTGGAATGAGTTTTTAAGGGTTTTTAGGGCATTTGAAGAGGGGGACTTTTGGGAGATTCTTGGGCCGCCGCCACACCCCTTTTGGCTGTGACTTCCGGCAATCTACGGCACAAAGCTTCACCAAAAGGGAGGCAACATCGAAAGAGAAGATTGGAGGGAAGATCCATGGCATTGAAGCATATTTTCAAGGTTTTCATGCATCCAAGGGGTTCCAAGGCTAGAGGGAGTATTTCTTGCTTCATTTCTTGTTTTGTTATTCTTTGGAGTTGTATGAGTTTTCCTCTTTCATGAGGAACTAACTTATTTGTGGTTTGGACATGATGAACTTTGGGGTTGTTTGTTTGTAATTTGGATGATCATCTTTATTGATGGATTGTGTGATGTTGTATTTCTTTTATGGAATCTTGTAGTTTGTGGTTCAAGCCTTGTGTACTTTGATGTGTTGATTTGCATGAGAACTCTGTATTTCAACTTCTAGGTTGTACTTGGTTGCGTGATCATCACCCTTGTACTAGACACACTTGGCTTAGAAGGGATTCATGTACGAATACGCCGCGACCATCTGGTATTTGTACCCCTCCAACCATTATGGTTGAACCTAGATATTGTGTTTGACCCTAATTTGAGATTTCCCTAAGCGTAAGGCAATCGTGTGAGGATTTGGGCGGAAGTGATTCCGTATTCCAATACTCATACCGGATTAGGGGTTATCACCATGACCATTGGGGTGACCTAGTTTTGGAATCTCTTGGCTCAACTACCATCATAACATTTCATCCTAAATTCAGGGCTTAATGACAACCCTAAGGGGATTCGTTGTCCAAATAAAGCCTTCGCATGTTTGATTATCCCTTGTTTGCTAAATGTGTGTAGTAGTAGCCCGGATTTCATTATAGTTATTTCTTTCTGCATTTTGTAATTATTACTTGACAATCGAATTGCTAGGTTAGGAAATAGATGAAGGGGAAGTAATAGTAGTTCCTTGGCCCTTGGGAATACGACCCCCTCGTGCTTGCGCGAGTGGTATTACTTGGCGACCCGTGCACTTGCGGTAATCATCAAGTTTTTGGCACCGTTGCCGGGGACTCACAAGGAATACTAGGAAAACCTATAGTCTATTGCTCTAGCCACTTTCCTCTTGTTGTACATACTATTTTATTATCTATTTTGTTTGTTTAGTTTTGCTTTGTTTCACTTCGTGTTTTCTTTCTTTTTGTGTGAGGTACACTATTCTTGACAAATGCAAGCTCAAAATTGCCCTCCAAGTCCTAACCATGGAACATCGCAAGAAAAGAGATATACTGTTGAGGAGGTCTTGGCACGATTCATGATCACCACGGAGGCAAAGTTTGAAAGGATAGAAAAAATGTTTTATGAATTCGGCACAATTCTAAGGAATGTCCAAGCCTCTGTTCATTCTCTTAAGAGCCAGGTTGGACATCTTGCTAGGGCCCAATCCGAACAACACTCGGTCCTTGATGCCAAATATAAAGCTAGATTTGAGGTCGTTCATGCCGCACTTTCGGCTGTGCAAGCATCTCTCCACAAGCTAGAGAGCCGGGTTGAGCAACAAATTCGTGAACCAGTGATGGATGGCCCAACTACAACTTATAATGAAAAGGAAGAGAACTTTGGTATTTTGGAGGTTGAGGGAGTCAAACGAGCACCATTGATAGCACTTGAGGAAGCCATTTGAATAAAAGCTAACAAGAAAACCAAGCACAAGAAAGAATTATTTGGGACAAAAGAAATTGTGGGTTGGGGGTTGAAGCCATCCAATGACCCACCTATGCCGAGGTTAGACACGTCCCAACCAAAACTATTTCCTTGGAGGCCCAAACGATTCTTTTGGGTAATTAATGGAAAATTGACTTTGGTTGAAGAAGGAGATGTGGGTAGGAGGTTTACACCCCCCAAGGACCCACCCATGCCGAGTTTGAAATTTTTTCAACCTTACTTATTCTCTTGGAGGCCGAAACAAGCTTTGTGGATGCTCCAAGGAAATTCAACCGGGACCAAATTAGAGGCAGGGAGGAGGTTCAAGCCATCCAAGGATCCGCCAAAGTTTAGATTGTGCAATGCCCGGCCCAAGCTTTTTCCATGGAGGCCAAAAGGTAACTCATGCTTGGTCTCCACTTTGACAGCATCCCGGAAGGTACGCTTGACTTTTCTTGGTAGTTCTTATGCCACTTCTTGCCGGGAGGAACAGAACATCTTCAAGCCCCCTTGAGGAAAAACATGTCGAGCTAATGACGTTAAACAAGCGCTTCTTGGGAGGCAACCCAAGCATTAAAATTCATTGCATGAGTGTTTTCATATTTTTGGTGTGTTTGCTTGCTTGAGTATTCCTTGTTTTCAAATGTGTGATTGTGGTTAGTTAGTCATTTTTTGTAATTTATTTACTTGTGTTTGTTCATGGTACTTGTGAGTTCTTTGTGTTATCATCCATCTTCATGCATCAAATATCATGTTTTGGGTGTTGTGGGTGGATTCGGTGTTGTTTTTATGTGATTTTGGGTGTTTGGATGAGCATTTGATGCAAAAACTAGAAACCGCCCGCTTATTGACCGCATCAGAGCCCGCATAAGCATCCAATGAGTGATGCGGCCTGCTATGCAGCCGCATAGCAGGCCGCATAGGCATCCAGAGAGTGATGTGGCCTCCTATGCGGCCGCATAGGAGCCTGCATAGACTCTCGGGCTGAACTTTATAATAGGTACCCCTTCACCATTTTCTTCATAACTTTCTCATTTCTCATCCGTTTTCCCTCATTCTTTCACCGTTTTTCTCCATTTTTCTTCCTCTACGCGGATCTCCTACTTCCAAGGACATAATTTGCATGATTTATTGGGAGTTATTCCATCATCTTCACCGATCTTTGCCGATTCAAGCTTTGAAGCCCTAACTTGTGTTTTGAAGCAAACTTGTTTCTTTTTCTTGATTTTCATGCTTATATTGCTTCAAACTTTGGGGAATATTGTATGAATGTGTAATCAATGATTTATTTGTATTTTTAAACATTATTTGTAAATTTTTGGGCTTCAAAAACAAGGGGAAACTCTACCTCTTTCAAGACTGTGCTACAATAACTTTGGGCTGAAATTTCTCTTGCATTTATTTTTTCATTTGTAGCATCATTGTAAATTTCCTACAACACTTGCAATAAAAGGAATTGGACTTCATGATCTTGATTGCACAAATAACTTTCTTGGACTATCTCTTGTCTGATTGTTTTTGTTATGTTAGTTGTGTGCTTGCATGTTTGTGTGTGTTCTTGTTTCTTGTTGTATCCCCTTTTTGGGTGAGTGATGGATGCCTTGAGTTGATGTTCTTTTCTACCTTGTGGGGTGGAATTAGGGCATCAAGCACACTTCCCGTCTCCTTTATCTACCATGAAGCTTTGGTGGTCACCCCGATCTCATGGACTTCAAGACTAATGTTTTGAGACTCGGGGAAGTTCACGAAACCCTCCTACTATGTTTTTATTGTATATGTTGTTGCTTTTCATTGATTAGGCACATTGAGGGCAATGTGCATCTTAATGTGGGTGGTGGAGTTGGATTTTCGTGAACTTTAAACATTTTTTTTTTTTTGCAATTGCATGCTTAACCACCTATGATAGCTATGATTTTATTGTTAAGGACTTCCTAGCTTGGTAGAATGATAGTTGTGAGCTGTACTTTACCTGTGCTTGAATGTAGTTTTGTTTCATCTTTAGTGCACCCTTATACTTGTTCACGATCACTTCCACCTTGTACATTCCAACCAACCCATTGCAATGTTTTTGGCATTAAATTGTTAAAGTCTACTTTCAATGCACTTTTAAGAGCCTTTGAGGTCCTTTGTTGTTCAAGTGAGATTGTTTAACAGGTTTATACCAGGGGATACGAGATACTTGTTTGTGAAAAAAAAATAATAAAATAAAAGTGGAGTCTATGACAGTATTCCTCTGCTAGTACAGCATGAATGCGTCTATGTGGACTGTAATCAAGTAGGATGGGTGGCTCTTGTGCCTAGCCAGCATGTGCATTTGTCTGAAAGATTTTTGTGCAGTCTACGTTAGTCGGACTCAGAAAAAAAAAAGTAAAGTAAAAGAATGTATATATGTAAAAAGGAATAAAGCATCTCGTATGTGTCCCCTGAAACCTGTTGCATGATCACTTAAGAGCCAGAGTTTTATTTAGGACCCAAAGGACTTTTAACTGGGTATTGAGGGTGTCATTAACACTTTAATGTCATCTTCATTGTGCGTGGGGTGAATGGTCATCCTAGGGTAATCCAGGGTGTGGAGGTTAAGGTGGGAGTTAGCACACACTCACGGGGGCACTCTAGGAGAAACAGAACTAATATTACTTGACTACTCATTGAGCAGCTCACTTCTTAATTTCTGTAAATTTGTGCTTGTTGGGTCCTTTACAATTGAGCTTGAGGACGTATGTTTAGTCGTTTATCATTTGCCCCTGTTCTTCATGTGTGTTTGCTTGGGGACAAGAAAATGCTTAGGTGTGGGGATATTTGATAAACGCATAAATATACATATTTTCTACGCATTCGAGCATATGCATTGCGTATTTTTATATGAGTTGATGCCCGTTTTTGGTCTGAATTAGTTTCTTTCGTGTTACAGGTACCAATGAGGCCCCACCGAGCTCGATGACAGAATTGGAGAAGAAATCAGCATCAAAAACACTGTTTTATGAGTCTAGGGCACTGTAGCATTGGTACTTTTGGGATTTCTCAGAATTAGATTACTGTAGAATCGGCATTGTATCATGGTACTGTAGCGACACTGTAGCAACTTACGCGCTTTTCGGGATTTCTCGAAAACTTTCTTGGAATTAGATTACTGTAGAATAGGTACTGTAGCTGGAATGAGTTTTTAAGGGTTTTTAGGGCATTTGAAGAGGGGGACTTTTGGGAGACTCTTGGGCCGCCGCCACACCCCTTTTGGCTGCGACTTCCGGCGATCTACGACACAAAGCTTCACCAAGAGGGAGGCAACATCGAAGGAGAAGATTGGAGGGAAGATCCATGGCATTGAAGCATATTTTCAAGGTTTTCATCCATCCAAGGGGTTCCAAGGCTAGAGCGAGTATTTCTTGCTTCATTTCTTGTTTTGTTATTCCTTGGAGTTGTATGAGTTTTCCTCTTTCATGAGGAACTAACTTATTTGTGATTTGGACATGATGAACTTTGGGGTTGTTTGTTTGTAATTTGGATGATCATCTTTGTTGATGCATTGTGTGATGTTGTATTTCTTTTATGGAATCTTGTAGTTTGTGGTTCAAGCCTTGTGTACTTTGATGTGTTGATTTGCATGAGAACTCTGTATTTCAACTTCTAGGTTGTACTTGGTTGCGTGATCATCGCCCTTGTACTAGACACACTTGGCTTGGAAGGGATACATGTACGAATACGCCGTGACCATCGGGTATTTGTACCCCTCCAACCATTAGGGTTGAACCTAGATATTGTGTTTGACCCTAATTTGAGATTTCCCTAAGCGTAAGGCAATCGTGTGAGGATTTGGGCGGAAGTGATTCCGTATTCCAATACTCATACCGGATTAGGGGTTATCACCGTGACCATCGGGGTGACCTAGTTTTCGAATCTCTTGGCCCAACTACCATCATAACATTTCATCCTAAATTCAGGGCTTAATGACAACCCTAAAGGGATTCGTTGTCCAAATCACGCCTTCGCATGTTTGATTATCCCTTGTTTGCTAAATGTGTGTAGTAGTAGCCCGGATTTCATTATAGTTATTTCTTTCTGCATTTTGTAATTATTACTTGACAATCGAATTGCTAGGTTAGGAAATAGATGAAGGGGAAGTAATAGTAGTTCCATGGCCCTTGGGAATACGACCCCCTCGTGCTTGCGCGAGGGGTATTACTTGGCAACCCGTGCACTTGCGGTAATCATCATTTGCCTAGTAATACAGAGACCAATCTGAGCGAGCAATTGAAGGCAATCACCTTGAGAAGTGAAAAAGAGGTCGAGAGAAATCTTCCTCTAGAGAAGACAATGGAAGCACCCGAAGTTGAAGAGGTAGGGGGAGAAGCACCAAAGGAGAAAGAGGTGGCACCACCACCTTACAAGCCAAGGATCCCTTATCCTTCGAGGTTGAAGAATGACCAATACAATGAGCAATACAAGAAATTTCTGGGTATTTTCAAACAGTTACACATCAACATACTGTTCACGGAGGCGTTGGCACAAATGCCTAAGTATGCGAAGTTCTTGAAGGACCTCTTCACCAACAAGAGGAAGTTGGACGAGAGTGCAGCTGTAGTTCTTGATGCTAATTGCTCAGCCGTCTTGCAAAAGAACATGCCGAGTAAGAGAAAAGATCCATGAAGTTTTATCATACCTTGCAACATTGGCAACTTGGGTGAAGAGATGGCATTAGCCGATTTAGGGGCAAGCATCAATGTCATGCCGTACACCTTCTTCCAAAAGCTAGGCTTGGGCTAGCCTAGACCCACTCAGATGACACTTCAACTTGCGGACCGATCGGTGAGGCATCCGAGAGGGATTGTGGAAGACGTGTTGGTGAAGCTGGACAAATACATATTTGCTATTGACTTTGTGGTGTTGGACGTCAATGAGGATGTCGAGGTGCCATTGATCCTTGGAAGGCCCTTCTTGCGTACTTCCAAGGCTTTTATTGACATGGACGGCAGGGAGTTCACATTGCGAGTTGGAGATGATAAGCTTACATACAGCCTCGCCGAAGCCATGAGACACTCTCTTGACTTTGATGATACTTTATATTTTCTTGATACCACCGATGAGCTAATTGATGATTATGTGTAGGAAATGTTGAACCTGGATCCATATGAAGGGTGGCCAGACCAAGACGTGGAGATTGAAGAAGAATTGCTTTCGCTTGTTCTAGTTGAGAAGGAGGTCAAGCCGGACCCGGGACTCATGAAGAAGATGAGAAGAAAGATAAAGAGAGCGAAGAGTCGCCACACGAAAAGATCCAAGGACAATGGAGATGAGCAAGAACAGAGTAAGGGTGGTTCACCCTTGTGTGGTAGCAAAATCGCTAAGTCTCCCTCTGCTCTACAAAAATTATGTACTGCATGCTTTCAGGTTGTAGGCAAGAGGGCAACCTTCATTCATGAACCCCCGTAAGGTAAGGTAGGTACGTCAAGCTAAGTGACGTTAAACAAGCGCTTCTTGGGAGGCAACCCAAGGTTTTACAGTTTTTCTAGGATTTAGTTTAGTTCTAGCATGAATAAAAGTCTTATTTTTGGTGTCCTGAATTTTTTTTAATGCATGTGCTGCAAGTTTTATTGTGGATTGTTGACGTTTTCGTGTGCCTAAATGTTGTTTGACGAAGTTTGAGGTGGTTGAGCATGTTTTCTATGGTATCTGGTCGTGTTTTAATGGTTTTCACAGGCTCTAAGTATCGTATTTTTGTTTCTGAATTTTTCTGCAGAGTCTGTGATTTTTCTAAGTAAACCAGAAAAAACACACGGGCGTGTGAAATTTCAACACGGGCGTGTGTTACCAAATAGGGCTGAACTAGAGAGGGCACAGGGGCGTGACCTTGCCCTGTGAAAAACCTCCGAAGCGGCACACGGCCGTGTGGAATTTCCACACGACCTTGTGAAATCTTGCAGAACTTTAGCTCTCAGTCCGGAGAGTCCACAGGGGCATGTGGGTGCCCCTATGAGTGCCCATGTGTTAAGGCACACGGCCGTGTGAAACTCTGCAGAAAGTCCCTTTCCACCATGAGAAAACACAGGGGCATGTGGGTGCCCTTGTGGGAGCGCTTGTGAAAGGCACACGGCAGTGTGGATTATTCACACGGCCGTGTGAAACACTTAGAGTTTCTCGGGTTGATCCAGAGAAGTCACAGGGCCGTGTCGGTGGCCCTGTAGTCGGCCTTGTGTTCTTGGCCAGGTTGGGCACACGGCCGTGTAGAATTTTCCAGAGACCTTCTGTGTTTTCCTGAGAGTCTACAAGGGCGTGTGGCTACCCCTATGAGCTCCCCTATGAAGGCACATGGCCGTGTGGGGTGTTTTAGAGAGTAACCAGAAAGGCCACATAGGCGTGGGCCGGCCCTTGTGAACACTTACAATAGAGCACACGAGCGTGTGGAATTTCCACACGCCTGTGTAGATTCCCAGGAAGCCAAAAGCCGGTGTTTTTCTTATGAATCCCTTATGCACTTTGATCTTTTCACTTCCATACACTATCTAAATACTCCCCTTTGTTCGCCCGACTTTCTTTTAGTGGTTTTTGAAGTTTTTGGAGTTCAAATCCGACGTTTATTCACATTTTTAGTCTCACACCGTCGGTATGAACCCTAACCAAATTTTCTTCACCAAATCTTGATTTAGTTCAGTCTTCGTGATTATTTCGCTGGTTCTGAATGATTATACTGTATGCGAACATGTTTGAAAAGAATTTAGAACGAAATTGAATGTAAGAACAGAATTTTAGCCCCCCACGGCCGTGAGGCTCTGTCTTCCCGACGATCCACACGGCCGTGTGGATTTCTGTAGATTGAGCATTCCAAACTATTTTTGATCGTTTCTCTTCTCAATTTTGCAGATATGTCTTCTAGAGCTAAGAAAGCAGCTGAGAAACGACCTCGTGAGCCCTCACCCCCTCCAGAGCAGATTGATCTGTCTTGACCCCAGCATCAGGAGCTGTTAAAGAGGTTATCTGAACTCAGGTTTGGACACACCTGATAAGTGTCTAAATACATCACTTTTATTATGTACATTTTATATACTTTCATGCATGTTTGTATGACTCCGATGCCCTTTACGTGTTTTATTTGTTACTATTGTTTAAGGACATCAGAAGATCATCTCGCGCGTGATTGAGCCTTGTTTTGGCATGAATTGAACAATTTATTGAAGCTCACACGCATCCTCATGTTTTGGGCAAGAAAAGAGTGGATTTTCAGGCACTGTCGTTGTAGCAGTGCTACTGTAGCACCGTCACTGTAGTGATTCCGATGTAGCGATGTACTGTAGCAGTGTGCGCCCCACACACAACCCGCACAGAGGAGACAGAACGGTGTGCAAGCTGTGTGCGGGCCCGCACACACACGGGCATAATTAGTTTTTGGAGTTTTAAAAGGGGCTTTTAAGGCATTTAGAGACTTGTCTTTGGCCACCATTGTCTCCACACCTCTCCACCATCACCTCCATCATTCTCCACCACCATCATCGGAGTATCTTGTCGGCCGGAGAAGGGGTTGTTGGAAGACGATTTGAAGAAGCAAGAATTCAAGAGGGAGAACGTCACACTCAAGGAAGAACATCGAGGAGCTCGACGGCGCGGATCCAATGAACTCTTGCCACCACCTTCTAGTCTAGTTCTAAGGGAGTTTTTATGAGCTTTGTCATTGATCATCTTTCTATTCTCCCTTTGTTATATTGAACTAGACTCCCAAGGCCACCGGGCATCCGGTGAACCTTGGGAGGAGAACTTGTATGCTTGGATGATTGTTTTGTTTATAGATTATTGTTGGTGTGTTGCTTGGTTTCATTCTATGTGTGCTTGATTGTTGTGAATCGCATGAGAACTCTGTGATTTATCTTCTCGATTGTACTTAGATGCACTGGATTCGACTTTGTACTAGATCCACATAGTTTGAAGGGGGATTCAATGTACCGGTACAACGGAGGTTCCGGGTGCCGGTAGCTCCCCGCGAGCTTTAGAGTGCTTCTAGCCGAGAGCGAGCATTAGAATTATCCTAGGCAAGACTCCCTGTTCTCAAAGATATCATAGGGGTATCTTCTAGATAGAGGAACCCGTATTGGATTAGGGCTACACAACGGAGGTTCCGGGGTAGTCGACTCCCGAGTCTAGCGGACCAAATGGTAGCTTCCCAGCAAGTGTACGGTATCGCCAAGTAATACCTCGTACAGAAGCACGAGGATCGTATTCCACGGGGCTAAGGAGCTACTCTTACTCCTCCATCGCCTATTATCTAACCTAACAACATAAGCATGGATGTATGTTCTACTAGAGCAAAGAAATAAATACGATATAATTAAACAAATTTAAAGGCATACAATGTTATTGCAAGTACTACAATGAAGAGTGAAGGCCTATGGATGTGGATCCCCTTGAGGGGTCATCATGATACATGGATGGAAGATAAAAGGTAGCTTGGTTGATTTAGACCGAAGGATCTCAAGATTAGATCAACCCCAATTTCTCGGCGATTGAACCCTAACAAACACTAAACCCTAGTCTATCCTTATTGGTTGGAATCTCTTCCTAACAAACATCCCCACGATTGCATTAAGTACAAGGAGATCCAAAATAAGGAAAACACTAAACCCTAGTCTATCCTTATAGCTCGGAGGGCTATCGACACCCAATTTCTCGGTATGCCAATACAAGTAACCCCTTTTAGCTCATTAACGACCTAATACACGTGAGTAGGTCACATCTACGTGTATAATTCAAGAAAGAACTACGGATCTATCCATGTGGTAGTTCTAGACATGGGGCACAATGAACTAAATCTTAAACCAAACCAAGCTTGCAATTAAGTAAAGATCATCCAAAATACATGATAAACCCCCCAAGGTTCACCAACATCCGGTGGCCTTGGGGGTCTAGTGTGCCATCAAGCAAGTAACAACAAAAATACAAAGTAAATCACTTAAAAAGCTCATAAATGACACTCCCTAGATGAAATGATGAAGGAGGAGGTGGAGGTCCGGCCGAATGATGCTTTCCCCCGTCAAAGAGATGCCGAATGATGCTTCCCTTGACTTGGATCCTTGCCTCCTTGATGGTGAAGCTTCTCCCCTTCAAAATGATGCTCTTACCTCCTTCCTTGGCTCCAAATCGTCGTTTCCCCAAAGATTTCTTCTTTTCTTCCCTCTAGATGCCGGCCAAGAAGTCCCCCCTTGTCTGCCCTATAAACATCTATATAATACTCCCGCAGTATACCGGGGTGGATAGTAGGCAAAAATAAGGCAAAACTTGTCTCATGTGGGGGTGCATCCCGGGGTGGATAGGGGGCCGTGAGAGCTAGTTGAAATCCACTGTTTTTTGATGCTCACGGCCCCTTATACGGCCCCGTATGTTGCACTGTTCACTCTTATGCACTTCCATCATTCCCAACCCAAAACTTCTCAGGTGCAACAGCACTGCTACAGTGAATCCGCTACAGTACTTCAGCTACAGTGATATGCTCCAGTACTCCAGCACCCTGATTTTTCATCCTTTTTCACCCAGATCGTATTATCATGTTCCTCATGGCTCCTCCATGCCCTACAACATAAATAATACTCAATTAAGCATAAAACGGGCATCCATTCATATAAAAATACATGCTAAGTGAACAAAATACGTACGTTAAAACATATACATTTAGACGCTTATCAAACATCCCCACAAATAAGCGTTTGCTTGTCCCCAAGCAAACAAATCATGAAAAACAAAGGGAATGATAAGTGGCTAAATGTACATCTCTGGCTCAAACAAATACGAGATTATACAAGCTTAGAATAATGATATACAGATGTTGAGTTACAGTCAATACGTACAACAAACAGATCCTGTCTCACCTCTAATATGTCTGTACAGTGTAAGTGAATCTTTCATCTTATTTGCCCTGACATGGTCTAGCCCTATGACTTCAATCAGTACAGCTCTATATGCTAATCACTCCACAAGTACAGAGTACTAAGTCTTAAAAAGCTAAGTGCCACTCCAAAGAACAATTAAGATCCTTCTAATTCTACAACTTGAGACTAAATCCCATTTCTACTCACAAACTCAAGTAGGAAGTCTAAGTGGTCATTAGGGTTATTTTTATTTATATGTACATACACATTTTTTTTTTTGAGTCCGCCTAACGTAGACTGCACAAAAAATCTTTCTGGAGGATGCACATGCTGGTTAGGCACAAGAGTCACCCAACTACTCAATTACAGTCTACATAGACACATTCATGCTCCATTAGCAGAGGAATACTGACATAGACTCTTTTTTTTTTCACCCTAGATCAAACCTTTAGACTGCACTACAAGTAACAAAACTAGGACTAGCTCAAAAAGACTTAGAAGTTCTTAAGAGTTCATTGAAGGATAGAACTTAGTAGTCTAAGGCTAAGTACTCAAAATTGTGTGTTAGGCATACAAGAGAGTTAAGAAAGTCAAACAGGCTATTCCCAGGGCTTCAACAAAAGACTCAATGCACAGAACAATACTAGAGGTGAAACGGGATTCAATAGAGCACAACAAAAAATGTAACTCACATCAATCATTAATTCATACTTGAAGAATCTCACAAGAAAGTAACAAGCCATCATTGATAACACTAGCATGTAAAGTTGACCTAATACAGGTAAATACACCCATCCCCACACCTAGTGTTGTACATTGCCCTCAATGTACACTAATCAGGAAAATATAGGCAATATACACAATAATAACAAAGGAGGAGGGTGAAAACGAACTTCCCCGGTTTATCTTGTACAAATGGCGAAATGTGACCCGACAAAAGTGTACGGCGAGCTTTACATGTCGGGTCCGGCTCCCACAAAATGTGGAGATGCTCACCAAATTCCCCTCAATGCCCTGCAAAGCACAAGGGCAAAACCATCATTCCAAAAAAATAAAACAGGAAAGAATAATACTAGGGAGCGGTCAAATACAACTAAATAAAAGCAACCAGAGTTCTACAAAGTGTTGTTCAAGGTATAACCCTTCCCAACTTATTCAAAACAAATAAACACACGTGCAGAAAATAAAGAAAACAACAATAAATAGAAACAACATGCTGCTAAAAGAGAAATAAGTGTCCATGCTCAAGAATGAAACGGCTCGTCGATAACAGGTGGGACAGGTGTGTCGGTGCAGGATGCGGTGCCAGTCTGTGAAGATGAACCGCGAGCAGAGATGGCAAACTGGCGAAAGTCCTCCAAAGTGAGCAACCGATATGTTGGTTCATCGATAGTAAATAAGTTCACCCAACCATTTTGAGATAGAATCTCCTTCACTTGGTCGGCAATTCCAAGCACTTCCAAAAAATTCCAATCAATACGTCAGATGGTGCCAAAGGGTTTAGTCTTCAATATTTCATAATGTGCCATGTGAAGGGGGTGTGTGAACGTAGGCTCCTCGGGGTTTTGTGTTGAAGCTCGTGGACGTTTTGAAGCAACCCTCTTGATGTTTGGCATCCCTACAACACATAAGATCTTCATCAAGCCTAAACCAATCCAATACAACACCAAAAATAACACAAGACGCAAGAAAAAATGAGAAATGGTCATGAATAGGGTCCATACGGCCGTATAGGGGGCCGTATGGATACTATTCATGGTGTAGCATTTCATTACCATCATGAAGATCGAAAACGTTTTACAAGAATTCAATGGAAATTGAACAAACAACAATTACACCACCAACACATGATAAAAGCATGAATTTATCCACCAAAACGCTCCATGAACTCAAGAGAAAATGAGAAAGAGAAATCTAGGGCATCAAAAGCTTACCGGTGAATCCTTGGTGGAACTTGCTTGGAGCTCTTGGTAAATCACTAGATCGATGTCACAAAATGTCTAGGAGGTGATCTAGAATGAAAAATGGAGAGATTTGGTTGAGAAATGATGAAAAGAGGGAAGGAGAAATGATGGAGATGAAGGGAGAATGGACAAGAAGACCCAAAGAACCAAAGAGTGGGGGGGAATAAGCTACTCGGCCGAGCCTCACGGCCCCTCATACGGCCGTGAGGAGGGCCGTGAACCCTAGTGTAAAATCCCAGCCCGCACTTGATTCCCACTAGCCCGCATCTCACTGCCCCCTATACAGCAGTGAGGGGGGCCGTGAACCCTAGTATAATTTCACTAGCGATTTGTTCACGGCCCGCTTAGGGCCGTGAGGACCTGGGGAGGCTGGTAAGGGGTCTCAATGCATTCTAAAACTCTCCGGGAAGTTGATAGCATGATCTAAAACACCTCCTACTCGACAGAAATACGCAAAAGACTCGAATAAACGCATGTATTGACAATAGAACAAGTAGGCACAACAAGGAAAAATATAAAACAACACACATGATGATAACAAAAAATTTTGAACACGGACTTATTCAAATGTAAAACAAATAAGGAAACTAACACGTTGCAAAGTAGATATGAACAACTAAAATATGAAAATTGAATTAAAACCCCCCGAACGCTTGGGTTGCCTCCCAAGAAGCGCTTGTTTAACGTCACGAGCCTGACGTACCTTCTCTCTTACCTCACGGGGGTTCGAAGAGTTTGAAGTGATTCTCGGTCCCCTTTGAATTATTATTGTTGCCCGGTAAGTTCAATGACATCAAAGAAAATATATTACACTTTTCATGAGTAAAGAGGGGCTCGAACTTTACCTTTCCTCCTAGAGACTTTGAACGACGAGGGTTGGTACCTTTTCTTTTCTTTCCTCGGACCTCCCTCCAAATTTTCTTCAACATTGAATCCTTTTGCTCTTTTTCATTGGTATTGGTACATATCACTTCCTCCTTTGGTTTCTTGAAATTGTGACTTGGAGGGGAATTGTGGGGTTCTTCTTGTTCTTTGTCCTCCACTTCTTCTAAGTATTCATCCAAAGGATTTAATGATAACACCTCCTGCACACAAGTAGAAATTAACCGAACAGTTTCATCAACAAAATACAATGTGTCATCATGGTCAAGGGAATGTTTCATGGCCACCGGCAATGTGTAAATTACTTCTTCCTGCCCAACCCTTAAAGTCAATTTTCCTCCTTTTAAATCGATGAGAGCTCCAGAAGTGGTTAGAAAAGGGCGACCAAGGATCAGAGGTATCTCCACATCTTCATCTATGTCCATGATCACAAAGTCTACAGGAAACACCAATTTGTCCACTCGGACAATCACATCTTCCACAATCCCACGGGGTTTTCTTGTTGATCGATCCGCTAATTGCAAAGTCATCCTTGTAGGTCTGAGTTCTTCCAAACCAAGCTTCAAGTACATGGTGTAAGGCATAACGTTGATGCTTGCCCCCGAATCCGCTAGTGCATTTTCCTTCACTTCCCCCTCAAGCACACATGGGATTATAAAGCTACCCGGATCATTCAATTTTTGTGGGAGCTTCTTTTCCAAAATGGCCGAGCAATTTCCCGAGAGTGCCACGGTGCCTTCTTCTTCAAGTTTTCTTTTATTTGTGAGGAGCTCTTTCAGAAACTTGGCATACTTCAGCATTTGTGTCAAAGCCTCGACGATTGGGATATTGATGTGGAGTTGCTTGAAGATATTGATGAATTTTCTGAATTGGACATCCTCCTTGTCTTGCTTCAATCTCACCGGATAAGGAATTTGGGGCTTGTACTCCGGTGGCTTTGGGTGTTCCCGAGAGTGAGCTTCATTATTTTCCTTTCGAGCAACCTCCTTAGCAATTTTTTCAGCTGGATAGGGATCTTCCTCAATGGCTATCCCGGTTTCTTTGACACTTGGGTTAACTTCAACCCTTGTCTCAATTTGTTTTCCGCTTCTAAGGGCAATGGCCTTTAAGTGCTCCCTTGGATTCTCCTCGGTGTTGCTAGGGAGACTACCGGACGGTCGTTCTGAATTTGCCTTAGCAAGCTGACCCACCTGATGCTCAAGTGATTGTACAGAGGCTTGAAGATTTCTCAAGATGGAACCAAAATCATTGAATTGAGCATTCACCTTCCCAAATTGTGTGTCCATGTTGCTAGTTACAGTGTTGAACCTTGATTCGGTGTTAATCATGAACTTAGCAAGCACATCTTCTGTAGTGAACCTCTTCTCTTGTACAGGTGGTTGAACTTGAGGACTTTGCAGAGGGGCCACTTTTTGTTGCTGCCCCTAATTCCAAGAAAAAGTCGGGTGATATTTCCACCCCGGATTGTAGGTGGAGCTGTAAGGGTTTCCTTGTGGTCTTGGACCCCCAATGTAGTCAACAGTCTCAATGGGTGCCACAGAGGAGCTAGCAATAGGGCATTGAGTGGTGACATGTCCACCTCCACAAGTGCTACAACTCATGACAGTTTCTGACTTGGAACTGTTACCCATGAGCATATCAATCTTCCTGGACAACATCTTGACCTTTGCGACTAGAGCATCATCGGCCTTAACTTCATAAATTCCGGCCCCTTTCTGTGGTGTTCCTCTTGAGGCCCAATGAGATTCATTACTTGCCATTTTCTCAAGTAGTTGCTCGGCTACCTCGGGGTACTTGTTGCTAAGGGATCCACCTGCTGCGGCATCAATTAATTGGCGGGTTGAATAGTTTAGTCCATTGTAGACAATTTGTACCCGCATCCATGAAGCATAACCATGATGAGGACATCTTCTAAGGAGATCCTTGAATCTTTCATAAGCTTCAAATAAAGTCTCAAACTCCCCTTGTTTAAAAGCTGAAATTTCTTGCCTCAACTTCGACGCCTTACTTGGGGGAAAGTATCTCCCAAGGAATTTCTCTACCATGTCTTTCCATGTTTTAATCGACCCCGGGGGTAGAGATGTGAGCCACCGATATGCACCATCCCTTAGGCTGAATGGGAATAGTTACAATCGAATTGCATCATCCGTCACTCCATTTATCTTGAAAGTAGAGCAAATTTGGAGAAAACGGGCGAAATGATCTTGTGCGTCTTCATTTGCAAGACCATTGAATTGCACCCAATTTTGAATCATGCCAATTGTGCTTGCTTTTATTTCAAAATTGTTGGTGGCGATGGTGGGTGCTTGGACACTAAATTCTTCACCCGTGAATTGTGGCCTCTCGTATTCGGATAAAGTTCGTGTCTCTTCGGCCATGATTGACGATTCACTAGTCTCAACTTGAACGCCTTGTTCAATCGGGTCTTCACCAATTTCTCTCAACCTCCGATGCAAGGTCCTTTCAATCTCACTATCCGGCTCCACCAAGTTTGATGGATTTCCACGTGTCATACACAGTACCATGCACAAATCAAGAAAGATAGAACAAGTCAAGCTCAAAAGAAATGAAAATAAGAGAAAAGAAAAGTAAATGGCTAGAGCAATAAGCTAGAAGTTTCTCAGAATTCCTTAGAGTGTCCCCGGCAACCGCGCCAAAAACTTGGTAGCTTCCCCGTAAATGTACGGGATCGCCAAGTAATACCTTGTACAGAAGCACGAGGATCGTATTCCACGGGGCTAAGGAGCTACTCTTACTCCTCCATCGCCTATTATCTAACCTAACAACATAAGCATGGATGTATGTTCTACTAGAGCAAAGAAATAAATACGATATGATTAAACAAATTTAAAGGCATACAATGTTATTGCAAGTACTACAATGAAGAGTGAAGGCCTATGGATGTGGATCCCCTTGAGGGGTCATCATGATACATGGATGGAAGATAAAAGGTAGCTTGGTTGATTTAGACCGAAGGATCTCAAGATTAGATCAACCCCAATTTCTCGGCGATTGAACCCTAATCCCATACGGATATTGGTTGGAATCTCTTCCTAACCAACATCCCTACGATTGCATTAAGTACAAGGAGATCCATGACACGACCTTTTGCGTGTGTACCGCAAGTGCACGGCCTTGTCGAAGTAATAAATTTACCTTGGTGAGAAGGTAGTCGAATCCACAGGGAATAGGGAGATAGAATATAAGGTTTCACTAATTAAGCTATGCGAAATACGGGAAATGATAATAGGATTGATGAGTGAAAAATAATGCAAAGCAATAAACTAAATAGAAGGATGAAAGTAAGAGGTGCAAATAGGAAAATCGAGAAGGACTTGCAATGAGTAAAAGGGGGTATCCGGACAAGCTACCTCTAGGATCTATGTTTCAAGTGCAAGACTATGATATTATACTCTCCTAATGATGTCAATTAAGTCGAGGAAATCCTAAGACTCACGGTCCCAAACCTAAGGACAACCGTGACTAACCCCAACGCTATGCCTTGGTATTAGGATTCACAACACCCTTCGCTCTGTCACCTAGATGATTAAGCCCCAGGGGAGTCCATCTACCTAAACCTCACACTATATGGGATTGCATTATGCTCTAGGGATTCCTAGTGATTAAACCTGTTCCTACAAAAATAGTTCTAACCCTTTGGTCCAGGTGGAAGAACCCTAGTCTAGATTAAGCCCCAGCATATAGGATTCACTACAACCCTTCACTCTATTGCTTGCGCAATTAAGCCCTAGGGGAGTTTATCTACCTATTGCTTTACTCTATTTCGACCGCTATTAAATCAAGGAATCGGAGGTAGGGAGAAATCATATCGGAAGGGAAAGGGGTACATTGCTACCTCACAACTCTCCCTCTCAACCCTCTTTAATCTTAAGTAGTCTAATCCTATAGGAGTTGTCACACCTCCAAAGGAAAACCTAGATTGCTCTCAACCCTAATGTCACATTTAAGGGAAAACAATATCAAGAGATAATTAAGATTAAAACTCAATTTATTCATCAACGATGGAAAGCATAATAATCAATGTCAAAGAAACATAAGAACCCTAAAGTTTACAAGTCCGAATACCCCGCGAGGGGTTTAGCTCCTCATAGAGCTATACATGTTCATCAATGTGAAAATTAAAGCATAAAACATAGACATAGATGAAAACCCCCTCGAAGTTGGTGTGGCCGTGGTCTTGTGAAAACGTCGAACCTCGGAATCGATGCCGACGATGTGCTAGAACCTCCACGAAACCCTCTCCGAAACCCTAGCCGCACTCCAGAAAGTTGGGGAAAAGTTCGGTTCCAAGATCCCCCAAAAGGTTGCAAAAATCCCCTTTTATAATGTTGAATTGCGGCTTTAAAATTGGACTTATCGGGGGCTTCACACGGCCGTGTGGAATATCCACACGCCCGTGTGAAGCTTCTGTCTCGGCTGAAAAATTAATTTCACACGGCCGTGTGGAGTTTCCACACGCCCGTGTGTCTTCACTGGATGGCTGAAATTGCAAAACACACGGCCGTGTGGAATTTCCACACGCCCGTGTGACTTCTCTGGAACACTGGTCTTCAGCTGAACAGGCTTGGTAACTTGCCGAAATGCCTCCCGGGTCCATTGTTCTTCATCGAGGCCATTACTTGGGCACACAAGCAACGGTAGGTCGCGCCGATTGCTTCAAGTCTTCTTCTTTCGCGAAATTCTCCTAAGTAACACGGATTGGACTTGTTGTGAATGTGACTGCCTTTGTGCCCCTCCAAGGGAGGTTGGCACACATCCACAAGTCCAAATACGTGCTTCGTTCCTTGCTTGGTCTGAGAACATCTCAACATTGGCAAACGCGACCTAATTTCATTCTTCTTCTCCAATTAGGCTCCACAATACCTTCAATGCACAAGAGAACACAAATGCACACATTTAGTGATAAAATCTGATAAAAGGTATGCTTAATGTAAGATAATAGCGCTTCGCGATACTATAACACAAGCACTTATCAAACTCCCCCACACTTAAGCTTTTGCTTGTCCTCAAGCAAAAATAAAACGTGAAAGTACTTGGGAAGAACAATTGAAAGTGCTTGGCCTTAGGTTCACCAAAAGTGCAGAAGAAGCATTCTACAAGTAAGGGGAAATCAAAACATTGCATAAGGTTATCAATGCTCTAGCTAAAAACATGAATTAAAAAGGATAACAACTCGAAAACGTGTTAGTGTGTGCGACTTCACTCAAGAGAACCAACGAGTACTCCTCAAACTCTTATTTACAAAGACTTATTTACGAACGAAAAAAATTAAGAGAGGAAGTAGTAGCTTCACACATCCTCGAAGGTAGCCCTTTCCTAGGCGGCCGCCAAAGGTGGCTTTCACTCTTTCGAGGAGGTAGCTCTTTCTACCGGGGTAGTAGCTTTCACGCATCCCATGAGATAGCTCTTTCTCTCATTAGGGCATAACTTGTATCCGACTTATGAGAGTAGCTACATACTTCATGGGTGGTAGCTCTTTCCACCTCAAATGCATACATAAAAGAAAGCAACTATTCACAAACTCACATTTTTCTTTTCATTTTCATTATTCTTTTTCTCTCTTTTTTTTATTTTTTTTATTTTTTTATTTATTTTTTTTTTATATATATGCATTTTCCAAAGTAAAACTAAGAACGATGATAAATTTGTCCTTTAAAACTTCAAGATCGAGTTTCCAAAAGATTTCAAGAGTGAGTAGTGCAATAGGGTGTAATCGAGCAAAAATCCCCTAAAATTCAAGTGGAACTAGAGCATGATAGGATACAATGTTAAAAATTCTCCTAAACTCTAAGAATACAACCGTTGCAACTAAGGTGAACCGCCATAGGCTACATTAGCATAAACAATTGAGCGCACAAGTAAAGGTGTGTGCAATGTGAACTCCCCCCCACACTTAAGATGTACATTGTCCTCAATGTACGCGTAGAAGCACAATAATAAGTGAAAACGATAAAAGCAACTAGTGTGGAAGTGGCAATTGAAACATTACTCCCCTGAACTCCAAGTGTTGCATTTGATGGAGCTAGGTCATTGAGAGATGAGTCTCAATGGTTTGTGGAGCACACACGATCCCATGACCGTGTCAATGACTATTCCTCAAAATCCTTACATTCAAGACCATCTGCGCACACATAAACGAGGGTTCAGTAAAGCTCAATAAAACTCGAGTATATAAAATGTAAAGCAATGAATACAACTCGAGACAAAATAAAAAGCAAAATAAAAGCTATACTCAGAGGGAGAATCCCTTCTGAGTACTACAAGTCCAAAATAAAGTAAAGATATACAGAATGACAAATAAAAGAAAAGAATATAAAATCTAGGACGCCTCAGCGTCGGTGTCCTGAGTGGTGGCCTCTGGTGCTGCTGGAGGCTCTGTATCTGCTGGTGGATCGGCTGATGTCGGTGCAGGTGGATCTGCTGGTGATGCGGGAGATGGAGGTGGTGGAGTGGAAACTCGAGGTCGGACCACGAAGGAGGAGGAGGCAATCTGCTCGAAGGTCTGTCGTAAGCTCTGGAACTGCGCCATCACCTCCTGGTGCTGTGAAATCTGTGTGGCCCTAACCTCAGCCACCTCGGTCTGTAGGATCCCCACTGCGCTCTCGAGGCGCTCCAGTCTGTCCTGGCCTCGAGACGGTGAAAACATCCGCACCGGAGGTGGCTCCGGTGCGGTGGGGGGTACCTCAGCCTCTGCCCCTGTCTCTGTGTCCTGCGGGGGTGGCTCCAATGCTGCCCGGGAGCCCTCGGCCTGCGCTGTCTGGGGAATGGTCCATGTATATACTCCTGGCCCTGTCCTGCGGATCATCCCCATCATCCTCAGTGTATCTGTGCCCAGAGGGATTGGTATACTGGTCTTCTCTGCCCCTCGTACTCCGTCTCTGAGACTCATCCCTATCAGGAGTCTCGAAATGTAGGGTCCTGAATAGATCACTCCAACCCTAGTGTACTGGCCCTGATGGCGCAAATACTCTGCTAAGATGTGCCCTAAGTGGAGTGGTACCCTCTGAGCCATCGAATGTAGATAAAGAAGCTCCTGGCGACTCAGAACCCCAGTACTATCACCTCGGCCACTCACTGATCTACTAAGAATGGCATGTAAGTATCTGTAGGCCGGGCGAGACAAGCACGTGGCCTTTGAGATTCCTGGCTCATACTGGCCTTCTCCGCACAAATCTCTGTATGCCCTCTGCGGGGTAAGACTGCCCGGGTAGTCTGTAGGAAGATCTCTGTACTCCTCGGTCTGTGTATAGGCCTCATCGTATAGTCCCAGATGGATCGAAAACTGGGTCAAGCTGAAGCTGAAATGCTGGCCTAATACCCTGAACTGAATGGTATCAGGAGTGGAAAAATCCCTGTATGACCTGTCAAACTCAAATGAAGCCAGGAACTCCAGTGTCACCCCTCGAATGGTTGGGTCTCTAATCCTCAATAATCTCCTCCAGCCACCCACCGAAAGTAGCTCCTCAACCTCCTCGGTAATACCGTCACCCCCCTGGATCTCTCTGATAATGCTCAGGTCGGGGTATCGTGACTGTCCGAAACGGAGTGGGGATAATCTATCAAACCTGGTCTGGTGCTCAGGTATACTGAACTCTGTCTCCTCTGGAGGGGGTGTGGGCTCACGGGGTCGCTTCCCAGCCGACTTCTTGGGTCTAGAAGACATTCCTGTAAGATTGGAAAAGAAAACAATCAAAATCAGTTCAAAATAACCAATCTGCAGAAATCCACACGGCCGTGTGTTAATTCCACACGCCCGTGTGGATCATCGGGCGGACAGAGTATAACGGCCGTGGGTTAAAAAAAAAAAAAATTCAAAATTTACAATCTAATTCGCTTTAATTCATTCTTAAGCAACATTGCATACTCATAAATCAATTAATAAAGGCGAAATCATCAAAAGAACGAATTAAATTGAGAATCGACGAAGAAAAAGGCTTTGAAGTTCTTACCGACGGAGTGGATGAAGAAATACTAAAAATCGGCCGGAAAACTCCAATAAAATGCCTCAAAAATCCTCTGAGATGGTTGGCGAACTAGTGGAGAGGGTAGGAGAAGAGTTTAGAATGGAAATAGAAGAGGCACAAGTGAAAACCAAAAGGAATCGCGCGGCTTTTGGAGTTCTGGGGATTCACACGGCCGTGTCACGATTCCACATGCCCGTGTGCCTCTCAAATTAGGGTTCACAGGGGCCAACCCACGTCCCTGTGTGCATTCTGTTTGTTCTCTGACTACCCCACACGGCCGTGTGTTAATTCCACACGGCCGTGTGCCTTCACAAAGATATCCACAGGGGCTGGTACACGGCCCTGTGGAGTCTCGGGAGAACACAAAAGGTCTCTGAAAAACTTCACACGGCCGTGTGGAATTTCCACACGCCCGTGTGTCCAACCTGGCCAAGAACACAAGGCCGGTCACAAGGGCATGTCACACGCCCCTGTGACCTCTCTGGATTGCCCGAGAAAACTAAGTGTTTCACACGGCCGTGTGAATGAACCACACGGCCGTGTGCCTTGACAAGCTCTCCCACAGGGGCTCACACACGCCCCTGTGGTTTCTCGGGAAGTTTGGGGTTCTTTCTGCAGAGTTTCACACGGCCGTGTGGAAATTCCACACGGCCGTGTGCCTTGGCACAGCGGCACTCACAGGGGCATCCACACGACCCTGTGGACTCTCTGGAAAAGAGTTGAAATTCTGCGGAATTTCGCACGGCCGTGTGTTAATTCCACACGGCCGTGTGCCCCTTCAGAAGTTTTTCACAGGGGCAAAGTCACGCCCCTGTGTCTTCTCTGGTTGAGCTCCAATTGGTAACACACGGCCGTGTGTTAATTCCACACGCCCGTGTGTTATCTCTGGTTTACTTAGAAAATTTTACAGACTCTCAGAAAATTTCAAAAACTCTTTTAAAACACTTAGAGCCTGTGTAAACCATAAAAACATGACCAGAGACTATCGAAAACACACTCAACCGACTCAAACTTCGTCAATTAACGTTAAGGCACATGTAAATAATCGAAAATCCACAAGAAAACCCAGCATATGCACATGAAAATTGGGACACCATTGCTAAGACTTTTATTCAATCCTAAAACTAAACTAAGTACTAGAAAACTGTAAAAACGCTTGGGTTGCCTCCCAAAAAGCGCTTGTTTAACGTCACTTAGCTTGACGTACCTGTCTTACCTTACGGAGGTTCATGAGTGGAATTTTCCCTCTTCCCTAAAATTTGAAAGCAAGCATTGCATAATCGTTGCAAGGTAGAGGGAGAATTATCGAGTTTGTTACCACACACGGGTGAAACACCCTTACTCCGTGAATGCTCATCCCCTTTCTTGTTGGGGTTCTTGTTGTGGCGACGTCTCGACCGCTTCAATCTCCGAAGGACTTTCTTCCTAAGCTCCTTCTCCTTCTTGATGTCTATCTCAACTGAAACAAGCGCGAGCACTTCTTCCTCTTCAGTCTCTATGTCTTGGTCCGGCCACCCTTCATATGGATCCGGGTTAAACATATCCTGCATATATTCATCAATGCAATCATCAGTGACATCAAGATAATATAGAGCATCATCAAAATCAAGAGAATGTCGCATGGCTTCGGCGAGGCGGTAAGTGAGCTTGTCGTCCCCAACCCTAAGTGTGAGCTCTCCACCGTCCATGTCTATCAAAGCCTTGGAAGTGCGCAAGAACGGCCTCCCAAGGATCAGCGGTACCTCGACATCCTCGTCTACATCAAGCACTACAAAGTCGACCGGGAAAATGTACTTATCCACTTTCACCAACACATCTTCAACAACACCCCTCGGATGCCTCACCGATCTATCTGCAAGCTGAAGTGTCATCCGGGTAGGTCTAGGCTCGCCCAAGCCTAGCTTTTGGAAGAATGTGTAGGGCATGACATTGATGCTTGCCCCCGAGTCGGCTAGTGCCATCTCCTCACCCATATCACCAATATTGCACGGTATGATAAAACTTCCGGGGTCCTTCCTCTTGCTTGGCATATTCTTCTGTAGCACTGCCGAACAGTTTGCATCGAGGATGACGGATGCACTTTCCTCTAACTTCCTCCTATTGGTCAAGAGGTCTTTTAAGAACTTCGCGTACTTGGGCATTTGGGCTAATGCTTCCGCAAATGGAATGTTGATGTGCAATTGCTTGAAGACACCTGACACACCCCTTTGCGTGTGTGTACCGCAAGTGCACGGGTTGTCGAAGTAATAATTACCCCGGTGAGTAGGGTAGTCGAATCCACAGGGAACAGGGCTACTAGTACTAACTTCTTCTCTGCAATCTAGCCTAATGACCAATGTGATTTTGTAGTGATCTAGTGTGCATAGAAATTAATACCAGAGACAAATAGACGAAGGGTAAATAAAGGGAGATCTCAATCAATGAAGATGAGATACCCGGGCAATGCTTCCCCTAGGTTCTATCATGAAGTGCAAAACTAACTAAATGCTTCTAAACCGAGTTCTATGAGTCGAGGTAATCCAATAACAATCGATCCCTGCTTCCAGGCCACCGATACTAGTCCCCTACAAGGTCCCGGCGGAGAATTCACTCAATCTCAACACCTCACACCCTATATGACCGCAATGAGTTTTAAGGATACCTAAAAGTGAAACCGATTCCTAAAATTAGATCTAACCCTACTTCTAGGCGAAAGATCCCTAACCCCTTACAAAGGTCCCGGTGGAGAAATCTATCAATCTCACACCTCACACCCCATATGGTTGCATAACACTTAGGGAATACGGAGATAGGAAACACTCAATCGGAAGGGAAAGGGGACACTCCACTATCTCATGACTCACCCTCTCAACCCTCTTCAATCTCATATGTTCTAACCCTAATGGAGACCTCTCTCTCACCAAGGCAACAAATCAAGCATACCAAACAACCATACGAATCAATAAGGCATGCAAGCAATGATAAAACAAGATTAAAACTCAAATTAACTCGGAATTAAAAGGAAGCATCAAGAAAGTCAATACATGAATCGAAACCTAGGGTTCACATGCCCAAGTATCTACTAGGGTTTAGCCCTCCATGGGGCTTATTACAAAGCAAAACATAACACAATGAAAAGCAATGTAAACCATGGAAATAAACCCCCTTGAATTCGTGATGATGGCCTTGATGGGTCGCTCAACGTCTTGAAGGATCCTTCTCCGAAGCTAGGTCGCCGATGACTCCCTCGATGCTATGACGGAGGAAAGAACTATCAAAGTTGGTGAAGAACGGCCCTCCAATTCGGCAAAGACCTCCTCCTCAAACCCTAGCCGCCTTGCCTCTCAAAAGCCACACAAAAGATATCAAAAGAATCGACGAAACGGCCTATTTATAAGTCTGAATCGCGCCAGTCACGTGTCTTCACGCGACCGCGTGAGATCCCACGCGATCGCGTGGGCTGCAGAATTTCCACGCGGTCGCGTGAGATTTTGACGCGGTCGCGTGAACAGTAATTTTGCTACAGTACTGCCACAGTGAAATGAACAGTGTTTTTGCTACAGTACTCTTCATTAACATGATCCAAACTCTCTCATATTGAGGCCACATGGTCGGGCACACGTCCATATGGTGAGTTATAAGATTTCTTCTTCTTCGAATCATCATTTGAGAGCTTTAACTATCTTCACACAAGTTGGGACATGAAGGTGTGACTGCCTTTGTGCCCTTCCATCACACAAATCATCTTGAATTCTTAAGGAAGTTGGCACACACCCTCATGTGTATGATCCCCTCTTGTGCCTTGACACTTGTGTTGTACAAAAGCTCCCAACAATACGTCTTTATAACCCATCTTTGCTTCCTTTTCCTCCTTTAACACTTCCACAACCTAATTGCATAAAAGAACACCAAAATACACTTTATGAGACATAATCAATGGTAAAATGATGCTCAATGTATGTAAAACAAGTCGGTAAAACATGTATATTCAAGCACTTATCAAACTCCCCCACACTTAAGCCTTTGCTTGTCCTCAAGCAAAATTAACCATAAACTCATGAAAAGCAAAGAGAAGTGCTTGGCCTTAGGTTCACCAAGAGGGTACGAGAATAAAATTCTAAAATCATGGAGAGAAACAAACACTAGATGAAACAATCAATACTCTAGCAAATAATCCAATCAAAAAAAATGAAAGTACTAAAGTCCGAAAGCGTGTGTGTGTGTAGACTCAACTCATGTCAACACTATATCCACTACTCAAAGTTTTTATTAGCAATGGGATTTATTTATAAACAAAAAGAATAGGTAGTAGCTTCACACATCCTCTAAGGTAGCCCTTTCTTGAGATGCCTCCCGAGTGGCTTTCACACTTTTGAGGTGGTAGCTCTTTCTACCGAAGGTGGTAGCTTTCACACATCCTATTAGATAGCTCTTTCTCTCATTAGGGCATAACAAGTATCCGACTTATGAGAGTAGCTTCATACAACATAGGTGGTAGCTCTTTCCACCCCCTATATTCAAACAAACTAAAATTCTGAATTTTTCTGAATTTTCTGAATTTTTTTTTTTTTTTTTTAACATACTCAAATCAAACTAACACTAGATAATCCCGCAATTATGAACTAGAGTAAGTTTCCATAGGTTTAATGAGTGAGGAAAGTGCATTAAAGAGCAATCGGACAAAAATTTCAAGGAAATTGGATAAAAACTAGAGCATGATAAAACTTAATGTTTACAACCTCCAAAAACTAAGAATTAAACTCTCAACCCTAAGGTGAACCTTCATGGGCAACATGAGCATGATCATTAAAGCACAAGTAAAGGCCATGTATAAGGTGAACCCTCCCCCACACTTAAGATGTACATTGTCCTCAATGTACACATGTAAGCACAATAAAAATATAAGCAATAAAAGCATGATGTGGGTGGAAATGCAATTAAAACAACACTCCCCTGAACTCCTTATTGATCGATCGGTGAAGCTAACTCGAGGGTGTGTTATTGTTCAACGGGTTGTGAAGCGCACACGACCAAGTCACATGGTTGTGCGTATGACAAAAACATCATCATCATCACTCTCAAGGCCATCTGCACGGATTCAAGGGGTTCAGTGAAGCTCAATAAAAATAGAAAAGTTGCACGAGTTCTTACGAATGAAGCAAAATAAAGCACAACTCGCACAATCAAAACAAACTATCAAGATAAATAAAGTCTACAAGATAAAATAAAGAAAACTAGAAATGAAAACTAAAGTAAAGAAAACTAAAGTCTCATGAGTGGGACGCCTCAAGCATTGGCATCATCTGCTGGTGCTGCTGGTGTGTTAGAAGACATGTTCTCATCCAAGGTCAGCTATAAATGATCGAGGTATTTTTGGAGCAAGCTTTTTAGTCCTTGGTGTCATACCTGCAAGAAAATTGCCAAAGAAATGCAAATTTACAAGATATGGCAAGATGCAGGAATCCACATGGGCGTGTGGGCAAGCCACGCGCCCACGTGGGTTAGTCTGCCACGTTTCCAGCCCACGCGGGCGTGTGGGATAGCCACGCGCCCGCGTGGGCGCGTCCTGGCTCGGCAGAAGGGCCACGCGACCGCGTGGCCCAGCCACGCGGTCGCGTGGCTGTTTGGCCGAGAGTTGCTGAGCTCCACGCGGTCGCGTGGGCCAAGCCACGCGCCCGCGTGGGCTGTTGGCCGGTCCACGCGGCCGTGTGGCTAGGCCACGCGCCCGCGTGGGCGCCCAACCATGGCCAAAGAGCCATAGTTGGACTCCAACGCCTCACTAAACTTCGTTTACATGTTTTCTAAGTGTTTTCACAACGTTTTCCATGAAAAATATCATTCAAGAAACAAGAAAACTCGATGGAATTGAGCATGAAAGCATGGACATGATAGGGTGAGATAAGGCCTTACCGACGCGAATCGATGGAGAAAACTTGATGTAAATGTCGGCAAAACACTTCTAAATCTCAAATAAGTCGAAGAAAAATGGATTTGGAATCTTAAGGATGGGAAGTTTGGAGAGGGGAAGTTGAGGAAATGAAGGGCTCAAGGTTAAGGATGATGAATAGTAACCCTTCAAGCCATTATATAAGCCACATGGGGGTGTGGAAATTCCACACCCCCGCGTGGGTACTGTACACGGTCGCGTGAGAATCTCACGCGACCACGTGAGCTGTAGAATTTCTGCAGACAGTCCACGCGGCTCTCCAAACTTCAAAATTAACCCTATTCTTCAACAATTTTCATGCATTGCACCCTGAATCATGTCATACATGTGAAAAACACTTGAAATCACCAAAAATTTTCCTTGAAAAGTTCAACACCAACAAAAATTAATCAAGGCACACACTCATGGTAATTATTACTATAGAATTTAAAATCTAAACTAGAAAGCAATTAAAAACTTGGGTTGCCTCCCAAGTAGCGCTTGTTTTACGTCACTAAGCTTGACGTACCTCTTCCTTACCTTATGGAGGCTTGAATAGAGTGTGTTCCTCCCGACTGGACATTGCATAGCTACTTCCTTTAAACCAAAAATTTACTTGCCGGGGTGGAATTTTTGTTGGAGAGTCCAACCATCTTACCTTTGGCCTCCAAGGAAACAATTTGGGTTGGGAATTGTCCAAGATTAGCATCGGTGGGTCATTGGATGGTTTAAATATCCTACCCACATCTTCTCCCAAACCCAAAATCTCTTTCTTGCATTCCATGGGTTGATCAATCACAAAGAACGGTGCTTGTTCCATTACCTTAGGGATTGCTTCTTCTTGTGTATTTTCAGCTTGAAATGAACATGATGTTAGCAAATCCCCTTGAAAATTTCGTTGCACACAAGCATAATCTTCATTCAAGCAATCCAAATTCTGAAAATGATGTTCTTCTTCTATCCTTTCAATTTCTGCAGCAATGTACTCAATTTGCCTTTCTTCATCAATGTGGTTCATGGCTTTGTCATGCATGGAAGAAACTTGACTTGCTTGTTCAAATTCTTCTTTTTCCCTAGCAAGTGTGTCTAAAATCTCTCCTATGTGATGCTCAATGTTTTTGATGGAGATTTCATGACATCTTAAGGTGGCTTCAACATTTTCGAAGCGGGCATCGGTTGCTTCAATGAATTTGAGTAATACGCTTTCCAACCGAAGTACATCCTCCTCATGCTTCTCATCCATCTGAAATTCTTCTATAGGTGCTTCCCATTGCTGTCCATCAATATTCCATAAGTGGTTCGGGTAGCTCCATTGATTTGGATGATATGTGCTGCGATATTGGTTGCTTTGTTGTTGTTGTGCAGAAATAAGTCTATCAAGTTTTCCACTGAAATCTTCAATCTGAAAATATAACTTTGTAATTGGATCAATCATCATTCAAGTACCTTGCAAGAAAAGGTAACACAAGTCAAAATAAAACAAATTAGAACGGTGGAAGAAAAAGAAAGTATGAAATAGATAAGATAACGAAAATGATAAATGGCTAGAGCAACAAAGTCCTAGCGTTCCTAGTATCCTATTCCCCGGCAACGGCGCCAAAAACTTGACACACCCCTTTGCGTGTGTGTACCGCAAGTGCACGGGTTGTCGAAGTAATAATTACCCCGGTGAGTAGGGTAGTCGAATCCACAGGGAACAGGGCTACTAGTACTAACTTCTTCTCTGCAATCTAGCCTAATGACCAATGTGATTTTGTAGTGATCTAGTGTGCATAGAAATTAATACCAGAGACAAATAGACGAAGGGTAAATAAAGGGAGATCTCAATCAATGAAGATGAGATACCCGGGCAATGCTTCCCCTAGGTTCTATCATGAAGTGCAAAACTAACTAAATGCTTCTAAACCGAGTTCTATGAGTCGAGGTAATCCAATAACAATCGATCCCTGCTTCCAGGCCACCGATACTAGTCCCCTACAAGGTCCCGGCGGAGAATTCACTCAATCTCAACACCTCACACCCTATATGACCGCAATGAGTTTTAAGGATACCTAAAAGTGAAACCGATTCCTAAAATTAGATCTAACCCTACTTCTAGGCGAAAGATCCCTAACCCCTTACAAAGGTCCCGGTGGAGAAATCTATCAATCTCACACCTCACACCCCATATGGTTGCATAACACTTAGGGAATACGGAGATAGGAAACACTCAATCGGAAGGGAAAGGGGACACTCCACTATCTCATGACTCACCCTCTCAACCCTCTTCAATCTCATATGTTCTAACCCTAATGGAGACCTCTCTCTCACCAAGGCAACAAATCAAGCATACCAAACAACCATACGAATCAATAAGGCATGCAAGCAATGATAAAACAAGATTAAAACTCAAATTAACTCGGAATTAAAAGGAAGCATCAAGAAAGTCAATACATGAATCGAAACCTAGGGTTCACATGCCCAAGTATCTACTAGGGTTTAGCCCTCCATGGGGCTTATTACAAAGCAAAACATAACACAATGAAAAGCAATGTAAACCATGGAAATAAACCCCCTTGAATTCGTGATGATGGCCTTGATGGGTCGCTCAACGTCTTGAAGGATCCTTCTCCGAAGCTAGGTCGCCGATGACTCCCTCGATGCTATGACGGAGGAAAGAACTATCAAAGTTGGTGAAGAACGGCCCTCCAATTCGGCAAAGACCTCCTCCTCAAACCCTAGCCGCCTTGCCTCTCAAAAGCCACACAAAAGATATCAAAAGAATCGACGAAACGGCCTATTTATAAGTCTGAATCGCGCCAGTCACGTGTCTTCACGCGACCGCGTGAGATCCCACGCGATCGCGTGGGCTGCAGAATTTCCACGCGGTCGCGTGAGATTTTGACGCGGTCGCGTGAACAGTAATTTTGCTACAGTACTGCCACAGTGAAATGAACAGTGTTTTTGCTACAGTACTCTTCATTAACATGATCCAAACTCTCTCATATTGAGGCCACATGGTCGGGCACACGTCCATATGGTGAGTTATAAGATTTCTTCTTCTTCGAATCATCATTTGAGAGCTTTAACTATCTTCACACAAGTTGGGACATGAAGGTGTGACTGCCTTTGTGCCCTTCCATCACACAAATCATCTTGAATTCTTAAGGAAGTTGGCACACACCCTCATGTGTATGATCCCCTCTTGTGCCTTGACACTTGTGTTGTACAAAAGCTCCCAACAATACGTCTTTATAACCCATCTTTGCTTCCTTTTCCTCCTTTAACACTTCCACAACCTAATTGCATAAAAGAACACCAAAATACACTTTATGAGACATAATCAATGGTAAAATGATGCTCAATGTATGTAAAACAAGTCGGTAAAACATGTATATTCAAGCACTTATCAACACCCAGAAATTTCTTGTATTGCTCATTGTCTTGGTCATTCTTCAATCGTGAAGGATAGGGAATTCTCGGCTTATAAGGTGGGGGTGCCACCTCTTTCTCCTTTGGTGCTTCATCCTCTATTTCCACGACTTCGGGTGAGTCCTTAGTCTTCTCAAGAGGGAGATGTCCCTCAACCTCCTTACCACTTCTCAAGGTTATTGCCTTTAGTTGTTCTCTTGGGTTGGTCTCCGTATTGCTAGGCAAACTACCTTGAGGTCTCTCCGCCAAAGTTTTCGCAATTTGTCCTACTTGGTTTTCCAAGTTGTGTAAGGAAGCGGTGTGATTGCGAAGAGTAGCTTCCACCGATTGGAACCTTGCATCCAAAGAAGAAACGAACCGTGTGAGGGCTCTCTCTAGATCAGTCATCTTTCCCTCCAACCCGGTCACTCGGCTTTCTAAATTCGGAGATTGTTGACTTTGAAATCCCGGTGGTGCACTATTTTTGTTCTGTTGTGACTGTCCTTGATTGCTCCAAGAGAAGTTCGGATGGTTCTTCCATCCCGGATTGTATGTACCACTATACGGGTTGCCTTGGCCTTGTCCTCGATATGAATTCCCCACAAAATCGGCCTGCTCCACCGCACTAGTGCCTCCAATAGCAATAGGACAATCGCTTGAAGCATGTCCTCCCCCACAACCGTTACAAGTAGTGATGGCCGCAACTCTTGGCGAAGCTAGAGCATCTAGCTTCTTACTCAACGATTCCACTTGTGCTGCCAATGATGTAACCGCATCAACCTCATGAATTCCGGCAACCTTTTTCCTATCCCTTGAGTTCCATTGATAACTATTCATAGCCATCTCCTCTACAAGGTGCCGAGCTTCACCGAGAGTCTTGCTTCCAAGAGTCCCTCCGGCCGCCGCATCTAAGAGTTGCTTTGTACTCGGATTCAACCCGTTGTAAAATGTGTGAATAATCATCCACTCGGGGAATCCATGTTGCGGACATTTGCGAAGGAGCTCTTTGAACCTGTCCCATGTCTCGAATAGAGACTCCAATTCCATCTGTACAAAGGATGATATCTCATTCCGGAGTCTTGCAGATTTCCCCGGTGGGAAGTATCTAGCCAAGAATGCCTCGGCCATCTCCTCCCACGTAGTAATGGAGGCTCTCGGTAATGAGTGCAACCAATGCCTTGCTTTTCCTTTCAATGAAAACGGGAAGGCTCTCAATCGAATTGCATCGTCCATCACTCCATTTATCTTCAACATGTCACACACTTCCAAGAAATTTTCTATGTGACTATTAGGGTCTTCATCGGCTAACCCATTAAACTGTGCGGACTGCTGCAGCATCTGAATGAACGATGGCTTCAATTCGAAATTCATTGCTGTAATTGGGGGCCTGACAATGCTTGATTGGGTCCGCATAACTGCGGGTCTAGCAAAATCAGACAACGTTCGCTGCTGCTCGTTCTGTTCTGCCATTGTCTCTGACCCTTCTGTCTCAATATCGGCTTGATTTGATGCTTCTTGTGCAGGTTCTTTCCCTTTACGATGTGTTCTTTTTCCAATGTCTGGGTCTCCTTCAACAAGTATTGAAGGGTTCCCACGGGTCATAACCTGGAACCGAAAATAAAGAAAAGAAAAATAAGAACAATGATAAGTAAAGAAAATATGAGATAGAGTGCGAAGTGAATAGCTAAAGTAGTGAAAAACAAATATCTAAAACGCCTATTCCCCGGCAGCGGCGCCAAAAACTTGACACGACCTTTTGCGTGTGTACCGCAAGTGCACGGCCTTGTCGAAGTAATAAATTTACCTTGGTGAGAAGGTAGTCGAATCCACAGGGAATAGGGAGATAGAATATAAGGTTTCACTAATTAAGCTATGCGAAATACGGGAAACGATAATAGGATTGATGAGTGAAAAATAATGCAAAGCAATAAACTAAATAGAAGGATGAAAGTAAGAGGTGCAAATAGGAAAATCGAGAAGGACTTGCAATGAGTCAAAGGGGGTATCCGGACAAGCTACCTCTAGGATCTATGTTTCAAGTGCAAGACTATGATATTATACTCTCCTAATGATGTCAATTAAGTCGAGGAAATCCTAAGACTCACGGTCCCAAACCTAAGGACAACCGTGACTAACCCCAACGCTATGCCTTGGTATTAGGATTCACAACACCCTTCGCTCTGTCACCTAGATGATTAAGCCCCAGGGGAGTCCATCTACCTAAACCTCACACTATATGGGATTGCATTATGCTCTAGGGATTCCTAGTGATTAAACCTGTTCCTACAAAAATAGTTCTAACCCTTTGGTCCAGGTGGAAGAACCCTAGTCTAGATTAAGCCCCAGCATATAGGATTCACTACAACCCTTCACTCTATTGCTTGCGCAATTAAGCCCTAGGGGAGTTTATCTACCTATTGCTTTACTCTATTTCGACCGCTATTAAATCAAGGAATCGGAGGTAGGGAGAAATCACATCGGAAGGGAAAGGGGTACATTGCTACCTCACAACTCTCCCTCTCAACCCTCTTTAATCTTAAGTAGTCTAATCCTATAGGAGTTGTCACACCTCCAAAGGAAAACCTAGATTGCTCTCAACCCTAATGTCACGTTTAAGGGAAAACAATATCAAGAGATAATTAAGATTAAAACTCAATTTATTCATCAACGATGGAAAGCATAATAATCAATGTCAAAGAAACATAAGAACCCTAAAGTTTACAAGTCCGAATACCCCGCGAGGGGTTTAGCTCCTCATAGAGCTATACATGTTCATCAATGTGAAAATTAAAGCATAAAACATAGACATAGATGAAAACCCCCTCGAAGTTGGTGTGGCCGTGGTCTTGTGCAAACGTCGAACCTCGGAATCGATGCCGACGATGTGCTAGAACCTCCACGAAACCCTCTCCGAAACCCTAGCCGCACTCCAGAAAGTTGGGGAAAAGTTCGGTTCCAAGATCCCCCAAAAGGTTGCAAAAATCCCCTTTTATAATGTTGAATCGCGGCTTTAAAATTGGACTTATCGGGGGCTTCACACGGCCGTGTGGAATATCCACACGCCCGTGTGAAGCTTCTGTCTCGGCTGAAAAATTAATTTCACACGGCCGTGTGGAGTTTCCACACGCCCGTGTGTCTTCACTGGATGGCTGAAATTGCAAAACACACGGCCGTGTGGAATTTCCACACGCCCGTGTGACTTCTCTGGAACACTGGTCTTCAGCTGAACAGGCTTGGTAACTTGCCGAAACGCCTCCCGGGTCCATTGTTCTTCATCGAGGCCATTACTTGGGCACACAAGCAACGGTAGGTCGCGCCGATTGCTTCAAGTCTTCTTCTTTCGCGAAATTCTCCTAAGTAACACGGATTGGACTTGTTGTGAATGTGACTGCCTTTGTGCCCCTCCAAGGGAGGTTGGCACACATCCACAAGTCCAAATACGTGCTTCGTTCCTTGCTTGGTCCGAGAACATCTCAACATTGGCAAACGCGACCTAATTTCATTCTTCTTCTCCAATTAGGCTCCACAATACCTTCAATGCACAAGAGAACACAAATGCACACATTTAGTGATAAAATCTGATAAAAGGTATGCTTAATGTAAGATAATAGCGCTTCGCGATACTATAACACAAGCACTTATCAATCCAAAATAAGGAAAACACTAAACCCTAGTCTATCCTTATAGTTCGGAGGGCTATCGACACCCAATTTCTCTGTATGCCAATACAAGTAACCCCTTTTAGCTCATTAACGACCTAATACACGTGAGTAGGTCACATCTACGTGTATAATTCAAGAAAGAACTACGGATCTATCCATATGGTAGTTCTAGACATGGGGCACAATGAACTAAATATTAAACCAAACCAAGCTTGCAATTAAGTAAAGATCATCCAAAATACATGATAAACCCCCCCCCCCCCCCCCCCCCCCCCAAGGTTCACCAACATCCGGTGGCCTTGGGGGTCTAGTGTGCCATCAAGCAAGTAACAACAAAAATACAAAGTAAATCACTTAAAAAGCTCATAAATGACACTCCCAAGATGAAATGATGAAGGAGGAGGTGGAGGTCCGGCCGAATGATGCTTTCCCCGGTCCAAGAGATGCCGAATGACGCTTCCCTTGACTTGGATCCTTGCCTCCTTGATGGTGAAGCTTCTCCCCTTCAAAATAATGCTCTTGCCTCCTTCCTTGGCTCCAAATCGTCGTCTCCCCAAAGATTTCTTCTTTTCTTCCCTCTAGATGCCGGCCAAGAAGTCCCCACTTGTGTGCCCTAAAAACATCTATATAATACTCCCGCAGTATCCCGGGGTGGATAGATGGATCCCGGGGTGGATAGATAGGCAAAAATAAGGCAAAACTTGTTTCATGTGGGGGTGCATCCCGGGGTGGATAGGGGGCCGTGAGAGCTAGTTGAAATCCATTGTCTTTTGATGCTTACGGCCCCTTATACGGCCCCGTATGCTGCATTGTTCACTCTTATGCACTTCCATCATTCCCAGCCCAAAACTTCTCAGGTGCAACAGCACTGCTACAATGAATCTGCTACAGTACTTCAACTACAGTGATATGCTCCAGTACTCCAGCACCTTGATTTTTCATCCTTTTTCGCCCAGATCGTATTATCATGTTCCTCATGGCTCCTCCATGCCCTACAACATAAATAATACTCAATTAAGCATAAAACGGGCATCCATTCACATAAAAATACATGCTAAGTGAACAAAATACGTATGTTAAAACATATACATTTAGACGCTTATCACCAAACCTAGCCAACTTAGCACTCAACTTCCTAAATTCATCCTTACTTGTTCTTCTCCAGTGGGGATTCTCGCCCGAGGCCTCTTGCACTCATTGTCATTTGCTCTTTTCATTCGCCAATATGGTGTGCCTTAGTGTATTTTGTGTATAGCTTTTCTTTTATTTATTTTCGTATTTGTGTTTCATATTATGACTCTTGATTTGGTAGACTAGATAGTGATACCTAGGAGGAAGTAATAGCAGATCTTGGGGCCCTTGGGAATACGACCCTCTCGTGCTCACGCGAGAGGTTATTACTTGACGACCCGTGTACTTGCGGCCGGAGAGTCGCGTGCTCGCTCTTTAGCGTGCCGCGTGGCCTCCATCAACACCCGGTTTCCCAACTTGAGTGTATTACGAGACATTCAAGGGGAAGTAGAGTTGGGCGCGGAGGTGGAGGAGCATCTCTCGGTAGGGAGTTGTAGCAAGTTATTGTCCGTTCGAGAGCCAGCTATCAGATCACTCACGCTCGAGGTGCTTTCCTCATTTGAGTTCGACTGGGGGTATGACAGTTTCACCGATGTTGATACCATTCAGTTCCAGGCCCTCGGTCGACATTTCACCTTGAGCATTACCTAGTTCTCAGAACGGATGGGATTATACGACGAGGCATTCACTGAGACAGAGGAGTACGCGATGCTTCCCACAAATTATCAGGGTACCCTGACCCCCCAGTGCACGTACAGTACACTATGTGGCCAGGGACAATATGAGCCAGGGGTGTCCAAGGCCACATGCTGAGCCTATCAGTGAGCCGATCAGTGAGTGGCCGGCGAGACAATATTGGGGTCTTATGCCGCCAGGAGCTCCTATACCTGTATTCGATGGTGGAGAGTGAGCCACTCCATCTGGGGTACATCATCGTAGACTATATCCGCCATCAGGGCCAGTACCCCAGGGTCGGAGTCATCTTTGCAGGCCAGTACATTACCCGTCTTATCATCGGCCTGGGACTCAGAGACGGGGTGCGGGGGGCCGAGAAGAGTACTATACCAGCTGAGGATGGGGATGGTCCGAAGATTAGGGCCAGGGGTCTATACACTGATCATCCCCCAGACAGTAGTCGCCGAGGGGTCACAAGCAGCATTAGAGCTACCCCCATGGCAGGCAGAGGCTGAGGCACCACCCACAGCACCGAAGCTACCTCCAGTGTGGATCTTTTCTCCATCTTGAGGCCAGGACAAATTCGAGCGCCTCGAGAGTGCTGTGGATGTCCTCTAGACAGAGGTAGCGGAGCTGCGAGCTACACAAGCTGCACAGCACTCAGAGATGATGACACAGCTTGAGACTATACAGTGTTTATGTCATGCCCCGACCCGTAGGTCCTGAGCACAACATACCGCCACGACAACCCAGGGGAGGTCCAACACTACCTCAACCCCAGGTGGCTGTAAGGCTAACCTGTTCCCTGTACAATACATCTATAATCACAATACATAACTCAACATCAAATACTTATGTGACTCAACAAGGTACCACACACTGATACTCATGACAAGGAGTACATAAGGGGGATAATAACAACCACTCCAAATAGAGGATACACTCCTCATACAAATCATAGACTAGACCGACATACAAAGTGTTACGAGTATAGAGAAATCTGATAGGGTTCAATAATACATAGTGGATCCCTATTAATACATGCAAAGACATAAGAACATACACCAATCAAAATAAGAAGACAATGATGACTCTAGTCAAGCACTTCACGTCTTCACCTCTGCGTTGTGCTATCACCTGGGAAGAAGAAAGAGGGGATGAGTAACTAGGTTACTCAATGAGCGGTTAGTCACGGGACTAGCACAAGCATGATTAAATCAAACTAAAACATCATGAAAACATTTCAATACTCAACAAGAATGAAACATTCTTTGAGTAACAAATATCTCATAAGAAGATAGCTTTTCTCATTTAGATACAAATAGAAGCTCTTTGAAATCATCATGAAAAACGCATGCCATCCTGGACCTAGTATAAGCACAATTCTTATTGATAGTTTCGAATATCAAGATACTTGGAAACAAGTAATTCAACATTCACAAATAAACAATAATGTCCACAATGGCCTCAAAACCCTCCGTCTCTAACCATGGCCTTGGTTAGGTCTGGAGCTACCAAGATTCACGTATCTTAGCATTGGCCGCTGGGAAGTTTGTGTGGTGACTCCGAACAACCGAACTATATCCATGTCAGGGATATACGCTCCCACCTGACATGGCATAACTGTTTTTGACAGTATTCCACGCCACCTCTATATAGGTCGGCCCGTGGAAACAATCCACTTCTTACTACAGCAAGTTCTAGAGCTTGTCTCCCATGTCACCAACAAAAACATTAAACAATAACTTAGCCCATGGGCTCAATATGTGCATCATGATAGCATAATTCTCAATAAGAGACAATAAGTGTTCACAATGGCAATTCTCACCCCAAGGGTGATTAATTTGATCAAAATATTAACAATGAAACCACTTTTCATCAAAAACATCATAAGAAGGTGTCTTTTGAAAATACACGTCAACATTGACTTAACACAATGAAATCAACTTGGTTTCACATGCTTTTTGGTCATCACAATGAGAACATCAATCTCTTGAAATTACATAGCTTGAAACATATATATATTGAACATAGTGTTTCAAATCATAAGCAACATATATATATTTTGCAAGAATTCAGAAATAAGCCAATTTCATAAATCATCATGATTCAAATCTTTAGTTAAAGCTTTCAAGGAAATTTAGCAATGAGGAATCCATCATTCAAACAAGCAATTCAAGTATCAAGATATCATGCATGAGTCATAGTCCAATTTTTAGTAATTTCCCACTCACAAACTTGGTGAGTAAACGCCTAGAGGTCACTTCTCCACCGGCTCTTTGCCCCTACTTGAAGCCTCACCCCCTAGAAGCCATTAAACAACCAAAACAAGCAACTAAACACCATCAAACACTTGATTAACTATGATGAAGAAAGAATGCTCAAAATGGGGAAAGGTTGCTTCTAGGGTTTGCTAAACACCATATCAAGAAGTTATAGCAAGGAGAAAACCTCTCACAACACCATATCAAGAAGTTATAGCAAGAAGTTATAGCAACAAACAAGGGCAAAGAGACCAAAACTCCACAGTTTACTTGAGCAGGCCGTGTCGTCCCCATTCGTGGTCCAGCCCCGGGCCCCTACTCCACCACCTTCTTTATCTCCATTAGCAGCAGATCCACTAGCAGAGCCTGCAACAGCACCAGAAGCTCCAGATTAGGGCACTGACACTGAGGCGTGGTAGTTTTATTTTCATTTTGATTTAAGTTGTACTTTTTCTTTTATATTTTGGACTTGTAGTACTCAGAAAGGATCTTCCTTATGAGTTTCTCTTTATTTTGCTTTATTTTGTCTCGAGTTGTATTTCGTTTTCATATTTTTATATACTCGAGCTTTATTTTGGTTTTTCTTGAGCTATACTGAATCCTTGTGTGTGTGTGTGTGCACAGATGGTCTTGGATGTAAGGAATCTAAGGAATAATCATAGGCACGGTCATGGGATCGTGTGTGCTTCACAACTCATTGAGACTCAACTCTCAATGATCCTAGCTCCACCAAATGCAACACTTAGAGTTCAGCGGAGTAATGTTTCAATTGCCTATTTCCACACTAATTGTTTTACAACTTTTTAATTTTTTATTGTGCTTACATGCGTACATTGGGGACAATGTACATCTTAAGTGTGGGGGGAATTCAGTTTGCACACACCTTTACTTGTGTGTTCAATTGTTTATGCTTATGTAGCCGATGGCGATTCACCTTAGTTGCAACGGTTGTATTCTTAGAGTTTAGGAGAATTTTTAACATTGAATCCTATCATGCTCTAGTTTTACTTGAATTTTAGGGGATTTTTGCTCGATTACCTCTTATTGCACTACTCACTCTTGAAATCTTTTGGAAACTCGAACTCGAAGTTTTAAGGACTAGTTTAGTATTACTTTAGTAAGTTTTGAAGTTCTATGTAGCTAAAAAACAAAAAACAAAATTGTGACCTTGTGAATATTAGTTTAGCTTTGCATTTGGGGTGGAAAGAGCTACCTTCTATGAAGTATGTAGCTAGTCTCATAAGTCGGATACAAGTTATGCCATAATGAGAGAAAGAGCTATCTCATGGGAAGCGTGAAAGCTACTACCCCGGTAGAAAGAGCTATCTCCTCGAAAGTGTGAAAGCCACATTTGGCGGCCGCCTAGGAAAGGGCTACCTTAGAGGTTGAGTTTAGCTACTACTTCCTTACTTTGTGTATATAAATAAGTCCTTATAACAAGAGTTTGAGGAGTACTCGTTGGTTCTCTTGAGTGAATTCGCACACACTAACACATTTTTCGAGTTGCTATCCTTTTTTATTCGAGTTTTTAGCTAGAGCATTGGTAACCTTATGCAATGTTTTGATTTTACCTTACTTGTAGAATGCTTCTTTTGCATACTTTTGGTGAACCTAAGGCCGAACACTTTCAATTGTTCTTCCCAAGTACTATCACGTTGTATTTTGCTTGAGGACCAGCAAAAGCTTAAGGGTTATAGTAATGCGAAGTGCTATTATCTTGCTTGAGTACTTTGCTTGAGGGTTATTTTGCTTGAGTACTTTCAATTGCTCGTGTTATAATAATGCGAAGTGCTATTATCTTGCAACGAGCATTGATTTAATCAGATTTTATCACTAAAAAGTGTGTATTTATTTACTTTTGTGCATTGTAGGGTTGTGAAGATAAATTGGATAAAAGGAATGAAGTTAGATCGTGTTCACCATTGTTGGGGAGATTTTTGGACTAAACAAGGAAAAAGGCATGAGCATAGACTTGTGAGTGCGTGCCAACCTCCTTTGGAGGGGCACAAAGGCAGTGACATTCACAATAAGTCTAGCTCGTGCTAAAAGGGGAACTTTACTAATTTGGAGATTTGAAGCAATCGGCAGGGTCTACCATTGATTGTGTGCCCAATTCAACGACCTCGATGAAGAACGACGAATTCGGGAGCATTTCGGCATAATACTGTAGAAAGTACTGCAGCAAAATAATGTAGCAAGTTACTGTTCACTGTCTGCCGAAAATCAGCATAATAACAACTTCACACGGGTGTGTGGAAATTCCACACGGCCCTGTGAAATCCCGATTTCTGCGATTTAAAAACGCGACTCAACATTATAAAAGCCCGATTTGGAGATTGTTTTGGAATCTTTTTTGCTTTCTTCTGACCTAACTTTTGGAGAGGCGTGCTAGGGCTTGGAGAGGACTTCATGGAGGTTTGGAGGCGTCATCGGTGTCGACATCAATGTCCGACAGCCGCACAAGACCACGGCCACACCGCACACAAGGGGGTTTTCATCTATGCATTCAATTTGTGTTCTTATTATTATTTTGATGGATTTGTATAGCTCCATGAGGAGCTAAACCCCTTGTGGGTATTCAGACTTGTAAACCCTAGGATTATTATGTTTCTTTGAAATTGCTATTATGCCTTTCCATTATTGATGAATAAAATTGAGTTTTAATCTTAATTTCTTCTTGTTATTGTTTTCCGTTAGCCATGATACTAGTGTTGAGGACAATCTAGCTTATCCTTTGGAGGTGTGACAACTCCTATAGGATTAGACTACTTAGGATTGAAGAGGATTGAGAGGGTGAGTCGTGAGGTAGCAGAACGTCCCCTTTCTTCTCTGACAGGGGTTCGAAAGTGCACGGGTTGTCGAAGTAATAAATACCCTGGTGAGGGATAGTCGAATCCACAGGGAATAGGTTTAGACACAAGCTTTCGCTATTTAACTAAGTGATGTGCGAGAGTGAAAATTGGTTCAGTGTGTGTGTGTGCAAGAGTAATTGAAAATAGGAATAAAGTAAAAGAAGTATGGAAGATGGAAGAATGCAGACAAAGGTAATAAGAGGAAGACAATCAATGAATAAAGATGGGTAGCCGAACAAGCTACGCCTAGAACTTATGCTTCAAGTGCAAGACAATACTATTATACTCTCCTATTGATGATTATTGAGTCGAGGATATCCTTAAGCACACGGTCCCAAATCTAAGGTCAACCGTGACTAATTCCAACACTATGCCCCGTCATTAGGTTTCACTACGACCTTTGACTCTTGTTGACCTGTCAACTAAGCCGTAGGGGAGTTCGTCTTCCTAAGCCTCACACTATGTGGAATTGCTTTAAGTTCTAGGGATTCCTAGTGATAAACCCGGTTCCTATATGTAGTTTAAACCCTTTGGTCCAGGTGAGAGAACCCTAGTCTAGATTAAGCCCCAATATTAAGATTCACTACAACCCTTCACTCTATTGCTCGAGCAACTAAGCCCAAGTGGATTTTATCTCCTAGCACTTCACTCTATCTCGACCGCTAATGAATCATGGAACACGAAGGTAGGAAAAATCACATCGGAGGGGAAAGGGGACGTTCCGCTACCTCACGACTCACCCTCTCAGCCCTCTTCAATCCTAAGTTGTCTAACCCTATAAGAGTTGTCACACCTCCAAAGGATTACCTAGATTGTTCTCAACCCTAGTGTCACGGCTAACAGCAAACAATAACAAAATTAATCAATATTGAAACTCAATTTTATTCATCAATAATGGAAAAGCATAATAACAATGTCAAATAAACATAATAATCCTAGGATTTACAAGTCCGAATACCCACAAGGGGTTTAGCTCCTCATGGTCTTGCGTATGGTGTGGCCCCTTGCGTATGGAAACCCCCTTGCGTATGGTGTGGTCGTGGTCTTGTGTGGCCATCAGACGTCGATGACGATGCTGATGACTCGCTCTAAACCTCCACGAAATCCTCTTCGAAACCCTAGCCTCACTCTCTAGAAGTTCGGGAGAAAGATAGGTCAAAAGATATCCCAAAAAGTAAACAAAACGGGCCTTTATAATATTGAGTCGCGGCTTTAAAATCAGACTTATTGGTACTTCACACGGCCGTGTGAAGTATCTGGAATCCTGATTTTCAGCAGAAAGTGAATAGTAGCTAGCTACAATGTTTTGCTACAGTACGCTCCCAAATCCGTTGTTCTTCATCAAGGCCATTGATTTGGGCACACAATCAATGGTAGATCGTGCCGATTGCTTCAAGTCTCCTTCTTGGTGAAGTTCTCCTAAGCTACACGAGTTAGACTTGTTGTGAATGTGACTACCTTTGTGCCCCACCAAAGGAGGTTGGCACACACTAACAAGTCCAGGCTCGTGCCTTGTCCTTGCTTGGTCTGAAAACTTCCCAACAACGGTGAACACGATCCAACTTCGTTCTTCTTCTCCAAATTTGCTCCACAAACCTATAATACATAAGAATACACAAATGTACACCATTTAGTGATAAAATCTGATAAAAGATAAGCTCAATGTAAGATAATAACGCTTCGCGGTACTATAACACAAGCACCTATCAAACCTCCCCACACTTAAGCTTTTGCTTGTCCTCAAGCAAAAATAGAACGTGAAAGTACTTGGGAAGAACAATTGAAAGTGCTCGACCTTAGGTTCACCAAAAGCATGCAAAAGAAGCATTCTACAAGTAAGGGGAACTTAGAACATTGCATAAGATTATCATTGCTCTAGCTAAAAACTTGAATCAAAAAGGATAACAACTCGAAAATGTGTAAGTGTGTGCAAACTCACACAAGATAACCCAAAAAGTACTCCTCAAAGCTCTTATAGAAAGCACTTATTTATATACAAAAAGAAAGAAGATAGTAGATTCACACAACCTATAAGTTAGCCCTTTCCTAGGCGGCCTCCAAAGGTGGCTTTCACACTTTCGAGGAGGTAGCTCTTTCTACCGGGGTAATAGCTTTCACGCTTCCCATGAGATAGCTCTTTCTCTCATTAGGGCATAACTTGTATCCGACTTATGAGAGTAGCTTCATATTTCATAGGAGGTAGCTCTTTCCACCCCAAATGCACAATTAAAACTAACAAATATTCACAAACTTGACAGCTATATATATATATATTTTCCTTTTTCCTTTTTTTTATATTTTATGCTAAACAAAAGCAAAAACCATTCTAAACGGAAGTAAACTTAGTCCTTAGAACTTTGAGCTCGAGTTTCCAAAAGACTTCAAGAATGAGTGGTGTAATAAGATAATTCGAGCAAAAATTCCTAAAATTCAAGTGAAAACTACAACATGATAGGATACAATGTTAAAAATTCTCCTAAACTCTAAGAATACGACTTTTGCAACTAAGGTGAACCACCACGGGCTACATGAGCATATGCAATTGAATGCCTAAGTAAAACCGTGTGCAATATGAATTCCCCCCCACACTTAAGATGTACATTATCCCCAATGTACGCATGCAAGCATAATAAAAAGTAAAACAATAAAAAAAATTAGTGTGGAAGTGGGCAATTGAAACATTACCCCCCTGAACTCCAAGTGTTGCGTTTGATGGAGCTAGGTCATTGAGAGTTGAGTCTCTGATGAGTTACCGCAAGTGCACGGGTCGTCAAGTAATACCCCTCACGCACGCGCGAGGGGGTCGTATTCCCAAGGGCCCGAGAAACTACCCTTACTTCCTCTTCGTATGATTGTTTGGCCGATCAAGTCAAGTGTTGTGCAAAAGAAAGTAAAAAGATGATTAACATGCAAATAAAGTGTTCTAAGGTAGAGGCAATGAACGAGGGATAAAGCAATATAAAGAGAGGGTCACGGATGAGGATTACCAAGGGGGCTACTAAAGTGCGGGGCTTGCCTTAACTAGCATGCAAATGGGTAGTTTGGACCGAGAAACCCGAAGTTAGACCAACCCGATGGTCACGGAAATTGGTCCCTAATCCGGTACAAGTATCGAATACGGAATTTCTTCCGCTCGAATCCTCACACGATTGCAAAGGGAGCAAAAGGTTTCTCAAGTTAGGGAGAAGACACAAACTAGGTCAACCCTAACAATTGGAGGGGTACAAATACCCGATGGTCACGGCGTATTCATACATGTATCCCTACCAAGCTTGGTGAGCCTAATACTAGGGCAATGGTCATGCTTCCTAGCATTATCTAAACAATGATACACAGAGTTCTCATGCATACCAAGCAATCAAATACACCAAACAAGGTTCACAAACAAGTCTCAAATGCATAAATCAAGTCAAGCAAGCATCCTACACAAGTTCACCCCCAAGGTTCACCTACATCCGGTGACCTTGGGGTTTAGTTGCCCATGAATACAAAATACACAAGAAAATACATCAAAACAACCAAATACATAGATGAGAACACCCCCTCAAAAGATAGAAGCCGAATGACGTTCCAAAGACGCCACCAAAGGGGTGGCTTCCCTTGTCGATTCTCCTCCAAACTAAGGATCAAGAGGGTGGATCTCGTCGTATGTCGCTCTCCTCGTCGTTCTCTCCCCGAAAATGGCCTCCGACGGCAGCTCCTAGCTCAGATTTAAAGGTGGTGGCAAGTTGGCTCAAGACCTAGGGCTCCCCTTTTCTTCAAAATGAACTAACTTTACCTTTAAAAACCAATTCCAGCAACTTATGCGGGCTGGCATACGGGCCGACATACGGGCACTGTAGCACACACCGAGTTTCGTGTAAATTGTCGCAGTGAGTGCTACAGTAAATGCTACAGTGCTGCTGCAGGAGCGTATACGGGTAGGGCTGCTACAGTACTGCTATAGTGTGAGTGCCCGTATAAAACTCCAGACTTAGCCGTTTTTCGCCAACTCTCGTGCTACAGGGCTGCTACAGTCTGGTACAGAACCAGAGACTCGAAAATGGTGTTTCCTTTGGTGATTTCTTCTAAAATCCCGTTGTCGAGCTCCCCATGGTATCTTTTGTACCTGTAACACGAAATAAACCAATTTAGACCGAAAACGGGCATCCGCATATATAAAAATACTCGAAAAGAAAAAAAATACGTGCACATACATAAATAATACGTACAGTTAGGCATTTATCAAACATCCCCACACCTAAGCGTTTGCTTGTCCCCAAGCAAACAGACATGAAGAACAGGGGAAAAACAGATAAATGACTAATTGGACGACCTCAAGCTCCACAGTAGAGGACCCCACTAGCACAGACAGAAGGAAGGACAGATAATGAGTTGTTCTGTTGGCAACTGGGTATGGATGGTCCTGTTTCATCTAAAGTGCACTGGTGAGTGTGTGATTACTTCCAACCTCATTCTCCAAACTAGTCACTCCACGTACAATGAAAACGGCATTAACCTGCTAAAGATACCCTCAATACCCAGTTAAAAGTCCTTCGGGTCCTGAATGAAACTTTGGCTCTCAAGTGGTTGTGTAACAGATTCCAAGAGATACAGACAAGATACTATATGCTGTATTTACATATTTACAAAGTGGTTTTTTTTTTCTGAGCACAAAGATAAACTAAAACTCGAGTATATAAAGATAAAGCAATAAATACAACTCGAGATAAAAGAAAAGCAACATAAAAGATGAACTCAGATGGAAGATCATTTCTGAGCACTATAAATCCATAATATAATGAAAAGTACAAAATGAAGTAAAATAAAAATAAAACTACTACGCCTCAGCATCGGTGTCCTGTGCTAGGGCCTCTGGTGCTGCTGGAGCTGGTGCTGGTGGATCTGCTGCTGCTGGAGGAGACGGAGGTGGTGGAGTAGAGACTCAAGGTCAGACTACAAAAGGGGAGGTAATGGCCTACTCAAATATCTGCTGCAATCTCTGGAGCTGGGCCATAACCTCCTGATGCTGTGTGGTCTGAGTGGCCCTAACCTTAGCTACCTAGATCTATTGGTACGCGTTTGAATCGCTCACCCGCAAGTGCACGGGGTCGCCAAGTAATACCCCTCGTACGAACACGAGGGGGTCGTATCCCCAAGGGCCCGAGAAGCTATTCTTACTTCCTTATCACAATGTTGTTTGACCTAATCAATCACTTGGAAGAAGAACTACGAATAACCTACTAAAACAAGGAGCATGCAAATAGCAACTATAAATACGGAGGGGAAAAATCAAAGTGAGGGAATGGCCACGGATGAGGATTCCCTCGGGGGCTACTAAAGTGCTAAGGATGCCCTAACTAGCATGCACGTGGGTGGTTTCGACCGGGAAACCCGAGATTAGACCAACCCGATGGTCACGGCGTTGGTCCTTAATCCAATACAAGTATTGGAATACGGAATTGCTTACGCCCAAATCCTTGTACGATTGCAAAGGGTTTAGTGGATTTCCACAAGCTAGGGTTAAAACACAATCAAGGACAACCCTAACAATTGGAGGGGTACAAATACCCGATGGTCACGGCGTATTCGTACATGTATTCCCTTCTAAGCTTGGTGAGCCTAATACTAGGGCAATGGTCATGCAACCTAGCATTGTCTAGGAATTGACATATAGAGTTCTCATACATATCAAGGCATTCAAGAACCACCAAACAAGGATCACAAACCAAACCAAGTACATAAACTAGAAAGTAGCATCCAAAATACACAAGTTCACCCCCAAGGTTCACCTACATCCGATGACCTTGGGGTTTAGTTGCTCATGATCACAAAGTAAGCGAGCAAATACATAAAAACAACCAAAAGCATAATGAAAACACCCCCTTAAAAGATCAAGGCCGAATGACGTTTCCAAAGATGCCACCCAAGGAGTGGCTTCCTTTGTCAAACTTCCTCTCAAATGCAAATCGAAGGCGTGGATTCGTCGTCTCGTGCTCTCCCCGTCGTCCTCTTCTCAAGAAATGCCTCCAAAAGCCGGCCTCAAGCTCCCAAAGAAGATGGTGAAGTGTAGCTTTTCTCAAGACCTCGCCTCCCCTCCAAAATGGACTAAAAAACCCTTAAAAACAAGATCCTGCGAGTCATGCGGCCCCGTATGCGGCCCCGCATGCGGGGAGAGAAAGTCTCCGAAAGAATCCCGAAAGTCGCGAAACTGCTACAGTGACGCTGCTACAGTGAAACCGCTACAATACCGTATGCGGCCTCAACAGCGCCCGTATGGAACCCCGCATGGATCTCTTGACCAAGGCCTCCAAGTTTTCGTGCTACAGCGACTGCTACAGTGATCACTACAGTGCCCCCCCCCCCCCGGCTCAACAACAGTGTTTTTGATGCCGATTTCTTCTAAAATTCTGTCAACGAGCTCAATGGAGTCTCATTGGTACCTGTAACATGAAAGGAACCAATTCAGACCAAAAACGGGCGTCGACTCATAGGAAAATACGTAATATGTACGCCAGAATACATAGAAAATACGTATGTTTAGGCATTTATCAAACATCCCCACACCTAAGAATTTGCTTGTCCCCAAGCAAACACACATGAAGAACAGGGGCACGATGATAAATGACTAAACGTACGACCTCAAGCTCAACTGTAAAGTACTCCACTAGCACAGGTGGAAAGAAATCTAGAAAGTGAGCTGTACAGTAAGTGATCGAGTAATGGTAACCCTGTTTTATCTAAAGTGCTTCCGTGAGTGTGTGCTGGCTCCCAACCCTAACCTCCACACCCTAGATTACCCCAGGGGCCCATTCGCCCCACATATGGTGAAAGTGGCATGAGATAGTTAAATACATCTTCAATACTCAATTAAGAGTCCCTTGGGTTCCTAAACACAACTCTAGCACTTAAGTGACCAGGCAACAAGTCCCAGGGGACGAAGTAGAGATACCAGAACTTTTTTGTTTTTTTTTTCTTTTTTCTGAGTCCGACTAACATAGACTGCACAACAAATCTTTCAGAAGGATGCACATGCTGATTAGGCACAAGAGCCACCCAACCTACTCAATTACAATCTACATAGACGCATTCATGCTGTACTAGCAGAGGAATACTGTCATAGACTCCACATTTTTTTTTAGACTGTACACATTGTATCTCAAGTCCCTTGGTAGCATGGCACAATAGTTCATTTAAGGCTACAAAAAACAACGAAGGAACTCAAAAGCTCTTAACAGACTATTGAAGAAAGAATTTAACAGTCTAATGCCAGAATCATCATAATGGGTTAGTTAGAGTGTACAAGGTAGAAGCAATCATGATAGAGCATGAAAAAGCACTAAAAATAAAACAGGGCATCATTCAAGCACAGTATAAGAATACAACCCACTTCTATCATTCTTTCAAGCTAGGAAGTACTAAACACTAAGATCGTGGCTATCATCGGTCTTCATGGATGTAAAACTAGTAAAGTACCCCATCCCCACACCTAAAGTTGTACATTGCCCTCAATGTACATAAATCAGCGGAATAAGGTGCGAGACATGCCATAAAAGTAAAGGAATGAGGTAAAGAAACTTCCCCAAATGGTTGATGAAAGGAACATCCAAATATGCATGAACTGGGGAAAGCCGAGGGGGGCAAGGGCGTGGAGCTTCTACAGTGATCAGCCCTAAAAATAGAGAGAAAGCAAATCACACCCCAAGAAACAAATAGAGAGCAGGACAAGTAAGCACGAATCAAAAACGGGAAAGTGCAGTTTAGGAGGGTGAGGACCCTCACTAACTGAAAAGTACAACAATACAAACCAACAAGTCTAGAAATAAAAACCAGTACAAACAATAGAAAAAATTAAAGTGGTGCTACGAGTCTAGAGATCTGGAGGGAGTGATGGCGCAAAGCACGTGGTGGCTGTGGAGGAGGTGCCGACAGAAGATGAAGCACCGCGCCAAACCTCCTCTTCGACAAGAAAGCAAATCTTGTCTTGTGGGCCTCGCTCTTGAAGGCAGGCTCGCAAACGTGTTTGATCGGCATCCCTACAAGACAAGAGAAATATCATCAAGCCAAAAAAAATTATGAGAAAATTGCTTAATGAAGACAAAGGCTGATTTTTGGCTAGTGCTACAGTAATTTCGGGGAAATTTTGGTAGAGTTTCTTCTTGTAAAAGTGATGATCCAAATGTACAAAGCTTGGAATTCAAGAGAAATAATTACAAGAAGCATTCACCATGTAAAACATCATGTATTCCCAACATTTCAACCATTAAAATCCATAGAATGAGTGATAAGAAAACAAACCTTGAACTAGGGCACCAATGAGGAGATGAAGTGAAAATCGGCTTAAAGCTTGATAAAACCTTGAAAATCTTCCAAAAATTTGCTTGCTAGGATGGAGAGAGTGTTTGGATGAAAAAAGAATGAAGAAAAATGGTGGAGAGATGAAAGAGAAAAGAGATGAAGTTTGATGAAAATGGAGTGAATAGTGAGGGAGTGGGATGAAGAGAGGGAGAAGAAGAGGTCGGGTGACCATGCGGCCCCTTGTGCGGCCGCATGGTACCCCGCAACACTCTCGGGAAATTTCATGCGGCCTGCTATGCGGCCGCATAGCAGGCCGCATACCTCTCGGGATATTTCATGCGGCCCCTTGTGCGGCCGCATGACAGGCCGCACAAGGCTCGGGAAAATTTGTGCGGCCCCTTGTGCGGCCGCATGACAGGCCGCATAAGGCCCAGGAATTTTTCAGTTCAAAACACTCTCAAATTAAACATTGAACTCAACCTAGCACTCAAAAATTACATGAAAACAAAGCCAAAAACACTCAAAAATCTTTGAAAACATGGAGAATGAGGCACCAACACTCAAGGAAAAATACAAAGATAATGAAATCTATGGTGCAACAAGATGAAATAAATTATGGAATTCGACTAAACCACAACCACAAGCACAAAAATCAACAATACTCAAACTCATAAACACCACACAAAAATACGAAAAAAAACTAAACACAACAGCAAAGAATAAAAAGAAAGAATGATTGCAATGAATTGAAAGACTTGGGTTGCCTCCCAAGAAGCGCTTTTTTAATGTCTTTAGCTCGACATGACTTACCTCAATTCAAGGTGGGACAAAGGGGTGAGAAATACCTCCAATTTTCGATGAAGAATTGGTACCCGGAAAGTTTAATGAGAGGCACGAAAAAATCTTGAATTTCCCCCGGTCTTCGAAGAACAAATGGTCAACCTCCTCGGGTGACATTGTAGAAACATTCACCCCCCGCTTTTGCTTCTCTTTTTTCTTCCTCCATAACTTTTTCAAGGTTCTCTTCTCATTGGAATGTGGTGAAGATTTAACTTGTACTTGTGCTAGTTGTTGCAATGGTGGAGGGGGAGGCTCATCATCCGCAACATCATCCCCGAGATCTTCAAAGTACTCCTCCAATGGGTTCAAAGCGAGGACTTCCTGCACACAGTCGGAGATAATCACATCAGTTGTATCCGCGAAATAAAGAGTATCATCGTGATCAAGTGTACGTTTCATAGCTTCGGGGAGGGTGAAGACCACTTGTTCATCTCCGACCCTCAAAGTCATTTTTCCTCCTTTTACATCAATTAGTGCGCCAGCGGTGTTAAGAAATGGACGACCAAGGATCAACAAAACCTCCACATCATCATCCACATCCAGAATTACAAAATCAACTGGGATGATCAACTTATCTACCCGAACTAGAACATCTTCAACAATTCCCCGGGGTCTTCGCACTGAACGATCCGCAAGTTGCAAAGTCATTCGTGTGGGTCTCAAATTGTCTAACCCCAACTTCAAGAACAAGTTATACGGCATAATATTTATGCTAGCTCCCGAGTCGGCCAAGGCACTTTCTTGCACTCCATCCCCGATCACACAAGGGATAATGAAACTACCCGGATCATTGAGTTTCTTAGGTAATTTCTTTTGGATAATGGCCGAACAATTTCCAGATAGAGTCACCGTCTCCAAGTCTTCAAGCTTCCTCTTATTGGCAAGGAGGTCCTTCATGAATTTAGCGTATTTCGGCATTTGTGAAAGTGCCTCCACCAAGGGAATGTTTATGTGAAGCTGCTTGAAGATGTTCAAGAATTTCTTGAATTGAGAGTCCTCTTTATCTTGTTTGAGCCTAGAAGGATATGGTACCACAGGTTTATACTCGGGCTCCCTCTTAGTTGAAGAACTCGAAACATTTCCCTTGTGCTTCCCCTCAATCTCATCAGTTATCTCATCACTTGGCTTAGGGTCTTCCCGGTCGGCCACCCTATCGTTGGAGGCACTTGGACCATCCCCGGTCCTTACCTCCAACTGCTTTCCACTCCTTAGTGTCACTGCCTTTAAGTGTTTCCTCAGGTTGCAGTCATTGTTGCTCGGCATGCTACCCAAGGGGCGATCTGACTGTGCCCTAGCAAGTTGTCCCACCTGGGTCTCGAGAGACTGAATGGAGGCTTGGACATTCCTCAGTACAGTACCAAATTCATCCAATCTCTTGTCTACATTCTGGAACTTGGCCTCCGTAGTGATCATGAATCGTGCCAATACATCCTTAGTCGAGTATTTCTTTTCTTGGACCTGCTAGGGTTGAAATTGGGTGCCCTGGGGTGGTGGAGGTCTCTACTGAGACTGTCCTTGGTTCCAAGACATGTTCGGGGGATTCCTCTACCTCGAGTTGTAGCTATTGCCGTATTGATTTCCCGGTCCTCGAGGACCTCCACCAACATAATCCACTGATTCCACGGGTGCAGAAGGGGCAATAAATATAGGGCACTGCGAAGTTGCATGCCCAGCACTGCAAGTATCACAGGACAACACTGCCTTAGGGGTAGAACTGGACCCCAACATGAACTGCTCAAATTTCTGTGTCAATGCACTGACTGCCGCGTTGTTATCGGTGACATTCTTCGATAAAGCCTCAACCTTTGCAGTTAATGCAGTGGTCTCATTCACCTCGAACAGGCCGACAACCCTTGGTCCCTTCTGCCGAGTGCTCCAGTGGCACTCATTGCTCGCCATGCTCTCAATTAAGACCTCAGCTTCTTCAGGCAATTTGTTACTCAGGGATCCACCTGCAGCAGCATCAATTAGTTACCTTGCTGAATAATTTAACCCGTTACAGAACATCTGTACTCTCATCCAAGACTGGAATCCATGGTGAGGACACCTGCGCAGCAAATCCTTGAATCTTTCATGGGCCTCAAACAGTGTCTCAGAATCTCCCTGCCGAAAAGATGACATCTCCTGTCTCAGTCTCGCAGCCTTACTCGGTGGGAAATATCGGGCAAGAATTTCTCAACCATTTCCTTCCAGGTGGTGATGGACCAGGGAGCCAAGGAAGTGAGCCATCTGTATGCTGCTCCCCTCAAACTGAATGGAAACAGTCGTAATCTGATAGCATCATCTGGCACTGAATTGATCTTGAATGTAGAGCAGATCTGCAAGAAGCGGGATAGGTGGGCATGTGGGTCTTCATCAGCTAGTCCATCAAACTGAACCGAATTTTGTATCATTCCAATTGTGCTCGCCTTGATTTCGAAATTATTAGCCAGCACAGCGGGTGCTTGCACACTAAACTCAGCTCCGGTGAATTGCGGTCTCTCATAGTCCAACAAAGTCCTTCTAGGATCGGCCATGACTGAGGGTTCACTTGATTCCACTCTAACCTCTTGTTGTCTTGAGCTCTCAGCCACCTCTTTCAATCTCTGATGCAATGTTCTTTCAATTTCGTCGTCGGGCTCAATAAAATTGGCTTGACTCACTCTTGTCATAAGATAGGTTGATAAGTGTCTAAATGTATATACTTTAGTATACATATTTTATACACTTAGCATGTATTTTATTACGTTTTGATGCCTGTTTTGTGCTTAATTGAGTATTATTTTCTTTGTAGGGCATGTAGATGCCACAGAGAACAAGAAGACATAATTTGGGCAGAAAAGAGAAGAAAACCAGGGTGTGGCACTGTAGCAGATCTACTGTAGATGAAGTGTTGTAGTGCACGCACTGTAGCAGCTACTGTAGCACTTTGGTGGTTTTCGGGGAAGAAAATCTGAGACTTTTGCCAAAGCCTCACGGCCCCGTCTGCTACCCTGTGAGGAAGCCTTTGCCTTGTCTCACGGCCCAGTCTGCGACCCAGTGAGGAATTTCCAAAACCTTTTGCCTATCCTTCACTACCCAGTTAACTGCCCAGTTAACTACCCAGTTAACTACCCAGTGAGGCTCGGGATTTGGGGCTTTCTTGACCTAATCTACATCCATACGGCCCTCCATACGGCCCGTATGCCTTGGGGGTATAAAAGAGCATTTCTAGGGCTTTTGAAGGGGACTTTTGGCTTGGCCTTTGAGGCCGCCGCCACCGCACCTCCTTGGGGCCTTCCGGCCAACTTTCGGCGGGGATCTTTGTGGGAAACAAGCACACATCATCACCAAGAGGGAGAGGAGCAAGGGAGAAGGAGTTGGAGTGAAGATCTACGCCACCATTGCATCATCATTTGAAGCTTCATCCATTCAAGGAGATCACAACCTAGAGGGGGTTTTCATTGCTTCTTTTATGTTTTTGTCTTCCTTGTATGTTGTTTAAGTGTCCCTTGTAATGAGGGATTAACTTATCATTGTGTTTGGATTTGGATGAACCCTGGGGTTAATCTTTTGTATGAACTTTGGATGTTGTTATTAATCTAGTTTGTTGGTTGTTTTGAGATTCAATCTTTCATGCTTTCATGTCTAGAATTACATATGTGGAGAAATTCGTGATTCTTTTATGAGTTGTACACGTAGACGTGACCTACTCACGTGTACTAGATCTACGAGAGATTGAAAGGGGATTCTTGTGCCGACACGCCGAGAAATTGGATGTCGGTAGCCCTCCATTGCTAGGTTTAGCCGAAGGATAGTAGGTTTACTCCTATTAGAGACTTCCTTGAACTCTTTGCGATCATAGGTGTGTTAATACGGAGTGATTCTGATTAACACTCGTATGGGATCAGGGGTTAGTCGCTGAGAAATCGGGGCTAATCTACTCACGAGGTCTCTTGGTCTCAACTTTCATCAATGCATCTTTATACCATCCTAGTTTGGGACTTAATGACAACCCTAGGTGGATTCCTTGTCCATACACACACTTCTCATGCTTGATACTCCCTTGATTGTTTACATCCGTGTGTTAGTTATCAGGCCATAGGATTAGTTTAAATTAGTTAGTTTGTTTTATTTCTCTTCTACTCATATTGAATGGTAGGCTAGAAAATAGATGAAGGGTGAGTAATAGTACTTCCTTGGCCTCAGTGGAATACGACCCCTGTGTCACTCACAGGGTATTACTTGGCGATCCCGTACACTTGCGGGGAAGCAATCAAGTTTTTGGCGCCGCTGCCGGGGACATTCAAGGAATATTAGGAAAGCTTGTAGTCTATTGCTCTAGTCATTTGATTTGTAAATATTTGTCTTTGTATGCGTCTTTTATCATTTTGTGCATATTTATTTATTTCACTTCTTGCTTGTTTTCTTTGTTAGCTTATTGTTTTTAATTTTGATTGTTCACACAGGGCCATGGATTTTCAAGAAAAACTTTTGGCCGCAAAAATTTTTGCACTTGAAGAGAAGATAGAAAAGTTCGTTGCCATGAGAGCACGCCAAGGCAGTCCACACCATAATGACTACTATCCATATTGGCAAGGGCACCAAAATTTTTCGACACATCATCATACTCAACAATGGGAGCACCCTTACCAAGGATTCCCACAAGAGCCCTCCTTTCAAGAACCATGGCATTGCCACCTTCCAGTCTTTCAAAGTAGAACATTTATTGGATGGGATTTGAATACACAAGATGTACTTACAAGATTCATGATGAATGCGGATGGTGAACTTGATTCCTTGAATACCGAAAATTTTAATTCACTTTAGTTTTCTTTACTTTAGTTTTCTTTTCTAATTTTCTTTATTTTATCTTTTAGACTTTAGTTATCTTTATACTTTATTTTGATTGTGCGAGTTGTGCTTTATTTTGTTTCATTCGTAAGAACTCGTGCAACTCTTTTATTTTTATTGAGCTTCACTGAACCCCTTGTATCCGTGTAGATGGCCTTGAGAGTGATGATGATGATGTTTTTGTCATAAACACATGACCATGTGACTTGGTCATGTGAGCTTCACAACCCGCGGAACAATAACACACCCTCGAGTTAGCTTCACCAATCGATCACTAAGGAGTTCAGGGAAGTATTGTTTCAATTGCATTTTCACCCACATCATGCTTTTATTGCTTATATTTTTATTGTGCTTACATGTGTACATTGAGGACAATGTACATCTTAAGTGTGGGGGAGGGTTTACCTTATACATGGCCTTTACTTGTGTTTTCATGATCATGCTCATGTTGCCCATGAAGGTTCACCTTAGGGTTGAGAGTTTAATTCTTAGTTTTTGGAGGTTGTAAACATTAGGTTTTATCATGCTCTAGTTTTTATCCAATTTTCTTGAAATTTTTGTCCGATTGCTCTTTAATGCACTTCTCTCACTCATTAAACCTATGGAAATTTACTCTAGTTCATTGTTACGGGATTTTATAGTGTTAGTTTTATTCGAATTAAATCAAAAAAAAAATTCAGAAAATTCAGAAAAATTCAGAATTTTAGTTTGTTTGTATATAGGGGGTGGAAAGAGCTACCACCTATGTTGTATGAAGCTACTCTCATAAGTCGGATACTTGTTATGCCCTAATGAGAGAAAGAGCTATCTAATAGGATGTGTGAAAGCTACCACCTTCGGTAGAAAGAGCTACCACCTCAAAAGTGTGAAAGCCACTCGGGAGGCATCTCAAGAAAGGGCTACCTTAGAGGATGTGTGAAGCTACTACCTATTCTTTTTGTTTATAAATAAATCCCATTGCTAATAAAAACTTTGAGTAGTGGATATAGTGTTGACATGAGTTGAGTCTACACACACACACGCTTTCGGACTTTAGTACTTTCATTTTTGATTGGATTATTTGCTAGAGTATTGATTGTTTCATCTAGTGTTTGTTTCTCTCCATGATTTTAGAATTTTATTCTCGTACCCTCTTAGTGAACCTAAGGCCAAGCACTTCTCTTTGCTTTTCATGATGTTTATGGTTAATTTTGCTTGAGGACAAGCAAAGGCTTAAGTGTGGGGGAGTTTGATAAGTGCTTGAATATACATGTTTTACCTACTTGTTTTACATACATTGAGCATCATTTTATCATTGACTATCTCTCATAAAGTGTATTTTGGTGTTCTTTTATGCAATTAGGTTGTGGAAGTGTTAAAGGAGGAAAAGTAAGCAAAGATGAGTTATAAAGACGTATTGTTGGGAGCTTTTGTACAACACAAGTGTCAAGGCACAAGAGGGGATCATGCACATGAGGGTGTGTGCCAACTTCCTGAAGAATTCAAGATGATTTGTGTGATGGAAGGGCACAAAGGCAGTCACACCTTCATGTCCCAACACGTGTGAAGATAGTTAAAGCTCTCAAATGATGATTCGAAGAAGAAGAAGTCTTATAACTCACCACATGGACGTGTGCCCGACCATGTGGCCTCAAGATGAGAGAGTTTGGATCATGTTTATGAAGAGTACTGTAGCGAAAACACTGTTTATTTTACTGTAGCAGTACTGTAGCGGAATTACTGTTCACGCGACCGCGTCAAAATCCCACGCGACCGCGTGGGAATTCTGCAGCTCACGCGGTCGCGTGGAGGCACGTGACTGACGCGGTTCAGGCTTATAAATAGCTCTTTTTGCCGATTCTTTTGATATCTTTTGTGTGGCTTTTGAGAGGAGAGGCGGCTAGGGTTTGAGGAGGAGGTCTTTGCCGAATTGGAGGGCCGTTCTTCACCAACTTTGATAGTTCTTTCCTCCGTCATAGCATCGAGGGAGTCATTGGCGACCTAGCTTCGGAGAAGGATCCTTCAAGACGTTGAGCGACCCATCAAGGCCATCGTCACGAATTCAAGGGGGTTTATTTCCATGGTTTACATTGCTTTTCATTGTGTTATGTTTTGCTTTGTAATAAGCCCCATGGAGGGCTAAACCCTAGTAGATACTTGGGCATGTGAACCCTAGGTTTCGATTCATGTATTGACTTTGTTTATGCTTTCTTTTAAATCCGAGTTTATTTGAGTTTCAATCTTGTTTTATCATTGCTTGCATGCCTTATTGATTCATATGGTTGTTTGGTATGCTTGATTTGTTGCCTTGGTGAGAGAGAGGTCTCCATTAGGGTTAGAACATATGAGATTGAAGAGGGTTGAGAGGGTGAGTCATGAGATAGTGGAGTGTCCCCTTTCCCTTCCGATTAAGTGTTTCCTATCTCCGTATTCCCTAAGATCTATGTAACCATATTTGGTGTGAGGTGTGAGATTGAGAGATTTCTCCGCCGGGACCTTGTAGGGGGTTAGGGATCTTCCGCCTAGAAATAGGGTTAGATCTAATTTTAGGAATCGGTTTCACTTTTAGGTATCTCTAAAGCTTATTGCGGTCATATGGGGTGTGAGGTGTTGAGATTGAGCGATTTCTCCGCCGGGACCTTGTAGGGGACTAGTATCGGTGGCCTGGAGGCAGGGACCGATTATTCTTGGATTACCTCGACTCATAGAACTCGGTTTAGAAGCATTTAGTTAGTCTTGCACTTCATGATAGAACCTAGGGGGAGCATTGCCCGGGTGTCTCATCTTTATTGATTGAGATCTCCCTTTATTTACCTTTTGCCTATTCATCTCTGGTATTAATTTCTATGCACACTAGATCACCACAAAATCACAGTGGTCATTAGGCTAGATTGCAGAGAAGAAGTTAGTACTAGTAGCCCTGTTCCCTGTGGATTCGACTACCCTACTCACCAGGGTAATTTCATCCTTTTTCGCCCAAATTGTATTCTCGTGCACCTCATGGCTCCCCCGTGCCCTACAACATAAATGATACTCAATTAAGTATAAAACGGGCATCCATTCATATAAAAATACATGCTAAGTGTATAAAATACATATACTAAAACATATACATTTAGACACTTATCAATAACCTACTGTACGCACGCTGCGGGGTCAAAGTACCCGGGTAGTCTGTGGGTAGCAATGCGTACTCCTCTGTCTCGGTGTGTGCCTGATCATACAGTCCCATACGTACTGAAAACTCGGTCATGCTCAAAGCAAAGTGTCGACCGAGGGCCTGGAACTGAATGGTATCAACATCGGTAAAACTGTCGTACCCCCGGTCGAACTCGAATGAGGAGAGCACCTCCAGCGTAAGTGATCTGATCGCTGGCTCTCAAATGGAAAGGAGTCTGCTCCAGTTCCCCACTGAGAGGAGCTCCTCGACCTCATCTACCATCTCTGCTCCCCCCTGAATGTCCCGTAGAATGCTCAAATCGGGGAAACGGCTCTGTCCAAAGCGGAGGTCTGATAATCTCTTGAACCGTTCCCGATGCTCAGGTGATGGGAAATCTATCTCTTCGGGAGGTGGGGTAGGTTTACGCTGACGTTTCCCAGCCGACTTCTTAGACCTAGAAGCCATATCTGCGAGATTGAAAAGAGAATCGATCAAAAACATTAAAACAGAACAATCTGCAGAAATCCACACGGCCGTGTGGAATTTCCACACGCCCGTGTGAAGCTTCTAGCGGACAGAGCATCACGGCCGTGGGTCTCAAAATCCAAAATTTACAATAAAAATTCGTTCTAATTCTTTCCTAAGCATGTTCGCATACTTATTAATCATTCAAATCAAACAAAATCATCGAAAAGAACGAATTACATTAAGAATTGACGAAGAAAAGAGCGAGGGAAAGCTTACCGACGGTGTGAAGTGAAAACGAGAGAAATCGGCCGGAAAAACTCGCAAAATCCCTCAAAAAGCTCGGAGAACGTCGGGAAATTGGTGGAAAGAGTAGAGGAGAAGTTCAGAGTGAAGAATGAAGAGGCACAAGTGATTTCTATAAGAAAAACGCGCGGCTTTTGAAGTTCTGGAAATTCACACGGCCGTGTGGAAATTCCACACGGCCGTGTGCCTCTGAAATTAGGGTTCACAGGGGCCAACACACGCCCCTGTGTGTACTCTGGTTGCTCTCTGAACTACCCCACACGGCCGTGTGAGACAACCAAACGGCCGTGTGCCTTCACAGGGGGATCCACAGGGGCACCCACACAGCCCTGTGGATTCTCGGGAAAACATAGAAGGTCTCTGAAAAATTTCACACGGCCGTGTGCCCAACTTGACCAAGAACACAAGGCTGGCCACAGGGGCACCCACACGCACCTGTGGCTTCTCTGACTCGCCCGAGAAACACTAAGTGTTTCACACGGCCGTGTGAATACTCCACACGGCCGTATGCTGACACACCCCTTGCGTGTGTGTACCGCAAGTGCACGGGTTGTCGAAGTAATAATTACCATGGTGAGTAGGGTAGTCGAATCCACAGGGAACAGGGCTACTAGTACTAACTTATTCTCTGCAATCTAGCCTAATGACCAATGTGATTTTGTGGTGATCTAGTGTGCATAGAAATTAATACCAGAGATGAATAGGCGAAGGGTAAATAAAGGGAGATCTCAATCAATGAAGATGAGATACCCGGGCAATACTCCTCCTAAGTTCTATCATGAAGTGCAAGACTAACTAAATGCTTCTAAACCGAGTTCTATGAGTCGAGGCAATCCAAGAATAATCGGTCCCTGCCTCCAGGCCACCGATACTAGTCCCCTACGAGATCCCGGCGGAGAAATCACGCAATCTCAACACCTCACATCCCATATGACCGCAATGAACTTTAGGGAAACCTAAGAGTGAAACCGATTCCTAAAATTAGATCTAACCCTACTTCTAGGTGAAAGATCCCTAACCCCCTACAATGTCCCGGCGGAGAAATCTCTCAATCTCACGCCTCACACCAAATATGGTTGCATAGATCTTAGGAAATACGGAGATAGGAAACACTCAATCGGAAGGGAAAGGGGACACTCCACTATCTCATGACTCACCCTCTCAACCCTCTTCAATCTCATATGTTCTAATCCTAATGGAGACCTCTCTCTCACTAAGGTAACAAATCAAGCATACCAAACAACCATACGAATCAATAAGGCATGCAAGCAATGATAAAACAAGATTGAAACTCAAATAAACTCGGATTTAAAAGAAAGCATAAAGAAAAGTCAATACATGAATCGAGACCTAGGGTTCACATGCCCAAGTATCTACTAGGGTTTAGCCCTCCATGGGGCTTATTACAAAGCAAAACAAAACACAATGAAAAGCAATGTAAACCATGGAAATAAACCCCCTTGAATTCGTGATGATGGCCTTGATGGGTCGCTCAATGTCTTGAAGGATCCTTCTCCGAAGCTAGGTTGCCAATGACTCCCTCGATGCTATGACGGAGGAAAGAACTATCAAAGTTGGTGAAGAACGGCCCACCAATTCGGCAAAGACTTCCTCCTCAAACCCTAGCCGCTTCGCCTCTCAAAAGCCACACAAAAGATACAAAAAGAATCGGCAAGAAGGGCTATTTATAAGCCTGAATCGCGCCAGTCACGTGTCTTCACGCGACCGCGTGAGATCCCACGCGATCGCGTGAACAGTACTGCTACAGTGAAATGAACAGTGTTTTTGCTACAGTACTCTCCATAACCATGAACCAAACTCTCTCATCTTGAGGCCACATGGTCGGGCACACGTCCATATGGTGAGTTATAAGACTTTTCCTTCTTCGAATCGTCATTTGAGAGCTTTAACTATCTTCACACAAGTTGGGACATGAAGGTGTGACTGCCTTTGTGCCCTTCCATCACACAAATCATCTTGAATTCTTCAGGAAGTTGGCACACACCCTCATGTGCATGATCCCCTCTTGTGCCTTGACACTTGTGTTGTACAAAAGCTCCCAACAATACGTCTTTATAACCCATTTTTGCTTCTTTTTCCTCCTTTAACACTTCCACAACCCGATTGCATAAAAGAACACCAAAATACACTTTATGAGACATAATCAATGGTAAAATGATGCTCAATGTGTGTAAAACAAGTCGGTAAAACATGTATATTCAAGCACTTATCATATGCCTTTCACAAGCTCTCTCACAGGGGCTCACACACGCCCTTGTGTATTCTCGGGAAGAAAGGGTTTTCTCTGCAGAGTTTCACACGGCCGTGTGGAATTTCCACACGGCCGTGTGCCTTAGCACAGTGGCACTCACAGGGGCATCCACACACCCCTGTGGACTCTCTGGAAAAGAGTTGTTGTTCTACGAGAATCCACACGACCGTGTGCCCCTTCTGAGGTTGTTCACAGGGGCACACACACGCCCCTGTGCCCTCACTGGTTGAGCTCTGATTAGGAAACACACGGCCGTGTGGAATTTCCACACGGCCGTGTGTTTTCTCTGGTTACTCAGAAAAATTCACAGACTCTTCCAAAAAATTCAGAAACTCTTTTAAAACACTTAGAGCCTATACAAACCATAAAAACATGACCAGAGACCGTAGAAAACACACTCAACCGACTCAAACTTTGTCAATTATCATTAAGGCACACGAAAATATCAATAATCCACGATCGAATTTGCAGCACATGCATTGAAACTTCAAGACATCAACACTAAGACTTTTATTCATCCTAAAACTAAACTAGGTCCTAGAAAAACTGTAAAACCTTGGGTTGCCTCCCAAGAAGCGCTTGTTTAACGTCACTTAGCTTGACGTACCTGATCTTACCTTACGGAGGTTCATGAATAGAAGTTGCCCTCTTCCCTACAACCTGAAAGCATGCATTACATAACCTTTGCAGAGTAGAGGGAGAGTTGTCGAGTTTGTTACCACAAACGGGTGAAACACCCTTACTCCGTGAATGTTCATCCCCTTTCTTGTTGGGGTTCTTCTTGTGGCGTCTTCTCGACCTCTTCAACCTCCGAAGAATCTTTTTCATACGTTCCTTCTCCATCTTGACATCCGTCTGAACTGGACCAAGCATAAGTACTTCTTCTTCTTCGATCTCCGCATCTTGGTCCGGCCATCCTTCATATGGATCCAGGTTTAACAATTCCTGCACCTATTCATCAATACACTCATCAGTAGCATCAAGATAATATAGAGTGTCATCAAAATCAAGAGAATGCCTCATGGCTTCGGCGAGGCGATAGGTGAGCTTGTCATCTCCGACTCTAAGTGTGAGCTCTCCACCGTCCATGTCTATCAAAGCCTTGGAAGTGCGCAAGAAAGGCCTGCCAAGAATCAATGGTACTTCGACATCCTCATCCACATCAAGTACGACAAAGTCCACCGGGAAGATGTACTTGTCCACTTTCACCAAGACGTCTTCCACAATTCCCCTTGGATGCCTCACCGATCGATTCGCAAGTTGAAGTGTCATCCGAGTGGGTCTAGGCTCGCCCAAGCCTAGCTTTTGGAAGAAGGTATAAGGCATGACATTGATACTTGCCCCCGAATCGGCCAATGCCATCTCCTCACCCAAATTACCAATGTTGCAAGGTATGATAAAACTCTCGGGATCTTTTCTTTTACTCGGCATGTTCTTTTGCAAGACGGCCGAGCAATTTGCATCAAGTACTACAGCTGCACTCTTCTCCAACTTCCTCTTATTAGTTAAGAGGTCCTTTAGGAACTTTGCGTACTTGGGCATTTGGGCTAATGCTTCCGCGAATGGTATGTTGATGTGCAATTGCTTGAAGATACCCAGAAATTTCTTGTATTGTTCATTGTCTTAGTCATTCTTCAACCTTGAAGGGTAGGGGATCCTTGGTTTGTAGGGTGGTGGTGCCACCTCCTTTTCTTTTGGAGCTTCTTTCCCTACTTCTTCTACTCCGGTTGCTTCTTTTGTCTTCTCTAGAGGGAGAGTTTTCTCGACCTCTTTCCCACTCCTCAAGGTAATTGCCTTTAGTTGCTCCCTTGGGTTAGTCTCCGTATTGCTAGGCAAGCTACCTTGAGGCCTTTCCGCCAATGTCTTCGCAATTTGCCCCACTTGATTTTCCAAATTATGTAGGGAGGCGGTGTGATTGCGAAGAGTGGCCTCCACCGACTGAAATCTAGCATCCGATGAAGAAACGAACCGCGTGAGAGCTCTCTCGAGGTCGGTCATCTTTCCTTCTAGCCCGGTCACTCGGCTTTCTAAATTTGGAGCTTGTTGACTTTGAAATCCCGGTGGTGCACTATTTTTCTGTTGTGACTGTCCTTGATTGCTCCAAGAAAAATTCGGATGGTTCTTCCACCCTGGATTATATGTTCCACTGTACGGGTTACCTCGGCCTTGTCATCTATACGAATTCCCAACAAAATCGGCCTGCTCTACCGCACTAGTGCCTCCAATAGCAATAGGACAATCGTTCGAAGCATGTCCTCCACCACAACAGTTACAAGTAGTGATGGCCGCAACTCTTGGCGAAGCTAGAGCATCTAGCTTCTTACTCAAAGATTCCACCTGTGCCGCCAACGATGTAACCGCATCAACCTCATGAATTCCGGCAACGGCGCCAAAAACTTGACACATCCCTTGCGTGTGTACCCCGCAAGTGCACGGGTTGTCGAAGTAATAAAAATACCCTGGTGAGTGGGTAGTCGTATCCACAGGGAATAGTGTTCAGAAACAAGTGTTATCGCTATTTAGCTATGAAAGAAGTCAATGATGAAAGAAGTATATATATATAAATGTAAAAGAAAATAAAAGAGTGCAAGAAGAATAATGAGGGCAGGAGAGGTAATCGATATGAAGATGGGTTATCCAGACAAAGCTCCCCCTAAGACTAATGCTTCTAGTGCAAGACTAGTATTATACCCTCTAATTGATGTCCAATTGAGTCGAGGATATCCTTAAACACGGTCTCAAACCTAAGGTTAACTGTGACTGACCCCAACACTATGCCCCGACATTAGGATTCACTACGACTCTTGACTCTCGTTGACCCGTCAACTAAGCCCTAGAGGAGTATATCTACCTAAGCCTCATACTACGTGAGATTGCATTAAGTTCTAGGGACTCCTAGTGGTAAAACCTGTTCCTATGTGTAGTTCTAACCCTTTGGTCCAGGTGGAAGAACCCTAGTCTAGATTAAGCCCCAGTGCGTAGGATTCACTTCAACCCTTCACTCTGTTACTCGCGTAACTAAGCCCCAGAGGAGTTTATCTACCTAGCACTTCACTCTATCTCGACCGCTAATGAATCAAGGAAACGGAGGTAGGGAGAAACCACACCGGAGGGGAAGGGGTACATCGCTACCTCACAACTCTCCCTCTCAACCCTCTCCAACCTTGTGTAGTCTAATCCTATAGAGGTTGTCACACCCTCAAAGGATAACCTAATAGATTCTCAACCCTAGTGTCACGGCTAAGGGAAAATCTCATACAATCGGCATGCAAGATTGGAACTCAATAATAGAACATTAAATTAAGAAAGCATAATAAAAGTCATAGAAACAATATCATCCTAGGGTTTACAAGTCCGAATACCCACTAGGGTTTAGCTCTCCATGGAGCAATACAAAATCAATAAATAGTTTAAGAACATATGCATGAAAACCATAAAGAAAACCCCCTTGTAGATCGTATCGATGGTCTTGTGTAGTCGTGTGTCTTCTCCAGCGAATCCCTTGTCAAGCCTAAGGCAAGATAATAACACTTCGTATTACTATAACACGAGCACTTATCATTAGGGTTTGTTAGTTGCTTTATTTTGGACCTTGAGTCTTGTTCTCCTCCTTGTTCCTGTTAGTGAAGCTTAAGAATCTCCTTCATCCTCCCTTGTGAAGATTTCCTTGGAGTTTTAAGAAGCTTGGTGGTATGGTTCTTCTCCTTCTTGTTCCCTTCTCTCTTGTGGTTCTTCTTGAGTTCTTGTTGAGAAATCCTTAGTGAGTAGTTTTTCTTGAATTTAGATTCTTGATTGGTTGTATTTTCCTTGGTTTGATGAAGGATTAAGAGAGATTTTTCATCTCCTAGGTTAGAGTTACTGTAGCTCTGGTGAGCTTTCCTTGTGTTATTGGTTTCCTTTGTTTAGAGAGAAGCTTAAAACCTTAGATTTGGTTTAGTACCTTGAGTTGTGAGTGGAGAAACCCTAGAGTTCATTAGGGTTGTTTGGTAGAAGAACTTAGGGGTCTTGAAATATATATATATATATATATATATATATATATATATATATATATATATATATATATATATATATTGATATTTGTGCATTATGATGGTTGAGTAGGGCTTGATATGCTTTAGACTTGGTTTTAAGATTTGGATTTTACTTAGAATGTGTTATTTGTATGTATATATATACTTATGTGTATATTCTCTTATTCAAACGGTTTTATTATTAAAAGGAAGGTTATTAAAGTTATTATTTCATTCAATAAGCATAATCCTATCCGAAGATTTAAAGATTCTATGGGTCATAGAGTAAATCATTATGCATGCTTTTATCTTATTTGGTTTAATTTCACCTGAATGACACACTGCATTATTAGTGGCTTTGAAATGTCTTTTGGGTAGTTTGTAGTTATAATTGAATTATGATTTGGTTCATTTCCTGAGCATTTATAAAGTATATATATATATATATATATATATATATATATATATATATATATATATATTGTTATTGTTGTGTTTTAAAAATCCTATATTTTGAAATATATGTTTCAAATTGTGTGTTCTTAAGAGATTGGAGATTTTTGATATGATGACCATAAATGGCATAATTGAATCATGATCAAGTTGGTTTGCAAAGTTTGCCAAATATGTTTTATGTGTTTCGAAAGCTTTATTATTGAATCATAGTTTGCAAATTTTATTTTGAGACCTCTACACTTGTTAATCGATGCAATGAACCTACGAGCATCATGTTATGTATTTACTCGGGATTTACTATATTCATGGACTATGGATCATTCATGTTTTGCCATTCCTATATATTCATGGACTATGGATCATTCATGTTTTGCCATTCCTATATATTCATGGACTATGGATCATGCATGTTTTGCCATTCCTATATATTCATGGACTATGGATCATTCATGTTTTGCCATTCCTATATATTCATGTGTATACTCTCTTGATTTGTGAGTTTTATGTTAAAGGTTTTTGGAAGTGTTTGCTATGATAGTTGAAAACCCATGCTTGGTTTATGATCGATTTCAATGGTAGTGTTTACAAGAAATATGTTGTGTTGCATTGAAAACTTTATTGTTAAATTGTTTATTCCAAGGCGAATGGTTCTTAAAAAGAGAGATTTTAATTGTGATAGCAAATGCTTTATACATTGTATTCTTGAAAACCTAGTGGGTATTTATGTTGATGCTACTCCCAAAATATGTTGTTAATACTTGATTTCAGTGAATGTTTCTAGAAAGGTTGATAACTACTTGGGTTATTTTGATCAAATTGCTCACTCCCGTAGTTCAGATGATTATGAGAACTTGCGATATCACGTTGAGATTTTGCTATCATATTAATGTAATCATTGAGCCTACGGGCTGTATGTTACTTATTTGTTTGGATGGTGACATAGGAGGTGAGCTTCAATACTTACTACAATAGGAATTAGATGGTTCCCACTGGCCAACCTATTAAGATGTGGCTTGGAAAACTGTCAAACCGGTTATGCTATTTCAGGTGGGAGCGTAGAATCCTAATTTGGATATAATTGGGATGTTCAGAGTCACCTCACCGACTTCCCAGCGGCTAACGCCAAGAAATGTGTGACACATCGCTTACGTGTGTACCCTGTAAGTGCACGGGTTGTCGAAGTAATAAATACCCTGGTGAGTGGGTAGTCGTATCCACAGGGAATAGGGATTTAAGACGCAAGAATTTACTATTTAGCTATGCGGTGTACGATAAGTGTGAAGAGAATCGATGAGTGAGTGTAAAAGCAATTGTAAAGAACAAGAAATAGAATAGAAATATGGAAGGTAAGAGAGTGCAAGTAGGAGTAAATAGAGAAAGACAATCGATGAGTAAAGTTGGGTACCCGGAAAAGCTACCCCAAGGACTTATGCTTCTAGTGCAAGACAATGCTATTATACTCTCCTATTGATGTTAATTGAGTCTAGGAAATCCTTAAACACACGGTCCCAAACCTAAGGTCAACCGCAACTAACCTCAACACTATGCCCCAGTATTAGGTTTCACTACGACCCTTGACTCTTGTTGACCTGTCCACTACGCCCTAGGGGAGTTCATCTTCCTAAGCCTCAAACTGTGTGGAATTGCTTTAAGTTCTAGGGATTCCTAGTGATAAATCATGTTCCTATGTATAGCTCTAACCCTTTGGTCCAGGTGAAAGAACCCTAGCCTAAATTAAGCCCTAGCACTAAGATTCACTTCAACCCATCACTCTGTTGCTCGCGTAACTAAGTCCCAGGGGAGTTTATCTCCTAGCACTTCACTCTATCTCGACCGCTAAGAAATCATGGAACATGGAGGTAGGGAGAATCACACCAGAGGGGAAAAGGGATTTTTGCTACCTCACGACTCACTCTCTCGACCCTCTCGAATCCTAAGTAGTCTAACCCTATAGGAGTTGTCACACCTCTAAAGGATAACCTAGATTGTACTCAACCCTAGTGTCATGGCTAAGGGAAAACAATTACAAGATGCAATTAAGATTGAAACTCAATTTTATTCATCAATAATGAAAAAACATAATAACAATGTCATAGAAACATAATAATCCTAGGGTTTACAAGTCTGAATATCCACAAGGGGTTTAGCTCCTCATGAGGGAGCTATACAAATCCATCAAAATATGAAAAGGAATAGAAATTGAAAGCGAGGGGATCATACCCCAAGGAAGTAAGGGTATTACTTGGAGACCCCGTGGTCTTGTGCGGCCGTCGGATGGTGCGGGTCCCGCAAGTGCACGGGGTCGCCAAGTAATACCCCTCACGCACGCGCGAGGGGGTCGTATTCCCAAGGGCCGGAGAATCTACCCTTACTTCCTCTTTGTATGATTGTTTGTCCAACCAATTCAAGTTTGGTGAAAAGAAAAATAAAACGGTAATTAAAATGCAAGTGAAATACTCTAAGGCGGAGGCGATAATCGGAGGGTAAGAACAATATAAGGAAAGGGTCACGAATGAGGATTCCCAAGGGGGCTACTAAAGTGCAAAAGTTGCCCTAACTAGCATGCAAATGGGTAGTTTGGACCGAGAAACCGTAAATTACACCAACCCGATGGTCAATGAAAATTGGTCCCTAATCCGGTACAAGTATCGAGTATGGAATTCCTTCCCCCCGAATCCTCGCATGATTGCATGGGAATGATAGGTTTCTCAAGTTAGGGTGAAGACACAATCAAAGTCAACCATAACAATGGAGGGGTACAAATACCCGATAGTCACTGCATATTTGTATATGTATCCTTACCAAGCTTGGTGAGCCTAATACTAGGGCAATGGTCATGCTTCCTAGCATTTTCTAAACATTGATACACAGAGTTCTCATGCATACCAAGCATTCAAATACACCAAACAAGGTTCACAAACAAGTCCCAAATGCATAAAACTAATCAAGCAAACATTCTACACAAGTTCACCTACATCCGGTGACCTTGGGGTTTAGTTGCTCATGAATACAAAATACTCAAGGAAATACATGAAAACAACTAAATAATACAAAGAGAACACTCCCTCGAAAGATAGGGGTCGAATGACGCTTCTAAAGACGCCACCAAAAGAGTGGCTTCCCTTGTCAATCTTCCTCTCAAGTGTGGATCAAGGAAGTGGATCTCATCGTATGTCACTCATCTCGTCGTTCTCTCCACAGAAATGGCCTCCAACGGCTGCTACTAGCCCAGAATTGAAGATGGTGGCAAGTAGAACAAGAATTAGGGCTTCCTTCCTCCCATGAAAATGAGAACAAAACCCTTAAAAAGTCATTCTCGGGATGCCATGTGGCCTGGCATACGGTTAGCATATGGGCACTATAGCACCCCGAATTTTGTGTAAGTTGTTGCAGTGCAGTGCTATAGTACCTCCTGCTACAGGACTGTATACGCCCATTTATGTGCCAGTATGAGTGCCCGCATGAACCTCCAGACTTAGCCGTTTCTCCAAGTTCTCGTGATACATTGCTGCTGTAGTAGAGAACTCCAGTTACTGCTAAGTGTACGACCTCAAGCTCAACAGTAGAGAACTCCACAAGCACGGGAAGAAGGAATGACAGATAATGAGTTGTTCTATTAGCAACCGGGTAAGGATAGTCCTGTTTTATCTAAAGTGCACCAGTGAGTGTGTGCAGACTTCCAACCTCAACCTCCATACAATGGATCACCCAGAGGTGTCCAATCACTCCACACACAATGAAATCGGTATTAAAATGTTAAAGACACCTTCAATACCCAGTTAAGAGACCTTCGGGTCCTGAATAAAACTTTGGCGCTCAAGTGGCAGTGAAACAGGTTTTAGGGGGTACAGACAAGATACTTTATTCTTTACCTGCATATATACATACTTTGAGTTTTTTTTTTCTGAGTCCGACTAATGTAGACTTGATTGCGTTCGCTTACCCGCAAGTGCATAGGGTCGCCAAGTAATACCCCTTGCGCGAGCAGGAGGGGGTCATATTCCCAAGGGCCCGAGAATCTATTCTTACTTCCTTATCACAATGTTGTCCAACCTAAGCATTCACTTGAAACAGAGAACTACAAATAATCTACTGAAGTAAAAAGCATACAAATAGCAAATACAAATACGGAGGGAAATCAAGATGAGGGAATGGTCACGGATGAGGATTCCCTCGGGGGCTACTTAAGTGCTAAGGATGCCCTAACTAGCATGCACGTGGGTGGTTTGGACCGAGAAACCCTAAATTAGACCAACCCGATGGTCACGGTGTTTGGTCCCTAATCCGGTACGAGTATTGGAATACGGAATTACTTCCACCCAAATCCTCCTATGATCGCAATGGCTCTAATGGATTTCTCAAGCTAGTGTTGAAACACAATCAAGGATAACCCTAACAATTGGAGGGGTACAAATACCCGATGGTCACGGCGTATTCGTTCATGTATTCCCTTCCAAGCTTGGTGAGCCTAATACTAGGGCAATGGTCATGCAACCTAGTATTGTCTAGGAATTGATACATAGAGTTCTCATACATACCAAGGCATTCAAGAAACACCAAACAAGGATCACAAACCAAGCCAAATGTATAAACTTGCTCAAGCATCCAAAATTACACAAGTTCACCCCCAAGGTTCACCTACATCCGGTGACCTTGGGGTTTAGTTACTCATGATCACAAAATAGGCAAGAAAATACATGAAAACAACCAAATGCATAATGAGAACACTCCCTCAAAAGATCAAGGCCGAATGACGCTTCCAAGGATGCCACACAAGGAGTGGCTTCCTTTGTCAATCTTCCTCTCAAATGCAAATCGAAGGCGTGGACTCGTCGTGTCGTGTTCTCCCCGTCGTCATCTCCTCAAGAATTGCCTCCAAAACCCGGCCTCAAGCTCCCAAGGAAAGTGGTGAAGTGAAGCTCTCCCAAGACCTAGGTTCCACCTCTCAAAAAAGCTCCAAAAAGCCCTTAAAACCAATTATAGCGAGCTATGCGGCCTCCCATGCGGGGAGAGAAAGTTTTCGAGAAATCCCAAAAATCGCGTAAGTTGCTACATTAACCGCTGCAGTAGAATTGCTACAATATCTCATGCGGCCTTTACTGCGCCCGCATGGTAGCCCGCATGAATCTCCTGACCAGGCCGTTCTTCAAGTCTTCATGCTACAGTGCTTGCTACAGTCACTGGGCTCAGAAACAGTGTTTTCGATGCCGATTTCTTCTCAAATTCTGTCATCTAGCTCGATGGGGTCTCATTGGTACCTGTAACACGAAAGAAACCAATTCAGATGAAAAACGGCCGTCAACTCATATAAAAATACGCAATACATATGCCCCGAATACATAAGAAATATGTATGTTTGGGCGTTTATCAAGACTGCACAAAAATCTTCCAGATGGATGCACATGCTGATCAGGCACAAGAGCCACCCAACTTACTCGATTACAGTCTACATAGACGCATTCATGCTAAAACAACAGAGGAATACTGTCATAGACTCAATTTTTTTTTCACAAACAAGTATCTTGTATTCCCTGGTATAAAGCCTATTAAACAACCTTACTTAAGGCCAAAGAAAACAACAAAGGACCTCAGAAGCTCTTAAAAGAGCATTGAAGGTTACATTAATATTTTAGTGCCAAAAACATTGTAATGGGTTAGTTGGAGTGCATAAGGTGGAAGTAGATGTGCAAAAGTCTGTCAGTGCATTAAAGATAAAGCATGACATCATTCAAGCATAAAAATGAAATACAACTCACAACTATCAATCTTTCATGCTAGGAAGTTCTAAACTAAGTATCATTGCTATCATAGGTAAAACAAGCATGCAATAAGGGCAAAGCACTCCATCCCCACACCAAAAATTGTACATTGTCCCTAATGTACATAAATCAGCAGAATAGGGTGATAGGTAAGCAATAAAAATAAGGAGATGGAGCAAAGAGACTTCCCCAATTGGTTGATGCAGTGAATGCAAGATGAACACGGACAAGGGTAAAACTGCTACAATGCCACTGCTATAGGATTGTATACGCCCATTTATGCGCCCATTTGAGTGCCCGCATGAACCTCCAGACTTAGTCGTTTCTCCAAGTTCTCGTGGTACAGTGCTGCTATAGTACCCGGAGCTCGAAAATGGTCTTTCTCTGCCGATTTATACTAAAAATCTCGTTATCAAGCTCCCCACGGTACCTTCTGTTCTGTAACATGAAATAAACCAATTTAGAATGGAAACAGGCATCCACACATATATAAATACTCGATTTATATGCAAACATACATAGAAAATACCTACAATTAAGCATTTATCACCGGACGTCTATGATGATGCCGATGACGTGGTCCAAACCTCCACAAAGTCCTCTCCGACACCCTAGCCGCAACTCTCTAGAAGTTAGGAGAAAAGATTGGCAAAAAGATGTGTAAAAAGTCTCTAAAATGGGCTTTGATAATGTTGAGTCACAGTTTTAAATTGGCTGAAATCGGCATTTCGTACGGTCGTGTGGAATTTCCACATGCCCGTGTGAAGTTGCTGTTTTGCCGATTTTCGGCAGACAGTGAACAGTAGCTTGCTACAATATTTTGCTACTGTAACTTGCTACAGTGCTGCTACAGTGCTCTTGCCGAAACGCTCCCGAATTCATTGTTCTTAATCGAGGCTGTTGAATTGGGCACACAATCAATGGTAGACCGTGCCAATTGCTTCAAATCTCCTTATTGGTGAAGTTCTCCTATGCTAACTCACAAGTCTAAGCTCATGCCTTGTTCCTTGCTCGGTCCGAAAACTCCCCAACAACGACAAACATGATCTAACTTTGTTCTTCTTCTCCAAAATAGCTCCACAAACCTATAATGCACAAAAGCACACAAATGCACACAATTTAGTGATAAAACCTGGTAAAAGTAATGCTCATTATAAGATAATAATACTTCGTATTATTATAACACAAGCACTTATCAATGCGTATCTTGGCTGCTCCAGACCTAACCGAGGCCCCGGTTAGTGAAAGAGCATTTTTAAGGCCTAATACTGTACCGATATTTATCAATTTATCTATTCTTTGAAATATGGTTTATTTTAGTTGTTGAAAAGAAAGCATGAGTTTGGATTTTAAACTTGTTTCCAAAACATTGATTGTTTTAAAGAGTTTATTATTGATATATTAATCGTGCAAATATGATTTGGTGTTTCACCATTAGTATAAATGTTATCTTCGTTATTCTCAAAACTTATGAGAATCTTCATCATGTTAGAATTGATAAGCCTTGTATTTTATAATTGCTATACTTGTCTGCAACTTGGTCTTGTATTGATTTATTTGTAGCATGGTAAAGTTTGTTTAATATTCAGTGTGTTTTATAGTTTGAACTTGTGTTAGGTATTTCAAAGTTTCATTGTTTTAAAACCTAGTTGGGTATTAAGAATTTCTTTGTATTACTTTATTCTGTTGTATTATGGTGTAGATTATTATTACGTGTAAGTATGTTTTAAGCCAAGTATATTACTAGGAAAGTATTTTCACTGACTTATATTTTGGTATTGTTATCCTTCGGTATATTTCTGGTGGAATTATGTTAATCCCCTCATTGAGTAATTGTGGTTACTCATCCCCTCTTTCTCCTTCCCAGTTTTGTTGCAGGTAGTAAATGAGACGGTGCGGCTGCGTGCTGAACATTTGTTGCCTTCTTATCTCCTTGTATCACTTTTATTCGTGTATGTTATTTTGGGATCATGCATATGTTATTGGAGTCTTGGATCCACTAGTATGTCGAGAACTCTATTGCATGGTGTTGTACTTAAACCACTCTTAAACTTTTGTGTATCAGCTTTTACTATTATTGTCAGTGTTATCTTTCGGTGCGTTTGTGAACTTCTATCTTCTATCCTTATTGCTGATGTCGTTGTTGTTATTGTTGTTGTTGTTGTTGTTGTTGTTGTTGTTGTTGTTGTTGTTGTTGTTGTTGTTGTTTATATTACTTTCACTGGGTATGGTTGTTCTTGAAACTTGGCATTTGTGTTAATATTGTTGATTCTAGGTTTATTGTTCAGCCTTGCCGCTGTCTCGAGCGTTGAGTGGCAGAGCATCCCTCCTCAAGATTGTCGCAGTGGCTGTCACATCCTGTAGACCTGCAGGTCGGGGCGTGACAAAAATTCCATGCGACCGTGTGGATTACAAAATTTTTATGGACAGTCCTGCCGTTGATACGACCCCTTGCGTGTATCCCGCAAGTGCACAGGCTTCTCGAAGTAATAAAATTACCCTTGTGAGTGGGTTGTCAAATCCACAGGGAATAGGGATTTAAGATACGAGATTTCGCTATCTAGTTGTGCGGTGTACGAAAAAGTGATAATAGAATTGATGAGTGAATTATGGAAGCAAATATGATAAAAAGCAAGAAATTAAATAGAGAGATGGAAGACAAGAAAGTGCAAAAAGAAGTGAATTAGAGAAAGACTAGCAATGGATGAAATAGGGTATCCAGACAAGCTACATCTAGGACTTATGCTTCTAGTGCAAGACTATGCTATTATACTTTCCTATTGATGTTAATTGAGTTGATGATATCCTTAAACTCATGGTCCCAAACCTAAGGTCAACCGTGACTAATCCCAATACAATGCCCCGGCATTAGGATTCACGTCAGCCCTTCACTCTGTCACTCATGCAACTAAGCCCCAGGGGAGTATATCTACCTAAGCCTAACACTACGTGGGATTGCTTTAAGCTCTAGGGATTCCTAGTGATAAAACTTGTTCCTATGTGTAGTTCTAACCCTTTGGTCCAGGTGGAAGAACCCTAGTCTAGATTAAGCCCCAGCGCTTAGGATTCACGTCAACCCTTCACTCTGTTGCTTGCGCAAATAAGCCCCAGGGGAGTTTATCTACCAAGCAATTCACTCTATCTCGACCGCTAAGAAATCAAGGAAAACAGAGGTACGGAGAAATCACACCGGAGAGGAAAGGGGACGCTTCGCTACCTCACGACTCATCCTCTCAACCCTCTTCAATCTTAAGTAGTCTAATCCTATAGGAGTTGTCACACCTTCAAAGGACAACCTAGACTGTTCTCAATCATAATGTCACAGCTAATAAGAGAAAACAATTGCAAAAGATAATTAAAATTGAAACTCGAATTTATTCATCAATAATGGAAAAGGCATAATAGTAATGTCAAAGAAACATAATAATCCTAGGGTTTACAAGTCCGAATACCCATGAGGGGTTTAGCTCCTTATGGAGCTATACATGTTCATCAAAATATGAAATAAAGAACAAATTAAAGACATTGATGAAAACCCCCGCGTGTGATGTTGCCGTGGTCTTGGGCGGCCGCCGAACGTCGATGACGGGCTCCAAACCTCCAAGAAGTCCGCCTCGAAACCCTAGCCGCACTCTCCAGAAGTTGGGGAGAAAGTTAGGTCAAAGATATCTCAAAAGTCTTCAAAATCGAGGTTTTATAATGTTGATTCGCGGCTTTAAAATTGGGCTTATCGGGACTTCACACGGCCATGTGGAATTTCCACATGCCCATGTGAAGTTTCGGGGTTGCTGAAAAATTAATTCACATGGCCGTGTGGAATTTCCACATGCCCGTGTGAACTCTCTGGAATCCTGATTTTCGGCAAAAAGTGAACAGTAGCTTGCTACAGTGACTCGCCAGAACGCTCCTAAATCCGTTGTTCTTCATTGAGGCCATTGAATTGGGCACACAATCAATGGTAGATCATGCCGATTGCTTCAAGTTTCCTTCTTGGTGAAGTTCTCCTGAGCTACATGAGTTAGACTTGTTGTGAATGTGACTGCCTTTGTGCCCCTCCAAAGGAGGTTGGCACACACTCACAAGTCTAGGCTCGGGCCTTGGTCCTTGCTTGGTCCGAAAACTTCCCAACAATGGCGAACACGATCTAACTTTGTTCTTTTTCTCCAAATTAGCTCCACAAACCTATAATGCATAAGAATACACAAATGCACACCATTTAGTGATAAACTCTGATAAAAGGTATGCTTATTGTAAGATAATAACGCTTTGCATTACTATAAGACAAGCACTTATTAGTCGCCTTCCAAAATTTAAATTAAACCTAGTTCTTCAACAATAAACATGAATTACATCCTATACCATGCCATACATGTGAAGAACAATTTAAATTACCAAATATTTGCCACAAAAATTCAAACACCAATAAAAATTCATTAAGGCACAAACTCATGAATTTATTTTTGTGGAAACTAAAAATCTAACATAGAAAACAATTAAAAACTTGGGTTACCTCCTAAGTAGCGCTTGTTTTAAGTTACTAAGCTTGATGTACCTGTCCTTACCTCATGGTGGCTCAAGTAGATGGAAAATTTCCCTCTTTTCACATTGCATTGTGCCTTCATAGTAAGGTTTTAATCTATGTCCATTTACCTTGAATGTTCCTTTCCTCAGATGAGTGATTTCAATAGCACCATGTGGAGATACCTCAGTATCTTCATAAGGACTTGACCATCTTGATATCAATTTTCTCAGAACCAACTTTAAGAAAGAATTGGAGAGTAACACCTGATCATCCACATTGAAGTCTTTTTTCAGTTTTATGTGTTTGTCATGCCATTGACGCATTCTTTCCTTGTAGATTCTTGCATTTTCATAAGCTCTCAATCTCCATTCATCTAATTCATTCAATTGGATCCTCTGTTGATCTCCAGCTAGAGCAAGGTTGAGATTCAATGCTTTAATCGCCCAATATGCTTTGTGTTTGAGCTCCACGAGTAAATTACATTGATACATGTTCCGCAAGTGCATGGATCATCAAGTAATACCCCTCATACGAACACAAGGGGCCGTATTCCGAAGGGCCCAAAAATTTACCCTTACTTCCTTATCACAACGTTGTTTAACCTAGAAGTCTGAATGATTTAAAGAATGCATGGAAACTGAACAAATGCAAATAAAATGCTAGTAATGAAGGTAAAATACAAGGAATAATCAGGGCAAGGAAAGTGGTCATGGATGAGGATCCTCTCAGGGGTTACTAAAGTGTGAAGGATGATAGAACTAATATGCAAGTGGTTAGTTGGACTGAGAAAACCCTAGATTAGACCAACCCGATGGTCATGGCAATTGACCCTTGATCCAGTATGAGTATTCGATACAGAATCTCTTTTGCCCAAATCCTCCTATGATTGCAATGGGAAAAGTGGTTTTCTCAAGCTAGGGTTGAAACACAACCTAGTCATCAAATTCCTTACATCCAAGACCATCTGCACACACACACAAGGGGTTCGGTGTAGCTCAAGAAAAATCAAAATAAAACATGAGTATATACTGATAGAGAAATGAAATACAACTTGAGGAAAAATAAAAGAAACACAAAAGATAAACTAAGAAGGATCATCCTTTCTAAGTGCTACAAGTCCAAAATAAGAAATAAAAGTACAAAACAATAAAAGTTAAAGCAAACTACAACGCCTCAATGTCGGTGTCCTATGGTGGAGCCTCTGGTGCTGTGATAGGCTCTGAATGTACTGGTGGATCGATTAGTGATGATGCTACTAGTGGAGGTGATGTAGGCGAGGCTCGGGGTTGTACTACGAATGGTGACGACACAGCTCGCTCGAGTAGCTGTCGAATGGCGTAAAATTGTGCCGTCGTATGCAGATGATGTGCAGCCTGTGTAGCTTTGACCTCGGCCACCTCACTCTATAGCACCCCCATAGCACTCTTGAGGTGCTCAAGTCTGTCTTGGCCTCAAGAAGGCGAAAAGATGCGCACTGGAGATGGCTTTGGTGCTGTGGGTGGTACTTGTGTATTTGCATGTGCTGAAGGTGGCTCCAATGCTGGTTGCGACACCTCTGCCTACTTCCCATCAACCTTAGTATGCTCTGTGATAAGTGCTTGTGTTATAGTAATACGATGTATTATTGTCTTACATTGAGCATTACTTTTCTCAGATTTAATCACTAATTAGTGTGTATTTGTGTTCTTTCGTGCATTATAGGGTTGTGGAGAAGATTTAAAGAAGAAGAAGTAAGAATAGGTCATGAACGCGATTGTTGAGGGAGTTATTGGACTGGTCAAGGAACAAGGCATAAGTTGTGGTCAAAGATATGTGAGTGTGTGCCAAACTCCAATTGTGGTCGAGTGAATACATAATTTGGAGGACAGAAAGGCAGTCACACTCACATGTTCCGACTTGTGCAATATTATCAAGAGCTTCATCAATGTGTTTCAAGTGAAGATGCGACGTGATCTACCGTTGATTGTGTGTCCAATTCAATGGCCTCAATGAAGAACGATGAATTCGGGAGCATTTCGGTGAAGTACTACAGCAATTACTGTAGCTAATTACTGTTCACAGTCTGCCAAAAATCAGCAAAACAGAATTTCCACACTACCATGTGGAATTAAGACACGGGCGTCTGGAAATTTTGATTTTCCACAGGGGCGTGTTGAACTCCGATTTCAGTCCGATTTCAGCCTATAAATAGCCCGTTTTCAGATCTATTTGGGGACCCCCCTTTCTATCTTTTGACCTAAATTTGTCCGCAACTTCTGGAGAGAGTGCGACTACGGTTTCAGAGAGGACTTTGTGGAGGTTTGGAGAACGCCATCGGCATCGTCATCGACATTCGGTGGCCGCACAAGACCACGGCCACACCATACGCAAGGGTGTGTTCATCAATGCTTTTTATTCATACTTTCTTTTATATTTTGATGAACATGTATAGCTCCATGAGGAGCTAAACCCCTCGTGGGTATTTGGACTTGTAAAACTCTAGGATTATTATGTTTCTATGACATTGCTATTATGTTTTTCCGTTGTTGATGAATAAATTCGAGTTTTAATTTTAACTATCTTTTGCTATTGTTTTCTCTTAGCCATGACACTAAGGTTGAGAGCAATCTAGGTTATCCTTTAGAGGTGTGACAACTCCTATAGGGTTAAACTGCTTAAGACTGAAGAGGGTTAAGAAGGTAAATCGTGAGGTAGAGAAGCGTTCCCTTTCCCTTCCGGTGTGATTTCTCCCTACCTCCGTTTCCATGGATAATTAGCGGTCAAGATAGAGTGTTAGGGCTTAATCTAGACTAGGGTTCTTTCATCTGGACCAAAGGGTTAGAACTACATATAGGAACAGGTTTTATCACTAGGAATCCCTAAAGCTCAAAGCAATCCCATGTAGTGTTAGGCTTAGGAAGATAGACTCCCCTATGGCTTAGTTGACAGGTCAACAAGAGTCAAGGGTCATAGTGAATCCTAATGCGGGGACATAATGTTGGTGTTAGTCACGGTTGACCTTAAGTTTGGTACCGTGAGTTTAAGAATATCCTCGACTCAATTAGCATCAATAGGAAAGTATAATAGCATAGTCTTGCACTAGCAGCAAAAGTCCAAGAGGTAGCTTATCCGTATACCTTATTTCATCCATTGCTAGTCTTTCTCTTTTAACTTCTATTTGCACTTTCTTGTCTTCCATCTCTCTATTTAATTTCTTATATTTTATTATAATTGATTCCATAATCTACTCATCAGTTTTATTATCACTTTTCGTATACCGCACAACTAAATAGTGAAATCTTGTGTTTTAAATCTATATTCCCTATGGATTCGACTACCCACTCAACAGGGTAATTTTATTACTTCGATAATCCCGTGCACTTACGGGATACACGTAAGGGGTCTTGTCACTCTGGCTAGGGTACAATCAAAATATATACCCCAGGTCCCCCTCTGCGGACAATACCCATCAGCCTCAGGGTCTCTGTGCCTAGGGGAGGCGGTACAGCAGTCTTCTCGGCTCCGCGCACCCCATCTCTAAGTCCCAATCCAATGATCAATCGGGTGATGTATGGGCCCGTGAAGATAACTTCAACCTCAGGTGCAGTGGCTCGCTCTCCACCATAGAATATAGATATAAAAGCTCCAGGCGGCTCAGGACCCCGGTACTTTCTCCATGGCCATTCACTGATCTGCTAAGCACGGCATGGAGGTACCTGTAGGAAGCCCTGGATAGGCCTGTGGCCTTGGACACTCCAGGCTCATACTGCCCCTTGCCACATAATCTTCTGTAGGCGCGCTGCGGGGTCAAACTACTCGGATAATCTGTGGGCAACTACTCGTACTCCTTTGTTTTGGTGTATGCCTCATCATACAGACCCATCCTCACTGAAAACTGTGTCATTATCAAGCTAAAGTGCCGACCGAGAGCCCGTAATTGAATAGTATCAACATCAGCAAGCTGTCGTACTCTCGGTCAAAGTCGAAAGACGATAGGATCTCAAGCGTGATCGATCGGATAGCTGCCTCTCAAATGGACAATAAATGGCCCCACCTACCGACTGTGAGCATCTTATCAACCTTATCTGCCATGCAACCTCCCCCTGTATCTCCCTAACCATTCTCAAGTTGGGGTATCGTGACTGGCTGAACCTGAGTTTCGCTGAGCGCTTAAAACGAGTTCGATGCTCGAGCAAAGAAAACTCGATCTGTTTGGGAAGTTTGCCGGCCGCTTTCTTAGACCTAGAGGCCATATCTACACGATTGAAAAGAAAAATGATCAAATCTAATTCAAAATCATAAACTGCAGAAAGCCACACGGCCTTGTGTAATTCCACACGCCCATGTGGAGTTTCGAGCGGACAGAGCCGCACGGCCGTGGAGGCTTAAAATCTGTATTTTACACCACAATTAATTCTAAATTTATTCTAAACGCATTCGCATATGATTAAATCATGCAAACCAAGCGAAATCATCGAAAAGAACAAGTCAAATCATAATTTATGAAGACAAGAGTGAAGAAGGTCTTACTGACGAAGAGAGAGTAAAAATAAGGAATAAATACCGGATTTGAACCCCAAAAACCTCAGAAACCACTAAAACAAAGTCGGGCGAACTTGAGGGTATTTGGAAGTGAAAAGAACAAAGTGTATGGTGGAATAATAAGAAAAATAGTGGTTTTTGGCTTCACACACCCCTGTTGCCTCTCTGGTTACTCTCTGAACACCCCCACATAGCTATGTACCTTTACAGGGGCAACCACACGACCCTGTGTATGCCATGGCCTCTGTAAACTTTTGCACGGCCGTGTGGAAATTCCATATGGCCATGTGCCCAACTTGGCCAAGAACATAAGGCCGGCCACAGGGGTACCCACACGACCATGTGGCCTCTCTGGTTCATCCCAGGAAACCCTAAGTGTTCCACACGGCCGTGTGAATAATCCACACGGTTGTGTGCCATTCACAAGCTCTCCCAAAGGGGCAGCCACACACCCCTGTGTTTTCTCGGGAACGAAGGGAACTCTCTGCAGAATTTCACACGGTCGTGTGGAAATTCCTCAAGGCAGTGTGCCTTTACACATGGGCACCCACACGGCCCCTGTGACTCTCGGGAATGAGAGTTCAAGTTCTGCAGAAATTCAAACGGTCGTGTGGAAATTCCACACGGCCGTGTGCCCCTTTTGCGATTTTTCACAGGGGTCTGTTCATACCCCTGTGCCCTCTCTGGTTGAGCCCTAATTGGTAACACACACCCGTGTAGAAATTCCACACGGCCGTGTGTCTTCTAAGGATTACTTAGAAAATTCACAGACTCTGTAGAAAAATTCAGAAACACAATCCTGATATCTAGAGCCTGTAAATATAATAAAAACACGACTAGAGATCAATAGAAAACATGCTCAACCGACTCAAAACTTCATCAATCAACATTTAGGCACACAAAAATATCAACGATCCGAATGAAAACACAGCATATGGACATGAAAATCAGGACACTAACACTAAAGCTCTATTTAAGCTAGAACTAACCTAACTCCTAGAAAAATAGTACAAGCTTGCGTTGCCTCCCAAGAAGCGCTGGTTTAATGTCACTTAGCTTAAGGTACCTGGCCCTACCTTATGGGGGTTCATTGATGAAAGTTTCCCTCTTCCCTACAAAGTGAAAGTATGCAGAACATAATTTTTGTAGAGTAGAGGCATAGTTGTCGAGTTTGTTACCACACAAGGGTGGAACACCCTTACTCCTTGAATGTTCTCAACCTCCTTATCTTCCGGATCATCCTCTTCATGACTCCCGCGGCCGGCTTCACTTCTTCGACAAGACCAAGTGCGAGCACATCCTCAATCACCGCGTCTTGGTCTGGCCACCCTTCATACAGGCCCGGATTCATCATTTCCTGCACATATTCATCAAAAATTTCATTAGTAACATCAAGATAATAGAGAGCATCATCAAAGTCTAGAGAATGTCTCATGGCTTCGGCGAGGTGATAGGTGAGCTTTTCATCTCCAATGTGCAATGTGATCTCTCCACCGTCCATGTCTATGAGTGCCTTGGAAGTGCACAAGAACAGCCTCCCAAGAATCAGCGGTACATCCACATCCTCATCCACATCCTCATCCACATCAAGCACTACAAAGTCAATAGGAAAGATGTATTTGTCCACCTTATCTAGCACGTCTTCTATGATGCCCCTCGGATGTCTAACTGAACGATCGGCAAGCTGAAGTGGCATCTGAGTGGGCCTAGGCACTCCCAAGCCTAGCTTCTTGAAAAATGAGTAAGGCATAACATTAATGCTTGCTCCAGAATCTGCCAATGCCATTTTCTCACCCATATCACCAATGTTGCATGGAATGATAAAGCTTCCGGGGTCTTTTCTCTTGCTCGGCACATTCTTTTGCGACACCTCCGAGCAAGTGGAATCTAAGATCACAGATGCACTCTCCTCCAATTTCCTCTTGTTGGTCAAGAGGTCATTTAAGAACTTCGCGTACTTAGGCATTTGGGACAACGCCTCCACTAACGGAATGTTGATGTGCAACTGCTTGAACAACCCTAAAAATTTCTTGTATTGCTCGTCTTGTTGATCATTCTTCAATCGGGAAGGATAAGGAATTCTTGGCTTGTAAGGTGGGGGTGCCACCTCCTTCTCTTTTGATGCTTCCTCCACATCCACCACTTGAGGTGCTTCATCATTCTTCTTTTCAAGAGGGAGACTACGCTCAACCTCTCGGCCACTTCTCAAGAAATTGTCTTCAATTGCTCCTCGGATTCATCTCCATGTTACTTGGCAAGCTTCCTTGTGGCCTCTCGGATAGAGACTTCGTGATTTGGCCAACCTGGTTCTCCAAGTTGTGTAACGATGCGGTGTGGTTGCGAAGTGTATACTCTGCCGACTGAAATCTCACATCCGATGATTTGACAAAACATGTGAGGGCCTTCTCTAGGTCAGTCATCTTGGTTTCTAACCCCGTCACCCGATTTTCCAAATTTGGCACTTGCTGTTGTTGAAAGCCTGGTGGTGCATTACTCTTTTGCTGCCCTTGGTTGCTCCATGACAAGTTAGGATGATTCCTCCACCCCGGATTTTAGGTGCTACTGTAAGGATTCCCTTGACCTCTGAATGCATTCCCTACAAAGTCCATTTGTTCAACCGAAGAAGAAGTACTACCACCGATGGCTATCGGACAATCACTTGAATCATGTCCTCACCCACATCCATTACAATTCGTGATGGCCGCCACTCTTGGTGAAGTTAGACTGTCTAACTTCTTACTCAATGACTCTTCTTGTGCCGCCAATAATGTAACTGCATCTATCTCATGAAGACCAGCAACCATCTTTCTATCCCTTGAATTCCACTAATAACTATTGAAAGCCATCTCTTCTATAAGTTGTAGGGCTTCATCGGGAGTCTTGCTTCCTAAGATACCCCCTGCCGCTACATTTAGCAACTGTTTGGTGCTTGGATTCAATACGATCCCTGTGTCACACACAGGGTATTACTTGATGACCGGCGCGCTTGCGGACCACGTGTATCAATTATACTCTCCTATTGATGATTAATGAGTCAAGGATATCCTTAACCACATGATCCCAAACCTAAGGTCAACTGTGACTAACCCCAACACTACGCCCCGGCAATAGGTTTCACAATGACCCTTGACTCTTGTTGACCTGTCAACTAAGCCCTAGAGGAGTCCGTCTTCCAAAGCCTCACACTATATGGGATTGCTTTAAGTTCTAGGGATTCTTAGTGATAAACCCTGTTCCTATGTATAGCTCTAACTCTTTGGTCCAGGTGGAAGAACCCTAGTCTCAATTAAGCCCCAACACTAGGATTCACTATGACCCTTCACTTTGTTGCTCGTGCAACTAAGCCCCAGGGGAGTTCATCTCCTAGCACTTCGCTCTATCTTGACCGCTAAGAACTCTTGGAACATGGAGTTAGGAAGAATCATACTAGAGGTGAAAAGGGATGTTTCGCTACCTCACGACTCACCCTCTCGACCCTTTTCATTCTTAAGTAGTCTAACCCTATAGGAGTTGTCACACCTCCAAAGGATAACCTAGATGATTCTCAACACTATTGTCACGGCTAAGGGAAAATCAATACAAGATGCAATTAAGATTGAAACCTAATTTTATTCATCAATAAAGAAAAGCATAACAACATGTCATAGAAACATAATCATCCTAGGGTTTACAAGTCCGAATACCCACAAGGGGTTTAGCTCTTTATGAAGCTATACAGATCCATCAAACTGTGAGAATAAGTACAAATCGAAAGTATAGATGAAAACTCCCATGTGTAGAGTGCGGCCGTGGTCTTGTGTGGTAGCCAGATATTGATGTTGATGCCGATAACACGCTTAAATCCACCACAAGGTCCTATCCAAACCCTCACTACAACCCTCCAGAAGATAGGAGAAAAGATATGCCAAAAATCCAGAAAAAGTATCCAAAACTCCTTTAAATAGTGTTGAGTCACGGTTTCAAATCGGCTGACATTGGGATTTCACACGGCCGTGTGGAATTTCCACATGCCCGTGTGAAGTCTCTGTTTTGCTGAATGATTGCTTCCCCGCAAGTGTACGGGATCGCCAAGTAATACCTCGCACAAAAGCACGAGGATCGTATTCCACGGGGCTAAGGAGCTACTCTTACTCCTCCATCGCCTATTATCTAACCTAACCACACAAGCATGGATGTATGTTCTACTGAAGCAAAGAAATAAATACGATATAATTAAATAGAATTGAAAGCATACAATGTGGTTGCAAGTGCTACAATGAAGAGTAAAGGCCTATGGATGTGGATCCCCTTGAGGGGTCATCATGATACATGGATGAAGGATAAAAGGTAGCTTGGTTGATTTAGACCGAAGGATCTCAAGATTAGATCAACCCCAATTTCTCGGCGATTGAACCCTAATCCCATACGGATATTGGTTGGAATCTCTTCCTAACCAACATCCCTACGATTGCATTAAGTACAAGGAGATCCCAAAATAAGGATACACTAAACCCTAGTCTATCCTTATAGCTCAGAGGGCTATCGACACCCAATTTCTCGGTGTGCCGATACAAGTAACCCCTTTTAGTTCATTAATGACCTAATACACGTGAGTAGGTCACATCTACATGTATAATTCAAGAAAGAACTACGGATCTCTCCATATGGTAGTTATAGACATGAAGCACAATGAACTAAATCTTAAACCAAACCAAGCTTGCAATTAAGTAAAGATCATCCAAAATACATGATAAACCCCCCAAGGTTCACCAACATCCGGTGGCCTTGGGGGTCTAGTGTGCCATCAAGCAAGTAACAACAAAAATACAAAGTAAATCACTTAAAAAGCTCATAAATGACACTCCCTAGATGAAATGATGAAGGAGGAGGTGGAGGTCCGGCTGAATGACGCTTTTCCCCGTCGAAGAGATGCCGAATGACGCTTCCCTTGACTTGGATCCTTGCCTCCTTGATGGTGAAGCTTCTCCCCTTCAAAATGATGTTCTTGCCTTCTTCCTTGGCTCCAAATTGTCGTCTCCTCAAGATTTCTTCGTTTCTTCCTTTTTAGATGCCGGCCAAGAAGTTCCCCTTTTATACCCTCGAAACCATCTATAAATACTCCCGCAGTATCCCGGGGTGGATAGGTAGGAAAAGACAAGGCAAAACTTGTCTCATGTTGGGGTGTATCCCAGGGTGGATAGATGGATCCCGAGGTGGATAGGGGGCCGTGAACCCTAGTATAAAATCATTGTCTTTTGATGCTCACGTCCCCTTATACGGCCCCGTATGCTGCACTGTTTACTCTTATGCACTTCCATCATTTCCAGCCCAAAACTCCTCAGATGCAACAGCAACTGCTACAGTAAGAATGCTACTGTTTACTCTTATGCTGCGACGCCTGAATTTCATCCTTTTTCGCCCAAATTGCATTCTCGTGCTCCTCATGGATCCCCCGTGTCCTACAACATAAATAGTAGTCGATTAAGCACAAAACGGGCATCAATTCTTAACAAAATACATGCTAAGTGTACAGAATACGTATATTAAAACATATACATTTAGACACTTATCAAATATCCCCACACCTAAGCGTTTGCTTGTCCCCAAGCAAACAAATCATGAAAAATAAGGAGACAGATAAGTGGCTAAATGTACATCTCCGGCTCAGACAAATACGAGATTCCACAAGTATAGAGTAATGATACACAGATGTTGAGTTACAGTCAATTCGTACAACAAACAGATCCTGTCTCACCTCTTATATGTCTGTACAGTGTAAGTGAATCTTTCATCTCATTTTCCCTGACATGGTCTAGCCCTATGACTTCAATCAGTACAGCTCTATATGCTAATCACTCCACAAGTACAGAGTACTAAGTCTTAAAAAGCTAAGTGCCACTCCAATGAACAATTAAGATCCTTCTAATTCTACAACTTGAGACTAAATCCCATTTCCGCTCACGAACTCAAGTAGGCAGTCCAAGAGATCACTAGGTTTTTTTTTTTTTTCGAGTCCGCCTAACGTAGACTGCACAAAAATCTTTCAGGAGGATGCACATGCTGGTTAGGCACAAGAGTCACCCAACTACTCGATTACAGTCTACATAGACGCATTCATGCTCCATTAGCAGAGGAATACTGACATAGACTCTTTTTTTTTTCACCCTAGATCAAACCTTTAGACTGCACTACAAGTAATAAAACTAGGACTAGCTCAAAAAGACTTAGAAGTTCTTAAGAGTTCATTGAAGGATAGAACTTAGTAGTCTAAGGCTAAGTATTCAAAATTGTGTGTTAAGCATACAAGAGAGTTAAGAAAGTCAAGCAAGCTATTCCCAGGGCATCAACAAAAGACTCAGTGCACAAAACAATACTAGGGGTGAAACAGGATTCAATAGAGCACAACAAGAAATGTAACTCACATCAATCATTAATTCATACTTGAAGAATCTCACAAGAAAGTAACAAGCCATCATTGATGACACTAGCATGTAAAGTTGACCTAATACATGTAAATACACCCATCCCCAAACCAAGTGTTGTACATTGCCCTCAATGTACACTAATCATGAAAATAGAGGCAATATACACAATAATAACAAAGGAGGAGGGTGAAAACGAACTTCCCCGGTTTATTTTGTACAAATGGCGAAGTGTGACCCGACAAAAGTGTACGGCGAGCTTTACATGTCGGGTCCGGTTCCCACAAAATGTGGAGATGCTCACCAAATTCCCTTCAATGCCCTGCAAAGCGCAAGGGCAAAACCATCATTCCAAAAAAAAATAAAATAAGAAAGATTAATACTAGGGAGCTGTCAAACACACAACTAAATAAAAGCAAACAGAGTTCTACAAAGTGTTGTTCAGGGTAATCCCGGCTTCCTTGACACTTGGGTCAATTTCGACCCTTGTCTCCACTTGCTTTCCACTTCTAAGGGCAATGGCCTTCAAGTGCTCCCTTGGGTTCTCTTCAGTGTTGCTAGGAAGACTTCCCGAAGGTCGTTCTGTATTTGCCTTGGCAAGTTGCCCCACTTGATGCTCAAGAGATTGCACCGAGGCTTGAAGATTTCTCAAGATGGACCCAAAGTCACTAAGTTGAGAATTCACACTGTTAAATCTTGATTCGGAGCCAATCATGAACTTGGCAAGTACATCTTCGGTGGTAAACCTCTTCTCTTGCAAAGGTGGTTGTACTTGAGGGTTCTGAGGGGGGCCACCCTTTTGTTGTTGTCCTTGATTCCAAGAGAAGTTACGGTGGTATTTCCACCATGGATTGTAGGTAGAGCTGTATGGATTTCCTTGCGGCCTTGGGCCCCCGATGTAGTCAACAGTCTCAATGGGTGTGACGGATGAGCTAGCAATAGGACATTGGGCGGCCCCATGTCCACCACCACAAATGCTATAACTCATCACTATTTCAGACTTCGAACTGCTACCCAAGAGCGTGTCTAGCTTCCTAGATAACAAGTCAACCTTTGCGGCGAGAGCATCATTGGCATTGATTTCATATATTCCGGCCCCCTTTTGTGGTGTTCCTCTCGAGGCCCAATGAGATTCATTACTTGCCATGGATTCAAGTAGTTGCTCGGCCTCATCAGGGCACTTGTTGCTAAGTGACCCACCCGCCGCGGCATCAATGAGTTGGCGGGTGGCATAATTCAGCCCATTGTAGATGATTTGTATCCGCATCCATGAAGCAAACCGGTGGTGAGGGCATCTTCGAAGGAGGCCCTTGAATCTCTCATAAGCTTCAAATAAACTTTCAGACTCTCCTTGCTTAAAGGATGAAATTTCTTGCCTTAACCTTGCCGCTTTGCTAGGAGGAAAGTATCTCCCAAGAAATTTCTCGACCATGTCTTTCCATGTCTTGATTGAACCCGGTGGTAGAGATGTGAGCCATCGGTATGCTGCGTCCCTAAGACTGAATAGGAAAAGTCACAATCGGATAGCATCATCCGTTACCCCATTTATCTTGAATGTAGAACAAATTTGGAGGAAACGGGAAAGGTGATCGTGTGCGTCTTCATTCGCGAGACCATTAAACTGGACTGAATTCTGGATCATGCCAATTGTGCTTGCTTTGATTTCGAAATTATGGGTTGCAATATTAGGTGCATGGACACTGAATTCTTCACCCGTAAATTGTGGCCTTTCATATTCGGACAATGTTCGTCTCTCCTCGGCCATGACGAAAGATGATAGATCCTCAACCAAAATGTCTTGCTCACTTGAGCTTTCACCAATTTCTCTTCTCCTACGATGCAAGGTCCTCTCAATTTCACTATCCGGTTGAACTAAGCCCGCCGGATTTCCACGTGTCATACACGGTACCTTGCACAAATCAAGAAAGATAGAACAAATTAAACTCAAAGGAAATGAAAATAAAACAAAAGAAAAGAAACAATAAGAAAATGGCTAGAGCAATAAGCTAGAAGTTTCTCAGAATTCCTTAGAAAGTCCCCGGCAACGGCGCCAAAAACTTGATTGCTTCCCCGCAAGTGTACGGGATCGCCAAGTAATACCTCGCACAAAAGCACGAGGATCGTATTCCACGGGGCTACGGAGCTACTCTTACTCCTCCATCGCCTATTATCTAACCTAACCACACAAGCATGGATGTATGCTCTACTGAAGCAAAGAAATAAATACGATATAATTAAATAGAATTGAAAGCATACAATGTGGTTGCAAGTGCTACAATGAAGAGTAAAGGCCTATGGATGTGGATCCCCTTGAGGGGTCATCATGATACATGGATGAAGGATGAAAGGTAGCTTGGTTGATTTAGACCGAAGGATCTCAAGATTAGATCAACCCCAATTTCTCGGTGATTGAACCCTAATCCTCATCCGTGACCACTCCTAGCCCTATTTTACCCCGTATCTTGCCCTCGTATGTTAGCTTTGGTTATTTACTTATCTAGCTTCTTTGCATTATATTCACAATCTTGAGTTGTATCGGTCAAACAACATTGTAAAAGGGAAGTAAGGGTAGCTTCTCGGGCCCCAGGGAATACGACCCCTGTGTCACGCACAGGGTATTACTTGATGACCCGTGCGCTTGCGGGATAGCACTCATCATCTATCAGTATACGATAAGTGTGTAGAAAGTTGATGAGTGAGTGTAAAAGCAATTATAAAGAGCTAGAAATAGAATAGAAAGATGGAAGGTAAGAGAGTCCAAGTAGGAGTAAACAGCGAGAGACAAACGATGAGTAAAGTTGGGTACCCGGACAAGCTACCCCTATGACTTATGCTTCTAGTGCAAGACAATGCTATTATACTCTCTTATTGATGTTTATTGAGTCGAGGAAATCCTTAAACACACGGTCCCAAACCTAAGATCAACCGTGACTAACCCCGACACTATGCCCCAGCAATAGGTTTCACTACAACCCCTTGACTCTTGTTGACCTGTCAACTAAGCCCAAGGGGTGTCTATCTTCCTAAGCCTCACACTGCGTGGGATTGCTTTAAGTTCTAGGGATTCCTAGTTATAAACCCTATTCCTATGTTTAGCTCTAACCTTTTGGTACAGGTGAAAGAACCCAAGTCTAAATTAAGCCCCAGCACTAAGATTCACTTCAACCCTTCACTTCGTTGCTCGTGCAACTAAGCCCCAAGATAATTTATCTCCTAGCACTTCACTCTATCTCGACCATAAAGAAATCATGGAACACGGAGGTAGGGAGAATCACACCGGAGGGGAAAGGGACGTTTCGCTACCTCATGACTCACCTTCTCGACCCTCTCTAATCCTAAGTAGTCTAGCCTAGGAGCTATCACACCTCCAAAGGATAACCTAGATTGTTCTCAACCCTACTGTCACGGCTAAGGGAAAACAATTACAAGACGTAATTAAGATTGAAACTCAATTTTATTCATCAATAATGGAAAAGCATAATAACAATGTCAAAGAAACATAATAATCCTAGGGTTTACAAGTCCGAATAACCACAAGGGTTTTAGCTCCTCATGGAGCTATACAAATCCATCAAAATATGAAAAGGAATACTAATTGAAATCATAGATGGAAACCCCCTTGCGTATGGTGTGGCCGTGGTCTCTGCGGCCGCCGGATGTTGATCATGATGCCGATGACGATGCCATGACACGCTCTGAACCTCCACAAAGTCCTCTCTGACACCCTAGCCGTAATCCTCCAGAAGTTGGGAGAAAAGATTGGCAAAAAAATGTAGAAAAAGTCTCCAAAATGGCCTTTTATAATGCTGAGTCACGGCTTTAAATTGGCTGAAATCACTATTTCACACGGCCATGTGGAATTTCCACACGCCAGTGTGAAGTTGCTAGAATGCTGATTTTCGGTAGATAGTGAACAGTAACTTGCTATAGTTTGATACAATGCTGCTACAGTACTCTTGCCGAAATGCTCCCGAAGTCGTTGTTCTTCATCGAGGCCGTTGAATTGGGCACACTATCAACGGTAGATAGTGCCGATTGCTTCAAATCTCCTTTTTGGTGAAGTTCTCCTATGCTAACACGAGCTAGACTTATTGTGAATGTGACTGCTTTTGTGCCCCTCCAAAGGAGGTTGGCACACACCCACAAGTCTAAACCCGTGCCTTGTTCCTTAGTTAGTCCGAAAATTTCCCAACAACGGCAAACACGATCTAACTTCGCTCCTTTCCTCCAAATTAGCTCCACAAACCTAAAATGCACAAAAGCACACGAATGCATACACTTTAGCGATAAAATTTGATAAAGATAATGCTCATTATAAGATAATAACACTTCGCATTACTATAACTCAAGCACTTATCACTGTAACACTAGAGTTGAGAATCATTTAGGTTTTACTTTGGAGGTGTGACAACTCCTATAGGATTAGACTACTTTACATTGGAGAGGGTCGAGACGGTGAGTCATGAGCTAGCGAGACGTCCCCTTTTGCCTTCGGTGTGATATTCCCTATCTCTGTGTTTCAAGAGTTCTTTGCGATCAAAAAAGAGTGAAGTGCTAGGAGATGAACTCCTCTGGGGCTTAGTTGTGCGAGCAATAGAGTGAAGGTTGTAGTGAATCCTAGTACTGGGGCTTAACTCATACTAGGGTTCTTTCACCTGGACCAAAAGGTTAGAACTATACTTTGGGACAAGGTCTATCACTTGGAATTCCTAGAACGTCAAGCAGTTCCATGTAGTGTGAGGCTTAGGAAGATGGACTCCCCTGGGGCTTAGTTGAGAGATCGATAGAGTGAAGGGTTGTAGTTAAAACTAATGCCGGGGAATAGTATTGGAACTTGTCACGGTTGACCTTAGGTTTGGGACCGTGTGCTTAAGGATTTCCATGACTCATTAATCATCAATAAGGAAGTATAATACTAGTCTTCCACCAGAAACATTAGTCCTAGGGGGAGCTTGTCCGGGTACTCCATACTTGCCTTGATTGTTTCCTTTCTACTCTCTGCTTGCACTCTTCTCTCTTTCATATTCTCTTTTGTTTTATTGCACACACATTGATTTCTGTCACCACAAGTATTTCTGTATTAGTTAAGTAGATATTTTTCTTGTCTTGAATCAGTACTCCCTGTGGATTCAATTACCCACTCACCGGGGTATTTTATTACTTCGACAGCCCCTGCACTTTCAGGGCACACTAAAAAGGGTGTTGTTAAGGAGCATGGAGGAGGAAAGAAGTACCAAAGTTTAAATGAACCTACTCCGCCCTTGTTGCGTAATGCTTCAGCTGATGCCCATTACCCTTGAAGGTTCCCTTCTGAGGGTGGGAGATTTCAATTGCGCGATAGGGAAAAATTTGTGTTATTGTGTAAGGCACCGTCCATCGGGATTTTAGTTTTCCATGGAAAAGCTTCAACCTTGAATTAAACAGAATGACTAATTCCACCACTTGAAACTGCTTATCCAGCCTCATTGGATCGTCATGAATCCTCCTAACTATCTCCTTGTATGGCAATGAGTTCTCGTATGCGTTCAATCTATGCTCTTCCAATTCATTCAGCGGAAATATCCTTTTTCTCTCCGCGTCATCCATATTCAAATTTAGTAGTTTGATAGCCTAATATGATTTATGCTCCAACTCTATAGGAAGATGACATGCCTTACTATAAACCTGGTGGTACGGAGTATGCCCGGTCGAATTTTGTATGCTGTTCTATAGTCCCACAAAGCATCGTCCAATAGTTCTGACCAATCTCTTCTATTATAGATCACTGTTTTTTCAAGGATCCTCTTAACTCCCAATTTGTAACTTCCACCTGACGACTCGTTTGAGGGTGGTAAGAGGTCGCCATTCGATGAGTAACCCCACATTTCTTCATCACCTTCTCAAACTCAGAATTACAATAATGGGCGCCATTATCACTGTTGATTGCTCTAGGAGTTCCGAATTGAGTAAACAATTTTTTTAAAAACCTAACCACCACAAGAGCATCATTGGAGGGAAGAGCCTGGACCTAAACCCAATTGGACATGTAATCAACTGCCACTAACACAAATTTGTTCCCGTTCGAGTTTGGGAAAGGACCCACGAAATCGATTCCCCAGTCATTGAACACTTCACACTGTTGAATAGGTATCTGTTTCATCTCATCAAGTTTGGATAAATTTCCACTCCGTTGGCATTGATCACACGTCCTGACAAATTCTTGAGCATCGCTGAAAATCAAAGGCAAAGAAAAAACTGGCTCCAACACTTTTTCGATAGTACAATTTGAACTGAAATATCCTCCAGTTGTCACAGAGTGACAATGTTATAGAATCTCCCATCCCTCAGCATGTGACACATAGCGGCGCACAACCAAATCAGCACAAAGTTTGTAAAGGAAAAGATCCTACAAAAATAGTGTTTGCTATCCGCCAAAAACTTCTTCCGTTATTGGTATGAAAATTGTGGTGGAATGACTCGCCCTACGAGATAATTAGCAAGGTCAGCAAACCATGGGCATCCATCACTACAACTCTGACTTGCTTGAACCATATAAAGATGCTACTCAGGAAAGGTTTCGTTGATCCTTGGCTGCTAACAATTGTCATCCATATGCACTAGACGTGATAAATGGTTAGCAACAACATTTTCTACCCCTCTTTTATCCTTGATTCCCAAGTTGAATTCTTGCAACAAAAGGATCCAATGAATCAATCGGGGCTTGGCATCCATTTTGTAAAGAAGATAGCGGATTGCGGCATGATCTGTGTAAACTGTAACTTTAGATAAACTTATCAAAAGCATAAACGATGGCAAGCAATTCCTTTTCCATGGTGGTGTAGTTTCCTTGTGCGGTTGTTAATGTTTTGCTTGCATAGTAAATTGGATAAAACTACTTATCATACCTTTGGCCCAAAACCACACCTATTACCCAATCACTTGCATCACACATAAGTTCAAAGGATCGGCACCAGTCAGGAACCTTCACAATTGGTGCACTGAGTAGTTTCTATTTCAAACATTGGAAAGTTGTCAGACACTCTTGATTGAAGTTAAACGGTGTGTCCTTCTCCAAAAGTTTTCTTAATGGCTTGGAAATCCTTGTGAAGTCCTGAATGAATCTCCTATAGAACCCCACGAGACCGAGGAAACTCTGTATATACTTCACATTTGAATGTGGGGGTAATATTACACCCAACTTTGCTTTCTCCATCTCAATCATAGAACTTAAGATTCTGTATCCTAGGACAATTCCTTCTTTCACCATGAAATGGCATTTTCCTCAGTTCAGCACTAAGTTTATTTCTTTGCATCTTGCAAGGACTCGATCTATATGTTCCAAGCATCCATCGAATGAATCCCGAAGACCAAAAAATCATCCATAAACACTTACATGAAATCTTTAATAAATTCATCGAAGATTGCCATCATGCATCATTGGAATGTCGCTGGTGCATTACACATTCCAATGGCATTCATCGATAGGCGAACATAGGGGCATGTGAATGTATTTTTTTTCTTGATCTTTAGGTGCCAATGGAATCCGAAATCATGACATTCATCAAGGAAATAGTAATACTGATGGCCAGTAAGCCGCTCGAGCATCTGATCGATGAATGGTAAGGGAAAATGATCCTTCTGTGTCTCGTCATTTAGTTTCCGATAGTCTATACAAAGTGAAACAAAGCAAAACTAAACAAACAAAATAGATAATAAAATAGTATGTACAACAAGAGAAAAGTGGCTAGAGCAATAGACTACATGTTTTCCTAGTATTCCTTGTGAGTCCCCGGCAACGGCGCCAAAAACTTGGTGATTACCGCAAGTGCACGGGTCGCCAAGTAATACCCCTCACGCAAGCACGAGGGGGTCGTATTCCCAAGGGCCAAGGAACTACTATTACTTCCCCTTCATCTATTTCCTAACCTAGCAATTCGATTGTCAAGTAATAATTACAAAATGGAGAAAGAATTAACTATAATGAAATATGGGCTACTACTACACACATTTAGCGAACAAGGGAGAATCAAACATGCGAAGGTGTGATTTGGACAACGAATCCCCTTAGGGTTGTCATTAAGCCCTGAATTTAGGATGAAATGTTATGATGGTAGTTGGGCCAAGAGATTCCAAAACTAGGTCACCCCTATGGTCACGGTGATAACCCCTAATCTGGTATGAGTATTGGAATACGGAATCACTTCCGCCCAAATCCTCACACGATTGCCTTACGCTTAGGGAAATCTCAAATTAGGGTCAAACACAATATCTAGGTTCAACCCTAATGGTTGGAGGGGTACAAATACCCGATGGTCACAGCGTATTTGTACATGTATCCCTTCCAAGCCTAGTGTGTCTAGTACAAGGGCAATGGTCACGCAACCAAGTACAACCTAGAAGTTGAAATGCAGAGTTCTCATGCAAATCAACACATCAAAGTACACAAGGCTTGAACCACAAACTAGAAGATTCCATAAAAGAAACACAACATCACACAATGCATCAATAAAGATGATCATCCAAATTACAAACAAACAACCCCAAAGTTCATCATGTCCAAATCACAAATAAGTTAGTTCCTCATGAAAGAGGAACACTCATACAACTCCAAGGAATAACAAAACAAGAAATGAAGCAAGAAATACTCCCTCTAGCCTTGGAACCCCTTGGATGGATGAAAACCTCAAAAATATGCCTCAATGCCTTGGATCTTCTCTCCAATCTTCTCCTTCGATGTTGCCTCACTCTTGGTGAAGCTTTGTGCCGTAGATCGCCGGAAATCACCGCCAAAAGGGGTGGGACGGCGGCCCAAAAGTATCCAAAAGAATCCCCCTTTCAAATGATCCAAAAAACCCTTAAAAACCAATTCCAGCGAGTTATGCCGCCTTCCATGCGGCCTCGCATGCGGGGAGAGAAAGTTTTTGAGAAATCCCGAAAGTCGCATAAATGCTACAGTACATATGCGGCCTGCAATGCACCCACATGGTAACCCGCATGAACCTCTAGACCACGCCGTTTCTTCAAGTGTTCGTGCTACAGTGGCTGCTACAGTACCGTGGCTCAAAAATAGTGTTTTCCTTGCCAATTTCTCCTTAAATCATGTTGTCGAGCTCCTCACGATAACTTTTGTACCTGTAACACGAAATAAACCAATTTAGACCGAAAACGGGCATCCACACATACAAAAATACTCGTTTTATACGTACACATACATGAATAATACGTATATTTAGGCGTTTATCAGCCGTGACACTAGGGTTGAGAATCATCTAGCTTGTCCTTTGGAGGTGTGATAACTCCTATAGGATTAGACTACTCGAGATTGGAGAGGGTCGAGAGGATGAGTCGTGAGGTAGCGAAACATTCCCTTTCTCATCTGGTGTGATTTTCCCTACCTCCGTGTTCTAAGAGTTCTTAGCGGTCGAAGTAGAGCCAAGTGCTAGGAGATGAACTCCCCTGGGCTTAGTTGCGCGAGCAATAGAGTGAAGGGTTGCAGTGAATCCTAGTGCTAAGGCTTAACTGAGACTAGAGTTCTTTCACCTGGACCAAAGGGTTAGAACTATAGTTAGGGATAGGGTCTATCACTTGGAATCCCTTGAACGCCAAGCAGTTCCACGTAGTGTAAGGCTTAGGATGATGTACTCCCCTGGAGCTTAGTTGAAAGATCGACAGAGTGAAGGATTGAATTGAAGTGAAATATCGGGGTATAGTATTAGAGCTAGTCGCGGTTGACCTTAAGTTTGGGACCGTGTGCTTTAGGATGTCCATGACTCATTAAACATCAATAGGAGAGTATAATACATAGTCTTGCACTAGAACATTAGTCCTAGGGGGATCTTGTCCGGGTACCCTATTATACACTTGATTGTTTCTCTCTTTACTCTTTACTTGCACTCTCCTATCTTCCATATTTCTCTTTCATTTTCTTAGTTACTCGTGCACACACGCATTGATTTTTGCTCTCACCATTCGTACTTTGTACTAACTAAATAGTAAGTTCTCTTATCTACAATCCCTATTCCCTATGGATTCGACTATCCTCTCATAGGGGTACTTTATTACTGCAACAACCCATATACTTTTGGGCCCCTATCATACAACAAGAAAAGAACAATGAAAGAACAACAAGAGGAAGACATGACTCCTTTCTTTGTGCTAGATGACCTTCCTTGCCGACACCTTGTGCTAACCCCACCTCTCGTGGTGCCTCTGACTCATCCTTGGTCTTCTTAGGTAGTGTGGTAAAGCTTGATCTTCGATCTCATCAACGTTCTCTCAGTGGCGAGAAGAGTCACCGAACAAAGATGAGATAGAAACCCTAAAATCTGGAGTTAAAAAGGCAGTTTCGGGGCCTAACAAGGTCTGGACACAACTGTGTTCAAACCATGTACTTTCTTAGGATTCTTTGGGAGAAACACCTGAGATTTATAGTGTCATAGACATGGGTCTGCAATCCCCATGTCAATTATCACACGCTCGTATAACTAGCACTATGCCCAGGTTACTCCTGAAAGGGACTTTCCTGAGATTTGCAGCGACATGGGCACGGGCGTATGGTGACCGTCTTCTGCCTGGGAGACTCCCGTGCCAGGATTTTGCTTGTTTTCTCTCCAGGATGTGATTTGCAATGGACTGGACACGGCTATGTTCTACCCGTGTCAGCTAGTTCTCCTCCCCCGGTGGTTGAACACGCACGAAACGCACACAGTTTCACTCCAAAATTATTCAAGCCCTCAATTCTTGCACAATGAACATTATACCTTTAATAGCACCAATTATAGACAAAAATATGCTAAAAGATGACTAAAAGGATAGAGTAAAGGGCATAAAAACATGATATAAAATGTACTCATCACCTGTGTTCTCTCTATTTACCTCTTAAGACCCCCACACGGGCGTGTGGAAATTCCACACGCCCGTGTCCATTCACAGGCAAGCTGCACAAGGGCAGTCACAAGCCCCTGTGTGCTCTCGGGATAGCACTCAGGCTTCTGAAGACATCCACACCGCCGTGTGGAGCCCAACTTGGCCAATATACAAGGTCGGCCATAGCTGCAACCACACACCCCTGTGGGCTCTCTGGAATTCCTGAAATTTTCCTAAGTGTTCCACACGGCCATGTGCTTTGCACATGGGTACTCACAAGATCATTCACACGCCCCTGTGTCTTCTTTGGATAGAGAACTTCAGCTCTGCAGAGTTCCACACGGCCGTGTGCTTTTTACAAGATCGTTGACAGGGGCATTTACACACTACTATGTCTTCTCTGGATAAGCTCTGAATGGAGATACACGGCCATGTGGAAATTCCACACGGCCGTATGTCTTTTCTTGATGACTTAAAAAAATTACACTCTGTAGAAGAATTTCATAACACTTGCACTATGAGCAGAGACTGCAAACATGATAAAATTATGACCAGAGATCCATGAAAACACACTCAAATGACCTAAAACTTCGTCAATCACAATAAGGCACATGAAAAACATCAAATATTCAAGAGAAAATCACAGCACACATGTATAAAAATCAAAATACCAAAACTGAGACTTTTATTCATCCTAAAACTAAAATAAGTCCTAGAAAATTAGTAAAAGCTTGGGTTGCCTCCCAAGAAGCACTTGTTTAATGTCACTTAGCTTGACGCACTTGATCTTACCTCACAATGGTTCATGAAGAAAGAATACCTCCTTGTCGTCGTTACAAATCTCGCCACCAAAATATGGTTTTAGCCGATGCCCATTCACCTTAAATGTTCCTTTCTCCAGATGAGAGATCTCAATGGCTCCATGCGGAGATACTTGAGTTACACTACATAGCCCAAACCATCTAGACTTAAGCATCCTTGGAAATAACCACAAATGAGAGTTGAACAGTAACACTTGATTACCTACTTTGAACTCCTTTGGTGACTTGATATGCTTGTCATGCCACTTTCAAATCCATTCCTTGTAAATTCTCACATTCTCATATACCTTCAACCTCTATTCATCCAGTTCATTGAGGTGTAACATTCTCTGCTCCCCCATTTTACTTAAATCAAAATTCATTACCTTGATTGCCCAATAAGCTTTGTGTTCAAGCTCCACAAGTAAATGGCATGACTTTCCATAGGCTAAGTTGTAGAGAGTGGTCCCTATTGGAGTCTTGTATGCTATCCTTTGAGCCCTAAGTGTATCATCTAAGCACTCTGACCACTCCTGCTTTCCTTGTTCTACTTATTTTGTCAGAATCCTCTTGAGCTCTCTATTAGTGACCTCCACATGACCACTAGTCTACTGGTGATAAGGAGTAACAAGTTGGTGATGTACCCCATACCTTTTCCATACCTTTTTAAGCTGAGCATTACAGAAATGAGTTCCTCGATCACTAATAATAATCTGTGGGGTTCAAAAATGTGTGAAGAGCCTCTTCAAGAATTTCACCACTTTTCTAGCATCATTGGTCAGAAGTGCTTGAGCCTTGATCCACTTGGACACATAATCGATAGCTACTAGAATGTATTGATTGCCATTAGATTTCGGAAATGCTCCCATAAAGTCAATGCCCCACACATCAAATAATTCACAAAATTGCTTTGGATTCTGAAGCATTTCATCCCGTCGAGACAAATTCCTTGCTCTCTGACAGTTGTTATATCGAAGAACAAACTAGCTTGAATCTTAAAATAAAGTTGGCCAACAAAACCTAGCTACCAAAACTTTTTCAGCCATTCTACTTGAAGCGTAATACCCTCCAATAGGTCCTGAGTGACAATGTGCAAGGATATCCCATCCTTCCTCCCTTGATACATATCTCCCAACCACATGATATGCACAGATGCTGAATAGAAATGGATCATTCCAAAAATAATTCTTCAAATCACTATAGAACTCTTTTTTGTTAGAATTGTGAGCCCTTTCTTAAGAACCTTCCCTGACAAATAATTTACAAAATCAACGAACCAAGGAGTACCACTTGTTGATGAGCTCTGAACTGAATATAGGTGCTTTTCTGGAAAAAAATTGTTAATCTCTTTGTTTGATGGCTCTTGTCCTTCACAAACTTCTAAACAAGACAAATGATCTGGCACCATATTTTCAGTAACTTTCTTGTCTTTTGACACACCCCTTGCATGTGTACCCCGCAAATGCACGGGTTATCGAAGTAATAAAATACCCTGGTGAGTGGGTAGGCGTATCCACAGGGAATAGGGATTTGAGATACAATTATTCACAAATTAGCTATGCGATGTGTGACGAGAATCAATGACTGAATATGTAATCAATTATAAAGAAACAAGAAATAAAATAGAAGTGTGGAAAATGAGAGAGTGCAAGTAGGAGTAAAAAGAGTAGGACAAGCAATGAATAAAGTAGGGTACCTGGAAGAGCTACCCCTAGGACTTATGCTTCTACTGCAAGACAATGCTATTATACTTTCCTATTAATGTTAATTCAGTTGAGGACATCCTTTAACACACGGTCCTAGTGATAAACCTTGTTCCTATGTATAGCTCTAACCCTTTGGTCCAAGTGAAAGAACCCTAGTCTAAATTAAGCCCCAGCACCAAGATTCACTTCAACCCTTCACTCTGTTTCTCGCACAACTAAGCCCCAGGGGAGTTTATCTCTTAGTACGTCACTCTATCTTGACCGCTAATAAATTATGGAACATGGAGGTAGGGAGAATCACACAGGAGGGGAAAGGGGACGTTCAGCTATGATGAGCGAGCGCGCGACTAGCTACAGAGCTAACACGCGACTCCCCGGCCGCAAGTGCACGGGTCGTCAAGTAATAACCTCACAAGGAGGGTCGTATTCCCTAGGGCCCGAGATCTACTATTACTTCCTTTTGGGAGTCACTTTCTAATCTATCGAAATAGGGTTGATGCAAATTTTAAATAAAAAGAACAAGTAAAGAAATGCAAATAAAATAGAACTCAATCCGAAATAAAGATAGAGATGAAGAAGCCGATAATTAAGGAAGGCCTCGGGCGAGGATTCCCCCGGGAGGAGACTAAATAAGAAAGACCAAGATAACTATAAAAATAAGGTCGGCAAGGTTTTGGTCCGCTAGACTCGGATGTCGACTACCCCGGAACCTCCGTAGTGTAGTCCTAATCCAGTACGGGTTTTCCTATCCAGAAAATACCACTACGATGTCAATGAGAACAAGGAGTCCTGATTAGGGTTAATCTAATGCACACTCTCGGCTAAATTAACCCTAAACATGCGGAAGGCTATTAACACCCGGGACCTCCGGTGTGTTAATACATGTATCCCTCTTTAACTCATCAACTGACCTAATACATGCTAGCATCCCGCCAAACAAGTATCATTAACAATCAATTCTACGGAATCCATCTAATGTATAATGAACAACATGTTGACGAATTAAAACTAAACAATCAAACCAACACATTCATTCAAATCAATATAAGGTCATTCATACAAAGTCTCCTCCCAAGGTTCACCGGGAGCCCGGTGGCCTTGGGAGGTTTAGTTCGACATCACAAAGCTAAGGAGCTCGTCATACAAAGGATTCATCGAATAAAAACAAGAAAAACTCCCTCAAAGATGTCGACTAGGGTTGATGGTGTATGACACACCCTTTTGCGTGTGTGTACCGCAAGTGCACGGGTTGTCGAAGTAATAATTACCCCGGTGAGTGGGTAGTCGAATCCGCAGGGAACGGAAGTACTAGTAATGACTGATTCTTAGTTATCTAGTCGAAACAATAATATGGAGCAATTGAATGTAATATGTAAAGTAAGAAAATCGCAAGAAAGAAAACAAATAAAAGGAAAAGGTAAAGGAGATCTCAGTCAATGAAGATGAGATACTCGGGCAATGATCCCCCTAGGTTCTATCATGAAGTGCAAAAGTAACTAAATGCTTCTAAACCAAGTTCTATGAGTCGAGGTAATCCAAGAACAATCGATCCCTGCTTCCAGGCCACCGATACTAGTCCCCTACAAGGTCCCAGCGGAGAATTTACTCAATCTCAACACCTCACACCCTATATGACTGCAATGAGTTTTAGGGATACCTAAGAGTGAAACCGATTCCTAAAATTAGATCTAACCCTACTTCTAGGCGAAAGATCCCTAACCCCTTACAAAAGTCCCGGCGGAGAAATCTATCAATCTCACGCCTCACACCCCATATGGTTGCATAAAACTTAGAGAATACGGAGATAGGAAACACTCAATCGGAAGGGAAAGGGGACACTCCTCTATCTCAAGACTCACCCTCTCAACCCTCTTTAATCTTGTATGTTCTAATCCCTAATGGAGATCTCTCTCTCACCAAGGAAACAAATCAAGCATGCCAAACAACCATACGAATTAATAAGGCATGCAAACAATGATTAAACAAGATTAAAACTCAAATAAACTTGGAATTAAAAGAAAGCATAAAGAAAGTCAATACATGAATCGAAACCTAAGGTTCACATGCCCAAGTATCTACTAGGGTTTAGCCCTCCATGGGACTTATTACAAAGCAAAAGATAATGAAGTAAAAAGCAATGTAATCCATGAAAATAAACCCCCTCAAATTCGTGATGATGGCCTTGATGAATTGTTCAACGTCACGAAGGAACCTTCTCCGAAGCTAGGTCGCCAATGGCTCCCCAATGCTATCTCGTCGAAAGATCTATCGAAGTTGGTGAAGAACAACTCCCAATATCGCCAAAGACCTCGTCCTAGAAACCCTAGCCGCTCTTGCCTTCAAACGTGCGAAAAAAGTTATAAAAGAATCGGCGAAAAGGGCTATTTATAAGCCTGAATCGCGCCAACCGCGTGTCTTCACGCGACCGCGTGGGCTGCAGAATTTCCACGCGGTCGCGTGGGATTTTTGACGCAGTCGCGTGAACAGTAATTCTGTTACAGTACTGCTACAGTGAAATGAACAGTGTTTTTTGCTGCAGTAATCTTCATAATTATGCTCCAAACTCTCTCATATTGAGGCCACATGGTCGGGCACACGTCCATGTGGTGAGTTATAAGACTTCTCCTTCTTCGAATCATCATTTGAGAGCTTGAACTATCCTCACACAAGTTGGGACATGAAGGTGTGACTGCCTTTGTGCCCTTCCATCACATAAATCATCTTGAATTCTTCAGGAAGTTGGCACACACCCTCATGTGCGTGATCCCCTCTTGTGCCTTGACACTTGTGTTGTACAAAAACTCCCAACAATAGGTCTTTATAACCCATCTTTGCTTCTTTTTCCTACTTTAACACTTCCACAACCTAATTGCATAAAAGAACACCATAATACACTTTATGAGACATAATCAATGGTAAAATGATGCTCAATGTATGTAAAACAAGTCGGTAAAACATGTATATTCAAGCACTTATCAAACTCCCCCACACTTAAGCCTTTGCTTGTCCTCAAGCAAACTTAACCATAAACTCATGAAAAGCAAAGAGAAGTGCTTGGCCTTAGGTTCACCAAGAGGGTACGAGAATAAAATTCTAAAACCATGGAGAAAACCAAACATTAGATGAAACAATCAATACTCTAGCAAATAATCCAATAAAAAAAAAATGAAAGTACTAAAGTCCGAAAGCGTGTGTGTGTGAAAACTCAACTCATGTCAACACTATATCCACTACTCAAAGTTCTTATTAATAATGGAACTTATTTATGCACAAAAAGAAAAGATAGTAGCTTCACACATCCTCTAAGGTAGCCCTTTCACGAGATGCCTCCCGAGTGGCTTTCACACTTTTGAGGTGGTAGCTCTTTCTACCGAAGGTGGTAGCTTTCACACATCCTATGAGATAGCTCTTTCTCTCATTAGGGCATAACAAGTATCCGACTTATGAGAGTAGCTTCATACATCATGGGTGGTAGCTCTTTCCACCCCCTATATACAAGCAAACTAAAATTTTGGATTTTCTGAAGTTTTTTTTTTTTTTCCAAATCAAACTAACACTAGATAATTCCACAATCATGAACTAGAGTAAGTTTCCATAGGTTTAATGAGTGAGAGAAGTGTATTAAAGAGCAATCCGACAAAAATTTCAAGAAAATTGGATAAAAACTAGAGCATGATAAAACCTAATGTTTACAACCTCCAAAAATTAAGAATTAAACTCTTCAACCCTAAGGTGAACCTTCATGGGCAACATGAGCATGATCATGAAAACACAAGTAAAGGCCATGTATAAGGTGAACCCTCCCCCACACTTAAGATGTACATTGCCCTCAATGTACACGTGTAAGCACAATAAAAATATAAGCAATAAAAACATGATGTGGGTAAAGATGCAATTAAAACAACACTCCCCTGAATTCCTTATTGATTGATTTGTGAAGCTAACTTGAAGGTGTGTTGTTGGTCCACGGGTTGTGAAGCTTACACAACCAAGTCACATGGTTGTGTGTATGACAAAGATTCATCATCATCACTCTCAAAGCCATCTGCACGGATTTAAGGGGTTCAGTGAAGCTCAATAAAATATAAAAATATACGAGTTCATAATGATATAGCACTGAAACATAAACTCGCAACGAAAGCTAAAATAGGAAGATAACTCTCAGAAGGCATAACCTTTCTGAGTATACAAGTCCACACAAAATAAGATAATGCAAGTAAAATAAAGAAAAACAAAAACTAAGAGAAAATCCCATGAGTGAAAACGCTTCAAGCATCAGCGTCTGGTGGTGCTGCTGGTGTCGCTGGGAATCCGACTCAGTCTCAGCGTCCAGAGTCTGCTGAATCTGGTCAAGGCGCTGCATGATCCGCGCCTGGTTCTCGAGGATGGTGGCGACTGCAGCCTCGAGTCGAGCCAGTCGCTCATGTACTCGATCTGAGGATGTACTAGGGTCCACTGATGAAATCGGTGCTGCTGGAGTGGCTGTGGGCTCTGTGGGAGGTGGTGCGTCTGGAGTCTCAGCAGACTCGTCATCGTCGGATGACACCTCTACCAATGCATATCCACCTGATGCTGTACGTCGCACTACTCCCATCAGTCGGAGAGTGACTAGCCCCAAAGGTGACGGACTACTGACTCTCTCCTCGCCTATAACTGAACGCAGGAGATGCATCCGAAACATGAGTCGAGTGATATACGGTCCCACAAATAGTGCGCCAATGCACAGATACTGACTCTGATGTCGAAAGAAGTCTGCGACGACGTATCCAAGATGTATGGGAACTCTCTGGGTCATGGAGTACAGGTAGAGTAGATCTGCTCGGCTAAGTGCACCTGTGCCATCTCCCCGTCCAGTGATCGACCTGCTGAGCACAGCATGTACATACCTATGTGCGTGACGTACGAGAGAAGAGCCCTTCGACTGACCCGGAACATATCGAGCGCCCCCGCATAAATCGTGGAAAACCTGACCCGGAGTAACGTCCGAAGGAAAGTCAGTCAAAAGCTCCCGATACTCCAATATGTCCACATAATCCTGATCATATAATCCGAGCGATGTCGCGAACTGTGTCAGTGACATCCCGTGAAACTGACCGAAAGCCCTAAATCGAATGACATTCTCCGCATCAAAACTAGCATCTGGTCACTCACGGTCAAAAGAGAATGTCGACAGAACCTCCAGAGTGATATCTCGTCGGACAGGCTCATGAATAGATAGGAGTCGGTCCCAACCCCCAACCTGGATCAATCCTCGAACCTCCTCTGAAAGGCCAATAGCATCGAGCGTCTCGAAGCAAATGTAACGCGACTGTCCGATCTTAAGTCCCTGCAGACGCTTGTACCTATGCCTATGTGTAGTATCAACAAACTCAACCTCAGGTGGTGGTGTCGACTCCCTGTTGTGACGAAGGCGTTTATGGGCCACTTTCTTTGTCCTAGGTGCCATTCCTGCAAGAAAACACAAAATAAATCAATTCGGCATAATTTCAATGAGTGCAGGAGGAAACCTGCGTGCAAAAGTGTGGAAATAACAAAAAAAAATGTGTTCCCAGCCCACGTGGGCGTGTGGAATGCTCACGCGCCCGCGTGGGCGCGTGTTTGCACAGCAGAAGACCCACGCGACCGCGTGGATCAGCCACGCGGTCGCGTGGGTGCTTGTTTGGCACCCGCGCCAGGCCACGCGGTCGCGTGGCCTGACCCACACGGTCGCGTGGTCGCAGGCCGAGAGCTAGGCTCTCGGCCGCGGGCCACGCGGTCGCGTGGCTGGCTGCCCGTGTCCAGCACCAGCCCACGCGACCGCGTGGGCTGTTGGGCGGCCCACACGGGCGTGTGGCTCGGCCACACGCACGCGTGGGCGGTCACCCTTGGTCCTTTGGTCACCAATTAACCCTCTACCACTAAATCTAAGTTCTCTAAGTGTTTTCTCACCAATTAACCATGCAAAATCAAGTCTAGGAATGTAAAGAACACCATGGAAATGAAAATTTGAAGCTAGGGCATGAAAGGAAGGGAAGAAACCTTACCAATGCGAATCAATGTATGAAACTTGATGCAAATGCCGGAAAAACCTTTTTGAATCCCCAAAGAGTTGAAGAAAAATGATTTGGAACCTTTATGGATGAGAAATTTGGAGAGGGGAAGTGTGAGGAAATGAATGGCTCAATGGCAAGGATGATGAATAGTGGCTCTTCAAGTCCTTATATAAGCCACATGGGGGTGTGGAAATCCCACACCCCCGCGTGGGTACTGTACACGGTCGCGTGAGAACTTCACGCGACCACGTGAACTGCAGAATTTCTGTAGACAGTCCACGCGGCTCTCCAAACTTCAAAATTCGCCCAATTCTTCAACAATTATCATGAATTAAAACCCGAATCATGCCCAATATGTGAAAAACACTTATAATCACCAAAAATTGTTCATGAAAACTCAACACCACGAAAAATTTCATCAAAACGCACACTCATGAATTTATTACTGCAGAATTTAAAAACTAACTAGAAAACAAGTAAAAACTTGGGTTGCCTCCCAAGTAGCGCTTGTTTAACGTCACTAAGCTTGACGTACCTGTTCTTACCTCATGGTGGCTCATGTAAATGGAGAATTTCTTTTTTCGCAACCTGCCTGCATGAGGGACAGAATTGTTTCATTTTTAAGTAAAATTGCTCAAATATGTTACCAATTGAGAAAGTAGGATTCTTTTCTTCGGTGTGCTTGTCTCCAGCTGCACATGAATGTTTCTTACGCCGACGCCTCGCTTTCTTGACACGACGAAAAATCTGTTTAAGCACCACTCCCTCCGATTGGTCCTTGAAAAAGCATGGTGCTTGAACATGAAGTTTCTCTTCCTCAACAACCGGCCATTCTTTATATGGGTCCGGGTGTGCTATTTCCTGCAAATACTCATCAGCAATCTCATCATTAACATCTAAAAAATAACATGAATCATCAAAGTCTAGAGAATGCTTCATTGCTTCGGCGAGGCGGTATGTGATCTTTTCTTCTCCAACTCAAAGTATCATCTCGCCTCCATCCATGTCGATGAGTGCCTTGGAAGTACGTAGAAATGGTCTTCCCAAAATTAATGGAACCTCCACGTCTTCATCCACATCGAGCACCACGAAATCTGCAGGAAAAATATATTTGTCAACCTTTACTAAAACATCTTCAATTATACCTCTAGGATGACGAATAGAACGATCGGCTAATTGTAATGTCATGCGGGTTGGCCTTGGCTCTCCCAACCCCAATTTCTGAAACAATGTGTATGGCATGACGTTAATACTAGCCCCCGAATCGGCCAATGCTTTTTCTTCCCCCAAACCTCCGATCACACATGGTATGATGAAACTTCCCGGATCCTTCATCTTGTTCGGCAAATTCTTTTGAAGCAATGCCGAGCAATTTCCTTCTAAGACCACAGCTACACTTTCTTCCATTTTTCTCTTGTTGGTCAAGAGATCCTTCAAGAATTTTGCATACCTAGGCATTTGCGACAACGCCTCAACAAAAGGTATATTGATGTGTAGTTGCTTGAATAGATCCAGAAATTTTCTGTTTTGCTCATCAGTTTGATCTTTCTTTAAACGTGCCGGATAAGGAATTCTTGGAGCAAATGATGAGGCTGGTCTAGCTGCCTCCTTCTCCTTGCCAAGCACCTTACTCATCGGCTTTTCTTGAGGATTTTCAGCTGTCTTCCCAGTGGGGGTTGACTCGTGAGGAATTTCAGAATTCTTCTCAGCAGTGAGCTTTCCTTGGAGCTCCCGACCACTCCTCAAAGTGATTACCTTTACATGCTCTCTTGGATTTGTCTCGGTGTTACTTGGCAAGCTTCCTTGAGGTCTTTCCGCTAATGACTTCGCTATTTGTCCTACTTGATTCTCCAAATTATGTAACGAAGCGGTGTGATTTCGGAGTGTTGCCTCAATATTCTGAAATCTTGTGTCGGTTGATTGAATGAACTTTGACAAAACCTTCTCTAATTCTGAAACTCTCTCCGGAATCGGAGGTGGTTGCTGAAATCCTGGTGGGGCAGCAGGCCTTTGCTGCCCTTGATTACTCCATGAGAGATTGGGGTGGTTTCTCCAACCTTGGTTGTAGGTGTTGCTAAAAGGATTACCTTGTCCTCTTCCCGAATTCCCCACAAAATCAACTTGTTCCATTGGGGCTGAAGTATTAATTGAGATAGGACAGTCATTTGGCATATGTGAACCCCCACAACCATCGCAACTAGTCACCGCGGCAACTCTTGAAGAAGTTAAAGTGTCCAATTTCTTGCTCATAGCCTCAACTTGGGCTGCCAATGACGTAACGGCGTCAATTTTGTGAATCCTTGCCACTTTCTTCTTCTCTCTTGCATTCCATTGATAACTATTGAGTGCCATCTCTTCGATTAGTTGTCTTGCCTCATCCGGAGTCTTATTTCCCAATGTTCCTCCTGCGGCGGCATCAAGTAATTGTTTGGTGCCCGGGTTCAACCCATTGTAAAATGTGTGAACAATCATCCATTCGGGGAACCCGTGTTGAGGACACTTCCGCAAGAGGTCCTTAAATCGCTCCCATGTCTCAAATAATGACTCTAACTCAATCTGAACATAAGAGGATATCTCGTTTCGAAGCTTTGCCGATTTCCCCGGTGGAAAGTATCTTGCAAGGAAAGCTTCGACCATCTCATTCCATGTTGTGATGGAAGCTCTTGGCAAAGAATGGAGCCACTGTTTGGCTTTTCCTTTTAATGAGAATGGAAAAGCCCTCAAACGAATTGCATCGTCCGAAACCCCATTAATTTTCAGCATGTCGCACACTTCAAGGAAACTCTCAATATGACTATTCGGATCTTCATCTGTTAATCCATTGAACTTTGCGGACTGTTGAAGCATTTGAATGAAACCCGGCTTCAACTCAAAATTCTGGGCTGCGACTGGTGGCCTAACAATACTTGATTGCGAACCACGAATTGTAGGACGAGCAAAATCTGAAAGTGTTCTCTGCTGCCCTGCTTGTTCTGCCATGTTTTCAGATTCTTCGATTTCTATTTCTGCAGGAAAATTCTGTGCTACTGCAGATTCCTTTCCTTTTCTCCGCAATCTACGCTCAATTTCAGGATCTTCTTCAACGAATGTCGAAGGATTTCCTCGGGTCATATCCTGTAGAAAGAATGAAGAAAAGAAATAATGAGAACGATGAAAGAACGAAATATGGAATAGAAAAGAAATAAAATGATGAATGACTAAAGTAACCAAGTCCTAGCGTTCCTAATATCCCGTTCCCCGGCAACGGCGCCAAAAACTTGACACACCCTTTTGCGTGTGTGTACCGCAAGTGCACGGGTTGTCGAAGTAATAATTACCCCGGTGAGTGGGTAGTCGAATCCGCAGGGAACGGAAGTACTAGTAATGACTGATTCTTAGTTATCTAGTCGAAACAATAATATGGAGCAATTGAATGTAATATGTAAAGTAAGAAAATCGCAAGAAAGAAAACAAATAAAAAGAAAAGGTAAAGGAGATCTCAGTCAATGAAGATGAGATACTCGGGCAATGATCCCCCTAGGTTCTATCATGAAGTGCAAAACTAACTAAATGCTTCTAAACCAAGTTCTATGAGTCGAGGTAATCCAAGAACAATCGATCCCTGCTTCCAGGCCACCGATACTAGTCCCCTACAAGGTCCCAGCGGAGAATTTACTCAATCTCAACACCTCACACCCTATATGACTGCAATGAGTTTTAGGGATACCTAAGAGTGAAACCGATTCCTAAAATTAGATCTAACCCTACTTCTAGGCGAAAGATCCCTAACCCCTTACAAAAGTCCGGGCGGAGAAATCTATCAATCTCACGCCTCACACCCCATATGGTTGCATAAAACTTAGAGAATACGGAGATAGGAAACACTCAATCGGAAGGAAAAGGGGACACTCCTCTATCTCAAGACTCACCCTCTCAACCCTCTTTAATCTTGTATGTTCTAATCCCTAATGGAGATCTCTCTCTCACCAAGGAAACAAATCAAGCATACCAAACAACCATACGAATTAATAAGGCATGCAAACAATGATTAAACAAGATTAAAACTCAAATAAACTTGGAATTAAAAGAAAGCATAAAGAAAGTCAATACATGAATCGAAACCTAAGGTTCACATGCCCAAGTATCTACTAGGGTTTAGCCCTCCATGGGACTTATTACAAAGCAAAAGATAATGAAGTAAAAAGCAATGTAATCCATGAAAATAAACCCCCTCAAATTCGTGATGATGGCCTTGATGAATTGTTCAACGTCTCGAAGGAACCTTCTCCGAAGCTAGGTCGCCAATGGCTCCCCGATGCTATCTCGTCGAAAGATCTATCGAAGTTGGTGAAGAACAACTCCCAATATCGCCAAAGACCTCGTACTAGAAACCCTAGCCGCTCTTGCCTTCAAACGTGCAAAAAAAGTTATAAAAGAATCGGCGAAAAGGGCTATTTATAAGCCTGAATCGCGCCAACCGCGTGTCTTCACGCGACCGCGTGAGATCCCACGCGATCGCGTGGGCTGCAGAATTTCCACGCGGTCGCGTGGGATTTTTGACGCGGTCGCGTAAACAGTAATTCTGCTACAGTACCGTTACAGTGAAATGAACAGTGTTTTTGCTGCAGTAATCTTCATAATTATGCTCCAAACTCTCTCATATTGAGGCCACATGGTCGGGCACACGTCCATGTGGTGAGTTATAAGACTTCTCCTTCTTCGAATCATCATTTGAGAGCTTTAACTATCCTCACACAAGTTGGGACATGAAGGTGTGACTGCCTTTGTGCCCTTCCATCACATAAATCATCTTGAATTCTTCAGGAAGTTGGCACACACCCTCATGTGCGTGATCCCCTCTTGTGCCTTGACACTTGTGTTGTACAAAAACTCCCAACAATAGGTCTTTATAACCCATCTTTGCTTCCTTTCCTCCTTTAACACTTCCACAACCTAATTGCATAAAAGAACACCAAAATACACTTTATGAGACATAATCAATGGTAAAATGATGCTCAATGTATGTAAAACAAGTCGGTAAAACATGTATATTCAAGCACTTATCAGTGTAGCTCGTCGGATCCGCGCCGGCGAGCCCTATGTAGCTTCTCCACGTCTTCCCCTTCTTCTCTCCTTCAAATCTGCCCAAGAATTTCTCCAAATACCTCCAAATATGATGAGAGCGGTGAGTGGTGGAGTGGAGGCCGGATAGAAAACCAACTGTCTCCATGAAACCCTGAAAGAACCCATATATAGCTCGAAGGTGTGCGGGCACTGCGCGGGGCTGCGCAGTGACCGCACAGCCTTCTGGCTGTGGTGTGCGGCCAGTGTACGGGGCTGCACACAAGCCGCACAGCCTTCTGGCTGTGCTGTGCGGCCAGTGTGCGGCCCTGCGCACAGGCCGCACAGCCTTCTGGCTGGAGCCTGCGGGGACTGTGCGGTCCGCACAGTGGCCGCACACGACCGAGAAAAATCAGCCCGTGTGCGGCGCGTCGGCTTCCGGGGTGCTCCAACTCTTCGTTTCTTCATCAATCATCCCCGAAATGACACGAATACTGTTTAATCTCGCGCACTTGGTCCTCAAAACCCTGAAATGAAAATAAAAGCATCAAGTGCGCAAAATGTTATCAAAACACATACAAGTTGCACGAAAGTACAAGAATATGATTGCTAAAACATGATGTATTTAGGCACTTATCAAGCTACCTCACGACTCACCATCTCAACCCTCTTTAATCTTAAGTAGTCTAACCCTATAGGAGTTATCACACCTTCAAAGGATAACCTAGATTGCTGTCAACCCTAGTATCATGGCTAAGGGAAAACAATGATAAGATGCAATTAAGATTGAAACTCAATTTATTCATCAATAATGGAAAAGCATAATAACAACGTCAAAGAAACACAATAATCCTAGGGTTTACTAGTCCGAATACCCACAAGGGGTTTAGCTCCTCATGAAGCTATACAAATTCATCAAAATAAAAAAAGAGATACAAATTGAATGCATAGATGAAAACCCCCTTGTGTGCGATGTGGCCTTGGTCTTGTGCGGCCTCCGGACGTTGATGTCGACACCGATGAAGTGCTCCAAATCTCCACGTAGTCCTCTCCAAAACCCTAGCCGTACCTCTTTAGAAGTTAGGTCAGAAGAGAGCCAAAAAAATACAAAAATAGTCTCCAAAACGGGCTTTTATAATGTTGAGTCGCAGCTTTAAATGGGCTGAAATCGGGATTTCACACGGCCTTATGGAATTTCCATACGCCCTTGTGAAGTTGCTGATTTGCTAATTTTTGGCAGACAGTGAACAGTAACTTGCTTTAGTAACTTGCTACAGTTTTTCGGTAGACTTGTTCTTCATCGAGGCCATTGAATTGGGCACACAATCAACGGTAGAACGCGCCGATTGCTTCAAATCTCCTTATCGGCGAAGTTCTCCTTGTTAACACGAGCTAGACTTATTGTGAATGTGACTGCCTTTGTGCCCATCCAAAGGAGGTTGGCACACACTCACAAGTCTATGCTCATGACTTGTTCCTTGATTAGTCCGAAAACTCCCCAACAATGACGAACAGGATCTAACTATGTTCTTTTTCTCCAATATATTTTCACAACCCTGTAATGCACAAAAGTACACAAATGCACACTTTTTAATGATAAAATCCGATTAAATCAATGCTCATTGTAAGATAATAACACTTTGCACTACTATAACATGAAGACTTATCATCTTTTATTTCCATGTCAAACTCTTGCAAAAGCAATATCCACCGGATCAACCTTGGTTCAGCATCAGCCTTGTTCATGAGATAATGGAGTGTCAAATGATCAGTGAATACTTATAAGTGCTTGTGTTTAATAATGCGAAGTGTTATTATTTAACAATGAGCATTACTTTCATCAGATTTTATCACTAAATAGTGTGCATTTATGTGCTTTTGTGAATTGTAGGGTTGTGAAGCTAGTTTGAAAAAAAAGAAGCAAAGTTAGATCGTGTTTGCCGTTGTTGGGAAATTTTCGGACTAAGCAAAGAATAAGGCACGAGCCTAGACTTGTGAGTGTGTGCCAACCTCTGTTGGAGGGGCACAAAGGCAGTTGAGAAGTGCTTGAGTAGACATGTTTTATCTACTTGTTTTACATGCATTGAGCATCATTTTACCATGGATTATGTCTCATAAAGTGTATTTTGGTGTTCTTTTCTGCAAATAGGTTGTGAAAGTATTGAAGGAGGAAAAGGAAGCAAAGATGGGTTATAAAGGCCTATTGCTGGGAGTTTTTGTACAACACAAGTATCAAGGCACAAGAGGGGATCATGCACATGAGGATGTGTGCTAACTTCCAGAAGAATTCAAGCCAATTTGTGTGGTGGAAGGGCACAAAGCAGTCACACCTTCATGTCCCTTCTTGTGTGAAGATAGCTAAAGCTTCCAAATGATGGTTCGATGGAGGAGAAGTCTTATAACTCACCACATGGACGTGTGCCAGACCATGTGGCCTCAAGATAAGAGATTTTGGATCGCATTTTATGAATAGTACTGTAGCAAAAACCCGACTATTTCACTGTATCAGCACTGTAGCATAAAACACTGTTCACGTGACCGCGTGAAAATCCCACGCGACCACGTGGGATCTCACATGGTCGCGTGAAGGCACGTGACTGGAGCGCTTCAGACTTATAAGTAGCCCTTTTTGCCGATTCTTTCGGGGACTTTTTGCACACGTTTGAAGACAAGAGTGGCTAGGGTTTCAAGGATGAGGTCTTTGGCGATATTGGGAGTCGTTCTTCACCAACTTCGATAGATCGTTCGATGAGATAGGATCTGGGAGCCATTGGTGACCTAGCTTTAGAGAAGGTTACTTCGAGACGTTGAACGATTTATCAAGGCCCACGTAACGAATTCAAGGGGGTTTAGTTTCATGGATTACATTGCTCTTTATTTCCTTATCTTTTGTTTTGTAATAAGCCCCATGGAGGGCTAAACCCTAGTAGATACTTGGGCATGTGAACCCTAGGTTTCAATTCATGTATTGACTTTCTTATTTCTTTCTTTTAATTCAGAGTTAATTTGAGTTTTAATTTTGTTTAATCATTGCTTGCATGCCTTATTGATTCATATGGTTATTGGGTATGCTTGATTTGTTTCCTTGGTGAGAGAGAGGTCTCCATCGGGGATTAGAACATACAAGGTTAAAAAGGGTTGAGAGGGTGAGTCTTGAGATAGAGGAGTGTCCCCTTTCCCTTCCGATTGAGTGTTTCCTATCTCCGTATTCCCTAAGTTTTATGCAGCCATATGGGGTGTGAGGCGTGAGATTGATAGATTTCTCCGCCGGGACCTTTGTACGGGGTTAGGGATCTTTCACCTAGAAGTAGGGTTACATCTAATTTTAGGAATCGGTTTCACTCCTAGGTATCCCTAAAGTTCATTGCGGTCATATGGGGTGTGAGTTGTTGAGATTGAGTGATTTCTCCGCCGGGATCTTGTAGGGGACTAGTATCGGTGGCCTGGAGGCAGGGACCGATTATTTTTGGATTACCTCGACTCATAGAACTCGGTTTAGAAGCATTTAGTTAGTCTTGCACTTCATTATAGAGACTAGGGGGATCATTGCCTGGGTATCTCATCTTCATTGATAGAGATCTCCTTTATCTTTTCCTTTTACTTGCTTACTTACGATTTTCTTATTTTACACATTACATCCATTGCTTCATATTATCGATTCAACTAGATAACTGAGAATTAGTCATTACAAGTACTTTTGTTCCCTGTGGATTCGACTACCACTCACCAGGGTAATTATTACTTTGACAACCCGTGCACTTGCGTTACACCCGTGAAGGGTTGAAGTGAATCTTAGTGCTGTGGCTTAATTTAGACTAGGGTTCTTTCTCATAGACCAAAGGGTTAGAACTATCAATAGGAACAGGGTTTATCACTAGGAATACATAGAACTTAAAGCAATTCCACATAGTGTGAGGCTTAGGAAGATGAACTCCCCTAGGGCTTATTTGAAAGGTCAACAAGAGTCAAGGGTCGTATGGAAATCTAATGCCAGAGCATAGTGTTGAGGTTAGTTACGGTTGACCTTAGGTTTGGGACCATGTGTTTAAGGATATCCTCGACTCATTTAACATCAATAGGAAAGTATAATAGCATTGTCTTGCACTAGAAGCATAAATCCTATTGGTAGCTAGTCCGGGTACCCTACTTCACTCATTGATCGTCCTTCTCTATTTGCTCTTTCTTGCACTCATCTACCTTCCATACTTCTTAAACTCCTATAGACTTAATATATACATCATGATAGCATAATTCTCAATAAAAGACAATAAGTATTCACAATGGCAATTCTCACTCCAAGAGTGATCAATTTGATCATAACATTGATAATGAAGTTATTGTCATCAAATGCATCATACAAGGGTGTCTTTCAGAAATACACTTCAAACATTGTATTAACACAATGAAAACCAATTTACTTTGACATGCCTTTTTGTTCATCATAATGAGAATATTGCATCTCTTGAAAATATGTAGTTTGAAATATATATTTCGAACATAGAGTTCCAAACCATAAACAATATGAATACTTCATAAATAGTCATGCAATAAGCCAACTCATAAATCATCATGATTTTAAACATAAATTAAGGTTTTTTGAAGAAATTTAGTGACAGGGGCCCGAAAGTGCACGGGTTGCCGAAGTAATAAAATATCCTGGTGAGTGGGTAGTCATATCCACAGGGAATAGGTATTTAAGATATAAAGACTCGCTATGTAGTTAATGTGATGCATGAAAAGAAATCAATGAGTGAGCACAAACATAACCAATAAAAGCAAGAATTGAAATAGAAGTGTGGAAGGTGAGATAGTGCAAGTAAGAGTAAAAGAGTAGGACAAGCAATGGGAAAAGATGAGTATCCGGACAAGCTACCCCTAGGACTTATGCTTCTAGTGCAAGACAATACTATTATACCTTCCTATTGATGTTAATTGAGTCGAGGAAATCCTTAAACACACTGTCCCAAACCTAAGGTCAACCGTGACTAACCTCAACACTATGTTTGATAAGTGCTTGAGTATACATGTTTTGCCTACTTGTTTTACATACATTGAGCATCATTTTACCATTGATTATTTCTCATAAAGTGTATTTTGGTGTTCTTTTATGCAATTAGGTTGTGAAAGTGTTAAAGAAGGAAAAGGAAGCAAAGATGGGTTATAAAGACATATTGTTGGGAACTTTTGTACAACACAAGTGTCAAGGCACAAGAGGGGGTCATGCACATGAGGGTGTGTGCCAACTTCCTGAAGGATTCAAGATGATTTATGTGATGGAAGGGCACAAAGGCAATCACACCTTCATGTCCCAACTTGTGTGAAGATAGTTAAAGCTCTCAAATGATGATTCGAAGGAGGAGAAGTCTTATAACTCACTACATGGACGTGTGCCCGACCATGTAGCCTCAAGATGAGAGAGTTTGGATCACGTTTATGAAGAGTACTGTAGCAAAACACTATGTATTTCACTGTACCAGTACTGTAGCAGAAATTACTGTTCACGTGACCGCGTCAAAATCCCACGCGACCGCGTGGGAATTCTGCAGCCCACGCGACCGCGTGGGATCTCACGTGGTCGCGTTGAGGCACGTGACTGACGCGTTTCAGGCTTATAAGTAGCCCTTTTTGCCGATTCTTTTGGTATCTTTTGTGTGGCTTTTGAGAGGCGAAGCGGCTAGGGTTTGAGGAGGAGGTCTTTGCCGAATTGGAGGGCCGTTCTTCACCAACTTTGATAGTTCTTTCCTCCGTCATAGCATCGAGGGAGTCATTGGCAACCTAGCTTCGGAGAAGGATCCTTCAAGACGTTGAGCGATCCATTGACACACCCTTTTGCGTGTGTGTACCGCAAGTGCACGGGTTGTCGAAGTAATAATTACCCCGGTGAGTGGGTAGTCGAATCCGCAGGGAACGGAAGTACTAGTAATGACTGATTCTTAGTTATCTAGTCGAAACAATAATATGGAGCAATTGAATGTAATATGTAAAATAAGAAAATCGCAAGAAAGAAAACAAATAAAAGGAAAAGGTAAAGGAGATCTCACTCAATGAAGATGAGATACTCGGGCAATGATCCCCCTAGGTTCTATCATGAAGTGCAAAACTAACTAAATGCTTCTAAACCAAGTTCTATGAGTCGAGGTAATCCAAGAACAATCGATCCCTGCTTCCAGGCCACCGATACTAGTCCCCTACAAGGTCCCAGCGGAGAATTTACTCAATCTCAACACCTCACACCCTATATGACTGCAATGAGTTTTAGGGATACCTAAGAGTGAAACCGATTCCTAAAATTAGATCTAACCCTACTTCTAGGCGAAAGATCCCTAACCCCTTACAAAAGTCCCGGCGGAGAAATCTATCAATCTCACGCCTCACACCCCATATGGTTGCATAAAACTTAGGGAATACGGAGATAGGAAACACTCAATCGGAAGGGAAAGGGGACACTCCTCTATCTCAAGACTCACCCTCTCAACCCTCTTTAATCTTGTATGTTCTAATCCCTAATGGAGATCTCTCTCTCACCAAGGAAACAAATCAAGTATACCAAACAACCATACGAATTAATAAGGCATGCAAGCAATGATTAAACAAGATTAAAACTCAAATAAACTTGGAATTAAAAGAAAGCATAAAGAAAGTCAATACATGAATCGAAACCTAAGGTTCACATGCCCAAGTATCTACTAGGGTTTAGCCCTCCATGGGACTTATTACAAAGCAAAAGATAATGAAGTAAAAAGCAATGTAATCCATGAAAATAAACCCCCTCAAATTCGTGATGATAGCCTTGATGAATTGTTCAACGTCTCGAAGGAACCTTCTCCGAAGCTAGGTCGCCAATGGCTCCCCGATGCTATCTCGTCGAAAGATCTATCGAAGTTGGTGAAGAACAACTCCCAATATCGCCAAAGACCTCGTCCTAGAAACCCTAGCCGCTCTTGCCTTCAAACGTGCGAAAAAAGTTATAAAAGAATCGGCGAAAAGGGCTATTTATAAGCCTGAATCGCGCCAACCGCGTGTCTTCACGCGACCGCGTGAGATCCCACGCGATCGCGTGGGCTGCAGAATTTCCACGCGGTCGCGTGGGATTTTTGACGCGGTCGCGTGGACAGTAATTTTGCTACAGTACTACTACAGTGAAATAAACAGTGTTTTTGCTACAGTACTCTTCGTAAACATGATCCAAACTCTCTCATATTGAGGCCACATGGTCGGACACACGTCCATATGGTGAGTTATAAGATTTCTTCTTCTTCGAATCATCATTTGAGAGCTTTAACTATCTTCACACAAGTTGGGACATGAAGGTGTGACTGCCTTTGTGCCCTTCCATCACACAAATCATCTTGAATTCTTAAGAAAGTTGGCACACACCCTCATGTGCATGATCCCCTCTTGTGCCTTGACACTTGTGTTGTACAAAAGCTCCCAACAATACGTCTTTATAACCCATCTTTGCTTCCTTTTCCTCCTTTAACACTTCCACAACCTAATTGCATAAAAGAACACCAAAATACACTTTATGAGACATAATCAATGGTAAAATGATGCTCAATGTATGTAAAACAAGTCGGTAAAACATGTATATTCAAGCACTTATCAAACTCCCCCACACTTAAGCCTTTGCTTGTCCTCAAGCAAACTTAACCATAAACTCATGTAAAGCAAAGAGAAGTGCTTGGCCTTAGGTTCACCAAGAGGGTACAAGAATAAAATTCTAAAACCATGGAGGAAACCAAACATTAGATGAAACAATCAATACTCTAGCAAATAATCCAATCAAAAATGAAGTACTAAAGTCCGAAAGCGTGTGTGTGTGAAGACTCAACTCATGTCAACACTATATCCACTACTCAAAGTTTTTATTAGCAATGGGACTTATTTATAAACAAAAAGAATAGGAAGTAGCTTCATACATCCTCGAAGGTAGCCCTTTCCCGAGATGCTTCCCGAGTGGCTTTCACACTTTCGAGGTGGTAGCTCTTTCTGCCGAAGGTGGTAGCTTTCACACATCCTATTAGATAGCTCTTTCTCTCATTAGGGCATAACAAGTATCCGACTTATGAGAGTAGCTTCATACATCATACGTGGTAGCTCTTTCCACCCCCTATGTACAAACAAACTAAAATTCTGAATTTTTCTGAATTTTCTGAATTTTCTGATTTTTTTTTTTTTTTTTTTTTTTAAAACTCAAATCAAACTAACACTAGATAATCCCGCAATTATGAACTAGAGTAAGTTTCCATAGGTATAATAAGTGAGCAAAGTGCATTAAAGAGCAATCGGACAAAAATTTCAAGGAAATTGGATAAAAACTAGAGCATGATAAAACCTAATGTTTACAACCTCCAAAAATTAAGAATTAAACTCTCAACCCTAAGGTGAACCTTCATGGGCAACATGAGCATGATCATGAAAACACAAGTAAAGGCCATGTATAAGGTGAACCTTCCCCCACACTTAAGATGTAGATTGCCCTCAATGTACACGTGTAAGCACAGTAAAAATATAAGCAATAAAAACATGATGTGGGTAAAGATGCAATTAAAACAACACTCCCCTGAATTCCTTATTGATTGATTTGTGAAGCTAACTTGAAGGTGTGTTGTTGGTCCACTGGGTTGTGAAGCTCACACGACCAAGTCACATGGTTGTGCGTATGACAAAAGCATCATCATCATCACTCTCAAGGCCATCTGCACAGATTTAAGGGGTTCAGTGAAGCTCAATAAAATATAAAAATATACGAGTTCATAATGATATAACACTGAAACATAAACTCGCAACGAAAGCTAAAATATGAAGATAACTCTCAGAAGGCATAACCTTTCTGAGTATACAAGTCCACACAAAATAAGATAATGCAAGTAAAATAAAGAAAAACAAAAACTAAGAGAAAATCCTATGAGTGAAAACGCTTCAAGCATCAGCGTCTGGTGGTGCTGCTGGTGTCGCTGGGGAATCCGACTCAGTCTCAGCGTCCAGAGTCTGCTGAATCTTGTCAAGGCGCTGCATGATCCGCGCCTGGTTCTCGAGGATGGTGGCGACTGCAGCCTCGAGTCGAGCCAGTCGCTCATGTACTCGATCTGAGGATGTACTAGGGTCCACTGATGAAATCGGTGCTGCTGGAGTGGCTGTGGGCTCTGCGGGAGGTGGTGCGTCTGGAGTCTCAGCAGACTCGTCATCATCGGATGACACCTCTACCAATGCATATCCACCTGATGCTGTACGTCGCACTACTCCCATCAGTCGGAGAGTGACTAGCCCCAAAGGTGACGGACTACTGACTCTCTCCTCGCCTATAACTGAACGCAGGAGATGCATCCGAAACATGAGTCGAGTGATATACGGTCCCACAAATAGTGCGCCAATGCGCAGATACTGACTCTGATGTCGAAAGAAGTCTGCGACGACGTATCCAAGATGTATGGGAACTCTCTGGGTCATGGAGTACAGGTAGAGTAGATCTGCTCGGCTAAGTGCACCTATGCCATCTCCCCGTCCAGTGATCGACCTGCTGAGCACAGCATGTACATACCTATGTGCGTGACGTACGAGAGAAGAGCCCTTCGACTGACCTGGAACATATCGAGCGCCCCTGCATAAATCGTGGAAAACCTGACCCGGAGTAACGTCCGAAGGAAAGTCAGTCAAAAGCTCCCGATACTCCAATGTGTCCACATAATCCTGATCATATAATCCGAGCGATGTCGCAAACTGCGTCAGTGACATCCCGTGAAACTGACCGAAAGCCTTAAATCGAATGACATTCTCCGCATCAAAACTAGCATCTGGTCGCTCACGGTCAAAAGAGAATGTCGACAGAACCTCCAGAGTGATATCTCGTCGGACAGGCTCATGAACAGATAGGAGTCGGTCCCAACCCCCAACCTGGATCAATCCTCGAACCTCCTCTGAAAGGCCAATAGCATCGAGCGTCTCGAAGCAAATGTAACGCGACTGTCCGATCTTAAGTCCCTGCAGACGCTTGTACCTATGCCTATGTGTAGTATCAACAAACTCAACCTCAGGTGGTGGTGTCGACTCCCTGTCGTGACGAAGGCGTTTATGGGCCACTTTCTTTGTCCTAGGTGCCATTCCTGCAAGAAAACACAAAATAAATCAATTCGGCATAATTTCAATGAGTGCAGGAGGAAACCTGCGTGCAAAAGTGTGTAAAATAGCCAAAAATAATGCGTTTCCAGCCCACGTGGGCGCGTGGACAGCCCACGCGCCCGCGTGGGGGCGTGTTTGCACGGCAGAAGACCCACGCGACCGCGTGGGCTAGCCACGCGGTCGCGTGGGTGCTTGTTTGGCACCCGCGGCAGGCCACGCGGTCGCGTGGTCGCAGGCCGAGAGCTGGGCTCTCGGCCGCGGGCCACGTGATCGCGTGACCCCAGCCACGCGATCGCGTGGCTGGTTGCTTGTGGCCAGCGCCAGCCCACGCGACCGCGTGGGCTGATCCACGCGACAGCGTGGGCTGTTGGGTAGCCCACACGGCCGTGTGGCTCGGCCACACCCACGCGCGGGCGGTCACCCTTGGTCCTTTGGTCACCAATTAACCCTCTACCACTAAATCTAAGTTCTCTAAGTGTTTTCTCACCAATTAACCATGCAAAATCAAGTCTAGGAATGTAAAGAACACCATGGAAATGAAAATTTGAAGCTAGGGCATGAAAGGAAGGGAAGAAACCTTACCGATGCGAATCAATGTATGAAACTTGATGCAAATGCCGGAAAAACCTTTTTGAATCCCCAAAGAGTTGAAGAAAAATGATTTGGAACCTTTATGGATGAGAAATTTGGAGAGGGGAAGTGTGAGGAAATGAATGGTTCAATGGCAAGGATGATGAATAGTGGTTCTTCAAGTCCTTATATAAGCCACATGGGGGTGTGGAAATCCCACACCCCCGCGTGGGTACTGTACACGGTCGCGTGAGAATTTCACGCGACCACGTGAACTGCAGAATTTCTGCAGACAGTCCACGCGGCTCTCCAAACTTCAAAATTCGCCCAATTCTTCAACAATTATCATGAATTAAAACCCGAATCATGCCCAATATGTGAAAAACACTTATAATCACCAAAAATTGTTCATGAAAACTCAACACCACGAAAAATTTCATCAAAACGCACACTCATGAATTTATTACTGCAGAATTTAAAAACTAACTAGAAAACAAGTAAAAACTTGGGTTGCCTCCCAAGGAGCGCTTGTTTAACGTCACTAAGCTTGACGTACCTGTTCTTACCTCATGGTGGCTCATGTAAATGGAGAATTTCTTTTTCTACATTTGGTGTTAAGCCTTCATAGTAAAGTTTCAACCTATGTCCATTTACCTTGAATGTCCCTTTTTCTGGATGTGTGATTTCAATAGCGCCATAAGGGAATACCTGAGTGATCTGATATGGACCTGCCCACCTTGATCTCAATTTTCCCGGAAATAATTTCAGTCGGGAGTTGAAAAGTAGCACTTGGTCACCTACCTTGAAGTCTTTATTCAATTTTATATGTTTATCATGCCATTGACGCATTCTCTCCTTATAAATTCTTGCATTCTCATAAGCTCTCAATCTCCATTCATCTAGTTCATTTAATTGAAGTTTCCTTTGTTCTCCGGCTTGCACAAGGTTGAAATTCATTGATTTGATCGCCCAATATGCCTTGTGCTCGAGTTCCACCGGCAAATGGCATGCCTTACCATAAACCAAATTGTATGGTGTAGTACCGACCGGAGTTTTATATGCTGTACGGTGTGCCCATAATGCGTCATCTAACCTCTCTGACCAATCCTTTCGGTTGTGTTCCACTGATTTGGACAGAATCCTTTTTAATTCCCGGTTGGTTACTTCAACTTGTCCACTTGTTTGTGGATGATACGGAGTAGCAAGCCTATGGTTTAAACCATATCTTTTCAGAATTTTCTCAAGTTGAGAATTGCAAAAGTGAGTTCCTCTATCACTTATGATGAGCCTTGGAGCCCCAAAACGAGTGAACAACTTTTTGAGAAATCGTACTACAGTTCTGGCATCATTTGTGGGAAGAGCTTGAGCCTCCACCCATTTAGATACATAATCCACAGCGACCAAAATATAACGATTCCCATTAGAACTTGGAAATGGCCCCATGAAATCAATACCCCACACATCGAAAACCTCACAAAACTGAATTGGATTCTGCGGCATTTCATCACGTCTAGAAAGATTTCCTGCTCGTTGACATTGGTCACACTTTTGCACAAACTGCCGAGCGTCTTGGAAAATGGTTGGCCAATAGAAGCCAGCAGCTAAGACCTTCTCAGCTGTCCTATTCGCAGCATAATGCCCTCCAATTGGCCCTGAATGACAATGACGAAGAACATCCCAGCCTTCTTCTCGTGAAACACATCTTCGCACTATGTGATCTGCACACATTCGGAACAGAAATGGGTCCTCCCAAGAAAAATGCTTCAAATCAGAAAAGAATTTCTTCTTTTGTTGGAATGTAAGTCCCTTGGGAAGAATTTTCCCAGAAAGGTAGTTTGCAAAATCAACAAACCATGGTGTGCCTAATTCTGAAATTTCCTGCAATTTATACAAATGTTCTTCTGGAAATGAATCATTAATTTCTGTTTTCCATGAATCTTCCTCATCTAAACCTTCAAGGCGAGAAAGATGGTCTGCAGCTACATTTTCAGCGCCTCTCTTATCCTTGATTTCCACATCAAATTCCTGCAAAAGTAAAACCCAACGGATTAGTCTAGGCTTTGCATCGGATTTATTCATTAGATACCGTAGTGCTGAATGGTCCGTGAAAACAACCACTTGTGACAAGATGAGATATGATCTGAATTTGTCAAATGCAAATACCACAGCTAATAATTCTTTTTCAGTTGTGGTGTAGTTCTCTTGAGCGCTTGTCAAACTCTTGCTAGCATAGTAGATTGGCTGAAAATGTTTATCCTTTCTTTGGCCCAAAACTGCCCCCACGGCGTAATCACTTGCGTCACACATAAGTTCAAATGGACGACTCCAATCCGGCGAAATAAGGATAGGTGCTTGTGTAAGTTTCTCCTTTAACGATTTGAAAGCAACCAAGCACTCTTCATTAAATTCAAACGGTGTATCCTTTTCTAACAACTTGGTTAATGGTTGAGTTATCTTAGAAAAATCTTTGATAAAACGGCGATAAAACCCCGCATGTCCCAAGAAACTCCGAATTCCTTTAACATTTGTAGGAGGAGGTAATTTCTCAATAGTTTCAATTTTAGCTCTATCTACCTCAATTCCTTTGTTAGAAATTTTGTGACCAAGTACAATCCCTTCTTGGACCATAAAATGACATTTCTCCCAATTTAAAGCCAAGTTTGTCTCTTCACATCTCATAAGCACCTTCTCAAGATTCCTCAAACATACTTCGAATGAATCCCCAAAAACTGAGAAATCATCCATGAATACTTCCATCACATCCTCCAACAAATCATCAAAAATTGCCGTCATGCATCTTTGGAAAGTAGCTGGTGCGTTGCAAAGTCCGAAAGACATTCTTCTATATGTAAAAGTGCCAAAAGGACAAGTAAAGGTAGTCTTTTCTTGGTCTTCAGGAGCAATCGGAATTTGGAAGTACCCTGACATGCCATCTAAGAAGCAATAAAATTCGTGACCAGCTAGACGTTCCAACATTTGGTCAATGAATGGCAATGGGAAATGATCTTTTCTTATAGCATCATTCAATCTTCGGTAATCTATGCAGACCCGCCATCCTGTTACCGTTCTCGTAGGTATCAACTCGTTCTGCTCATTCTTCACTACTGTCATACCACCCTTTTTAGGTACTACTTGTGTTGGGCTCACCCAAGCACTATCTGAGATAGGATAAATGATGCCGGCATCAAGTAACTTCACCACTTCTGCTTTCACTACCTCCTTCATGTTCGGGTTCAATCTTCGTTGTGGTTGAATCATTGTTTTATAGTTGTCTTCCATCAGAATCTTGTGAGTACAAAAGGATGGGTTAATTCCCTTAATGTCTGAAATTTTCCAAGCTATGGCCGCCTTGTGCAACTTCAACATGTTAACCAATTGTTCTTTCTGTTTATGGGACAGATTCGAGGAGATGATTACCGGTAATTTTGATCCGTCGGCAAGGAAAGCGTACTCCAAATGGTTGGGTAATGCTTTAAGTTCTAAATCGGGAGGATCTTCCACTGATGGCCGCAACCGATTTGCTTGTTTTTGCTCGATGTCCTCAAATCCTGTAAGGTTGTCCTCTCCTTTAATCTCTTGTCCACTGTCCAAAGCATTCTCTGGAATGTCCAATTTCAACACTTCAATTGATGAGACTGATTCAATGCAGGCTGAAATTTCTCCTTCAACATCTAATTCAGATTCTTGCTCATCAAAATCTGTCCCAAATGTTGGCGAAAAGAATGTGGGTATCTGTCTAAATTCACAGTTTTCCCCATTTTGAAGAGCTGTGAATGCAGATTTTTCGAAACACTCCAATAGTCTTGATAACTCAGCCCCTTGATAATGTAAACTGAATTCTTCCTTCATCCCTTTCAACCCAACTGTTCCCAATTCGAAAACTTCCTCATGCTGCTCTCTAGAATCGAAACATGCTACCAAATGCTCTATTTTTCTCTCAGTAGATGCCATCATATCCTGTATCTTCTCGATAATTGACGATTCAATAAACATGATCCTGAGATTAAAGAGTAGATACTGGAATTATTGTTCACAAAGAGAAAACCAATAAAAAGAATAAGAATGGTGGAAGTAAGACGTATGGAATGGAAATAAAATGATGAATGACTAAAGTAACCAAGTCCTAGCGTTCCTAATATCCCGTTCCCCGGCAACGGCGCCAAAAACTTGACACACCCTTTTGCGTGTGTGTACCGCAAGTGCACGGGTTGTCGAAGTAATAATTACCCCGGTGAGTGGGTAGTCGAATCCACAGGGAACGGAAGTACTAGTAATGACTGATTCTTAGTTATCTAGTCGAAACAATAATATGGAGCAATTGAATGTAATATGTAAAATAAGAAAATCGCAAGAAAGAAAACAAATAAAAGGAAAAGGTAAAGGAGATCTCAATCAATGAAGATGAGATACTCGGGCAATGATCCCCCTAGGTTCTATCATGAAGTGCAAAACTAACTAAATGCTTCTAAACCAAGTTCTATGAGTCGAGGTAATCCAAGAACAATCGATCCCTGCTTCCAGGCCACCGATACTAGTCCCCTACAAGGTCCCAGTTGAGAATTTACTCAATCTCAACACCTCACACCCTATATGACTGCAATGAGTTTTAGGGATACCTAAGAGTGAAACCGATTCCTAAAATTAGATCTAACCCTACTTCTAGGTGAAAGATCCCTAACCACTTACAAAAGTCCCGGCGGAGAAATCTATCAATCTCACGCCTCACACCCCATATGGTTGCATAAAACTTAGGGAATACGGAGATAGGAAACACTCAATCGGAAGGGAAAGGGGACACTCCTCTATCTCAAGACTCACCCTCTCAACCCTCTTTAATCTTGTATGTTCTAATCCCTAATGGAGATCTCTCTCTCACAAAGGAAACAAATCAAGTATACCAAACAACCATACGAATTAATAAGGCATGCAAGCAATGATTAAACAAGATTAAAACTCAAATAAACTTGGAATTAAAAGAAAGCATAAAGAAAGTCAATACATGAATCGAAACCTAAGGTTCACATGCCCAAGTATCTACTAGGGTTTAGCCCTCCATGGGACTTATTACAAAGCAAAAGATAATGAAGTAAAAAGCAATGTAATCCACGAAAATAAACCCCCTCAAATTCGTGATGATAGCCTTGATGAATTGTTCAACGTCTCGAAGGAAACTTCTCCGAAGCTAGGTCGCCAATGGCTACCCGATGCTATCTCGTCGAAAGATCTATCGAAGTTGGTGAAGAACAACTTCCAATATCGCCAAAGACCTCGTCCTAGAAACCCTAGCCGCTCTTGCCTTCAAACGTGCGAAAAAAGTTATAAAAGAATCGGCGAGAAGGGCTATTTATAAGCCTGAATCGTGCCAACTGCGTGTCTTCACGCGACCGCGTGAGATCCCACGCGAGCGCGTGGGCTGCAGAATTTCCACGCGGTCGCGTGAGATTTTGACGCGGTCGCGTGAACAGTAATTTTGCTACAGTACTACTACAGTGAAATAAACAGTGTTTTTGCTACAGTACTCTTCATAAACATGATCCAAACTCTCTCATATTGAGGCTACATGGTCGGGCACACGTCAATATGGTGAGTTATAAGATTTCTTCTTCTTCGAATCATCATTTGAGAGCTTTAACTATCTTCACACAAGTTGGGACATGAAGGTGTGACTGCCTTTGTGCCCTTCCATCACACAAATCATCTTGAATTCTTAAGGAAGTTAGCACACACCCTCATGTGCATGATCCCCTCTTGTGCCTTGACACTTGTGTTGTACAAAAGCTCCCAACAATACGTCTTTATAACCCATCTTTGCTTCCTTTTCCTCCTTTAACACTTCCACAACCTAATTGCATAAAAGAACACCAAAATACACTTTATGAGACATAATCAATGGTAAAATGATGCTCAATGTATGTAAAACAAGTCGGTAAAACATGTATATTCAAGCACTTATCATCCATCAAGGCCATCATCACGAATTCAAGGGGGTTTATTTCCATGGTTTACATTGCTTTTCATTGTGTTTTGTTTTGCTTTGTAATAAGCCCCATGGAGGGCTAAACCCTAGTAGATACTTGGGCATGTGAACCCTAGGTCTCGATTCATGTATTGACTTTTCTTTATGCTTTCTTTTAATTCCTAGTTAATTTGAGTTTTAATCTTGTTTAATCATTGCTTGCATGCCTTATTGATTCGTATAGTTGTTTGGTGTGCTTGATTTGTTGCCTTGGTGAGAGAGAGGTCTCCATTAGGGATTAGAACATAGAAGGTTAAAGAGGGTTGAGAGGGTGAGTCTTGAGATAGAGGAGTGTCCCCATTCCCTTCCGATTGAGTGTTTCCTATCTCCGTATTCCCTAAGTTTTATGCAACCATATGGGGTGTGAGGCGTGAGATTGATAGATTTCTCCGCCAGGACCTTTGTAGGGGGTTAGGGATCTTTCACCTAGAAGTAGGGTTAGATCTAATTTTAGGAATCGGTTTCACTCCTAGGTATCCCTAAAGTTCATTGCGGTCATATGGGGTGCGAGGTGTTGAGATTGAGCGATTTCTCCGCCGGGACCTTGTAGGAGACTAGTATCGGTGGCCTGGAGGCAGGGACCGATTATTCTTGGATTGCCTCGACTCATAGAACTCGGTTTAGAAGCATTTAGTTAGTCTTGCACTTCATGATAGAGCCTAGGGGGAGCATTGCCCGGGTATCTCATCTTCATTGATTGAGATCTCCCTTTATTTACCCTTTGCCTTTTCATCTCTGGTATTAATTTCTATGCACACTAGATCACCACAAAATCACATTAGTCATTAGGCTAGATTGCAGAGAATAAGTTAGTACTAGTAGCCCTGTTCCCTGTGGATTCGACTACCCTACTCACCTGGGTAATTATTACTTCGACAACCCGTGCACTTGCGGTACACACACGCAAGGGGTGTGTCAAGTTTTTGGCGCCGCTGCCGGGGAATAGGATACTAGGAACGCTAAGTCTTTGTTGCTCTAGCCATTTATTGTTTACGTTATCTTATCTATTTCACACTTTCTTTTTCTTCCACCGTTCTCATTTGTTTTCTTTGACTTGTGTTACTTTTTCTTGCAAGGTACTTGAATGATGATTGATCCAATTACAAAGTTATATTTTCAGATTGAAGATTTCAATGGAAAACTTGATAGACTTATTTCTGCACAACAACAAAGCAACCAATATCGCAGCACACATCATCCAAATCAATGGAGCTACCCGAACCACTTATGGAATATTGATGGACAGCAATGGGAAGCACCTATAGAAGAATTTCAGATGGATGAGAAGCATGAGGAGGATGTACTTCGGTTGGAAAGCGTATTACTCAAATTCATTGAAGCAACCGATGCCCGCTTCGAAAATGTTGAAGCCACCTTAAGATGTCATGAAATCTCCATCAAAAACATTGAGCATCACATAGGAGAGATTTTAGACACACTTGCTAGGGAAAAAGAAGAATTTGAACAAGCAAGTCAAGTTCCTTCCATGCATGACAAAGCCATGAACCACATTGATGAAGAAAGGCAAATTGAGTACATTGCTGCAGAAATTGAAAGGATAGAAGAAGAACATCATTTTCAGAATTTGGATTGCTTGAATGAAGAGTATGCTTGTGTGCAACGAAATTTTCAAGGGGATTTGCTAACATCATGTTCATTTCAAGTTGAAAATACACATGAAGAAGCAAACCCTAAGGTAATGGAGCAAGCACCTTTCTTTCGGATTAATCAACTCATTGAATGCAAGAAAGATATTTTGGGTTTGGGAGAAGATGTGGGTAGGATATTTAAACCATCCAATGACCCACCGATGATAAGCTTGGACAATTCCCAACCCAAATTGTTTCCTTGGAGGCCAAAGGTAAGATGGTTGGACTCTCCAACAAAAACTCCACCCCGGCAAGTAGATTTTTGGTTTAAAGGAAGTAGCTATGCAATGTCTAGTCGGGAGGAACACACTCTTTTCAAGCCTCCATAAGGTAAGGAAGAGGTACGTCAAGCTTAGTGACGTAAAACAAGCGCTACTTGGGAGGCAACCTAAGTTTTTAATTGCTTTCTAGTTTAGATTTTAAATTCTATAGTAATAATTACCATGAGTATGTGCCTTGATTAATGTTTGTTGGTGTTGAACTTTTCAAGGAAAATTTTTGGTGATTTGAAGTGTTTTTCACATGTATGACATGATTCAGGGTGCAATGCATGATAATTGTTGAAGAATAAGGTTAATTTTGAAGTTTGGCGAGCCGCGTGGACTGTCTGCAGAAATTCTGCAGCTCATGTGGCCGCGTGAGATTCTCACGTGGCCGTGTACAGTACCCATGCGGGGGTGTGGAATTCCCACACCCCCATGTGGCCTATAAACATAGATGAAGAGTCATTATTCATTATCCATAACTTACAACTCTTCATTTTCTCATCTCTTCCTCTCCAAACTTCCCATCCATAAGATTTCAAATCCATTTTTCTTCGACATATTTGAGATTTAGTAGTGTTTTGCCGGCATTTGCATCAAGTTTTCTTCATTGATTCGCGTCGGTAAGGACTCATCTCCCCCTATCATGTCCATGCTTTCGTGCTCAATTCCATCGGGTTTTCTTGTTTCTTAGATGATATTTTTCATGGAAAACATTGTGAAAATACTTAGAAAACATGTAAACGAAGCTTAGTGAGGCGTTGGAGCCCAAGTATGGCTCTTTGGCCATGGTTGGATGTCCACGCGGGCGCGTGGCCTAGCCACACGGGCGCGTGGACCGGCCAACAGCCCACGCGGGCGCGTGGCTCGGCCCACGCGACCGCGTGGAGCTCACCAACCTTAGACCGAAAAGCCACGCGACCGCGTGGCTGGGTCACGCGGTCGCGTGGTCCTTCTGCCGAGCCAGGACGCGCCCACACGGGCGCGTGACTATCTTACACGCCCGCGTGGGCTGGAAACGTGGCAGAATAAGTCACGTGGGCACGTGGCTTGCCCACACGCCCATGTGGATTCCTGCATCTTGCCATATCATGTAAATTTGCACTTCTTTGGCAATTTTCTTGCAGGTATGACACCAAGGACTAAAAAGCTTGCTCCAAAAATACCTTGACCATTTATAGCTGACCTTGGATGAGGACATGCCTTCTAACACACCAGCAGCACCTGCAGATGATGCTAATGCTTGAGGCGTCCCACTCATGAGACTTTAGTTTTCTTTAATTTAGTTTTCCTTTCTAGTTTTCTTTATTTTATCTTTTAGACTTTAGTTATCTTTATACTTTGTTTTAATTGTGCGAGTTGTGCTTTATTTTGCTTCATTCGTAAGAACTCGTGCAACTTTTCTATTTTTATTGAGCTTCACTGAACCCCTTGAATCCATGCAGATGGCCTTGAGAGTGATTATGATGATGTTTTTGTCATAAATACATGACCATGTGACTTGGTCGTGTGAGGATCACAACCCGTGGAACAATAACACATCCTCGAGTTAGCTTCACAAATCGATCGACAAGGAGTTCAGGGGAGTGTTGTTTTAATTGCATTTTCACCCACATCATGTTTTTCTTGCATATATTTTTATTGTGCTTACATGTGTACATTGAGGACAATGTACATCTTAAGTGTGGGGGAGGGTTCACCTTATACACGGCCTTTACTTGAGTTTTAATGATCATGCTCATGTTGCCCATGAAGGTTCACCTTAGGGTTGAGAGTTTAATTCTTAGTTTTTGGAGGTTGCAAACATTAGGTTTTATCATGCTCTAGTTTTTATCCAATTTCCTTGAAATTTTTGTCCGATTGCTCTTTAATGCACTTCTCTCACTCATTAAACCTATGGAAATTTACTCTAGTTCATTATTGTGGGATTTTCTAGTGTTAGTTTTGTTAAAAAAAAAAAAACCAGAAAATTCAGAAAATTCACAAAAATCAAAATTGTAGTTGTGTTCTGTATATAGGGGGCGGAAAGAGCTACCACCTATGTTGTATGAAGCTACTCTCATAAGTCGGATACTTGTTATGCCCTAATGAGAGAAAGAGCTATCTCATAGGATGTGTGAAAGCTACCACCTTCGGTAGAAAGAGCTACCACCTCAAAAGTGTGAAAGCCACTCTGGAGCCATCTCGTGAAAGGGCTACTTTAGAGGATGTGTGAAGCTACTATCTTTTCTTTTTGTGCATAAATAAGTTCCATCATTAATAAGAACTTTGAGTAGTGGATATAGTGTTGACATGAGTTGAGTTTTCACACACACACGCTTTCGGACTTTAGTACTTTCATTTTTGATTGGATTATTTGCTAGAGTATTGATTGTTTCATCTATTGTTTGTTTTTCTCCATGATTTTAGAATTTTATTCTCGTACCCTCTTGGTGAACCTAAGGCCAAGCACTTCTCTTTGCTTTTCATGAGTTTATGGTTAATTTTGCTTGAGGACAAGCAAAGGCTTAAGTGTGGGGGAGTTTGATAAGTGCTTGAGTATACATGTTTTGCCGACTTGTTTTACATACATTGAGCATTATTTTACCATTGATTATGTCTCATAAAGTGTATTTTTGTGTTCTTTTATGCAATTAGGTTGTGAAAGTGTTAAAGAAGGAAAAGGAAGCAAAGATGGGTTATAAAGACATATTGTTGGGAACTTTTGTACAACACAAGTGTCAAGGCACAAGAGGGGGTCATGCACATGAGGGTGTGTGCCAACTTCCTGAAGGATTCAAGATGATTTATGTGATGGAAGGGCACAAAGGCAGTCACACCTTCATGTCCCAACTTGTGTGAAGATAGTTAAAGCTCTCGAATGATGATTCGAAGGAGGAGAAGTCTTATAACTCACTACATGGACGTGTGCCCGACCATGTAGCCTCAAGATGAGAGAGTTTGGATCGCGTTTATGAAGAGTACTGCAGCAAAACACTGTGTATTTCACTGTAGCAGTAATGTAGCAGAAATTACTGTTCACACGACCGCATGGGATCTCACGTGGTCGCGTGGAGGCACATGACTGACGTGTTTCAGGCTTATAAATAGCCCTTTTTGCCGATTCTTTTGGTATCTTTTGTGTGGCTTTTGAGAGGCGAAGCGGCTAGGGTTTGAGGAGGAGGTCTTTGCCGAATTGGAGGGCTGTTCTTCACCAACTTTGATAGTTCTTTCCTCCGTCATAGCATCGAGAGAGTCATTGGCAACCTAGCTTCGGAGAAGGATCCTTCAAGACGTTGAGCGACCCATCAAGGCCATCATCACGAATTCAAGGGGGTTTATTTCCATGGTTTACATTGCTTTTCATTGTGTTTTGTTTTACTTTGTAATAAGCCCCATGGAGGGCTAAACCCTAGTAGATACTTGGGCATGTGAACCCTAGGTCTCGATTCATGTATTGACTTTTCTTTATGCTTTCTTTTAATTCCGAGTTAATTTGAGTTTTAATCTTGTTTAATCATTGCTTGCATGCCTTATTGATTCGTATAGTTGTTTGGTATGCTTGATTTGTTGCCTTGGTGAGAGAGAGGTCTCCATTAGGGATTAGAACATAGAAGGTTAAAGAGGGTTGAGAGGGTGAGTCTTGAGATAGAGGAGTATCCCCTTTCCCTTCCGATTGAGTGTTTCCTATCTCCGTATTTCCTAAGTTTTATGCAACCATATGGGGTGTGAGGCGTGAGATTGATAGATTTCTCCGCCGGGACCTTTGTAGGGGGTTAGGGATCTTTCACCTAGAAGTAGGGTTAGATCTAATTTTAGTAATCGGTTTCATTCCTAGGTATCCCTAAAGTTCATTGCGGTCATATGGGGTGTGAGGTGTTGAGATTGAGCAATTTCTCCGCCGGGACCTTGTAGGGGACTAGTATCGGTGGCCTGGAGGCAGGGACCGATTATTCTTGGATTGCCTAGACTCATAGAACTCGGTTTAGAAGCATTTAGTTAGTCTTGCACTTCATGATAGAGCCTAGGTGGAGCATTGCCCGGGTATCTCATCTTCATTGATTGAGATCTCCCTTTATTTACCCTTTGCCTATTCATCTCTGGTATTAATTTCTATGCACACTAGATCACCACAAAATCACATTAGTCATTAGGCTAGATTGCAGAGAATAAGTTAGTACTAGTAGCCCTGTTCCCTGTGGATTCGACTACCCTACTCACCAGGGTAATTATTACTTCGACAACCCGTGCACTTGCGGTACACACACGCAAGGGGTGTGTCAATGTTCCGGTCATTAGGTTTCACTACGACCCTTGACTCTCATTGACCTATCAACTAAGCCCTAGGGGAGTCTATCTACCTAAGCCTCACACTGTGTAGAATTGCTTTAAGTTCTAGGGACTCCTAGTGATTAACCCTGTTCCTATGTATAGTCCTGACCTTTTGGTCTAGGTGGAAGAACCCTAGTCTAAATCAAGCCCTAGCACTAAGATTCACTTCAACCCTTCACTTAGTTTCTCACACAACTAAGCCCTAGGTGAGTTTATCTCCTAGCACTATACTCTATCTCCACCGTGAATAAATCATGGAACATGGGGGTAGGGAGATTCACATCGAAGGGGAAAAGGGACGTTCCGCTACCTCACGACTTATCCTCTCAACCCTCTTCAATCCTAAGTAGTCTAATCCTATAGGAGTTGTCACACCTCCAAAGGATAACCTAGATTTCTCTTAACCCTAGTGTCACGGCTAAGGGAAAACAATAATCAAGAAGAAATTAAGATTGAAAATCAATTTTATTCATCAGTAATGGAAAAGCATAATAGCAAAGTCAAAGAAACATAATAATCCTAGGGTTTACAAGTCCGAATACCCACAAGGGATTTAGCTCCTCATGGAGCTATACAAATCCATCAAAATAAAAATAAGAACGCAAATTGAATGCATAGATGAAAACCCCTTTGTGTGCGATGTGGCCGTGGTCTTGTGCCGCCGTCGGATGTTGATGTCGACACCGATGACACGCTTCAAACCTCCACCAAGTCCTCTCCAAACCCTAGCCGCGCCTCCTCAGAAGTCAGGGCAAAGAAGAGCCAAAAAGATCCCCCAAACAGTCTCCAAAAAGGGCTTTTATAATGTTGAGTCGTGGCTTAAATTTGGCTGAAATCGGGATTTCACACGGCCGTGTGAACTCTCTGGTTTTCTGAATTTCGGCCGAAAATGGACAGTTGCTTGCTACAGTGTTTTGCTGCAGTGCCTGTCTACAACTCTGCTGCAGTAACTCGGCGAAATGCTCCCGAATTCGTCGTTCTACATCGAGGCCGTTGAATTGGGCACACAACCAATTGTAGATCGTGCCGATTGCTTCATATCTCCTAATTGGTGAAGTTCTCATTATTAGCATGAGCTAGATTTATTGTGAATGTGACTGCCTTTTTGCCCCTCCAAAGGAGGTTGCCACACACTCACAAGTCTATGCTCATGCCTTGCTCCTTGCTTAGTGTGAAAATCTGCCTAACAACGGCGAACACGATCTAACTTCGTTCCTTTTCTTCACTTTATCTTCACAACCCTACAATGCAGAAAAGTACACAAATACACACTTTTTAGTAATAAAATCTTATTAAATCAATGCTCATTGCAAGATAATAACGCTTCGCATTACTATAACAAGAGCACTTATCAAATCCCACCATAGTTAAGCTTTTGCTTGTCCTTAAGCAAAATAGAATGTGAAAGTACTTGGGAAGAACAATTGAAAGTGCTCGGCCTTAGGTTCACCAAAAGGATGCAAAAGAAGTATTCTACAAGTCAGGGGAAATCAAAACATTGCAAAAGGTTACCAATGCTCTAGCTAAAAACTCTAATAAAAAAGGATAACAACTCGAAAATGTGTTAGTGTGTGCGAATTCACTCAAGAGAACCAACGAGTACTCCTCAAACTCTTGTTACAAGGACTTATTTATATACACAAAGTAAGGAAGTAGTAGCTTCACTCAACCTCTAAGGTAGCCCTTTCCTAGGCGGCCGCCAAAGGTGGCTTTTACACTTTCGAGGAGGTAGCTCTTTCTACCGGGGTAGTAGCTTTCACGCTTCCCATGAGATAGCTCTTTCTCTCATTAGGCCATAACTTGTATCCGACTTATGAGAGTAGCTACATACTTCAAAGGAGGTAGCTCTTTCCACCCCAAATTCACAAATAAAAACTAGAATAGTATTCACAAGCTCACAAGTTTTTTTTTTTTTTAGCTACATAAAACTTCACAACTTACTAGAGTAGTACTAAACTAGTCCTTAAAACTTCGAGTTTGAGTTTCCAAAAGATTTCAAAAGTGAGTAGTGCAAAAAGAGATAATCGAGCAAAAATTCCCTAAAAATTCAAGTGAAACTAGAGCATGATAGAATACAACCGTTGCAACTACGGTGAACCGCCATAGGCTACATGAGCAAAAGCAATTGAGCGCACAAGTAAAGGTGTGTGCAAAGTGAACTCCCCCCACACTTAAGTTGTACATTGTCCCCAATGTACTCATGCAAGAACAATAAAAGTGAAGAATTATAAAACAATTAGTGTGGAAGTAGGCAATTGAAACATTACTCCCCTGAACTTGAAGTGTTGCGTTTGATAGAGCTAGGTGTATTAAGAGTTCAGTCTCAATGGGTTGTGAAGCACACACGGTCCCATGACCATGCCTATGACTGTTCCTTAAATTCCTTATATCCAAGACCATCTACACACACACACACACAAGGTATTCAGTAACACTCAAGAAAAATTGAAATAAAGCTCGAGTATATAAAGATAAAGCAATGAAATACAACTTGAGACAAACTAAAGCACATAAAGATAAACTCAGAAGGTGGATCCTTTCTGAGTGCTAGAAGTCCAAAATAAAAAGAAAATACAACTAAAAATCAAAATAAAATAAAACTACGACACCTCAACGTCGGTGTCCTGTGGAGTAGCCTCTGGTGCTGCTGTAGGCTCTACTGGTGTGGGTGGATCAGCTACTGATGGAGCTAGTGAAGGTGGTGGAGTAGGGGCCCGAGGCTGGACCACAAATGGTGATGACACGGCCTGCTCAAGTAGTTGCTGTATGGTATCAAGTCGTGCCATTGTCTCTGATAAGTGCTCGTGGTGTAATAACGCGAAGTGCTATTATCTTACAATGAGCATTGATTTAATAAGATTTTAATACTCAATTGTGTGCATTTGTGTATTCTTATACATTGTAGGTTTGTGGAGCCAATTTGGAGAAGAAGAACGGAGTTAGATCGTGTTCACCGTTGTTGGGAGGTTTTCGGACCAAGCAAGGAACAAGGCACGAGCCAAGACTTGTGAGTGTGCCAACCTCTCTCAGAGGGGCACAACGGCAGTCACATTTACAACAAGTCTAACTTGTGTAACTTAGGCAAACATCGCCTAGAAGGAGACTTGAAGCAATCGGCACGATCTACCATTGATTGTGTGCCCAATTCAATGGCCTCGATGAAGAACGATGGATTCGGGAACATTTCGACGAGTATTGCAGCAACACTGTAGCGCGTTACTGTAGCAAAACACTGTGGCAATCTACTGTTAACTCCTGCCGAGAATCAGGATTCCAGAGAGTTCACACGGGCGTGTGGAAATTCCACACGGCCGTGTGAATTTATTTTCCAGAAGCCAGAAACTTCACACGGGTGTGTTTAAATTCCACACTGCCGTGTGAAGTCCTGATAAGTACAAATTTATAGCCGTACTCAGCCTTATAAAAGCCCGATTTGGAGACTTTTTACATATCTTTTTGACCTATCTTTCTCCCCAACTTCTGGAGAGTGCGGCTAGGGTTTCAGAGAGGACTTTGTGGAGGATTGGAGCACGTCATCGGCATCGAATCGACGTCTAACGGCCGCAGAAGACCACGGCCACAACATACGCAAGGGGGTTTTCATCGATGTTTTTACTTTGTGATTTATTTTACACTTTGATGAACATGTATAGCTCCATGAGGAGCTAAACCCCTCATGGGTATTCGGACTTGTAGACCCTACGATTATTATGTTTCGATGACATTGTTATTATGCTTTTCCATTATTGATGAATAAATTCGAGTTTCAGTTTTAATTATCTTTTACTATTGTTATTCCTTAGCCGTGACACTAGGGTTGAGAATAATCTAGGTTATCCCTTGGAGATGTGACAACTCCTTAGGATTAGACTACTTAAAACTGAAGAGGGTTGAGAGGGAGAGTTGTGAGGTAGCAACATACCCCTTTCCCTTCCGGCGTGATTTCTCCCTACCTCCGATTCCTTGATTTATTAGCGGTCGAAATAGAGTGAAGTGTTAGATAGATAAACTCCCCCAAGGCTTTGGGGTGATGTGAATCCTATGCACTGGGGCTTAATTTTTACTAGGGTTCTTCCACCTAGACCAAAGGGTTAGAACTACTACACATAGGAACAGGTTTTATGACTAGGAATCCCTAGAGCATACAGCAATGCCACGTAGTGTTAGGCTTAGGTAGATATACTCCCCTGGGGCTTAGTTGCGTGAGCAATAGAGTGAAGGGTTAACGTGAATCCTATCGCCGGGACATAGTGTTGGGGTTAGTCACGGTTGACCTTAGGTTTGGGACCGTGTATTTAAGGATTTCCTCGACTCAATTAACTTCAATAAGAAAGCATAATTGTATAGTCCTAAAGGTAACTTGTCCGGATACCCTATTCCCATTCATTGCTAGTTTCTCTCCTCCTGTTTTCACTTGCACTTTCCCGTCTTCCATCTCTCTATTTACTTTCTTGTCTTTTATTCTAATTGCTTCCATAAATTCACTCATCACTCCAATTATTACTTTTCGTATATCGTGCGACTAATTAGCAAACTCTCGTATTCTAAATCCCTATTCCCTGTGGATTCGACTACCCACTCACCAGGGTAATTTTATTACTTCGACAAGCCCGTGCACTTGCGGTACACACGCAAAGGGTTGTGTCAGTCCCTGAGTGCTGGGCGGCCTGTACAGCTCACATCTCAGTCACCTCAGTCTGGAGGACCCCCACAGCGCTCTGGAGGTGCTCGAATCTGTCCTGGCCTCAAGAGGGAGAACAAATACGCACTGGAGGTGGCTCTAATGCTGCCTGTGACCCCTCAGCCTGCTCGGGCTCTGAGTGGTGGATAATCAGGGTGTAGACTCCTGGTCCTGGTCTACGGATCATCCCCATCTGTCTCAATGTCTCCATACTTGGGCGGGCTGGTACACTGGTCTTCTCCACCCCTCTGATAGCATCTAGTAGTCCCATCCATATGAGCAACCTGGTAATGTAGGGGCCTAAGAAAATCACTCCGATACGGGAATACTAGCTCTGGTGGTCCAGGTACTCAGCTACTAGATGTCCCAGGTGGAGTGGTACTTCTTGCACCATGGAGTATAGATATAGTAGCTCTTGTCAGCTCAAGACTCCAGTGCTATCCCCTCTGCCACTGATGGACCTGCTCATAACTACATGTAGGTATCTGTAGGCAGGTTTGGAAAGGCAAGATGCCTTGGAGACACCCGGCTCGTTTTGCCCCTCCCCGCACAATGCCCTATAGGCTCTCTGCGGTATCAATGTTCCAGGGTAGTCTGTGGCTAAGCCCTCATTCTCTTCAATCCTGGTGTAAGCCTCGTCGTATAAACCCAGCTGGACTGAAAATAGGCTCACACTCATGCTATAGCTCTGACCTAGTGCCCGAAACTATATAGTGTCGACGTCTGTGAAGCTGGTATACCCTCTATCGAACTCGAAAGAAGCCAGTACCTCTAGTGTTAGTGTGCGGATCACTGCCTCTCTGATTGATAGCAAACGGTCCCAGCCCCCTACTATCACTAACTCCTCAACCTCGCTAGCTTGCTCGTCTCCTGACTATATCCCTCAAAGTGTGCTGATGTCCAGGATCCTAGAATGTCCAAAACGGAGCTGTGATAATTGCTTGAACCACTCCCGATACTTTGGTAATGGGAAATCCACCTCTTCGGTGGGTGGGGTAGGTTCACGTGGCCGCTTCCTTGATGATTTCCTAGACCTAGAAGCCATATCTGCAAAGTTGCAAAAGAAAACAGTTAAAAACAGTTCAAGAACACAATCTGCAGAAATCCACATGGCCGTGTGGAAATTCCGCACGCCCGTGTGGAGCTTCTGGCGGACAGAGCCCCACGGCCGTGGGGCTAAAATTCCAAATTGACATCAAATTTCATTCTAAATGCGTTATAAACAAGTTTGCATATATGTTAAGCATTCAAAACAGCCGAAATAATCGAAAAGAATGAATTGAATCAAGATTTGGTAACGAAAAGAGGGGGAGAGAGCTTACCAACAGTGTGGAGTTAGAAATCTAAGAAATCGGCCGGAAAACTCAATGAAACCTCAGCAACTCAGTGAAAACAATCGAGGCACGAGTGAAATCCAAAAGAAAACGCGCGGCTTTTGAAGTTCTGGGAATCCACACGGCCGTGTGGAATCTCCACACGGCTGTGTGCCTCTGAAATTAGGGTTCACAGGGGCTCACACACGCCCCTGTGTGCACTCAGGTTACTCTCTGAACTACCCCACACGGTCGTGTGAGACTCCCATATGCCCGTGTGCCTTCACAGGGGACTTCACAGGAGCTCGTACACACCCTTGTAGATTCACGGAAAACACATAAGGTCTCTGGAAAATTTCACACGGCCGTGTGGAAATTCCACACGGCTGTGTGCCCAACTTGGCCAAGAACACAAGGCCAGCCACAGGGGCACCCACACGCCCCTGTGGCTTCTCTGGTTCGTCCCGAGAATTATCTATGTGTTCCACATGGCCATGTGAATCCGCCACACGGGCGTGTGCCTTTCACAAGTTCTCCCACAAGGGTAGCCACACGCTCCTATGTATTCTCGGGAAAAAGAGGGGCTTTCTGCAGACATTCACACGGCCGTGTGGAATTCCCACACGGCCGTGTACCTTAACACAGGGTTACTCACTGGGGCATCCACACGCTCCTGTGGACTCTCTGAACCGAGAGCTTAACTTTTGCAGGTTTTCACACGGCCGTGTGAAAATTACACACGGCCGTGTGCCCCTTCTGAGATTTTTCACAGGGGCAAGGTCACGCTCCTGTGCCTTCTCTGGTTGAGCCCTAGATGGTAACACACGCCCGTGTGTTAATTCCATACGGCCGCGTGTTTTCTCTTGTTAACTTAGAAAAATTCTCAAACTTTCACAAAAATTCAAAAACAAATATATGATAGTTAGAGCCTGTGGAAACCATCAAAACACGACCAGATACCATTGAAAACATGCTCAACTGACTCAAACTTCGTTAATAATTGTTTAGGCACACGAAAACGTCAAAATCCACAATAAAATCACAGCATACGCACATGAAGATCAGGACATCAATACTATAACTTTTATTTAGTTTAACGCCACTTAGCTTAACGTACATGTCTTACCTTACGGTGGTTCATGAATGAAGGTTGTCCTTTTTCTTACAATCTGAAAGCATGCCGTAAATAATTTTTGTAGAATAGATTGAGAGTTAGCGATTTTGTTACCACACAAGGGTGAACCACCCTTACTCCGTTCTTGCTCATTCCCATTGTTCTTGGGTCTTTTCATGTGGCGCCACTTCGCTCTCTTCATTTTTCTCCTCATCTTCTTCATGAGTCCCGGGTCCGGCTTGCCTTCCTTCTCGACTAGACCAAGTGATAGCACTTCTTCTTTGATCTCCACATCTTGGTCCGGCCACTCTTCATATGGATCCGAGTTTAACATTTCCTACACATAATCATCAATTAGTTCATCGGTGGTGTCAAGAAAATATAAAGTATCATCAAAGTCAAGAGAGTGTCTCATGGCTTCGGCGAGGCGGTATGTCAGCTTGTCATCTCTAACTCGCAATGTGAGCTCCCCGCCGTCCATGTCTATCAAAGCCTTGGAAGTGCGCAAGAAGGGCCTTCAAAGAATCAGCGGCACTTCGACATCCTCATCGACATCCAACACCACGAAGTCAACAGGAAATATGTATTTATCCTCCTTTACCAACACATCTTCTACAATCCCCCTCGAATGCCTTATCGATCGGTCTGCAAGTTGAAGTGTCATAAGAGTGGGTCTAGGCTCGCCCATGCTTAGCTTTTGGAAGAAGGTATAGGGCATAACATTGATGCTTGCCCCCGAGTCGGCCAATGCCATCTCTTTACCCAAGTTACCAATGTTATATAGTATTATGAAACTCCCGGGATCTTTTCTCTTGCTTGGCATGTTCTTTTGCAATAAGGCTAAGCAATTGGCATCAAGTACTACAGCTGCACTCTCCTCCAACTTCCTCTTGTTGGTCAAGAGGTCCTTCAAGAACTTCGCATACTTAGGCATTTGGGCCAATGCCTCCGCGAACGGTATGTTGATGTGCAACTGTTTGAAAATACCCAGAAATTTCTTGTATTACTCATTGTTTTGGTCATTCTTCAACCTCGAAGGGTAGGGGATTATCGGCTTGTAGGGTGATGGTGCCACCTCTTTCTCCTTTGGTGCTTCTCCCCTTACTTCTTTAACTTTGGGTGCTTCTTTTGTCTTCTCAAGGGAGAGATTTCTCTCGACCTCTTTTCCACTTCTTAAGGTAATTACCTTCAATTGCTCCCTTGGATTGGTCTCTGTATTACTAGGCAAACTCCCTTGAGGCCTTTCCGCCAAAGTCTTTGCAGTTTGCCCCACTTGATTCTCCAAATTGTGTAGGGAAGCGGTGTGATTGCGAAGTGTAGCTTCCACCGATTGAAATCTAGCATCCAACGAAGAAATGAACCTTGTGAGGGCTTTCTCTAGATCGGTCATCTTTCCTTCTAGCCTAGTCACTCGGCTTTCTAGGTTCGGTGCTTGTTGACTTTGAAATCGCAGTGGTGCGTTGTTCTTTTATTGCGACTGCCCTTGATTGCTCTATGAGAAATTCGGGTGGTTCCTCCACCCCGGGTTATAAGTACCACTGTACGGGTTGCCTTGGCCTTGTCCTCTATAAGCATTGCCCACAAAATCAGCATGTTCTACCGTACTAGTGCCTCCAATAGCAATCGGACAATCACTCGAAGTGTGTCCTCCCCCACAACTGTTACAAGTAGTGATGGCCACAACTCTTGGTGATGTTAGAACATCCAACTTCTTACTCAGTGATTCCACCTGTGCTGCCAATGATGTAACTACATCAAACTCATGAATTGCGGCCACCTTCTTTCGTTCCCTTGTGTTCCATTGATAGCTATTCATAGCCATCTCTTCAATAAGGTGCCGGGCTTCACCAGGAGTCTTGCTTCCTAGAGTTCCTCCTGCAGCTGCATCTAACAGTTGCTTGGTACTTGTATTCAACTCGTTGTAGAATGTGTGAATGATCATCCATTCGGGGAATCCATGTTACGGACACTTTCGAAGGAGTTCCTTGAACCTATCCCATGTCTCGAATAGATACTCCAATTCCATTGTGTAAAGCATGAGATCTCATTTCGGAGCCTCGCTGATTTTCCCGTAGGGAAATACTGATAAGTGCTTGTGTTATAGTACCGCGAAGCGTTATTATCTTACATTGAGCATATCTCTTAACAGTTTTTATCACTAAATGACGTGCATTTGTGTATTCCTGTGCATTGAAGGTTTGTGGAGCTAAATTGGAGAAGAAGAACGAAATTAGGTCGTGTTCACCGATGTTGGGAAGTTTTCGGACCAAGCACGGAACAAGGCATGAGCTTGGACTTGTGAGTGTGTGCCAACCTCCTTTGGAGGGGCACAAAGGCAGTCACATTCACAACAAGTCTAACTCGTGTGGCTTAGGAGAACTTCACCAAGAAGGAGACTTGAAGCAATCGGCACGATCTACCATTGATTGTGTGCCCAATTCAATGGCCTCGATGAAGAACGACGGATTCGGGAGCATTTCGGGCGAGTACTGCAGCAGTAATGTAGCTAACACTGTAGTAAGCTACTGTAGCAAACAATGTAGCAAGCTACTGTTCACTTTCGGGCGAAATTCAGAATTCCAGAGAATTCACACGGGCGTGTGGAATTAACACACGGCCATGTGAATTAATTTTTCAGCAGACAGAAACTTCACACGCCAGTGTGTTAATTCCACACGGGCGTGTGAAGCCCCCGATAAGTCAAATTTTAAAGCCGCGATTCAACATTATAAAAGGCGATTTTGGAGACCTTTTGGGATATCTTTTGACATATCTTTCTTTTCAACTTGGGCAGTGCGGCTAGGGTTTCGGAGAGGATTTCGTGGAGGTTTAGCGCGCGTCATCGGCATCGTCACCGACGTTCAACGGCCGCACAAGACCACGGCCACACCATACGCAAGGGGGTTTTCATTGATGTCCTTATTTTGTGCTTTCTTTCATACATTGATGAACATGTATAGCTCCATGAGGAGCTAAACCCCATAAGGGGTATTCGGACTTGTAAACTCTAGGGCTCTTATGTTTCTTTGACATTGTTATTATGCTTTTCCATTATTGATGAATAAAATTGAGTTTCAATCTTAATTTCATCTTGTTAACGTTTTCTCTTAGATGTGACACTAGGATTGAGAACAATTTAGGTTGTCTTTTGGAGGTGTGACAACTCCTTAGGGTTAGACTACTTAAGATTGAAGAGGGTTGAGAGGGAAAGTTGTGAGGTAGCGATGTACCCCTTTCCCCTCCGACATGGTTTCTCCCTACCTCCGTTTCCTTGATTTCATAGCGGTCGAAATAGAGTGAAGTGCTAGGCAGATAAACTCCCCTGGGGCTTAGTTACGCAAGTAACAGAGTGAAGGGTTGAAGTGAATCCTATGCATTGGGCCTTAATCTAGACTAGGGTTCTTCCACCTGGACCAAAGGGTTAGAACTACACATAGGAACAGGTTTCACCATTAGGAATCCCTAGAGCTTAAAGCAATCTCACATAGTGTGAGGTTTAGGTAGATATACTCCCCTGGGGCTTAGTCGTGCAAGCGATAGAGTGAAGGGTGGCGTGAATCCTAATACCGGGGCATAGTGTTAGGGTTAGTCACGGTTGTCCCTAGGTTTGGGATCGTGAGTCTTAGGATATCCTCGACTTGATTAAACATCAATAGGAAAGTATAATAGCATAGTCCTGCACTAGAAGCATAGACCCTAGAGGTACCTTGTCCGGATGCCCTATTTCATTCATTACTAGTCCTCTCTATTCTCTTTTACTTGCACTCTCTCATCTTCCATCTTTCTATTTAATTTCTCGTTTTCTAGTATAATTGTTTCCATAATTCACTCATCGAATCAATTAATCACTTTTCTGTACTTCACATAGTTTTAATAGTAAAATCTCGTATTCTAACTCCCTATTCCCTGTGGATTCGACTACCCTCTCACCGGGGTAACTTTTATTACTTCGACAAACCCGTGCACTTATGGGATACACACAAGGGGTCGTGTCAAATACCTAGCCAAGAATGCCTCGGCCATCTCTTCTCATGTAGTGATAGATGCTCTCGGTAATGAATGAAGCCAATGTCTTACTTTTCCCTTCAATGAAAATGGGAAGGCTCTCAATTGAATCGCGTCGTCTGTAACTCCATTAATCTTCAACATGTCGCACACTTCAAGGAAGTTCTCTATGTGGTTGTTGGGATTTTCAACGGCCAAAAATTTTGGCAGGGACCCGAAAGTGCACAGGTTCTCGAAGTAATAAAATACCCTAGTGAGTGGGTAGTCATATCCACAGGGAATAGGGATTTAAGATATAAGGACTCGCTATGTAGCTAACGCGATATGTGAAAAGAAATCAACGAGTGAGCACAAACGTAACCAATAAAAGCAAGAATTGAAATAGAAGTGTGGAAGGTGAGAGAGTGCAAGTAAGAGTTAAAGAGTAGAACAAGCAATGGGAAAAGATGAGTATCCGGACAAGCTACCCCTTGAACTTATGCTTCTAGTGCAAGATAGTAATATTATACCTTCCTATTAATGTTAATTGAGTCGAGGAAATCCTTAAACACACGGTCCCAAACCTAAGGTAAACCGTGACTAACCCCAACACTATGTTCCGGTCATTAGGTTTCACTACGACCCTTAACTCTCGTTGACCTATCAACTAAGCCCTATGAGAGTCTATCTACCTAAGCCTCACACTGTGTGGAATTGCTTTAAGTTCTAGGGACTCCTAGTGATTAACCCTGTTCCTATGTATAGTCCTAACCCTTTGGTCCAGGTGGAAGAACCCTAGTCTAAATCAAGCCGTAACACTAAGATTTACTTCAATCCTTCACTTAGTTGCTCGCAAAACTAAGCCCTAGGTGAGTCTATCTCCTAGCACTATACTCTATCTCGACCGCGAATAAATCATGGAACATAAAGGTAGAGAGAATCACATGGAAGGGGAAAGGGGACGTTCCCCTACCTTACGACTCACCCTCTCACCCCTCTTCAATACTAAGTAGTCAATCCTATAGGAGTTGTCACACCTCCAAAGGATAACCTAGATTCCTCTCAACCCTAGTGTCACGGCTAAGGGAAAACAATAATCAAGAAGAAATTAAGATTGAAAATTAATTTTATTCATCAATAATGGAAAAGCATAATAGCAAAGTCAAAGAAACATAATAATCCTAGGGTTTACAAGTCCGAATACCCACAAGGGGCTTAGCTCCTCATGGATCTATACAAATCCATCAAAATAATAATAAGAACACAAATTGAATGCATAGATGAAAACCCCTTGTGTGCGATGTGGCCGTGGTCTTGTATCACCGTCGGATGTTGATGTCGACACCAATGACATGCTTCAAACCTCCACCAAGTCCTCTCCAAACCCAAGCCGTGCCTCCTCAGAAGTTATGGCAAAGAAAAGCCAAAAAGATCCCCCAAACAGTCTCCAAAACAGGCTTTCATAATGTTGAGTCGCGGCTTAAATTTGGCTTAAATCGGGATTTCACATGGCCGTGTGGAATTTTCACACGCCGTGTGAACTCTCTGGTTTTCTGAATTTCGGCCGAAAATGAACAGTAGATTGCAAGAAACCAAACATTAACAAACATTTGATTAACTAAAATGAAGAAAGAATGCTCAAAATGGGGAATGGTTGCTTCTAGGGTTTGCTAAACACCACAACAAGAATTTATAGCAAGAAAGAACCTCTCACAACTCCTAAAAACAACAAGGAAAGGAAAAATGACCTAGCTTTGGTCGGTGCTACAGTAATTCCGGGATCAAGGTCATACATCTCAATTCAATCAATCCTCACAAGATTTACCATCAAATAGGAGGAAAAAGAGATAACAATCATGCTATCATAAGGGTTCACAAATGACACACCCCTTGCGTGTGTACCCCGCAAGTGCACAGGTCATCTAAGTAATAAATACCCTGGTGAGTGGGTAGTCGTATCCATAAGGAATAGGGATTTAAGACACAAGAATTCACTATTTAGCAATTCTAAAGAGCAAAAAATAGAATTGAAATATGGAAGGTAAGAGAGTGCAAGTAGGAGTAAATAAAGAAAGACAATCGATGAATAAAGTTGGGTACCCGGACAAGCTACCACTATGACTTATGCTTCTAGTGTAAGACAATGCTATTATACTCTCCTATTGATGTTAATTGAGTCGAGGAAATCCTTAAACACACGGTCCAAAGGATAACCTAGATTGTTCTCAACCCTAGTGTCACCGCTAAGGGAAAACAATTACAAGACGTAATTAAGATTGAAACTCAATTTTATTCATCAATAACGGAAAAGCATAATAACAATGTCAAAGAAACATAATAATCCTAGGGTTTACAAGTCTGAATACCCACAAGGGGTTTAGCTTCTCATGGAGTTATACAAATCCATTAAAATATGAAAAGGAATACAAATTGAAAGCGTAGATGAAAACCCCCTTGCGTATGGTGTGGCCGTGGTCTTGTGCGGTCGCCGGACGTCGATGACGATGCCGATGACGCACTCCAAACCTCCACAATGTCCTCTCTGAAACACTAGCTGCAACCCTCCATAAGTTAGGAGAAAAGATTGGCCAAAGGATGTGTTAAAAGTCTCAAAGATGAACTTTTATAATGCTAAGTCGCGGATTAAATCGGCTGAAATCGGGAGTTCACACAGCCATGTGGAATTTCCACACACCCTTGTGAAGTTGTTGTTTTGCTGATTTTCGGCAGACAGTGAACAGTAACTTACTACATTATTTTTTATACAGTAACTCGCTATAGTGCTGCCACTTGTTTATAGTTTTCTCTTTTGTTATTTCTCTTACCTTGTTTCAAATCTATATTTGGTAGACTAGACAGTGTCATCTAGAGGGGAGTAATAGCAGCTCTAGGGACCCCAAGGAATACGACCCCCTCGCACGTGCGTGAGGGGTATTACTTGGCGACCCGTGCGCTTGCGGATCGACACTCATCAGCCCCTACAAAGGAGGTTGGCACACACTCACAAGTCTAAGTTCATGCCTTGTAGGTTTGTGGAGCACAAAAGCACACAAATGCACACAATTTAGTGATAAAACCTGATAAAAGTAATGCTAATTGTAAGATAATAATACTTCATATTATTATAATGCAAGCACTTATCAACAAACAACCCTAACCATTCTCATCAAAGAACAAAGAAGAAGGAACAAAAGATTGGAGCTTACCTTGATCCTATGAATGAGCAACTTGATGATCCAAGTTTCAAGCTCCAAAAAACCTTCTAGATCAGCCTTAGAACCTCATGAGATGATGGAGGAAGAGAGGAAAAGGAAATAGAGGAGTTTGGAAAAAGAGAAATGAAGAAAAGAAGCTAGAAACGGGTTTTTATAAGCCAGGACGCGTCAGTGTCCGGGTTATGTGCGGCCCTACACACCAACCACACACACCAGGCAGAAGGGTGTGTGGGTGGTGTGCGGCCCCACACACCAGCCGTACACCACTCTGCCTGGGGTGTGTGGCCTCTGTGCGGCCTGTGCACAGCCCACACTCTTTCTAAAACTCTCCAAAATGCACTCAAACACCCGGCAAACAACTCTAAAGGTTTGACAAGAAGATTCAAAGAAAACTCAATGGGGAAATAACCACAACATCTATGACAACTGAAACAACAACCAAGGGCAAAGAGGATCGAAACACCACAGACCCTGGATAAAATAAGATACGGTTTGAACTTGTTGAAGGCAAACACAACTGCTAGTAATTCTTTCTCTGTAGTGGTGTAATTCTATTGAGCACCTGTGAGAGTCTTACTAGCATAATATATTTGTTGGAACTATTTATCCTTTCTATGACCCAAAACTGCTCCAATAGCATAATCACTCGCATCGCACATGACTCGGATGGTTCATTCCAATCCAGTGTGATCAAAATTGGAGCCTCAACTAGTTTCTTCTTTAACAAATTAATGGTAGCCAAACAATCATTACCAAAATCAAATAGAGTATCCTTTTCAAGAAGCCTTGTCAATAGTTGTATGATCTTTGAGAAATCCTTGATAAAAAACCATTAAACACCTACATGCCCCAAGAAACTCCGAACTCCCTTAACATTTTTTGGTGGAGGGATTTTATCTATAACTTAAATCTTCACCTTGTCTACCTCCATCCCCATAGGGGAAATCTTGTTACCAAGGACGATGACTTCTTGGACCATAAAGTGACACTTTTTCCCAATTAAGCACGAGATTTGTCTCACTTCACAAATCATCAATACTCTTTCCAAGTTTTTCAAACATATGTCAAACGAATAACCAAACACCGAAAAATCATCCATTAACACCTCCATGATATCTTCCAAAAGATCATAAAAAATGGCCGTCATGTAACGCTGGAATGTTGCCGGTGCATTACATAATCCGAAAGGCATCCTTCTACAGCAAAAGTCCCGTTGGGACAAGTGAATGTTGTCTTCTCTTGATCTTCTAGGGTGATAGAAATTTGAAAATATCCTGACATACCATCATGGAGACAATAAAACTGATGCCCAACTAATCTATCCAAAATCTGATCAATAAAAGGCAATGGGAAGTGATCCTTTCGAGTTACATCATTAAGTCTTCTGGATTAAATGCATACCCGCCAACCTGTAACTATTCTGGTAGGGATGAGTTCATTCTTTTCATTCTTTACCACCATCATCCCTCTTTTCTTCGGAACCACTTGCATTGGGCTCACCCAAGCACTATCGGAGATGGGGTAAATGATTCCTGCATCTAACAGTTTCACCACTTCTGCCTTCATGACATCCTTCATATTCGGGTTCAATCTTATTTGATGTTGGATTACAGACTTGCAGTTATCCTCCATTAGAATTTTATGAGTACAAAAAGAATGATTTATGCCATTTAAATCAGAAATCTTCCAAGCAATAGCGGATTTATGTTTCTTCGGCATGCTCACAAACTTGTCCTTCTGATCAGTAGAAAGATTTGATGCTATAATGAGATGGAGCTTTGACACTTCTGCCAAAAATGCATACTCCATATGTGTCGGCAAAGTCTTTAGTTACAAATCAGGCAGTTCTTCAATGGATGGTCGCAATTGGCTCTCCTTCAATCTATCAATCTCCTCAAATTGGGTCGATTCTTGTTCAATAGCATTTTCTGAACTATCTTCCATTGCTTGTTGGTCTGAACGGTCCTTAGCACTTTTTGGAATTCGTATCTCACAAGTTTCCTCAGTTGGGACTGTCAGGATAGGCAGCCGACCTATTAGGACTTCAGAGACTTCATGAGTTTTTGGAGCATGTATGGAGGGTCTGCTTCGGCTGCCCAGCCACCTGCTCCAGCACCGGCCCTGATGCAGTCAGTTCCCCTGGTCACTGCAGAGGACAGTAGGACCACCCAAAGCTTGTTCCTATCCAAGCTCCTGAAGGAAGCCCGGTAGTTAGGTTGCGGTTCCTTTGATGGCAGGAGCGATGCCTTGGTGGCTAAGGAGTGGCTAAAGCGGGTGATAGCCACTTTCGACGACATGGTCCTAGATGAGGAGTTGAGGCTCAAGGTTGCTACGAGGTTGCTTGAGGGCAGAGCTAGAGTTTGGTGGGAGAGTCTGAGAGGCCGTTCTCGTGTTGCTTTGACTTGGCCAGATTTTCAGAATGAGTTTGATGAGGAGTACTACACCCTTTTCCATAGAGACCAGAAGAGGAAAGAGTTCATGTAGTTGAGTCAGTGTAGCAGATCTGTGACAGAATACGAGACAGAGCTAAAGGACTTAGCAAACTTTGTGCCTGAGTTGGTAGGTTCTGAGGAGATTCTGTGTTCGAAGTTCGAGGCTGGATTGAACCTCAGCGTCCAGGAGAGGATGGCAGTCGTAGGGAACCAGAGCTTTAAGAAGGTAGTACAGTTGGCCCTCCAAGCAGAAAAGTTGGTTCTCGAAGGCAGACGGGTCCGAGAGAGAGGAAGAGTGCAGAAATGAGTCGACCATCTAAGAAGAGCAGAGGTGAGAGTTCATCTCCTGGTATACCTTCAGTTGGCTTCTTTAGGGTCCCACAGTGCAAGTCTAGTGGACAGAAGAGTTCGGTACCTTCAGGCAGTGTTTCAGGTAGAGAATCTGCAGGGACTAAGAGACAGTGTTGGAATTGCCACCGTTTCCATAATGGACATTGTTCAGAGCCGCGCAGATGCTTCCATTGTGGTCAAGAAGGTCACATCAAGTCAGCTTGTCCAGTGTTAGATCGAGGTGACCCTACTGTGGCGCTCACTCCAGGCCGTTCTGGTCAGACCAAGGGTAGCCAGCCTATTAGGTCTGTAGCTGCTAGCAACATGCCACAGCAAGGAGGACCACGACCCCAGACTAGATCTCAGACGAGGATTTTTTCCTTGACCAATGAAGAGCCTGTGTGTGGGCCAGGCATGTTTGCAGGTATGGTTCCTATCATTGTTTGTTGCTACTCTTGTGTGCTTGGTTGTTTGCTTGAGGAGTGGTAATAGAGGCAGGGTTGTTTTCCTAGAGTTGCTAGAGTCTTGTTGCCTCCTTGACTTTTGTTGTTGAGTTGTGTCGTTCTTTTGTTTCCCTGTTAGAAGGAAATTTCGATGACGAAATTTCTGTAAGGGGGATAGATTGTAGTATTTCGGGTGTTGAGGGTGTTTCGGAGACAATTTTAGTGTGCTTGGGCTGTGCACAGGCCGTACAGCCCTTGCTGGAGCTGTGCGGCCTCCTGTGCGGGCCGCACAGGTGGCCGCACACCCCAGGCAGAGGGGTGTGCGGCCTGGTGTGCAGGCCGCAAACCAACCTGCACACCGTTCTGCCTAGGGCGTGTGGGCACTGCGCAGCCCGCACATGAGCCGCACAACCCACTGTTTTGCCCTTTTTAAACCCGATCTAAACCCATTTCTCTTCATTTCTTCTCCCCAAAACTCCTCATCTCTTCCCCCTCTCTTCCACCACCATTCTTGAGAGTTTAGGGTTGGTTTTGGAGGAGATTTCGGGCTGGTTTGTGGAGCTTGCAAACCAATCTCTTGGTTGTTTAAGGTTAGCCATTCTCCTCTTCTTTCCTTCTTGTTTCTTCTTCTTTGGATGTTGAGGCAAGGGTTTGTTTGTCGCCTTGAGAGGAGTTTAATCCTTGTTTTCATTCTTGTTTATTGTTTGTGAATCTTGAGAGAAGCTTTGGCTTTGGTTGTAGGCTTTGATCTCAAGAAACACTTTAGTGGCTTTCTTCCTTGTTCTTGGAGCTACAGTAGCTCCGGTGGGTTGTTCTTGTTTCGTTGTTTCCTTGTGTTAGATGAGAGCTTTAAACCCTTAGAAATTCTTTGGTAGCCTCTAGGGTTAGAGGAGTAAACCCTATAGCCGGTTAGGTTCGTTGGTAGGGGAACCTAGGGTTTCCTTGTGTTGCTTGTGCTAACATTGTGTTTGCGGTGCTTTGGCAAGGAGAAGATGCTTTGACTCGAGGCAAGGGAGTAGCCGAGGAGTAGCTTGCGAGGAAGGCGGATCGCCATTTGTGTGAGTGGGATATTTATGCATTTCCTTATTGGATGAATGCCGATAACTAGATATATTACATAAACACACACTTATATTTATTCATATACACTTATATCATGGTTTGAGTATAGTTGTATGGATTTATACTCGTTTGACATTTTGGTGAATGATAATTTCTATTGAGTTGATCTTGGATGTTGCATTTGTTAATCGGTTTGCTAATGTTCGGGTTGTGTTGGATTATCACTTCTTTGAAGTTGCGAATCCTTTGTTGGTGTTAAACTTAGGATTTGTTGTGGAATTATAGGGTTTTCATGAATTCTAAGCTTGGAACTTATTTTGGAATTTGTTGAGGTTTTCCAAGTTATTCCTTGTATTGGAATTTGCTTATCCCCTTGTATTTAAAAGCTTGAGTATCGATTTTGTTTCTATCGTTCCCTCGTGGGAAAGCGGAAGTATTCTGGGTTGTTGGGTGTTTTGTTGGCTTTTGTTCTTCGTGCGTATTTGCGCAGAGTGTTGGTTTTGTGGTGGGTTACTATGAGGGCCAGCTCAGACTGGACATGTACTAGGAGGGCCAGCTCAGACTGGACATTTACTACGAGGGCCAGCTCAGACTGGACATTTAATTCGAGGGCATGTTTGGGTTGATGTTTGACTTTTTATTTTTATTGAAGCAATGTTCAGTGTTTTACCGGAATTGAGGTTGTTGTAATCTTGTTATAGTAAGAAAGGTTTCTTAACCCTATCTTTTTATGCTGTGTTAGGTTGGCTATAGTATATATATAAATTATATTCTAAATATTTATCTTGCTCTTGGTAAAATAGTTATTTGGATGCTTTATTGTTATCTTTGTTGTTGGTGTTTCTAGTGAGGTTGTGCTAGTCTCCACTAACTGAGTAACGCTAGTTGCACACTCCTCTTTCTTCTCCTAGGCTGTTGCAGGTAGTAGGTGAGGCGGTGCGCACTGTGCTGGGCATTTGTTACTGCTCCATCTTCTGTGTATCTTTTCTGTTTTATGTATGTTTCTTTTTGGTCATGAACATGTAGTCCTACCTTATGGATCCACTAGTTTGTAGTAAACCCTATTGTATGTTTTGTTTCTATCCCAACTTTGAAACTCTGATGTATTAAGACTTGTTGTTGTTGTTATAACTTCCCTCTGCACTTGTGATCTTGTTTGTTGTTATATTTCTTCATTGTTGTTGTTATTATTGTTGTTACTTCCGCTATTGTATTTTTGGTGGAATATTGTGGAAATTCCAGGTTGTTTGGCCTTGCGCTATCTCGAGGGTTGAGTGGCAGAGCATCCCTCCTCGGGATTGTCGCGGCGGTTGTCGCGTCCCGTGGACCCGCGGGTCGGGGCGTGACAACGGCCGTGTGTTAATTCCACACGGCCGTGTGTTTTCTCTGGTTCACTTAGAAAAATTCACAGAGTCTTCCAAAAATTTCAGAAACTCTTTTAAAACACTTAGAGCTTGTATAAATCATAAAAACACGACCAGAGACCATAGAAAACACACTCAACCGACTTAAACTTCGTCAATTAACATTAAGGCACACGAAAACGTCAATAATCCACAATAGAAATCGCAGCACATGCATTAAAACTTCAAGACACCAAAACTAAGATCCTTATTGAATCTAAAACTAAACTAGGTCCTAGAAAAACTGTAAAACCTTGGGTTGCCTCCCAAGAAGCGCTTGTTTAATGTCACTGAGCTTGACGTACCTCTTCCTTACCTTATGGTGGCTTGAAAAGAGTGTATTCCTCCCGACAAGACATTGCATAGCTACTTCCTTTAAACCAAAAATCTACTTGGCAGAGTGGAGTATTTGTTGGAGGGTCCAACCATCTTACTTTTGGCCTCCAAGGAAACAATTTGGGTTGGGAATTGTCCAAGCTTAGCATAGGTGGGTCATTGGATGGTTTAAATATCCTCCCCACATCTTTTTCCCTTCCCAAAGTCTTTTTCTTACTTTTTATGAGTTGATCAATCCCAAAGAATTGTACTTGTTCCATTACCTTAGGGTTTGCTTCTTCTTGTGTATCTTCATCTTGAAAGGAACATGTCACTAGCAAATCCCCTTGAAAATTTTCTCGCTCACAAGCACCATCTTTATTCAAGCAATCCCAATTCAACAATTGATGTTCTTCTTTTTCCTCTTCAATTTCTACAGCAATGTACTCGGTCTGCCCCATTTCTTCATTATTGTTCACTACCACATCATCTCTACAAGGAACTTGAGTTGCTTGCTCAAATGCTTCATTTTCCTTGGAGAGTGTGTCAAGTATCCATCCTAATTGATGCTCAAGATTGTTATAGGAGTCTTCATGACACTTCCATGTGGCTTCCATACTTTGGCAAGAGGCATCGGATGCTTTAACAAAGTTATCTAGCGCTTTTTTCCACTGAGGTTCATCCTCTTCAAGTATCTCATCCTTTTGAAATTGTTCTTGAGGTGCTTCCCAATGTTGTCCATCATTATTCCATAAAAAATGTTGGTAGGTCCTTTCATTTGGATGATATGTGCTGTAGCATGGGTTGCTTTGTTGTTGTGAAGCAAAAATTCTATCAACCTTTTTACTTAGAGCTTCAACTCGAGAATATAGCTCAATAGCTTGATCAATCTCCATTTAGGTTCCTCGCAAGAAAGAGTAAACATACAAAAGAAAACAATTTAGAGTGATGGAAGAATAAGAAATTGTGAAATAGAAAACGAAGTGGATAGCTAAAATAGTGAAAAACAAATATCTAAATCGCCTATTCCCGGCAACGGCGCCAAAAACTTTGACAGGCTCCCCAAAAGTGCACGGGTTTGTCGAAGTAATAAAAGTTACCCCGGTGAGAGGGTAGTCAAATCCACATTAAATAGGGAGTTAGAGTATGAGATTTCACTATTAAAACTATGCGAAGTACGGAAAAGTAATAATCGATTCGTATGTGAATTGTGAGAACAACTATACTAAAAGATAGGAAATTAAATAGAGAAAGGTGAAAGATTAGAGAGTGCAAGAAAAAGATATTAAGGAGGATTTAACAATGAATGAAGTGGGGTATCCGGACAAGTTACCTCTAGGATCTATGCTTCTAGTGCAAGACTATGCTGTTATACCTTCCTATTGATGCTAATTGAGTCGAGGAAATCCTTAGACTCACGGTCCCAAACCTAAGGTCAACCGTGACTAACCCCAACATTATGCCCCGGTATTAGGATTCACAATAACCCTTCACTCTATCGCTCGCACGATTAAGTCCCAGGGGAGTACATCTACCTAAATCTCACACTACGTGGGATTGCATTAAGTTCTAGTGATTCCTAGTGATTAAACCTGTTCCTATGTATAGTTCTAACCCTTTGGTTCAGGAGGAAGAACCCTAGTCTAGATTAAGCCCCAGTGCATAGGATTCACTTCAACCCTTCACTCTGTTACTCGCGTAACTAAGTCCCAGGGGAGTTTATCTACCTAGCACTTCACTCTATCTTGACCGCTAATAAATTAAGGAACCGGAGGTAGTGAGAAATCACACCGGAAGGGAAAGGGGTACATCGCTACCTCACAACTCTCCTTCTCAACCCTCTTCAATCTTGAATAGTCTAATCCTATAGGAGTTGTCACACCTCCAAAGGAAAACCTAGATTGCTCTCAACCCTAGTGTCACATCGAAGGGAAAACAATAGCAAAATAAAATCAAGATTGAAACTCAATTCTTATTCATCAATAATGGAAAAGCATAATAACAATGTCAAAGAAACATGATAACCCTAGAATTTACAATTCCGATTACCCACAAGGGGTTTAGCTCCTCATGGAGCTATACATGTTCATCAATGTATGGAATAAAACACAAAGTAAAGACATAGATGAAAACCCCCTTGCGTATGGTGTGGCCGTGGTCTTGTGCGGCCGTCAGACGTCGGTGACGATGCCGATGATGCGCTCGAAACCTCCACGAAGTCCTCTCCAAAACCCTAGCCGCACTCCCAGAAGTTGGGGAGAAGAATAGGTCAAAAGATATCTCAAAAAGTCTCCAAATTGAGCTTTTATAATGTGGAGTCGCGGCTTTAAATTTGCTGAAAACGGGATTTCACACGGCCGTGTGGAATTTCCACACACCCGTGTGAAGTTTCTGGAATTCTGATTTTCGGACGACTGTGAACAGTAACTTGCTACATTGATTTGCTGCAGTAATTTGCTACAGTGTTGTGCCGAAACGCTCCCGGATTCATTGTTCTTCATCAAGGCCGTTGAATTGGACACAGTATTGTGCCGATTGCTTCAAATCGCCTAATTGGTGAAGTTCTCATTGTTGGCATGAGTTAGACTTATTGTGGATGTGACTGCCTTTGTGCCCCTCCAAAGGAGGTTGGCACACACTCACAAGTCTATGCTCACGCCTTGCTCCTTGCTTGGTCCGAAAATCTTCCCAACAATGCCAAACACGACCTAACTTCGTTCCTTTCCTTCATTTTATCTTCACAACCCTACAATGCACAAAAGTAAACAATTGCACACTTTTTAGTGATAAAATCTGATTAAATTAATGCTCATTGGAAGATAATAACACTTCGCATTACTATAACACAAGCACTTATCACTCGTGCACTTGCGGGTCACTCATCACTTAGCATCACTATAACACAAGAACTTATCAGATTTGCAGTACTTCGGGCACTGGCATACGCTGACTGTATCCTGCCTGGGACACTCCCATGTGAGGATTTTAGCTATTCCGCACTCCAAGCTACGATTTGCAGTAGGCCGGGCACGACCATGTCTTACCCGTGTCTACTTGTTTTGATCCCTTGTCGATGCACACGCGGGAAACGCACTCGGTTTCACTCCAAATTGACTAGGGCAAGAGAATCCTGCACATGGGACATAATACCCTAAATAATACCAATTCTACTCAATAAATATGCTAAAGGACAGCGAAAGGAATAGAATAGAGGACATGAAACATGATATAAAATGTACTCATCAAATGCCCCCACACTTGAACATTTTCTTATCCTCAAGCAAAACAAATAAGCACAATGAGAAATATAGATGAGTGCAACCCTTCTAATCTCACTTGATTGACAAGGCTTAAAACGAAAGAGGAACAGTGAGGGTTAGAAGACCCTGTCAATTCGTACAAGACTCTCCTCAACTTCAAAGGCTATGTGTGTGTGCAAAAAAACCCAAGAGTATGAGCCCCACTATCTCAATAAGACTCCAAACAAAAACATTCCATTTACACTCACAAAATGGGTAGTAGCTTCATACACCCTAGTGGTTGCCTTTTTTCCTGGTAGGTCATCAAATGTACACTTGTAATGCCCAAAATTCGATACTCAATAGCGGCTTTCACTCAACTTAGCGCGATAGCTCTTTCTACCATCTTTCCACAGAACTTAATCCAAAATTATGACTGGTAGGGCATCCCGGGGTCGGAATCCGACTTTCGAGTTTCTTTGTTTTTTTTAGACGCGAGTGTTAAACAAGAAGAGTGGCAACAAACTCTGAGTAAAGTGAATTGATATTTGTCTTACAAGTAGAAATGAGTCTACACTTAAGCTCAAGTGGCTCCTAACACACTCATGTCCTCCTAAGTTCAAGTCGAGTCAAACAAACAATTCATGGATCATCATTAGCAAAGCACTCATCTATAACAAGCATACAGCATGCAAGCATGCAACCCTCCTCCACACTTGAAGTCTACATTGTCCCCATTGTAGAAATGAATGGCATACAACATGATGATTGGAAACAAAAAGAAAGGTCGAGGGTGCAAAAATCTTCCCTGAACATGGAGAGTGATGATGCCGCTCTCACATGCGTGCTATTCAACCAAGTTGTAACAAACACAAAGAGTGATGTGGCCGCTCTCAACGTGTTGCCTAATTAACTCCAAGCAACCAACACACGCTTGAAATGTAAAGGGGAACACACAAGTGAAAAGTGTATATAAAACAGGGAAAATGAACATGCTAAAAATAAACAAACCAAAATGCCATTTGAGCAGGGGGAGTGACACGACCCCTTGTGTGTATCCCGCAAGTGCACTGGCTTGTCGAAGTAATAAAATTACCCTGGTGACTGGGTAGTCGAATCCATAGGGAATAGGGATTTAAAACACAAGATTTCGCTATTTAGTTGTGTGGTGTACGAAAAGTGATAATAAGATTGGTGAGTGAACTATGGAAGCAAGGAGAATAAAAGACAAGAAATTAAATAGAGAGATGGAAGATAAGAAAGTACAAGTAGAAGTGAATTAGAGAAAGACTAGTAACAGATGAAATAGGGTATCTGGACAAGCTACCTCTAGGACTTAAGTTTCTAATGCAAGACTATGCCATTATACTTTCGTATTGATGCTAATTGAGTCGAGGAAATCCTTGAACTCATGGTCCCAAAGCTAAGGTCAACTGTGACTAACCCCAACACTATATCCCAGCATTAGGATTCATGTCAACCCTTCACTCTGTTGCTCGCGCAACTAAGCTCCAGGGGAGTCTATCTACCTAAGCCTAACACTACATGGGATTGCTTTAAGCTCTAGGGATTACTAGTGATAAAACCTGTTCCTATATGTAGTTCTAACCCCTTGGTCCAAATGAAAGAACCCTAGTCTAGATTAAGCCCCGAACTACGACGCCTCATCTCAACCGCTAATAAATTAAGGAAAACGGAGGTAGGGAGAAATCACACAGGAGGGAAAGGGGACGCTTCGCTATCTCACGACTCACCCTCTCAACCTTCTTCAATCCTAAGTAGTCTAACCCTATAGGAGTGGTCACACTTCCAAAGGGTAACCTAGATTGCTCTCAACCCTAGTGTCACGGCTAAGGGAAAATAATAGCAAAACATAATTAAAATTGAAACTCGAATTTATTCATCAATAATGGAAAAACATAATAGCAATGTCATAGAAACATAATAATCCCAAGGTTTTAAAAGTCCAAATATCCACGAGGGGTTTAGCTCCTCATGGAGCTATACATGTTCATCAAAGTATAGAAGAAAGCACGAATTAAAAACATTGATGAACACCCCCTTGCGTATGGTGTGGACGTTGTCTTGTGCGGCCTCCGGACGTCGGTGACGATGCCAATGACGCACTCCAAACCTCCATGAAGTCCTCCACGAAGTCCTCTCCAAAACCGTAGCCGCACTCTCCAGAAGTTGGGGAGAAAGTTAGGTCAAAAAGATGTCTTGAAAGTCTCCAAATCGGGATTTTATAATGTTGAGTGCGTCTTTAAATTTGAACTTATCGGGACTTCACACGGTCGTGTGGAATTTCCACACGGGCGTGTGAAGCTTCTGGCTTATTGGAAAATTAATTCACACGGTCGTGTGGAATTTCCACACGCCCGTGTGAACTCTCTAGAATTTTGAGTTTCGTTGGAAAGTGAACAGTATTTTGCTACAGTAGCAAAGTTACAGTGCTGCTACATTAACTCGCCGAAACGCTCCCAAATCCATTGTTCTTCATCGAGGCCATTGATTTGCGCACACAATCAATGGTTGATCGTGCCGATTGCTTCAAGTCTCCTCCTTGGTGAAGTTCTCCTAAGCAACACGAGTTAGACTTATTGTGAATGTGACTAGCTTTCTGCTCCTCCAAAGGAGGTTGGCACACACTCACAAGTCTAGGCTCGTGCCTTATTCCTTTCTTGGTCCGAAAACTTCCCAACAAAGGCGAATACGATTTAACTTCGTTATTTTCCTCCAAATTAGCTCCACAAACCTACAATGCATAAGAATACACAAACGCACACAATTTAGAGAAAAAATCTGATAAAAGATATGTTCATTTTAAGATAATAACGCTTCGGGTTACTATAACACGAGTACTTATCAGGGAGTCCCAGTGCGACTGGATTTAGAAAGTACAATGTCAAAAGGAATAACAAAACAAACAACTGGAAATAAAGACAGAAAGAAAATTAGGATGGTCGACGATCATCAGCAAGGCGCTAGAGACTCGCCCCTAATCAGCGAAAACCAGGGTGCACGGCAGGGACCTCGTCGTGTGCAGCAGCCTGGGGTCAAGGAACAGGAGGAAGTAATCGCAATTGACACGACCACTTGCGTGTATCCCGCAAGTGCACGGGTTTGTCGAAGTAATAAAAGTTACCCCGGTGAGAGGGTAGTCAAATCCACAAGGAATAGAGAGTTAGAATATAAGATTTCACTATTAAAACTATGCGAAGTATGGAAAAGTGATTAATTGATTTGATGAGTGAATTATGGAAACAATTATACTTGAAAATGAGAAATTAAATAGAAAGATGGAAGATGAGAGAGTGCAAGTAAAAGAGAATAGAGAGGACTAGTAATGAATGAAATAGGGCATCCGGACAAGCTACCTCTAGGGTCTATGCTTCTAGTACAGGACTATGCTATTATACTTTCCTATTGATGTTTAATCAAGTCGAGGATATCCTAAGACTCATGGTCCCAAACCTAAGGACAACCGTGACTAACCCCAACACTATGCCCCGGTATTAGGATTCACGTCACCCTTCACTCTATCGCTCGCACGACTAAGCCCCAGGGGAGTATATCTACCTAAAGCTCACACTACGTGGGATTGCTTTAAGCTTTAGGGATTCCTAATGGTAAAACCTGTTCCTATGTGTAGTTCTAACCCTTTGGTCCAGGTGGAAGAACCCTAGTCTAGATTAAGCCCCAATGCATAGGATTCACTTCAACCCTTTACTCTGTTACTTGCGTAACTAAGCCCCAGGGGAGTTTATCTGCCTAGCACTTCACTCTATTTTGACCGCTATGAAATCAAGGAAACGGAGGTAGGGAGAAACCATGTCGGAGGGGAAAGGGGTACATCGCTACCTCACAACTCTCCCTCTCAACCCTCTTCAATCTTAAGTAGTCTAACCCTAAGGAGTTGTCACACCTCCAAAAGGCAACCTAAATTGTTCTCAATACTAGTGTCACATCTAAGAGAAAACATTAACAAGATGAAATTAAGATTGAAACTCAATTTTATTCATCAATAATGGAAAAGCATAATAACAATGTCAAAGAAACATAAGAGCCCAAGAGTATACATGTTCATCAATGTATGAAAGAAAGCACAAAATAAGGACATCAATGAAAACCCCCTTGCGTATGGTGTGGCCGTGGTCTTGTGCGGCCGTCAAACGTCGGTGATGATGCCGATGACGCGCGCTAAACCTCCACGAAATCCTCTCCGAAACCCTAGCCACACTCCCCAAGTTGAAGAGAAAGATAGGTCAAAAGATATCCCAAAAGGTCTCCAAAATCGCCTTTTATAATGTTGAATCGCGGCTTTAAAATTTGACTTATCGGGGGCTTCACACGGCCGTGTGGAATTAACACACGGGCGTGTGAAGTTTCTGTCTGCTGAAAAATTAATTCATACGGCCGTGTGTTAATTCCACACCCCCATGTGAATTCTCTGGAATTCTAAATTTTGGCCGAAGTGAACGCTACTGTAACAAGCTACAGTGCTGCTAAATCAATGGTAGATCGTGTCGATTGCTTCAAGTCTCCTTCTTGGTGAAGTTCTCCTAAGCCACACGAGTTAGACTTGTTGTGAATGTGACTGCCTTTGTGCCCCTCCAAAGGAGGTTGGCACACACTCACAAGTCCAAGCTCGTGCCTTGTTCCGTGCTTGGTCCGAAAACTTCCCAACATCGGCGAACATGACCTAATTTTGTTCTTATTCTCCAATTTAGCTCCACAAACCTTCAATGCACAAGAATACACAAATGCACGCCATTTAGTGATAAAAACTGATAAAAGATATGCTCAATGTAAGATAATAACGCTTCGCGGTACCATAATACAAGCACTTATCAAATCCCCCCACACTTAAGCTTTTGCTTGTCCTTAAGCAAAATAGAACGTAAAAGTACTTGGGAAGAACAATTGAAAGTGCTCGGCCTTAGGTTCACCAAAAGTATGCAAAAGAAGCATTCTACAAGTAAGGGGAAATCAAAACATTGCAAAAGATTATCATTGCTCTAGCTAAAAACTCAAATCAAAAAGGATAAAAACTCGAAAATGTGTTAGTGTGTGTGATTTCACTCAAGAGAACCAACGAGTACTCCTCAAACTTTTGTTAGAAAGGACTTATTTATATACAAAAACAAAACTAAAGAGAGAAGGAAGTAGTAGCTTCACACATCCTTGAAGGTAGCCCTTTACAAGGCGGCCGCCAAAAGTAGCTTTCACACTTTCGAGGAGGTAGCTCTTTCTACCGGGGTAGTAGCTTTCACGCATCCCATGAGATAGCTCTTTCTCTCATTAGGGCATAACTTGTATTCGACTTATGAGAGTAGCTACATACTTCATAGGTGGTAGCTCTTTCCACCCCAAATGCATACATAAATGAAAGCAACTATCCACAAACTCATATTTTTCTCTTTTTTTTTCTCTCCTTATATATGCATTTTCCAAAGTAAAACTAAGAACAACGATAAACTTGTCTTTAAAAACTTCAAGATTGAGTTTCCAAAAGATTCCAAGAGTAAGTTGTGCAATATAAGATAATCGAGCAAAAATTCCCTAAAAATTCAAGTAGAAACTAGAGCATGATAGGACACAATGTTAAAAATTCTCCTAAACTCTAAGAATACAAATGTTGCAACTAAGGTGAACCGCCATAGGCTACATGAGCATGAGCAATTGAACACACAAGTAAAGGTGTGTGCAATGTGAACTCCCCCCCACACTTAAGATGTACATTGTCCCCAATGTCGCATGCAAGCACAATTATAAGTAGCAAATAAAAAAAATAGTGTGGAAGTGGGCAATTGAAACATTACTCCCCTGAACTCCAAGTGTTGCGTTTGATGGAGCTAGGTCATTGAGAGTTGAGTCTCAATGGTTTGTGGAGCACACACGGTCCTATGACCGTGCCAATGACTGTTCCTCAAAATCCTTACATCCAAGACCATCTACGCACACATACACAAGGGTTCAGTATAGCTCAATAGAACTCGAGTATATAAAATATGAAGCAATGAATACAACTTGAGATAAAAGAAAAGAAAAATAAAAGATAAACTCAGAAGGATAATCCTTTCTGAGTACTACAAGTCCAAAAATAAAATAAAAAGTACAAAAATGAAAATCAAAAGCAATAAAAACTAAAACTAAGACGCCTCAGCGTCGGTGTCCTGGATAGTGGCCTCTGGTGCTGCTGGAGGCTCTGGAGATGTAGGTGAATCTATTGATGCTGGAGGAGATGGTGGTGGAGGAGTGGGGTCTTTGGGTCGGGCCACAGATGGTACTGACACGGCTTGCTCTAGAAGTCTCTATATGATGTCAAACCTTGCCATAGTCTCTGCGTGCTGTGCAACCTGTGCGGCCCTGATCTTGGCCTGCTCTGCCTGTAGCACGCCCACTGCGCTCTCGAGGCGCTCCAACCTGTCCTGGCCCCGAGAAGGCAAGAACATGCGCACCGGAGGTAGCTCCGGCGCGGTGGGTGGTGCCTGTGTCTCTGTATCTGTCGGGGGTGGCTCTAACGCTGCCTGTGACCCCTCGGCCTGATCTGTCTGGGGTATGATCCATGTGTAGGTCCTTGGTCCTGGTCTGCGGACCATCCCCATCTGTCTCAATTTCTCAATACTAAGGGGGACTGGTGTACTGATCTTCTCGGCCCCCCGAACTCCATCTCTGAGCCCCAATCCAATAATCAATCGGGTGATATATGGGCATGCGAAGATAACTCCGATCCTGGGGTACTGACCCTGGTGACGCATGTACTCGGCCACAATATGCCCAAGGTGGAGTGGCTCGCTCTCCACCATCGAATATAAGTACAAGTGCTCCTGACGGCTAAATACCCCTGTACTGTCCCCTCTGCAACTCACTGACCTGCTGAGTACGGCGTGGATGTATCTGTGAGATGTCCTGGTCAAGCAAGTGGCCTTGGAGACCCCAGGCTCATACTGGCCCTGACCGCATAATCTACTGTATGCCCGCTGGGGAGTCAGAGTGCCAGGGTAATCCGTGGGTAGCAATGCGTACTCCTCTGTCTCGGTGTACGCCTCATCGTACAGCTTCATCCGTAGTGAGAACTGGGTCATGCTCAAGGTATAATGTCGACCGAGGGCCCGAAACTGGATAGTGGCATCTTCAGTGAAGCTGTCGTACCCCCGATCGAACTCAAATTATGCCAGAACCTCTAAAGTAAGTGACATGATCGCGGGATCTCTGATAGATAATAGACGGCTCCAGCTACCAACCGCGAGCAACTCCTCAATCTTGTCAGTAATAGCATCTCCTCCCTGCACTCCTCTAACTGCACTCAAATCAGCGTATCGCGTCTGTCCGAATCGGAGTGTGGACAATCTACGAAACCTTGTCTGGTGCTCAGGTATACTGAACTCGGACTCCATTGGAGTGGGTGTAGGCTCGCGAGGATGCTTACCGGCCAATTTCTTAGACCTAGAAGCCATATCTGCAGAATCACAAAAGAAAATTTTAAAAATCAGTTCAAAAACTCATTCTGCAGATATCCACACGGCCGTGCGGAAATTCCACACGCCTGTGTCGAGCTTCTGGCGGACAGAGCCTCACGGCCGTGGGTCTAGAAATCCAAAATTTACATTCTAATTTGTTCTAATTCATCCCTAAGCATGTTCGCATTCATAGTAAACATTTAAAGCAAGCGAAATCATCCAAAGAACGAATCAAATTAAGAATTGACGAAGAACAGAGGGAGGGAGAGCTTACTGACGGTGTGAAGTGAAAAAACCAAGGATATCGGCCAGAAAACTCCAATAAAATCCTTCAAAAGGACCAGAGAAAGTCGGGGAAGTAGTAGAGTGGGTAGGAGAAGAGTTTGGAATTAAAATAACAAGAGGCAAGAGTGAAAACTAAAAGAAATCACGCGACTTTTGAAGTTCTGGTAATTCACACGGCCATGTGGAAATTCCACACGGTCGTGTGCCTCTGTGTGCACTTTGTTCGCTCTCTGAACTTCCCCACACGGCCGTGTAAAACATCCACACGGCCGTGTGCCTTCACAGGGGTATCCACAGGGGCTGGTACACGACCCTGTGGATTCATGGGAAAACACAGAAGGTCTCTGAAAATTTTAGCACGGCCGTGTGCCCAACCTGGCCAAGAACACAAAGCCGTCCACAGGGGCCAACACACGCCCCTGTGGTCTCTCTGACTTTCCCGAGAAACGCTAAGTATTTCACACGGCCGTGTGAATAATCCACACGGCCGTGTGCCTTTCACAAGCTCCCCCACAGGGGCACCCACACTCCCCTGTGTATTCTCGGGAAGAAGGGGTTTTTTCTCAGCAGCGTTTCACACGGCCGTGTGTAGTTTCCACACGGCCGTGTGCCTTGGCACAGTCGCACTCATAGGGGCACTCACACGACCCTGTGGTCTCTCTAGAAAAGAGTCTTAAGTTCTGCGAATCTCCACACGGCCGTGTGGAATTTCCACACGGCCGTATGCCCCTTCTGAGGTTGTTCACAGGGGCATAGACACGCCCCTGTGCCCTCACTGGTTGATCTCTAATTGGTAACACACGGCCGTGTGGAAATTCCACACGGCCGTGTGTTTTATCTGGTTTACTTAAAAAAATTCACAACTCTTCGAAAAATTCAGAAACTCTTTTAAACCACTTAGAGCCTGTACAAATCATAAAAACACGACCAGAGACCATTGAAAACACACTCAACCGACTAAACTTCGTCAATTAACATTAAGGCACACAAAAGTCGACAATCTACACTAAAAATCACAACACATGTATTAAAACTTCAAGACACCAAAACTAAGACCTTTATTCAACCTAAAACTAAACTAAGTCCTAAAAAAAACTGTAAAAACTTAGGTTGCCTATCAAGAAGCGCTTGTTTAACGTCACTTAGCTTGACGTACCTGATCTTACCTTACAGAGGTTCATGAATGAAGGTTGCCCTCTTCCCTACAACCTGAAAACATGCATTACATAATCTTTGTAGAGTAGAGGGAGAGTTGTCGAATTTGTTACCACAAACCGGTGAAACACACTTACTTCGTGAATGTTCATCCTCTTTCTTGTTGGGGTTCTTCTTGTGGCGTCTTCTCGACCTCTTCAACCTCCGAAGCATCTTCTTCATACGTCCCTTCTCCATCTTGACGTCTGTTTGAACTTGACCAAGCATAAGTACCTCTTCTTCTTCTATGATCTCCAGGTCTTGGTCCGGCCATCCTTCATATGGATCCAGGTTTAACATTTCTTGCACATATTCATCAATACACTCATTAGTAGCATCAAGATAATAGAGAGTGTCATCAAAATCAAGAGAATGCCTCATGGCTTCGGCAAGGCGATAAGTGAGCTTGTCATCTCCGACTCTGAGTGTGAGCTCTCCACCATCCATGTCTATCAAAGCTTTGGATGTGCGTAAGAACGGCCTTCCAAGAATCAGCGGCACCTCGACATCTTCGTCCACATCAAGCACAACAAAGTCCACCGGGAAGATGTACTTGTCTACCTTCACTAATACATCTTCCACAATACCCCTCGGATGCCTTACCGATCGATCCGCGAGTTGAAGTGTCATCCGAGTTGGTCTAGGCTCGCCCAAGCCTAGCTTTTGGAAGAATGTGTAGGGCATGACGTTGATACTTGCCCTGGAATGGGCCAATGCCATCTCTTCACCCAAGTTGCCGATGTTGCAAAGTATGATGAAACTCCCAGGATCTTTCCTCTTACTCGGCATGTTCTTTTGTAAGATGGCCGAGCAATTAGCATCGAGAACTACAGCTGCACTCTCCTCCAACTTCCTCTTATTGGTTAAGAGGTCCTTTAGAAACTTCGCGTACTTGGGCATTTGGGCTAATGCTTCCGCGAATGGTATGTTGATGTGCAATTGTTTGAAGATGCCCAGGAATTTCTTGTATTGCTCATTGTCTTAGTCATTCTTCAACCTCGAAGGGTAGGGCATCCTTGGTTTGTAGGGTGATGGTGCCACATCTTGCTCTTTTAGTGCTTCTCCCCCTACTTCTTCCACTTCGGGTGCTTCTTTTGTCTTCTCTAGAGGGAGATTTCTCTCAACCTCTTTCCTACTCCTCAAGGTGATTGCCTTTAGTTGCTCCCTTGGGTTAGTCTCCGTATTACTAGGCAAGCTACCTTGAGGCCTTTCCGCTAATGTCTTCGCAATTTGCCCTACTTGATTTTCCAAATTGTGTAGGGAGGCGGTGTGATTGCGAAGAGTAGCCTCCACCGACTGAAATCTAGCATCCGACGAAGAAACAAACCGTGTAAGGGCTCTCTCGAGATCGGTCATCTTCCCTTCTAACCTTGTCACTCGTCTCTCTAAGTTCGGAGCTTGTTGGCCTTGAAATCCAGGTGGTGCATTATTTTTCAGTTGTGACTGCCCTTGATTGCTCCAAGAGAAATTTGGGTGGTTCTTCCACCCCGGATTGTATGTTCCACTATACGGGTTGCCTTGGCCTTGTCCTCTATAAGCATTACCAACAAAATCAGCCTGCTCCACCGCACTAGTACCTCCAATAGCAATCGGACAATCACTCGAAGCGTGACCTCCCCCACAACCGTTACATGTGGTGATGGCCACAACTCTTGGTGAAGCTAAAGCATCAAGCTTCCTACTTAGTGACTCTACTTATGCCGCCAATGACGTAACCGCGTCAACTTAATGAATTATGGCAACCTTCTTTCTGTCCCTTGAATTCCATTGATAGCTATTCATAACCATCTCCTCTACAAGGTGCCGGGCTTCACCGGGAGTCTTGCTTCCTAGAGTCCCTCCGGCCGCCGCATCTAAGAGTTGCTTGGTACTCGGATTTAACCCGTTATAGAAGGTTTGAATGATCATCCACTCGAGAAATCCATGTTGCGGGCACTTGCGAAGGAGCTCCTTGAACCTATCCCATATCTCAAATAGAGACTCCAATTCCATTTGCACGAAGGATGATATTTCATTCCGAAGCCTTGCAGATTTCCCCGGTGGAAAGTATCTAGCCAAGAATGCCTCGGCCATCTCCTCCCACGTAGTGATGGATGCTCTCGGTAATGAATGAAGCCAATGTCTTGCTTTTCCCTTCAATGAAAATGGGAAGGCTCTCAAATGAATTGCGTCGTCCGTTACTCCATTAATCTTCAACATGTCACGCACTTCAAGGAAATTCTCTATATGACTGTTGATATCTTCATCGGCTAGCCCATTGAATTGTGCGGACTGTTGCAACATCTGTATGAACGACGGCTTCAACTCAAAATTCATTGCCGTGATTAAGGGCCTCACAATGCTCGATTGGGTCCCCATGACTGCGAGTTTAGCAAAATCAGACAATGTCTGTTGTTGTTCATTTTGTTCTGCCATTATGTCTGACCCTTCTGTCTCAATATCGGCTTGACTTGAAGCTTCTTACATAGGTTCCTTCCCTTTACGATGTGTTCTTCATCCAATGTCTGGGTCTCCTTCAACAAGAATCGAAGGGTTCCCACGGGTCATAACCTGTAACCGAAAACCAAGAAAATAAAAATAAGAACAATGGTAGATAAAGAAAATATGAAATAGAATGCGACGTGAATAGCTAAAATAGTGAAAAACAAATATCTAAAACGCCTATTACCCAGCAACGGCGCCAAAAACTTGACACAACCCCTTGCGTGCATCCCGCAAGTGCACGGGTTTGTCGAAGTAATAAAAGTTACCCCGGTGAGAGGGTAGTCGAATCCACAAGGAATAGGGAGTTAGAATACAAGATTTCACTATTAAAACTATGCAAACTACGGAAAAGTGATTAATTGATTCGATGAGTGAATTATGGAAACAATTATACTAGAAAACGAGAAATTAAATAGAAAGATGGAAGATGAGAGAGTGCAAGTAAAAGAGAATAGAGAGGACTAGTAATGAATGAAATAGGGCATCCGGACAAGCTACCTCTAGGGTCTATGCTTCTAGTGCAGGACTATGCTATTATACTTTCCTATTGATGTTTAATCAAGTCGAGGATATCCTAAGACTCACAGTCCCAAACCTAAGGACAACCGTGACTAACCCCAATACTATGCCCCGGTATTAAGATTCACGTCACCCTTCACTCTATCGCTCTCACGACTAAGCCCTAGGGGAGTATATCTACCTAAAGCTCACACTACGTGGGATTGCTTTAAGCTCTAGGGATTCCTAATGGTGAAACCTGTTCCTATGTGTAGTTCTAACCCTTTGGTCCAGGTGGCAGAACCCTAGTCTAGATTAAGCACCAATACATAGGATTCACTTCAACCCTTCACTCTGTTACTTGCGTCACTAAGCCCCATTGGAGTTTATCTGCCTAGCAATACACTCTATTTCGACCGCTATGAAATCAAGGAAACGGACATAGGGAGAAACCATGTCAGAGGGGAAAGGGGTACATCGCTACCTCACAACTCTCCCTCTCAACCCTCTTCAATCTTAAGTAGTCTAACCCTAAGGAGATGTCACACCTCCAAAAGGCAACCTAAATTGTTCTCAATCCTAGTGTCACATCTAAGAGAAAACATTAACAAGATGAAATTAAGATAGAAACTCAATTTTATTCATCAATAATGGAAAAGCATAATAACAATGTCAAAGAAACATAAGAGCCCTAGAGTTTACAAGTCCGAATACCCTTAAGGGGTTTAGCTCCTCATGGAGCTATGCATGTTCATCAATGTATGAAAGAAAGCACAAAATAAGGACATCAATGAAAACCCCCTTGCGTATGGTGTGGCCGTGGTCTTGTGCGGCCGTCGAACCTCGGTGACGATGCCGATGACGCGCGCTAAACCTCCACGAAATCCTCTCCGAAACCCTAGCCGCACTCCCCAAGTTAAAGAGAAAGATAGGTCAAAAGATATCCCAAAAGGTCTCCAAAATCGACTTTTATAATGTTGAATCGCGGCTTTAAAATTCGACTTATCGAGGGCTTCACACGGCCGTGTGGAATTAACACACGGGCGTGTGAAGTTTCTGTCTACTGAAAAATTAATTCACACGGCCGTGTGTTAATTCCAAATGCCCGTGTGAATTCTCTGGAATTCTGAATTTCGGCCGAAGTGAACAGTAACTTGCTACAGTATTTTACTGCAATAACAAGCTAAAGTGCTGCAGCAGTACTCGCCCCGAAACGCTCCCGAATCCGTCGTTCTTCATTGAGGCCATTGAATTGGGCATACAATCAATGGTAGATCGTGCCGATTGCTTCAAGTCTCCTTCTTGGTGAAGTTCTCCTAAGCCACACGAGTTAGACTTGTTGTGAATGTGACTGTCTTTGTGCCCCTCCAAAGGAGGTTGGCACACACTCACAAGTCCAAGCTCGTGCATTGTTCCGTGCTTGGTCCAAAAACTTCCCAACATCGGCGAACACGACCTAATTTCGTTCTTCTTCTCCAATTTAGCTCCACAAACCTTCAACGCACAAGAATACACAAATGCACGCCATTTAATGATAAAAACTGATAAAAGATATGCTCAATGTAAGATAATAACGCTTCGCGGTACTATAACACAAGCACTTATCAGCAATCATGTAAGACTAGCATATGAGAGTGCGTTACTATTGCCAGCAACAACCAAATAGGACTCATTTCCCAGTACACCCATCCCATGAAGCAACTTGGTGATGTAAGGACCCGCGAAGAGGTAAGAGCCCGTAGAATCAGTGGACTAGTGATGGAAAGCACGGATGACGACATAACCCAGCTGATAGGCGGTGCCAAGAGCCATGCTCAATAGATACTCAAAGTCAGCCTCAGTGATAACATTAGCGCTCCGGCGTGACCTGTCACAGTACAGGCTAGCAGCGCATGGACAAATCGCAGTGCCCGTGATTAGAGAAGGGAAGCTGGGGTGTGACCGGGGTGCAAAAGATGGCGGATGTCAAATAAATGCCCCCAATTAGCTGATGAAGGAATACTTTAGTCAGGTGACGTCAAAAGAGCACGATAGGCTGCGATTAGCGTGAAGGGCTGTGCATAAAGGCCCATGTAAATAGCCAGCTCTGTATAACTCAGGTAATAATCCTGCCATTGAAACTGAAAAATAAGAGCATATGGATCCTCCCAAGATTACCCTTGCCTCACAAATGTGGAGAAAAACTCGATGGTGACGTCATGGTAAGCAGGCTCCGTGACTGTGAGGAGCAAGAGCCATTCACCCAGAAGGAGTAACTACTCGACTTCCTCACGCAGGTTGGACCGGTCAAACGCGTCCCAATCCATGGTTTGAATAGTGCTGAAGAAGCCTGAAGAAAGACAATCCAGACATTCCTATCGAACTTGCTCAGTAAAAAATTACGGCTAAGACATGACCTGCAAGCCACAGTTAAAAGAGTCAATGTGGAATTCATGGTAGGATACAACCGTGTTATATGTTATGTGCGTGTGTTCTTTGTAGGGCATGGTCGTGTCTCGAGCATGACAAAATAGCCGAGGAATGCACAGGGACACGGTCGTGGTTCATCAGAACACGTCCTTGGTTCATAGTTCAAACAATGATAAAAAATTTAACAAATTCATGCCAAACCAATAATAGCAATAATAAGCGCCGAAAAAGTGTGTGAAAAAGAGTAACAATACTTAGCCATAGAAACCAACCATCCTGAGAATCAAAAACCAACAAAACCAAAGAAAATTCGATGGTGAACAGATATTACCGAAGAAGGAGAACAACGCGAAATCGACGACGGAGAAGAAGAAGATTGGCGGTGCAGGTTGAGTGAGATCACAGAGACGCAGCAGTGAAAAAGACGCACTCAGAGGACGGTGAAAGGAAGGAAAGGGTGAGATGAACGGAAAAAGAGGTAGGCGGTCAGACGCGACGGTCCCCTTCCTGACATGGGTTCAACATGGGCGTGTCAGCACTCGGAATCAGTGCCAGTGTTAATGCATTGGCCACGCCTACCTAGGGCGTGTCCATGCCGCTAAAAACCTCAAGAAAATCACCTCAAGGTTAAATGGGAGACACGACCGTATAACACGAGCGAGAACTGTTTACGAGGAGTCACACGGGCGTGTCATGGTCGGCAACAAAACATAGGTCCAGACCTGTTTACGAGAACTGTTTACGAGGAGTTACAGCCCTTCGGGGCAATGATAGCAAAACAAAAGATAGGTCGCCAAGAAGGCCCAAAGGTCCAGGACAACCACCCCACTAGGCACCAAAACAAACCAAAACGACGTGACATGAACTACAATAAAACAACAGCAAAAAAAAAAAACAATGATGACTTGGGTTGCCTCCCAAAAAGCGCTTGTTTTATGTCAGTAGCTTGACGCACCTGATGGACCGAAAGGTCAGTCTGGGGGAGTATGAAAAAGGAAAAAGTACCCCAATTCAAATGAGCTTGCCCATCACTGACCGCGTAGTGCTTTAACATGTGCCCATTGACCTTAAAGGTTCCTTTTGCGAATGTGAATTTTTGACAGCACCATGGGGAAAGATTTGTCACACTGTGTAAGGTTTGGACCATCGAGATTTTAGTTTTCTTGGGAAGAGCTTTAGCCTTGAATTAAACAGAAGGACTGATTCTCCCACATGAAATTGATTGTCCTGCTTCACTCGATCATCATGTATTCTGACACACCTCTTGTGTGTGTACCCGGCAAGTGCACGGGTTGTCGAAGTAATAAAATACCCTGGTGAATGGGTAGTCGTATCCACAGGGAATAGTGTTCAGAAACAAGCGTTATCACTATTTTAGCTATAAACTATAAATGGAATCGATGGTAAGGGAAATCGATATATATATATATATATAATAAAGTAAAAGAGTGCAAAAAGGGCAATAAAGGTAGGAGAGGTAATCGATATAAAGATGGGGTAACTGGACAAAGCTCCCCCTAGGACTAATAGACTAGTATTATACCATCTAATTGATGTCTAATGAGTCGTGGAAATCCTTAAGCACACGGTCCCAAACCTAAGGTCAACCATGACTAATCCCATACTATACTCAGCTATAGACTTCTCTATGACCCTTGACTCTCGTTGACCTGTCAACTAAGCCCCAAGAGAGTACATCATACTAATGCCTAGCACCATGTGAAATGGCATGGAGTTCTAGGGATTACAAGTGAAAGACCCTATCCCTAATTATAGTTCTAACCCTTTGGTCTAGGTGGAAGGGAAGAACCCTAATCTAAGTTAAGCTCCAGTCCTAGGATTCACTCAACTTCGATCGCGATTAACTCTTGGGATATGGAAGTAGGGAAATTCAGACCAGAGGGGAAAGGGGACGTTCCGCTACCTCTCGACTCACCCTCTCAACCCTCTCCAACCTTGTGTAGTCTAATCCTACAGAGGTTGTCACACCCTCAAAGGATAACCTAATAGATTCTCAACCCTAGTGTCACGGCTAAGGGAAAATCTCATACAATCGGCATGCAAGATTGGAACTCAATAAGAAACCATCAAATTAAAAAAGCATAATAAAAGTCATAGAAACAATATCATCCTAGGGTTTACAAGTCCGAATACCCACTAGGGTTTAGCTATCCATGGAGCAATGTAAAATCAATAAAGAGTTTAAGAACATATGCATAAAAACCATAAAAAAAAACCCCTTGTAGATCGTATCGATGGTTTTGTGGAGCCGCCTAATCTTCTCCACGAATCCCTTATCAAACCTAGGGCACACCTCGCCTAATCGATGCCGACGAAAGCTCCCTCAATAGCTTTCTTCCAAAGGATGTCGATGTTGATGCCGTATAATCACCTCGCAAGATCTCGAAGAACCTCTCTAAACCCTAGCCGAAAGCCCCCAAAAGATAGGAAAGAGATAGAATGGGGGTCCCCAAATAGATCTGAAAACGAGCTATTTATAGGCTGAAATCGGGCTGAAATCAGAGTTCCACACGCCTCTGTGGATTTTCCACACGACCCTGTGGAAAATCAGAATTTCCACACACCCGTGTGTTAATTCCACACGGCCGTGTGGAAATTCTGTTTTGCTAATTTTCGGCAGACTGTGAACAGTAACTTGCTACAAAGTTTTTACTATAAAATTAGCTTCAGTAATTGCTACAGTACTTCGCCGAAATGCTCCCAAATTCATCGTTTTTCATTGAGGCCGTTGAATTGGACACACAATCAACGGTAGATCACGTCGCATCTTCACTTGAAACACATTGACGAAGCTCTTGATAATGTTGCACAAGTCGGAACATGTGAGTGTGACTGCATTTGTGTCCTCCAAATCACGTATTCACTCGATCACAATTGGAGTTTGGCACACACTCACATGTCTTTGACCACAACTTATGCCTTGTTCCTTGATCGCTCCAAGAACCCCGTCAACAATCGCGTTCATGACCTATTCTTGCTTCTTCTTCTTTAAATCTTCTCCACAACCCTACAGTGCACAAAAGAACACAAATACACACTAATTAGTGATTAAATCTGACAAAAGTAATGCTCAATGTAAGACAATAACACTTCGTATTACTATAACATAAGCACTTATCAAACTCCCCCACACTTAAGCTTTTGCTTGTCCTCAAGCAAAAATAAAACATGAAAATACTTCGGAAGAACAATTGAAAGTGCTCGGCCTTAGGTTCACCAAAAGTATGCAAAAGAAGCATTCTACAAGTAAGGGAAAATCAAAACATTGCATAAAGATATCAATGCTCTAGTTAAAAACTCGAATAAAATAGAAAGAGAACTCGAAAATGTGTAAGTGTGTGTGAACTCACTCAAGACAACCCAAAAAGTACTCCTCGAACTCTTGTTAAAAAGGACTTATTTATAAACAAAAAGAAAGGAAGTAGTAGATTCACACAACCTCTAAGGTAGCCCTTTCCTAGGTGGTCGCCAAAGGTGGCTTTCACGCTTTCGAGGAGGTAGCTCTTTCTACCGGGGTAGTAGCTTTCACGCATCGCATGAGAGCGCTTTCATAGGTAGTAGCTCTTTCCACCAAAAATGCATAAATAAAACAAAGCAAATATTCATAAACTCTATCTTTTTTCCATATTTTTTCTTTTTTTTATATGCATTTGATGGGCCGCCGCGCGACACGCTAAAGAAGCGAGCACGCGACTCCCCGGGCGCAAGTGCATGGGTCGTCAAGTAATAACCTCTCGTGCGAACATAAGAGGGTCGTATTCCCAAGGGCCCCAAGATCTGCTATTACTTCCTCCTAGGTATCACTATCTAGTCGATCAATTCAAGAGTTGTTGTATAAAACACAAATACGAAAATATAGATAAAAGAAAAGCTATAAACAAAATGGACTAAGGCGCACCATACAAGCAATATAAAGAACAAGTAGCAATGAAAACTAGAGGCCTCGGGCGAGGATCCCCTCGGGAGAAGAACAAGTTAGGATGAATATAGGAAATTGAATGCTAAGTTGGCTAGGTTTGACCCGCTAGACTCGGGAGTCGACTACCCCGAAACCTCCGTGGTGTAGCCCTAATCCAATACGGGTTCCTCTATCCAGAAGATACCCCTACGATGTCATTGGGAGCAGGGAGTCTTGGTTAGGGTAATTCTAATGCGCGCTTTCGGCTAAAATAACCCTAACCACACGGGGAGCTACCGGCACCCGGAACCTCCGGTGTACCGGCACATCGAATCCCCCTTCAATCATTGTGCGACCTAATACATGCAAGCATCCCGCCATACACATACAATTCATGAATCAAAACCTACGGAATCCATCCATTGTAGATTGAACATTAAAACAATAGATTGAAATCAAACAAATAAGCCAACAATCATCTATAAATAAATATCATCCATACAAGTTCCTCTCCCAAGGTTCACCGGAGCCCGGTGGCCTTGGGAGGCTAGTTCCACATCAAAGGAATAAATACAAGATATAATCAATGAAAATGCTCATAAGAAACTCCCTCAGATGTAGGCTAGAAGGTGGTGGTGAAAGCTCGCCGTATCCGCGCCGATCAAGCTCCGTGATGACAACCTTGAGTGCTTCCTTCCTCTCCCCTTGAGTTTTGCTCTTCAAGTTGCCTCTCCAATCCGGTGGTGATGATGGAGAATGATGGAGATGATGGTGGAGAAGAGTGGAGAGGATGGTGGCTAAAGACAACTCCAAAACAAGCCCTAACTTCTCTGCCCGTGCGTATGCGGGCTGTGTGCGGGCTGCACACAGCCCGCACACCCTTCTGTCTCCCCTATGCGGGTGGTGTGCGGGGCCGTACAGTGTCCGCACACTGCTACAGTGTCAATGCTACAGTAAATCTGCTGCAGTAATAATACTACAGTAACTCTGCTACAGTGACGACCCCCCCTGAAAATCCACTCTTTTATTACCCGGAACATGAGGATGCGTGTGAGCTTCAATAAATTCTTCGATGATGCCAAAAGAAGCTCAAACACGCACTAGATGGTCTTCCGATGTCCTGAAATGATAATTAACAAGAAAAGCGCGTAAAGTGCATCGGAGACATACAAAAATGCATGAAAGTAAATAAAATGTACATAATAAAAGTGACGTATTTAAACACTTATCAAATACCCCCCTACTTGAGCGTTTGCTTGTCCCCAAGCAAACAAACATGAAGAACAAAAGGGATTGATAAGTGGCTAAATACACAACCTCCGGCTTAAGTGTAAGTGTACAATAGCAATGGTAAAACTCAAGATACTAAGCTAGAACCACTTAAGAAATTTCATGCATTCAACGGCAATGATATGATGTATGTTTGTGTGCAAATCACCGTAGCATGAAAACTTTCGGGATTTTACTGTAGCAGTTTTACTGTAGCATTTACGCAACTTTCGGGATTTTTCGGAAACTTTCTCTCCCCGCATGGGAGGCCGCTGATAAGTGCTTGAGTATACATGTTTTACCCACTTGTTTTACATGCATTGAGCATCATTTTACCATGGATTATGTTTCATAAACTGTATTTTGGTGTTCTTTTATGCAATTAGGTTGTGAAAGTGTTAAAGGAGGAAAAGGAAGCAAAGATGGGTTATAAAAACATATTTTACTGTAGCATTACTGTAGCAGAAGTTACTGTTCACGCGACCGCGTGGGATCTCACGTGGTCGCGTGAAGACACGTGACTAGCATGTTTTCAGATTTATAAATACCCCGATTTACCGATTTTTAAAGGACTTTTTGCGCACGTTTGAAGGCAAAAGCGGCTAGGGTTTCAAGGATGAGGTCTTTGGCGATATTGGGAGTCGTTCTTCACCAACTTCGATAGATCTTTCGATGAGATAGCATCGGGGAGGCATTGGAGACTAGCTTCGGAGAAGGTTCCTTCGAGACGTTGAACGATTCATCAAGGCCATCATCACGAATTCAAGGGGGTTTATTTTCATGGATTACATTGCTTTTTACTTCATTATCTTTTTCTTTGTAATAAGCCCCATGGAGGGCTAAACCCTAGTAGATACTTGGGCATGTGAACCCTAGGCTTCGATTCATGTATTGACTTTCTTATTGCTTTTTTTAATTCCGAGTTAATTTGAGTTTTAATCTTGTTTAATCTTTGCTTGCATGCCTTATTGATTCGTATAGTTGTTTGGTATGTTTGCGTTGTTACCTTAATGAGAGAGAGGTCTCCATTGGGGATTAGAACATACAAGGTTAAAGAGGGTCAAGAGAGTGAGTCTTGAGATAGAGGAGTGTCCCCTTTCCCTTCCAATTGAGTGTTTCCTATCTCCGTATTCCCTAAGTTTTATGCAACCATATGGGGTGTGAGGCGTGAGATTGATAGATTTCTCCGCCGGGACCTTTGTAGGAGTTAGGGATCTTTCGCCTAAAAGTAGGGTTAGATCTAATTTTAGGAATCGGTTTCACTCTTAGGTATCCCTAAAACTCATTGCGGTCATATGGGGTGTGAGGTGTTGAGATTGAGCGATTTCTCCGCCGGGACCTTGTAGGGGACTAGTATCGGTGGCCTGGAAGTAGGGATCGATTGTTCATGGATTACCTCGACTCATAGAACTCGGTTGAGAAGCATTTAGTTAGTCTTGCACTTCATGATAGAGCCTAGGGGGATTATTGCCCGGGTATCTCATCTTCATTGATAGAGATCTCCTTTACCTTTTACTTGCTTTCTGTCTTGCGATTTTCTTATTTTACACATTACATCCATTGCTTCATATTATTGATTCGACTAGATAACTGAGAATTAGTCATTACTAGTACTTCCATTCCTTGTGGATTCGACTACCCACTCACCGGGATAATTATTACTTCGACAACCCGTGCACTTGCGGTACACACATGCAAGGGGTGTGTCAAGTTTTTGGCGCCGTTGCCGGGTAATCGGGATATTAGGAACGCTAGGACTTGGTTAATTTAGTCATTCATCATTTTATTTCTTTTCTATTCCTTATTTCTTTCTTTCATCATTCTCATTACTTCTTTTCTTGATTCTTTCTACTGGTTATGACCCGAGGAAATCCTTCGACATTCGTTGAAGAAGATCCTGAAATTGAGTGCAAATTACGTAGAAAGGGCAAGGAATCTGCAGTAGCACAGAATTTTCCTGCAGAAATAGAAATTGAAGAGTCTGAAAACATGGCAGAAGAAGCAGGGCAGCAGAGAACACTTTCAGATTTTGCTCGTCCTACGATTCGTGGTTCACAATCAAGCATCGTTAGGCCACCAGTCACAGCCCAGAATTTTGAGTTGAAGCCGGGCTTCATTCAAATGCTTCAACAGTCCGCACAGTTCAATGGATTAACAGATGAAGATCCGAATAGTCATATCGAAAGTTTCCTTGAAGTGTGCGACATGCTGAAAATTAATGGGGTTTCGGATGATGCAATTTGCTTGAGGGCTTTTCCATTCTCATTAAAAGGAAAAGCCAAACAGTGGCTCCATTCTTTGTGAAGAGCTTCCATCACAACATGGAATGAGATGGTCGAAGCTTTCCTCGCAAGATACTTTCTACCGGGGAAATTGGCAAAGCTTCAGAACGAGATATCCTCTTATGTTCAGATTGAGTTAGAATCATTGTTTGAAACATGGGAGCGATTTAAGGACCTCTTGCGGAAGTGTCCTTAACACGGGTTCACCGAATGGATGATTATTCACACATTTTACAATGGGTTGAACCCGGGCACCAAACAGTTACTCGATGCCGCCGCAGGAGGAACATTGGGAAACAAGACTCCGGAAGAGGCCCGACAACTAATCGAAGAGATGGCACTTAATAGTTATCAATGGAATGCAAGAGAAAAGAAGAAAGTGGCCGGGATTCACGAAATTGACGCAGTTACGTCATTGGCAGCCCAAGTTGAGGCTATGAGCAAGAAATTGGATACTTTAGCTTCTTCAAGAGTTTCCGCAGTTACTAGTTGCGATGGTTGTGGGGGTTCACATATGGCAACTGATTATCCGATCTCAATTACTACTTTAGCCCCAATTGAGCAAGTTGATTTTGTGGGGAATTCGGATAGAGGACAAGGTAATCCTTTTAGCAACACTTACAACCAAGGGTGGAGAAACCACACCAATCTCTCATGGAGTAATCAATGGCAGCAAAAGCCTGCTGCCCCACCAGGATTTCAGCAACCACCTCTGATTCCAGAGAGAGTTTCAGAATTAGAAAAGGTTTTGTCAAAGTTCATTCAATCAACCGACACAAGATTTCAGAATATTGAGGCAACACTCCGAAATCACACCGCCTCGTTACATACTTTGGAGAATCAAGTAGGACAAATAGCGAAGTCATTAGCGGAGAGACCTCAAGGAAGCTTGCCAAGTAACACCGAGACAAATCCAAGAGATCATGTAAAGGCGATTACTTTGAGGAGTGGTCGGGAGCTCCAAGAAAAGCTCACTGCTGAGAAGAATTCCGAAATTCCTCACGAGTTAACCCCCATTGGGAAGACAGCTGAAAATCCTCAAGAAAAGCCAATGAATAAGGTGCATGACAAGGAGAAGGGGGCAGCTATACCATCCCCATCATTTGCTCCAAGAATTCCTTATACGGCGTGTTTGAAGAAAGATCAAACTGATGAGCAAAACAGAAAATTTCTGGATCTATTTAAGCAACTACACATCAATATACCTTTTGTTGAGGCGTTGTCGCAAATGCCTAGGTATGCAAAATTCTTGAAGGATCTCCTGACCAACAAGAGAAAAATGGAAGAGAGTGTGGCTGTGGTCATAGAAGGAAATTGCTCGGCATTGCTTCAAAAGAATTTGCTTAACAAGATGAAAGATCCGGGAAGTTTCATCATACCATGTGTGATTGGAGGTTTGGGGGAAGAAAAAGCATTGGCCGATTCGGGGGCTAGTATTAACGTTATGCCGTACACTTTGTTTCAGAAATTGGGGTTGGGAGAGCCAAGACCAACCCGCATGACGTTACAATTGGCCGATCGTTCTATTCGTCATCCTAGAGTTATAATTGAAGATGTTTTGGTAAAGGTTGACAAATATATTTTTCCTGCAGATTTCGTGGTGCTCGATGTGGATGAAGACGTGGAGGTTCCATTAATTTTGGGAAAACCATTTCTACGAACCTCCAAGGCAATCATCGACATGGATGGAGGCGAGATGACACTTCGAGTTGGAGAAGAAAAGATCACATACCGCCTCGCGAAGCGATGAAGCATTCTTTAGACTTTGATGATTCATGTTATTTTTTAGATGTTAATGATGAGATTGCTAATGACTATTTACAGGAAATAGCATACCCGGATCCATATGAAGAATGGCCGGTTATTGAGGAGGAGAAACTTCATATTCAAGCACCATGCCTTTTCAAAGATCAATCGGAAGGAGGGGTGCTTAAACAGATTTTCCGTCGTGTCAAAAGGGCGAGGCGTCAGCATAAGAAACATTCATGTGTAGCTGGAGACAAGCACACAGAAGAAAAGAATCATACTTCCTCAATTGGTAACATATTTGAGAAAGTTTTCTTAAACATGAAACAATTCTGTCCCTCATGCGTGCAGGTTGCGAAAAAAGAAATTCTCCATTTATATGAGCCACCATGAGGTAAGAACAGGTACGTCAAGCTTAGTGACGTTAAACAAGCGCTCCTTAGGAGGCAACCTAAGTTTTTATGTGTTTTCTAGTTTAGTTTTTTAATTCTGCAGTAATAAATTCATGAGTGTGCATTTTGATGAATTTTTTTCATGGTGCTGAGTTTTAATGAACAATTTTTGGTGATTATAAGTGTTTTTCACATGTTGGGCATGATTCGGGTTTTAATTAATGATAATTGTTGAAGAAATGGGCTAATTTTGAAGTTTGGAGAGCCGCGTGGACTGTCTGCAGAAATTCTGCAGCTCACGTGGTCATGTGAGATTCTCACGCGACCGTGTATAGTACCCACGCGGGGGTGTGGAATTTCCACACCCCCATGTGGCTTATATATGACTTGAAGGGTTACTATTCATCATCCTTGACCTTGAAACTCTTCATTTCCTCATATTTTCCTCTCCAAACTTCTCATCCATAAGGTTCCAAATCCATTTTTCTTCATCTCTTTGGCGATTCAAAAAGGTCAAGTTTCATACATTGATTCGCATCGGTAAGGTTTCTCCCCTTTCTTTCATGCCCTAGTTTCCAATTTTCATTTCCATGGTGTTCTCTAATTTCTTAGACTTTATTTTTAATGGTTAATGTTGTGAAAACACTTAGAGAACTTAGATTTAAGTTGTAGAGGGTTGTTGGAGGTCATCCATGGCCTTTGACTACGGATGACCGGCCAACAGTCCACGCGGTCGCGTTGGCTGACGCTGGCCACAAGCAGCCAGCCACGCGGTCGCGTTGCTGGGGTCACGCGGTCGCGTCGCCCTCGGCCGAAGCCCAACTCCATGCCTGTGACCACGCGACCGCGTGGCCTGCCGAGGGTGCCAACCAAGCACCCACGCGACCGCGTGGGTCGCGTGGGTATTCTGCCGTGCAACCACGGGCCCACGCTGGTGCGTGAGAATTTCACGCGCCCACGTGGGCTGAGAACACATTAATTCTTGCTATTTTCACACTTTTGCATGCAGGTTTTTCCCTACACTTGTAGAAATCATGCTGAACTGATTTATTTTATGTTTTCTTGCAGGTATGGCACCTAGGACAAAGAGATTAGCCCATAAACGCTCTTGTTAAGACATGGAGCCGACACCACCACCTGAGGTTGAGTTTGTCGATCTTACACATAGGCAGAGGTTCGAGCGTCTGTAGAGACTTACGATTGGACAATCGCGTTACATTTGTTTTGAGACACTCGACGCAGTTGGCCTTTCAGAGGAGGTTCGAGGACTGATACAGGTTGGGGGTTGGGACCGACTCCTATCTATTTATGAGCCTGTCCGACGAGATATTACTTTGGAGGTTTTATCGACATTCTCCTTTGACCGTGAGCGACCAGACGCGAGCTTTGATGCAGAGAACGTCATCCGATTCAGGGCCTTCGGTCAGTTTCATGAGATGTCACTGACAAAGTTTGCGATACTACTTCGATTATATGATCAGGATTATGTAGACACTTTAGAGTACCGGGGGCTTTTGACTGACTTTCCTCCTACCATCACTCTGAGCCAGGTTTTCCATAATTTGTGCGGAGGTGCTCGGTATGTTCCAGGTCAGTCAAAGGGCTCTTCTCTTATACGTCACGCGCATAGATATGTACATGCTGTTCTCAGCAGATCGATCACTGGACGGGGAGATGGTACAGGTGCACTGAGTCATGCAGATTTACTTTACCTGTATTCCATGACTCAGCGTGTTCCCATACATCTTGGATATGTTGTCGCAGACTTCTTTCGACATTAGAGTCGGTATTTACGTATTGGCACGCTATTTGTGGGGCCGTATGCCACTCGACTCATGTTTCGGATGCGTCTCATGCGTTCGGTCATAGGCGAAGAGAGAGTCAGTAGTCCATCACCTTTGTGGCTAGTCACTCTCCGACTGATGGGAGTAGTGCGACGTACAGGATCAGGTGGATATGCATTAGTAGAGATATCATCCGACGATGACGAGTCTGTTGAGACTCCAGACGCACCACCTCTCGCAGAGCCCACAGTCACTCCGGCAGCACCGAGTTCATCAGCTGATCCTGGCACATCTTCAGATCGAGTACATGAGCGACTGGCTCTACTCGAAGTTGCTGTCGCCACCATCCTCGAGAACCAGGCACGGATCATGCAGCGCCTTGACCAGATTCAGCAGACTCTGGACGCTGATACTAAGTCAGATGCCCCAGCGACACCAGTAGCACCAGATGCCGATGTTTGAGGTGTTTTCACTCATGGGACTTTCTTTTAGTTTTCGTTTTTCATTTTGCTTACATTATCTTATTTTGTGGACTTTTTTACTCAGAAAGGTTTACCTTCTGAGAGTTATTTTCATATCTTAGCTTTTGTTGTGAGTTTATGTTTCAGGGTTATATCTTTATGAATTCGTGTATTTTCATATCTTTTCTTAGAGTTATTTTCATATTTTCATATCTTTATGAACTCGTTCCAAGGTAATCCTTTTAGCAGCACTGTAGCAAAATCATTGTAGCAAGCTACTGTTCACTTCTGTCGAAAATCAGGATTTCAGAGAGTTCACACGGGCGTGTGGAAATTCCACACGGCTATGTGAATTAATCTTCCAGCAAACCAGAAATTTGCACGGGCGTGTGGAATACTGTAGCAAAAGTACTGCAGCAAGTTACTGTTCACAGCCCGGTGAAAATCAGCAAAGCAGAATTTCCACACGGCCGTGTGGAATTAACACACGGGCATGTGGAAATTCTGCAGCCCGTGTGGAAAATCCACAAGGGCGTGTGGAACTCCGATTTCAGCCTATAAATAGCCCGTTTTAAGATCTATTTGGGGACCCCTTTTTTATCTCTCGCCTATCTTTTGGGGGGCTTTCGGCTAGGCTTTGGAGAGGTTCTTGGAGGTCTTTGGAGGCGATTATACGGCATCGGCATTGACATCTATTGGAAGATAGCTATTGGGGGAGCTTTCGTCCGCATCGATTCGGTGAGGTGTGCCCTAGGCTTGACAAGGGATTCGTTGGAGAAGACGTGTGACTCCACAAGACCATCGACACGATCTACAAGGGGTGTTTTCTTTATGGTTTTATTGCATATGTTCTTAATCTCTTTATTGATTTTGTATTGCTCCATGGAGAGCTAAACCCTAGTGGGTATTCGGACTTGTAAACCCTAAGATGATATTTTTTCAATAACTTTTATTATGCTTTCTTTATTGATGAATTTAATTGAGTTTCAATTTTAATTATCTTTTGCTATTGTTTTCCCCTAACCGTGACACTAGGGTTGAGAGCAATTTAGGTTATCCTTTGGAGGTGTGACAACTCCTATAGGGTTAGACTACTTAAGATTGAAGAGGGTTGAGAGGGAGAGTTGTGAGGTAGCAATGTACCCCTTTCCCTTCCGGCGTGATTTCTCCCTACCTCCGTTTCCTTGGTTAATTAGCGGTCAAGATAGAGTTTTAGGACTCAATCTAGACTAGGGTTCTTCCACCTGGACCAAAGGGTTAGAACTACATAGAGGAATAGGTTTTATCACTAGGAATCCCTAGATCTTAAAGCAATCCCACGTAGTGTTAGGGTTAGGAAGATAGACTCCCCTGGGGCTTAGTTGGCAGGTCAACAAGAGTCAAGGGTCGTAGTGAATCCTAATACCGGGACATAATGTTGGAGTTAGTCACGGTTGACCTTAAGTTTTGGGACCGTGAGTTTAAGGATATCCTCGACTCAATAGGCATCAATTGTAGAGCATAATACAAGTTTTGCACTAGAAGCATTAATCCTAGGGGGAGCTTCGTCCGGGTATCCCATCGTTATATCGATTACCTCTCCTACCCTCATTATTCTTCTTGCACTCTTTTATTTTCTTTTACATCTATAAATATATACTTTTCTCATCATCGATTCCCATCATAGCTAAATAGCGATAACACTTGTTTCTGAACACTATTCCCTGTGGATACGACTACCCACTCACCAGGGTATTTTATTACTTCGACAACCCGTGCTCTTGCGGGGTACACACGCAAGGGGTGTGTCAAGTTTTTGGCACCGTTGCCAGGGAGTAGGCGTTTTAGAGACATTTGTACTTTGCTATTTTAGCTATTCATCATTCATTCTATTTCACCTTTTTTCTTATTCTTCGGTCATTCTTATTTACTTTCTTTTGTTTTGTCATACTTTTTCTTGCAAGGAGCCTAAATGGAGGTTGATGCAATCATTGAGCTATATTCTCAAGTTGAAGCTCTCAGTACAAGGCTTGATAGAATTATTGCTTCACAACAACAAAGCAATCCATGCTACAACACATATCATTCAAATGAAAGGAGTTACCCAAATTTTTCATGGAATAATGATGGACAACATTGGGAAGCACCTCAAGAGCAATTTCAAAAGGATGAGGTACTTGAAGAGGATGAACCTCAGTGGAAAAAAGCGCTAGATAACTTTTTTAAAGCATCCGATGCCTCTTGCCAAAGTATGGAAGCCACACGAAAGTGTCATGAAGCCTCCTATAACAACCTTGAGCATCAATTAAGATGGATACTTAACACACTCTCCAAGGAAAATGAAGTATTTGAGCAAGCAACGCAAGTTCCTTGTAGAGAAGATGTGGTATTGAACGATAATGAGGAAATGAGGCAGACCAAGAACGATGATGTAGAAATCGAAGAAGAGAAGGAAGAACATCGTTTGGAGAATTGGGATTGCTTGAATGAAGATGGTGCTTGTGAGCAAGGAAATTTTCAAGTGGATTTGCTAGTGTCATGTTCTTCCCAAGATAGAAATACACAAGAAGAAGCAAACCCTAAGGTAATGGAATAAGTACTATTCTTTAGGATTGATCAACTCATAGAAAGCAAGAAAAAGACTTTGGGAACGGAAAAAGATGTGGGGAGGATATTTAAACCATCCAATGACCCACCTATGCTAAGCTTGGACAATTCCAAACCCAAATTATTTCCTTGGAGGCCAAAAGTAAGATGGTTGGACCCTCCAATGAATACTCCACCCGCACAACTAGATTTTTGGTTCAAAGGAAGTAGCTACGCAAATGCTAGTCGGGAGGAGTACACTCTTTTCAAGCCACCTTAAGGTAAGAAAGAGGTACGTCAAGCTTAGTGACGTTAAACAAGCGCTTCTTGGGAGGCAACCCAAGTTTTTATTGCTTTTCTAGGCTTTAGTTTAGTTTTTAGTATGAATAATTGCCTAGTGTTGGTGTTCTCATTTTATAATGCGTGTGCTATGATTTTCTCATGGATTATTGTTGTTTTAGTGTGCCTAATTGTGATTGTTGAAGTTTTGGGTCGTTTGAGTGTGTTTTCATGGATCTCTGGTCGTGTTTTTATCGTTTATACAGGCTCTAAGTGTTATGAATGCGTTTCTGAAATTTTCTACAGAGCCTGTGATTTTTCAAAGTCATCCAGAGAAAACACACGGCCGTGTGAACCATCTCAGAGCTCATTCCTAGTGCCACAGGGGCGTGTTGATGCCCTTGTGAGCGACCGAGTGTGGGGCACACGGCCGTGTGGAATTTCCACACGGCCGTGTGAAATTCTGCAGAACTTCAACTCTCATTCCAGAGAGTCCACAGGGGCGTGTGGATGCCCCTGTGAGTGCCCATATGTTACGGCACACGGCCGTGTGGATGTCTCACATGACCGTGTGAAACTCTGCAGACTTTCCCTTCCATCCCGAGAAAACACAGGGGCGTGTGGCCGCTCCTGTGAGAGATCCTGTGAAACGCACACGGCCGTGTGGAATACTTAGAGTTTTTCAGGATATCCAGAGAGGCCACAGGGGCGTGTGGGTGCCCCTGTGGTCGGCCTTGTGCTTGGCCAGGTTGGGCACACGGCCGTGTGGAATTTCCACACGGCCGTGTGTATGTTCTGGAGAGCAAACAGAGGAAACACAGGGCGTGTCATTGCCCCTGTGACTGATTCCAGTGGAGGCACACGGCCGTGTGGAATTTCCACACGGCCGTGTGGATGCGCAAAACACAAAAGGCTGTGGTTTTTTTTTAAATCTATTTGTGCCTTTTCGATTCTAAATGCCTCCACACTCAAGGGATGTTTCCTCCCATCTTCCCAACCCTCTCTTCATCCTTTTAAGGAGTTTTTAAGTCGTTTTCCTGCCATATTCGAAGTTTTTGATTTCCATTTCATCGGCAAGCATCTTTTCTCCTTTTCTTCGTCAATCTTTTATTTCTTTTTCAGCACCAGGATCACTATCAACAACAGTATCGGCACCAGTAGCAGACGACACCGACGCTTGAGGCGTTTCTAGTTTTATGTTTGTTTTGTTTTATTTTACTTTTATTGAGCTTCACTGAACCCCCTTGTGTAAACGTGCAGATGGTCTTGGACATGGTCATAGGACCGTGTGTGCTTCACAAACCATTGAGACTCAACTCTCAATGATCTAGCTCCATCAAACTCAACACTTGGAGTTCAGGGGAGTAATGTTTCAATTGCCCACTTCCACACTATTTGTTTTTATTTGCTACTTATAATTGTGCTTGTATGCATACATTGGGGACAATGTACATCTTAAGTGTGTGTGTGGGGGGGGGGGGGGAGTTCACATTGCACACACTTTTACTTGTACGTTCAATTGCTCATGCTCATGTAGCCTATGGCGGTTCACCTTAGTTGCAACGGTTGTATTCTTAGAGTTTAGGATAATTTTTAACATTGTATCCTATCATGCTCTAGTTTCTACTTGAATTTTAGGGAATTTTTGCTCGATTATCTTATATTGCACAACTTACTCTTGGAATCTTTTGGAAACTCAATCTTGAAGTTTTTAAGGACAAGTTTATCATCGTTCTTAGTTTTACTTTGGAAAATGCATATATAAAAAAAATGAAAAAGATGAAAAAAACAAAATGAAAAAAAAAATATATATGGAAAAGAGAAAAAGAAAAAAAATACATATGACTTTTTTGAATAGTTGCTTTGTTTTATGTATACATTTGGGGTGGAAAGAGCTACCACCTATGAAGTATGTAGCTACTCTCATAAGTCGGATACAAGTTATGCCCTAATGAGAGAAAGAGCTATCTTATGGGATGCGTGAAAGCTACTACCCCGGTAGAAAGAGCTACCTCCTCGAATGTGTGAAAGCCACCTTTTGCGGCCGCCTAGGAAAGGGCTACCTTCGAGGATGTGTGAAGCTACTATTTCCTTCTCTCTTTAGTTTTGTTTTTGTATATAAATAAGTCCTTTCTAACAAAAGTTTGAGGAGTACTCGTTGGTTCTCTTGAGTGAAATCGCACACACTAACACATTTTCGAGTTTTTATCCTTTTTTATTCGAGTTTTTAGCTAGAGCAATGATAACCTTATGCATTGTTTTGATTTCCCCTTACTTGTAGAATGCTTCTTTTGCATATTTTTGGTGAACCTAAGGCCGGGCACTTTCAATTGTTCTTCCCAAGTACTTTCAAGTTTTATTTTTGCTTGAGGACAAGCAAAAGCTTAAGTGTGGGGGAGTTTGATAAGTGCTTGTGTTATAGTAATATGAAGTGTTATTATCTTACACTGAGCATTACTTTTCTCAGATTTAATCACTAATTAGTGTGTATTTGTGTTCTTTTGTGCATTGAAGGGTTGTGGAGAAGATTTATAGAAAAAGAAGCAAGAATAGGTTATGTTCGCCATTGTTGAGAAGTTCTCGGACCAAGCAAGAAACAAGGCACGAGTCTAGACTTGTGGGTGTGTGTCAACCTCCATTGGAAGGGCACAAGGGCAGTCACACTCACAAAAGTCTATAACTTGTGTAGGATTGGAGAACTTTGCCAATAAAGAGAAATGAAGTAATCGACATAATCTAACGTTGATTGTGTGCCCAATTCAACGGCCTCGATGAAGAACGATGAATTCGGGAGCATTTCGTGAGTACAGTAGCAGCACTGCAGCTTTGTTACTGTAGCAAAATCCATGTAGCAAACTACTGTTCACTTCTGCCGCATAACTCGCTGGAATGTGTTTTTAAGATCATCTAAGTGTTCCACACGGCCGTGTGCCATGCAGACGCTCACCCACAGGGGCACTGACACGTCCCCTGTGAGCCTCTAGATGAAGTTCTTATTTTGCAGAACATCCACACGGTCGTGTGGAACTTCCACACGGGCGTGTGTTATACTGATAAATGCCTAAACATACGTATTTTTTATGTATTCGGGCGTATGTATTGCATATTTTTCTATGAGTTGACGTCCATTTTTGGTCTGAATTGGTTTCTTTCGTGTTACAGGTACCAATGAGACCCCTTTGAGCTCGTTGACAGAATTTTAGAAGAAATCGGCATCGAAAAGACTGTTGCTGAGCCCCGGGGGGGGGTAATGTAGCACGAAAACTTGAAGAACTTGGTCAGGAGATCCATGCGGGTTACCATGCGGGCGCTAGTGAGGCCGCATATGGTACTATAGCAGTTTTACTGTAGCATTTACGCGATTTTCGGGATTTTTCGGAAACTTTCTCTCCCCGCATGCGGGGCCGCATGGGAGGCCGCATAACTCGCTGGAATGTGTTTTTAAAGAGTATTAGGGCATTTTTCTTGGGGACTTTTGGCCACCATTATCCTCCACTACCATCTAGGGTTTCAAGGGCTTCAAGGGGCTGGAGAAGGCACTTTTAAGAAGCAAATCAAGGGGAGAAGAAGATCACACGCAAGGGAGACCATCTAGGAGTTTGTCGGCACCGATCCGCAAGTTCCCATCACCATCTTCATCTAGTCAACACTAAGGGGGTTTTCTTTGTTTTTGATCATTCTTGTTATGTATTTTAGGGTTTCTTTCTTATTTATGTTGAACTAGACTCCCAAGGTCACCGGGCATCCGGTGAACCTTGGGATGAACTTGCTTGTATGAATACTTGATTTACATGTATGGTATTTGTGTGGTTTATGGTTCAAGCTTGGTGCACTTTAATGTATTGGTATGTATGAGAATTCTGTGTATCGATTTCTAGGTTATACTAGGTTGCGTGACCATCGCCTTAGTATTAGACACACCAAGTTTGGAAGGGATACATGTACGAATACGCCGTGACCATCGAGTATTTGTACCCCTCCAATCATTAGGGTTGAGCCTGGACGTGTGTTTGACCTTAATTAGGGATTTCCCTAGGCCCATTGCAATCGTGTGAGGATTTGGGCGGAAGTGATTCCGTATTCTAATACTTATACCGGATTAGGGGTTATCACCGTGACCATCGGGGTGATTCCGTATAATTCGAGTATCCTTCTAGCTTTAGTAGTCCCGAGGGGATCCTCGCTCGGGGACCTCGAACTTTCATTATTACTTGCATCCTTAGTTTGCTTATGTGGTGAGCCTTAGTCTACTTGTTTATAGTTTTCTCTTTTATTTGTTTTCTTATCTTGTTTTAAATCTATATTTTGTAGACTAGACATTGACATCTAGAGGGAAGTAATAGCAGCTCTTGGGACCCCAGGGAATACGACCACCTCGCGCGTGCGTAAGGGGTATTACTTGGCGACCCGTGCGCTTGCGGTCAAGTCATCATATACACATGGGCACTCATAGGGGCACTCACATGGCCCCTGTGACTCTCGGGATGGAGTGTTGTAGTTCTGCAGAGATCCACACGGCCGTGTAGAAATTCCACACGGCCGTGTGCCTTTACAAGGTCGTTCACAGGAGCACTTACACGCCTCTGTGCCATCTCAGGATAAACTCTGAAAGGTGACACATGTGTCTTCTCTGGATGAATTAGACAAAATTACAGGCTTTGCAGAGAATTTCAGAAACTTAAATACAACTTTTAGAGCCTGCATATACGATAAAAATTCAACTAGAGATTCATGAAAACACACTCAAACGGCCCAAAACTTCAACAATCACAATTAGGCACACTAAAACACCAATAATCCATGAGAAAATCATAGCACACGCATAATAAAATGAAAACACCAACACTAGGCAACTATTCATGCTAAACTAAACTAAGCCTAGAAAAGCAATAAAAACTTGGGTTGCCTCCCAAGTAGCGCTTGTTTAACGTCACTAAGCTTGACGTACCTCTTCCTTACCTTATAGAGGCCTGAAAAGAGTGTGTTCCTCCCGACTAGACATTGCATAGCTACTTCCTTCAAACCAAACATCTAATTGCCGGGGTGGAATATTTGTTGGAGGGTCCAACCATCTTACTTTTGGCCTCCAAGGAATAATTTGGGTTGGGAATTGTCCAAGCTTAGCATAGGTGGGTCATTGGATGGTATAAATATCCTATCCACATCTTTTTCCCTTCCCAAAGTCTCTTTCTTGCTTTTTATGAGTTGATCAATCCCAAATAACAGTGATCGTTCCATTACCTTAGGGGTTGCTACATCTTGTGTATTTTCAGCTTGAAAGGAACATGACACTAGCAATTCCCCTTGAAAATTTCCTTGCTCACAAGCACAATCTTCATTAAAGCAATCCCAATTCTCCAAATGATGTTCTTCTTTTCCCTCTTCAATTTCTACAGCAACGTACTCGGTTTGCCTCATTTCTTCATTATCGTTTACTACTACATCACCTCTACAAGGGTCTTGCGTTGCTTGCTCAAATACTTCATGTTCCTTGGAGAGTGTGTCAAGTATCCATCCTAATTGATGCTCAAGGTTGTTATAGGAGGCTTTATGACATTTTCTTGTGGCTTCCATACTTTGGCAAGAGGCATCAGATGCTTCAATAAAGTTATCTAGCACTTTTTTCCATTGAGGTGCATCTTCTTCAAGTGTCTCATCCTTTTGAAATTGCCCTTGAGTTGCTTCCCATTGTTGTCCATCATTATCTTGTTGCTCATTCTACAATTGATGGATTCCGTAGAATTGATTTTGAATGACACTTGTTTGGCGGGATGCTAGCTTGTATTAGGTCACTTGATGAGTTAAAGAGGGATTCATGTATTAATACACTGGAGGTTCCGGGTGCTAATAGCCTTCCGTGCGTTTAGGGTTAATTTAGCCGAGAGTGTGCATTAGATTAACCCTAATCAAGACTCCTTGTTCTCATTGACATCGTAGGGGTCTTTTCTGGATAGAGAAACCCGTACTGGATTAGGGCTACACTACGGAGGTTCCGGGGTGGTCGACATCCGAGTCTAGCGGACCAAAACCAAGCCAACCCTATTTTTATAATTATCATGGCCTTTCGTATTTAGTCTCCTCCCGGGGGAATCCTCACCCGAGGCCTTCCCCAATTATTGGCTTCTTCGTCTCTAACTTTATTCCGGATTGAGCTTTATTTTATTTGCATTTCTTTACTTGTTTTTATTATTTTAATATTGCTTCAACCTTGTTTCGATCGACTAGAAAGTGACTCCCAAAAGGAAGTAATAGTAGATCTCGGGCCCTAGGGAATACGACCCTCCTTGTGAGGTTATTACTTGACGACCCGTGCACTTGCTACCGGGGAGTCGCGTGCTAGCGCTGTAGCTAGTCGCGCGCTCACTCATTGATAAACGTCTAAATGTACGTATTTTATACATATACTTGGGCATGCTTTTCATATTTTGTTGATGATTCGATGCCCTTTTGTGGTCTAAATTGTTTTATTTCGTGTTTCAGGTACATTATATGCTTTGGTGACCCTAACGACGCGATTTGAGAGGAAATCTACACCGAAACTATCGTTTTAGGGTCCCGAGTACTGTAGCATTACTGTAGCTGCCCGGAGCGGGAAGAGTTGGAAGGAGAATGAAGTCTGGAAACCCTCACGGGCAGGCTCACGGCAGTGAGGGCATCCGCGAGCAGTACTATAGCAGTCTACTGTAGTAGTTAGTGTAGCAGTTTACTGTGCAAAATCACAACTTTGCGGTTTCTTGTAGCCCGTATTACAGGCTCCCTCACGGGCTGTATATGGACCATGAGGCCACCCGTGAGCTTGCCCGAACTCATCTTTTATAGGACTTTGGCTTGAGTTTTCAAGGGCATCTTGAGTTTTCTTCTTAGGGCCTCTCACCACCACCTTCGAATTGAGGAAGAAGAAGCTCTTGGAGGGCGATCTAGGCAAGGATTTGGCGAGGAGAGCAAGGTTTTGGGAAGATTCTACATCCTAGGGCTTACATTTGGAGGTTGAATACTAGGGAAGCCACCCCTTGGATTGGCGTCTTTGGAACTTCTCCGGCCTTCATCCTTTGAGGGAGTTATTCTCATGCCTTTGTTGGTTGTTTCCATGCATTTATTGTTGTATTTAGTGAACATGAGCACTTAAACCCCAAGGTCACCGACATCCGGTGACCTTGGGGGTGAACTTGTGATGTTTTGGATGATTGTGTTCTATTTATTGTTTGTGGCTTATTTGTGATCCATTGTTTGGTGTTTTACATGCTTGATATCTATGAGAACTCTATGTATCAAAAGACTTAGGAAATACTAGGTTGCATGACCATTGCCCTAGTGCTAGATTCACCAAACTTGGAAGGGAAATACGTATAAATACGCCATGACCATCGGGTATTTGTACCCCTCAACTCCTAGGGTTTAGTACTCTTTTGTATTGTAACCCTAGTTTGAGAATACCACTTCACCCTTTGCAATCGTAGGGGTAATCTTGGGCGGTATACGTACTGTATCTAATACCCGTACTGATTTAGGGGCCGACTTCCGTGACCATCGGGTTGGCCTAGTCTAGGGTTTTCTCGGTCCAATTAGCCACTTGCATGTTAGTTCAAGCATCCTACTCACTTTAGTAGCCCCTAAGGGAATCCTCATCCGTGACCACTCCTAGCCCTATTTTACCCGTATCTTGCCCTCGTATGTTAGCTTTGGTTATTTACTTATCTAGCTTCTTTGCATTATATTCATAATCTTGAGTTGTATCGGTCAAACAACATTGTAAAAGGGAAGTAAGGGTAACTTTTCGGGCCCCAGGGAATACGACCCCTGTGTCACACACAGGGTATTACTTGACGACCCGTGCACTTGCGGGATAGCACTCATCAAGTTTTTGGCGCCGCTGCCGGGGAACCACGAGAAATACTCGGAAAACTTTGCGCGTGTTGATTTGACCACTTTCTTGTTTTGCATTTATCATCCTTTGTATATATTCCATTATCTATCGTTTTGCATTTTTTATTTTCTTACCTCTCGTCGATTGCTAATTCTTGACTCCAGTTTTGCAAGGTACCTATTTTATGACATGTTCGAGTCAAGCAAACCTAGTTGAACCCGACAACGAAGTATAGAGAACTCTGCATCAAAGGTTGAGAGAGTTGGGTGAGAGTTCGAGACAAAAAGGACAAGAGTTTGTTGTGGAATCAAGTGAACCTACCGTCTGATTATGAGCGGCCTCAATTCACCGGTGAAGAATTCAGTGTTCAGGCACCGGCTGTTCTGGCTAACAATTTTGAAATTAAAGCGAGCACGATTGGAATGATTCAGAATTCGGTTCAGTTTGACGGGTTGGCAGATGAAGACCCGCACGCTCATCTATCTCGCTTCTTGCAAATTTGTTCAACCTTCAAGATAAACTCGGTATCTGATGATGCCATCCGGCTGAGACTTTTTCCATTCAGTTTGAGGGGAGCAGCTTATAGGTGGCTCACATCCTTGGCTCTCGGCCCCATCACCACTTGGAAGGATATGGTGGAAAATTTCTTGGCCCGATATTTTCCTCCTAGCAAAGCAGTGTGGTTGAGGCAAGAAATATCATCCTTCAAGCAGGGAGATTCGGAGACACTCTTTGAAGCACATAAAAGGTTTAAAGACTTGTTGCGCAAATGTCCTCACCATGGATTTCAGTCTTGGATTAGAGTGCAAATGTTTTGCAATGGGCTGAACTATTCAATAAGGCAACTGATTGATGCCGCAGCAGGTGGATCCTTGAGTAACAAACTGCCTGAAGAAGCTGAAGCTTTAATTGAAAGCATGGCCAGTAATGAGTGTCAATGGAGTACTAGGCAGAAAGCACCAAAGGCTGCAGGCCTATTTGAGGTGAATGAAAACACAGCATTGACAGCTAAGGTTGAGGCCTTGTCAAAGAATCTCTCGGACAGTAATGCTTTGGTCAGTTCATTGGCACATAAAGTTGAGCAATTGATGTTGGGGTCTAATTCCACCCCTAAGGCCGTGATGTCGTGTGACACATGTGGAGCGGGGCATCCAACGTCACAATGCCCTATATTCATTGCCCCATCTGCGCCTGTCGAGTCCGTTGATTATGTTGGAGGTGGATCTAGAGGACGGGGAAATCAATATGGTAATACATACAATCAAGGTTGGAGGAATCCCCCGAACATGCCCTGGGGTCAAGGCCAAGTTCAACAGAGGCCCCCTCCACCTCAAGCAAGCCATTACCAAGCACCACCGCAACAAGAAAGGAAGTATACCACGGAAGATGTTTTGGCAAAATTTATGATTAATACCGAAACACGGTTTCAGGGTATTGAGAAAAGATTGGATGAGTTCGGCACTGTATTGAGGAATGTTCAGGCATCTATGCAATCCCTTGAGAACCAAGTGGGAGAGCTTGCTCGAGCACAGTCTGATCGTCCTTCGGGTAGCTTGCCAAGCAACACTGAAAGCAACCCGAGGGAACACTTGAAAGCTGTTACACTAAGGAGCGGAACGTAATTGGAAGGAAGGGCCGAGACGAGTCCAAGTGCTTCTAATGGTAGGGTAACCGATCGGGAAGATCCTCATTTGAACAAGAAAGAATGCAAGGATGATAAGGGGGAATGTAGTGATGATGTCCAAAAATCCCCGGTCCCAAAGGTGAACGAGTACAAGCCCGTGGTACCTTACCCGACAAGATTGAAACAAGATAAGGAGGATGCTCAATTTAAAAAATTTTTGAACATATTCAAGCAACTCCACATTAATATTCCATTGGTTGAGGCCCTTTCACAAATGCCTAAGTATGCCAAGTTCATGAAAGACCTCATCACAAACAAAAGAAAACTAGAAGATGTGGACTCGGTGACACTATCAGGGAATTGCTCCGCCTTAATTCAAAAGAAGTTGCCCAAGAAACTCAATGATCCTGGTAGTTTCATCATCCCTTGCGTACTTGGTGAAGGAATACAAGAGAATGCTTTAGCTGACTCGGGTGCGAGTATTAATGTGATGCCCTATAAGTTGTTCTTGAAACTGGGATTGGAAGATTTAAGGCCTACACGAATGACTCTACAACTAGCCGACCGTTCTATGCGGAGACCAAGGGGTATTGTTGAAGATGTCCTTGTAAGGGTTGACAAACTCATCATTCCCATGGATTTTGTGATTTTAGATGTGGATGATGATGTTGAGGTCCCCATCATTCTCGGTCGCCCATTCCTAAACACTTCAGAAGCATTGATTGATGTCAAGGGCAGAAAGATGACATTAAGAGTTGGTGATGAACAAGTGGTCTTTACTCTTCCTGATTCAATGCGGCACACACTTGACCATGATGATAGTCTTTATTTCATGGATAAAACTGATGCAATTATTTCTGATTGTGTGCAGGAGCTTCTGGCTTTGAACCCACTTGATGAAATTTTGGATGAGCTAGAGGAGGAAAAGAGAGAAGAAAATGAAGCCCCTCCTCCACCAATGCAACAATTTGCTCAAGTGATGTTTGACTCCCCACTACATGACAAGGAGAAGAAACCCATAAAAAAGGTGTGGAGAAAAACAAAGGAAAAAACCAAAGAAAGTTGTAAAGATTGCGACGGCATCACCCGAGGAAGTAGATGACATACTCATGGAAAACCAAGGGAAGTTCAATATCTTTTCATGCCTCTCCATGAACTTTTCCGGTAACAATGCATCATCAAAGGTTGGAGGTAAATTTCCTCCTTTTGTCCAACCATGATTGTTGAGGTAAAACACGTCAAGCTAACGATGTTAACCAAGCGCTTCTTGGGAGGCAACCCAAGTTTAAATTCATTGCAATTTCATTCTTTTGTTCTTTGAGTGTTTGTGTTTCTCTTTTTCATATTTTTGTTGTGTTTTAGCATGTTAGCTCCCTAGGGTTTAGATAAGTGCTTGTGTTGTAGTACCGCGAAGCTTTATTATCTTACATTGAGCATATCTTTTATAAGTTTTTATCACTAAATGGCGTGCATTTATGTATTCTTGTGCATTGAAGGTTTGTGGAGCTAAATTGGAGAAGAAGAACGAAATTAGGTCGTGTTCGCCGATGTTGGGAAGTTTTCGGACCAAGCACGGAACAAGGCACGAGCTTGGACTTGTGAGTGTGTGCCAACGTCCTTTGGAGGGGCACAAAGGCAGTCACATTCACAACAAGTCTAACTCGTGTAGCTGAGGAGAACTTCACCAAGAAGGAGACTTGAAGCAATCGGCACGATCTACCATTGATTGTGCGCCCAATTCAATGGCCTCGATGAAGAACGATGGACTCGGGAGCGTTTCGGGTGAGTACTGTAGCAAACCACTGTAGCAAGTTACTGTTCGCTTCGGCCAAAATTCAGAATTCCAGAGAGTTCACACGGCCGTGTGAATTAATTTTTCAGCAGACAAAAATTTCACACGCCTGTGTGTTAATTCCGCACGGCCGTGTGAAGCCCCCGATAAGTAAGATTTTAAAGCCGCAACTCAACATTATAAAAGGCGATTTTGGATACCTTTTGAGATATCTTTTGACCTATCTTTCTCTCCAACTTGGGTGAGTGCGGCTAGGGTTTCGGAGAGGATTTCGTGGAGGTTTAGCGCGCGTCATCGGCATCGTCACCGATGTTCGATGGCCGCACAAGACCACGGCCACGCCACACGCAAGGGGGTTTTCATTGATGTCTTTACTTTGTGCTTCTTTTCTACATTAATGAACATGTATAGCTCCATGAGGAGCTAAACCCCTTAAGGGTATTCGGACTTGTAAACTCTAGGGTTATTATGTTTCTTTGACATTGTTATTATGCTTTTCCATTATTGATGAATAAAATTGAGTTTCAATCTTAATTTCATATTGCTATTGTTTTCTCTTGGATGTGACACTAGGATTGAGAACAATTTAGGATGCCTTTTGGAGGTGTGACAACTCCTTAGGGTTAGACTACTTAAGATTGAAGAGGGTTGAGAGGGAGAGTTGTGAGGTAGCGATGTACCCCTTTCCCCTCCGACGTGGTTTCTCCCTACCTCCGTTTCCTTGATTTCACAGCGGTCGAAATAGAGTCAAGTGCTAGGCAGATAAACTACCCTGGGGCTTAGTTACGCAAGTAATTGAGTGAAGGGTTGAAGTAAATCCTATGCATTAGGGCTTAATCTAGACTAGGGTTCTTACACCTGGATCAAAGGGTTAGAACTACACATAGGAACAGGTTTTACCACTAGGAATCCCTAGAGCTTAAAGCAATCCCACGTAGTGTGAGGGTTAGGTAGATATACTCCCCTGGGGCTTAGTCCTGCGAGCGACAGAGTGAAGGGTGATGTGAATCCTAATACCAGGGCATTGTGTAGGGGTTAGTCACGGTTGTCCTTAGGTTTGGGACCGTGAGTCTTAGGATATCCTCGACTTAATTAAGCATCAATAGGAGAGTATAATAGTATAGTCCTGCACTAGAAACATATACCCTAGAGGTAGCTTGTCCGGATGCCCTATTTCATTCATTAGTAATCCTCTATATTCTCTTTTATTTGCACTCTCTCATCTTCCATCTTTCTATTTAACTTCTAGCTTTTCATTCTGTTTGATTTTATATTCACTCATTGATCCCACTATTGCTTTTTCATACTCCGCATAGCTTTATTAGTGTAATCTTGTATTCTAATTCCCTATTCCCTGTGGATTCGACTACCCACTCACCAGGGTAAATTTATTAATTTGACAAACCCGTGCACTTGCGGGATACACGCAAGGGGTCGTGTCAGGTTTGTTCTTGTGTGCTCTTATTGTTCATCGTTTTGTTTAATTCATATTTGCATGCTTGTATGTTGTTGTGAGTTGTCTAATGATTAGATTTCATGAGATTCATGTTTTGATTGCTTTCATGCTTTGTTCGGCTTTAATTTGAGTGTTTTTAAGCTTTAGAGGAGTGTTCTTCATTGCTAAATCGAGTTGAGAGCCAATTTTTGTTCAAAAGTGCGCGCCTTTAAGCAAGGGAAAGAACCCTTGCGGGCAAGCAAACCCGAGAGCACTCACGGCCAAGCTCACACCCGTGAGCTTGGCCCGTGAGTAAACCCGAGAGCTCTCACGGCGAAGCTCACGCCCGTGAGCTTGGCCGTGAGCAAATCCGAGAGCTCTCACGGGTGAGCTCACGCCCGTGAGCTCACCCGTGAGGCTTTTCGGGACTTAGGTTTTTAAACCCCTTTTGGCCATTTCTCCTATTCATCATCCTCTCCACTTAACACTCTCACTTCCCTCTCATTTCTCCTCCATTTTATTCCATTTTTCTTGCCTTAAAACACTCTCACTCTCCTCTAAAAACATTTGGTGCTTAAGATTTGAAGAAAAACCACTCTTTTGGCCGGATTCAACCCAAGTTTCACTCCAAAAACCCTAGGTTTTGAGGTGAGTTTTTGATCTCATGAACTTGGTATTTCCATGGTTGTGTGGGCTGATTTTCCCATGGTTTATTCTCTCCTTGGCTTCTACAAGCTTGTATTATTATTTTGGAATGGTTGTATTTTGAGATCATCAAGTTTTCAAACAAGGTTCTTGAAAATGCTTTCGGAATTACTGTAGCACTAAGAATTTTTCATGATTCCTTCATTTTTCAAGACTTTTGTTGCTTGCAGCTTGTCTAATTGAGCTCGATTAATTTTGTAGGATGAGAACTAAGAAGGTTGCCTACAAGAGAGCCCGGAATGACCCTCCTCCGCCTCACGAGCAACCCAAGTTTAAAAAAGAAGAACACAAGAACCGATTTGCGCTCCTTTCACGCAAGAATTTTGGGACGATCAAGAAGATTGATTGGGATGTTCTAAAAACCCTGGGTTTGGATGAAACAATTTTGGAGCTCATCACACACGACGGTTGGGATAAATTATTCTCCATTGACGAACCCACATACAAGGAATTAACTCTTGAAGTGTTGAGCACCTTTGAAATCTATCACTTCAATCCATTTTCTCGCCAACCCGGATATGTGTCATTTCGTGCCGTCGGGAAGAGCCACAGAGTCACTCAAGATCAATTGTTCATTTACATGGGATTCTACACAGAATCATTCACCCAAAGGCCGGAATTCAAGGATTTAGGCAGGGGTTTCCCTTATCCCGTGACCAATGTTACATATTGGAACATTATTGCTAACCGGTCACATACCAAGAAGGCCTCCCAGTTAAAAGACCCCGCCCACAAATACATTCACGCCCTACTGACTCGGAGCATTGGGGGTCGACTGGATTCTATCGGGGTAGTATCACGCACGGACTTACTGATGTTGTACAGCATTATACAGCGGTACCCCCTCCACATGGGTCATTTGGTCGCCGATGTCTTTGCCCACCAAGGCAAGTTTGTCCGCCTGGGATCCATTTACGCCGGGCCCTACATCACACACATGATCAAGGTATGGATCTTCTTGAGGGAACCCAGGGCATGACAGTTGTGGGTGCAGTCGTCCTACTCAGTTTGCAGACATTGGTATGCATTGGTATTGTTGAGCGGCGGGGCAGTACATACAGGATAGTGTGATGCCAGTCTGACCCCGGCCCATCTCATGACACCGAGTCTGAGTCTCGATCCGAGTCCGAGTCGGACGATGCTGCTGCACCGAGGGCACCTCGACATTCGCTGGAGGAGAGATTTGACACTTTCCGTGCTGAGCTCTACGAGCAGTTGTAGATGCTGACTGCCTCCGTGAGCCATCTTGAGACCACCTCTGCCGACATTTTAGCGTTTTTGCGCAGCTCGTCATCGTTAGTCGGCACCACTTCAGCGGCCACCACCTGTGCAGCACCGTCATTCCCTTCCGGCCCTTACACTCACGTTGCATGCTTGCTATGTTACTTTGTTGTTTTTTATTCCCTTTTTTCGCTGCATTTTCTGTTTCATGTTGTACTTTGAACTCTTGAGTTAGCTAGGGCTTCGCCATGCTAAACTTTTTCTGGTTGTTTTGAGACTTTTGTTATTTGCTCTCTTCTGTTATTTTTAATTTCTGGAGTTGTGATCTATGCTTCTTGTGCTTTCAGGAGAATTGTTACTGAGTTTCATACTCCGCGCCCTCAGTATTCTTTCGCCCCACCAACCTTGAGAACCACATGACATTCTTCATTAGTTGTTGGGGAAGTTTCTTTTACTCCATTTACTTGTGCATACCATGTTTGTCCCACCCTGTTCTGCTGACTTATGTACATTGGGGACAATGTACAGCTTTAGGTGTGGTGATGGATTTTTGGAGTATTTTTATTCTGTGCATGCTTTGATTACCTATGATAGCTATGATGTACATGTTTAGAATTTCCTGGCTTGGTAGAATGATAGTTGTGAGCTGTACCTTTACATGTGCTTGAATGTAGTTCTATTTCACTGATAAGTGCTTATGTTATAGTAATACGAAGTATTATTATCTTACATTGAGCATTACTTTTCTCATATTTAATCACTAATTAGTGTGTATTTGTGTTCTTTTATGCATTGAAGGGTTGTGGAGAAGATTTAGAGAAAAAGAAGCAAGAATAGGTTATGTTCGCCATTGTTGAGGAGTTCTCGGACAAAGCAAGGAACAATGCACGAGTCTAGACTTGTGGGTGTGTGCCAACCTCCATTGGAGGGGCACAAGGGCAGTCACACTCACAAAAGTCTATAACTCGTGTGGCATTGGAGAACTTTGCCAATGAAAAGAAATGAAATAATCAACATAATCTACCGTTAATTGTGTGTCCAATTCAACGGCCTCGATGAAGAACGATGAATTCGGGAGCATTTCAACAAAATACTGTAGCAAGCTACTGTTCACTTTCTGACGAAATTCAGAATTACAGAGAGTTCACATGGGCGTGTGGAAATTCCACACGGCCGCGTAATGCAGCAGAAAACACTGTAGCAAACCACTGTTCACAGTCTGCCGAAAATCATTTCCACACGGCCGTTTGGAATTAAGACACGGGCGTGTGGACTTCCTGGTTTTACACAGGGCCGTGTGGAATTAACACAGGGGCGTGTGGAACTCCGATTTCAGCCCGATTTCAGCCTATAAATAGCCCGTTTTCAGATCTATTTTTGGACCCTCCCCTTCTATCACTTGGATATCTTTTGGGGGGACCTTCGGCTAGGGTTTGGAAAGGTTCTTGGAGGTCTTTGGAGGCGATTAAACGGCATCGGCATCGGCATCAACATCATTTGGAAGAAAGCTATTTGGGAAGCTCTCATCGGCATTGATTTGTCGAGGTGTGCCTTAGGCTTGACAAGGGATTCATTGGAGAAGACACGCGACTACACAAGACCATCGATACGATCTACAAGGGGGTTTTCTTTATGGTTTTCATGCATATGTTCTTAAACTATTTATTGATTTTGTATTGCTCCATGGAGAGCTAAACCCTAGTGGGTATTCGGACTTGTAAACCCTAGGATGATATTGTTTCTATGACTTTTATTATGCTTTCTTAATTTAATGTTCTATTATTGAGTTCCAATCTTGCATGCCGATTGTATGAGATTTTCCCTTAGCCGCGACACTAGGGTTGAGAATCTATTAGGTTATCCTTTGAGGGTGTGACAACCTCTATAGGATTAGACTACACAAGGTTGGAGAGGGTTGAGAGGGAGAGTTGTGAGGTAGCAATGTACCCCTTTCCCCTCCGGTGTGGTTTCTCCCTACCTCCGTTTCCTTGATTCATTAGCGGTCGAGATAGAGTGAAGTGCTAGGTAGATAAACTCCCATGGGGCTTAGTTACGCGAGTAACAGAGTGAAGGGTTGAAGTGAATCCTACGCACTGGGGCTTAATCTAGACTAGGGTTCTTCCACCTGGACCAAAGGGTTAGAACTACACATAGGAACAGGTTTTACCACTAGGAGTCCCTAGAACTTAATGCAATCCCACGTAGTGTTAGGCTTAGGTAGATATACTCTTTTAAGGCTTAGTTGACAGGTCAACGAGAGTCAAGAGTCGTAGTGAATCCTAATGCCGGGGCATAGTGTTGGGGTTAGTCACGGTTGACCTTAGGTTTGGGACCGTGTGTTTAAGGATATCCTCGACTTAATTAGACATCAATTAGAGGGTATAATACTAGTCTTGCACTAGAAGCATTAGTCTTAGAGGGAGCTTTGTCCGGGTACCCCATCTTTATATCGATTACCTCTCCTACCCTCATTATTCTTCTTGCACTCTTTTATTTTCTTTTACATATATATATATATATATATATATATATATATATATATATATATATATATATACTTCTTTCATCATCGACTTCTTTCATAGCTAAATAGCGATAACACTTGTTTCTGAACACTATTCCCTGTGGATACGACTACCCACTCACCAGGGTATTTTTATTACTTCGACAACCCGTGCACTTGCGGGGTACACACGCAAGGGGTCGTGTCATTCACCTTTAGTGCAACCCTATACCTGTACACGATAGCTTCTACCTTGTACACTCTAACCAACCAATTATAATGATTTTGGCATTAAATTGTTAAATTCTATTTTCAATACTCTTTTAAGAGCTTTTGTGTTCCTTTATTATTTCTCTAGCCTATTGTGAACTATTGTAGTGGGTTTAGCCAGGGGATTTGAGAGTTAGTCTGTACATATATATATCTAAAAAAAAAAGGAGCCTATGACAGTATTCCTCTGCTAGTACAGCATGAATGCGTCTATGTAGACTGTAATCAAGTAGGATGGGTGGCTCTTGTGCCTGGCCAGCATGTGCATCCATCTGAAAGATTTTTGTGCAGTCTATGTTAGTCGGGGACTCAGTAAAAAAAAAAAAAAGTGTGTATATTTGTATATATGTAAGAGTTAAGTATCTTGATTCCCTGGAGCTTGCTACATAGTCACCTCAGTGCTAGAGTCTTGTTCAGTACTATATATGTAAGTGAGTATTGAGGATGCTTTTAACATTTTAATGCCATTTTCATTGTATGTGGGGTGAATGGTCAGCCTGGGGTAATCCAGGGTGTGGAGGTCAAGATGGAAGTCAGCACACACTCACGGGGCACTCTAGGAGAAATAGAACTAGTATTACTTGACTATTCATTGATCAGCTCACTTCTTGATTTATGTCCATTCATGCCTGTGGAGTTCTTTACTTTTGAGCTTGAGGTCGTACATTTAGCCGTTTATCTTCTTGCCCCTGTTCTTCATGTTTGTTTGCTTGGGGACAAGCAAACGCTTAGGTGTGGGGATGTTTGATAAACGTCTAAATGTACGTATTTTATACGTATACTTACGCATGCTTTTCATATTTTGTTGATGATTCGATGCCCTTTTGTGGTCTAAATTGTTTTATTTCGTGTTTCAGGTACATTATATGCTTTGGTGACCCTAACGACGCGATTTGAGAGGAAATCTACACCGAAACTGTCGTTTTAGGGTCCCGAGTACTGTAGCTGTCCGAAGTGCGAAGAGTTGGAAGGAGAATGAAATCTGGAAACTGTCACGGGCAGGCTCACGGCCGTGAGGTCATCCGCGAGAAGTACTGTAGCATATTACTGTAGCAGTTACTATGCAAAATCACAACTTTGCGGTTTCTTGTAGCCCGTATTACAGGCTCTCTCATGGGCCATATATGGACCATGAGGCCACCCGTGAGCTTGCCTGAACTCATCTTTTAAAGGACTTTGGCTTGGGTTTTCAAGGGCATCTTGAGTTTTCTTCTTAGGGCCTCTCACCACCACCTTCGAATTGAGGAAGAAGTAGCTCTTTGAGGGCGATCTAGGCAAGGATTTGGCGAGGAGAGCAAGTTTTTGGGAAGATTCTACATCCTAGAGCTTACATTTGGAGGTTGAAGACTAGGGAAGCCACCCCTTGGAGTGGCGCCTTTGGAACTTCTCCGGCCTTCATCCTTTGAGGGAGTTCTTCTCATGCCTTTGTTGGTTGTTTCCATGCATTTATTGTTGTATTTAGTGAACATGAGCACTTAAACACCAAGGTCACCGGATGTAGGTGAACCTTGGGGGTGAACTTGTGATGTTTTGGATGATTTTGTTTTATTTATTGTTTGTGGCTTGTTTGTGACCCATTGTTTGGTGTTTTACATGCTTGGTATCTATAAGAACTCTATGTATCAAAACACTTAGGAAATACTAGGTTGCATGACCATTGCGGTAGTGTTAGACTCACCAAACTTGGAAGGGAAATACGTATAAATACGCCGTGACCATCGGGTATTTGTACCCCTCCACTCCTAGGGTTTAGTACTCTTTTGTATTGTAACCCTAGTTTGAGAATACTACTTCACCCTTTGCAATCGTAGGGGTAATCTTGGGCGGTATACGTACCATATCCAATACCCGTACCGGATTAGGGGCCGACTTCCGTGACCATCGGGTTGGCCTAGTCTAAGGTTTTCTCGGTCCAATTAGGCACTTGCATGTTAGTTCAAGCATCCTACTCACTTTAGTAGCCCCTAAGGGAATCCTCATCCGTGACCACTCCTAGCCCTATTTTACCCCGTATCTTGCCCTCGTATGTTAGCTTTGGTTATTTACTTATCTAGCTTCTTTGCATTATATTCACAATCTTGAGTTGTATCGGTCAAACAACATTGTAAAAGCGAAGTAAGGGTAGCTTCTCGGGCCCCAGGGAATACGATCCCTGTGTCACGCACAAGGTATTACTTGACGACCCATGCACTTGCGAGATAGCACTCATCACTCATCATCGATGCCGTATAATCACCTCCAAAGACCTCCAAGAACCTCTCCAAACCCTAGCAAAGTCCCCCAAAAGATAGGCAAGAGATAGAAGCGGGGGTCGCCAAATAGATCTGAAAATGGGCTATTTATAGGCTAAAATCGGGCTGAAATCAAAGTTCCACACGCCCCTGTGGATTTTGCACACGGCCCTGTGGAAAATTAGAATTTCCACACGCCCGTGTGTTAATTCCACACGGCCATGTGAAAATTCTGTTTTGCTGACTTTCAGCAGACTGCGAACAGTAACTTGCTATATTGTTTTCACTACAGTAATTGCTGCAGTATTTCGTCGAAATGCTCCCGATAATCTTCATTTGAAACACACTGACGAAGATCTTAATAATGTTGCACAAGTTGGAACATGTGAGTGTGACTGCGTTTGTGTCCTCCAAATCACATATTCACTCGACCCGAATTTGAGTTTGGCACACACTCATATGTCTTTGACCACAACTTATGCCTTATTCCTTGACCGGTCCAAGAACTCCCTCAACAATCGCATTCATGACCTATTCTTGCTTCTTCTTCTTTAAATCTTCTTCACAACCCTACAATGCATGAAAGAACACAAATACACACTAATTAGTGATTAAATCTGAGAAAAGTAATGCTCAATGTAAGACAATAACACTTCGTATTACTATAACACAAGTACTTATCATATTCTGCTAATTTTCTCGTTGTAGGCCAGTGAATTGTCATATGCATTTAATATGTGCTCATCTAATTCATTCAGCTGGACTTCTGTTTTTTTTGGGCATCCTCCATATTTAGATTTAGTAGCTTAATGGCCTAATATGATTTATGCTCTAATTCCATCTGTAAGTGACACACCTTGCCATAAACTAGGCGGAAAGGAGTAAGCCTTGTAGAAGTCTTGTATGCTGTCCGGTAAGCCCACAAAGCATCATCCAACCTTTCAGACCAGTTCTTCCTATTATAATGTACTATTTTTTCAAAAATCCGTTTTAACTCCCTGTTTGTGACTTTCACCTGACCACTCATTTGGGGGTGATATGCAGTTGCGACCAGATGGGTGACGCCACATTTCTTCATAACTTTTTCAAACTGTGAATTGCAAAAATGCGCGCTCCGATCGCTAATGATTGCCCTTGGAGTCCCGATAAGAGTGAATAATTTTCTTAGTGACAGGGGCCCGAAAGTGCATTGGTTGTCGCAGTAATAATAGTACCCCGGTGAGAGGGTTGTCGAATCCTGAGGGAGTAGGGATCAAGACACAAGCTTTTGCTAATTAGCTAGTGCGATGTACTGAGAGTGAAAACAGAATCAGTGTGTGTATGTAAGAGTAATTAAAAGAACCAAGAAATAAAAGAGAAGTATGGAAGACAGGAGAGTGCAAGAAAAAAGTGAGAAGGATAATCAATGGGTGAAATAGGGTACCCGGACAAGCTACCCCTAGGATTAATGCTTCTAGTGCAAGACAATGCTATTATACTATCCTATTGATGTTTAATGAGTCGAGGATATCCTTAAATACACGGTCCCAAATCTAAGGTCAACCGTGACTAATCCCAATCATTATGCCCCGGCATTAGGTTTCACTACGACCCTTAACTCTTGTTGATCTGTCAACTAAGTCCCAGGGGTATCCATCTTACTAAGCCTCAAACTATGCGGGATTGCTTTAAGTTCTAGGGATTCCTAGTGAATAGCCTATTTCTAAGTGTAGTTGTAACCCTTTGGTCCAGGTGAAAGAACCATAGTCTTAATTAAGCTCCAGCACTAGGATTCACTACAACCCTATACTCTGTTGCTCGCACAACTAAGCCCCAGGGTTGTTCATCTCCTAGCACTTCGCTCTATTTCGACCGCTAAGAACTCGTGGAACACGGAAATAGGGAAAATCACACTGGAGGGGAAAGCGGACGTTTCGCTACCTCATGACTCACCCTCTCAACTAGTCTAACCCTATAGGAGTTGTAACACCTCCAAAGGATAACCTAAACGATTCTCAACCCTAGTGTCACGGCTAAGGGAAAATCAATACAATATGCAATTAAGATTGGAACTCCGTTAAATTCATCAATAAAGAAAGCATAATAACGTGTCATAGAAACATAATTATCCTAGGGTTTACAAGTCCGAATACCCATAAGGGGTTTTGCTCCTCAAGGAGCTATAAAAATCCATCAATGTATATGAATGAATACAAATAAAAAACATAGATGTAAACCCCCTTGTGTAGCGTGGTCGTAGTCTAGTGCAACCGTCGTGTTTTGATGTCAATGTTGATGGCGCGCTTCAAACCTCCACAAAGTCTTCTCCAAACCCTAGCCGTGATCCTCCAGAAGATAGGCCAAAAGATCCAAAAAAAGTTTCAAAAGGGCCTTTAAATAGTGTTGAGTCACGGCTTCAAAATCGCTGAAATTGGTATTTCACAGGGCCGTGTGGAATTTCCACATGCCCGTGTGAAGTTTCTGTTTTACTGAATTTCAGCGAAGAGTGAACAGTGCTACTACGGTACTCTCGCCAAAATACTCCCGAATTCATCATTCTTCATCAAGGTCGTTGAATTGGGCACACAATTGATTGCTTCCCCGCAAGTGTACAGGATCGCCAAGTAATACCTCGTGTAAAGGCACAAGGATCATATTCCATGGGGCTAAGGATCTAGTATTTCTACTTTGTCGCCTACTATCTAACCTAACATCTCGATCATGGTAAGTTACCTAATTAAATGCAATAAAACAATTAAGAGATGGATAAACAAATTCAAGAACAAGTGAGATAGTTGCAAGTGCTACAGTGGTATATGAAGGCCAATGGATGTGGATCCCCTTGAGGGGTCATCATGATATAAGGATGAACAGTAAAAAAGATAGCTTGGGTGATTTAGACCGAAGGATCTCTTGATTAGATCAACACCGATTTCTCGGCGATTGAACCCTAATCCCATACGAATGGCGATTCGAATTTCTTCCTAACCAGCATTCCTACGATTGCATTAAGTACAAGGAGATCCCAACAAAAGGGTACACTAAACCCTAGTTTACCCTTAAAGATCGGAGTGCTATTGATATCCAATTTCTCAGAATATCAACACATGAAACCCCTTTTAGTTCATTAAAGATCTAATACACCCGAGTATGTCACATCTACGTGTATAACTCAAGAAAGAACTATGGATCTCTCCTTTAGGTAGTTCTAGACATGAAGCACAATGAACTAAATCATAAATCAACCCAAAACTTGCAATTAAATATAAATCATCCAAAATACATGATAAACCCCCCAAGGTTCACCAACATCCGGTGGCCTTGGGGGTCTAGTGTGTCATCATCCAAACAACAATAACAAAGTAAAAGAGATCAAGTAAAGAGTTCATAAGTGACACTCCCTAGGTGAAATGATGAAGGAGAAGGTGGAGGTCCGGCCGAATGACGCTTTCCCCCGTCCAAGAGATGACGAATGACGCTTACCTAGGGTTGGAACCTTGCCCACTTGATGGTGAAGCTTTCCCCCTATCTATGATGAAGCTCTTGCCTTCTCCTTTGGCCCAAAGTCGTCGTTTTCCAAGTGATATCGTCGTTTTTCTTCTTTTTCTCCTCTTCAAGTGCTGGCCAAAAGTCCCCTTTTTCATGCTATAGAAGTGTTCTTTTTTTCTTCAAGGGTATACCGGCCGTATGGGGATCGTATGGAGGTGAAATGAAGCCCAAAACACCCAAAACCCAAGGCATATCGGGGTCAATGATGGGCAGTATGAACTAGTTATCCCTCTCAGGATGGGGTAGACGGCCTCTCATACGGCCTCAATGAGGTCGTATGCCTTGAATCAGATTCCTTCCATGAAAATTGACAGGAACCCGAAAGTGTACGGGTTGTCAAAGTAATAAATACCTTGGTGAGGGATAGTCGAATCCATAGGGAATAGGTTTACACACAAGTTTTCGCTATTTAACTAAGTGATGCGTGAGAGTGAAAATTGGTTCAGTGTGTGAGTGTGCAAGAGTAATTGAAAATAAGAATAAAGTGGAAGAAGTATGGAAGATGGGAGAATGCAAACAAAGGTAATAAGTAGAATACAATCAGTGAATAAGAATGGGTACCCGGACAAGCTACCCCTAGGACTTATGCTTCAAGTGCAAGACAATGCTATTGTACTCTCCTATTGGTGATTATTGAGTCGAGGATATCCTTAAGCACACGGTCCCAAATCTAAGGTCAACCGTGACTAATCCCAACACTATGCCCCGGCATTAGGTTTCACTACGACCCTTGACTCTCGTCGACCTGCTAACTAAGCCCTAGGGGAGTTCTTCTTCCTGAGCCTCACATTGTGAAGGATTGCTTTGGGTTCTAGTGATTCCTAGTGATAAACCTGGTTCCTATATATAATTCTAACCCTTTGGTCCAGGTGGAAGAACTCTATTCTAAGTTAAGCCCCAGTCTTAGGATTCACTCAACCCTTTGCAAGGGAGTTCATCTCCTAATACTTCACTCTACTTCAATCGCTAGGAATTCGTGGAACACGAAGGTAGGGAGAATCACAACGGAGGGGAAAGGGGACGTTCCGCTACCTCACGACTCACCCTCTCAACCCTCTTCAATCCTAAGTAGTCTAACCCTATAGGAGTTGTCACACCTCCAAAGGATTACCTAGATTGTTCTCAACCCTAGTGTCACGGCTAAGGGAAAACAATAACAAAATTAATTAAGATTGAAACTCAATTTTATTCATCAATAATAGAAAGCATAATAACAATGTCAAAGAAACACAATAGTCCTAGGGTTTACAAGTCTAAATACTCACAAGGGGTTTAGCTACTCATGGAGCTATACATGCTCATCAAAATATGAAAAAAAAAATACAAATTAAAAGCATCGATGAAAACCCCCTTGCGTATGGTGTGGCTGTTTTCTTGTGCTGCCGTCGAACGTCGATGACGATGCTGATGACGTGCTCTAAACCTCCACGAAGTCCTCTCCGAAACCCTAGCATCCCTCTCCAGAAGTCGGGGAGAAAGATAGGTCAAAAGATGTCTAGAAAGTCTCCCAATCGGCTTTCTATAATGTTGAGTACGGCTTTAAAATCGGACTTATCGGAACTTCACACGACCGTATGAAATTTCCACATGCTCGTGTGAAGTTTCTGTCTGACTGAAAAATTAATTCACACGGCCGTGTGGAATTCCCACACGGCCGTGTGGACTTATCGCTACAGTGTTTTTGCTACAGTGCTTCTACAGCAACTCGCCGAAATGCTCCTGGTATGCGTTTGATTCGCTCACCCGCAAGTGCACGGGTAACACGACCTTTTGCGTGTGTACCGCAAGTGCACGGCTTTGTCGAAGTAATAAAATTACCCTGGTGAGTGGGTAGTCGAATCCACAGGGAATAGGGATTTAGAACACAAGAATTCACTATTTAGTTATGCGGTGTACGAAAAGAAATAATCGGAGTGATGAGTGAATTTATGGAAACAATTAGAATAAACGACAAGAAAGTAAATAGAGAGATGAAAGACAAGAGAAAAGCAAGTAGAAGTTAAAAGAGAAAGACTAGCAATGGGTGAGATAGGGTATCCGGACAAGTTACCTCTAGGACTTATGCTTCTAGTTCAAGACTATGCTATTATACTTTCTTAATGATGTTAATTGAGTCGAGGATATCCTTAAACTCACGGTCCCAAAACTTAAGGTCAACCGTTACTAACCCCAACATTATGTCCCGGTATTAGGATTCACTACGACCCTTGACTCTTGTTGACCTGTCAACTAAGCCCCAGGGGAGTCTATCTTCCTAACCCTAACACTACGTTGGATTGCTTTAAGCTCTAGGGATTCCTAGTGATAAAACCTGTTCCTCTATGTAGTTCTAACCCTTTGGTCCAGGTGGAAGAACCCTAGTCTAGATTAAGCCCTAAAACTCTATCTTGACCGCTAATTAACCAAGGAAACAGAGGTAGAGAGAAATCACACCGGAAGGGAAAGGGGCACATTGCTACCTCACAACTCTCCCTCTCAACCCTCTTCAATCTTAAGTAGTCTAATCCTATAGGAGTTGTCACACCTCCAAAAGATAACCTAGATTGTTCTCAACCCTAGTGTCATGGCTAAGGAAGAACAATAGCAAAAGATAATTAAAACTGAAACTCGAATTTATTCATGAATAATGGACAAGCATAATAACAATGTCATAGAAACATAATGATCCTAGGGTTTTATAAGTCCGAATACCCACGAGGGGTTTAGCTCCTCATGGAGCTATACATGTTCATCAAAGTATAAAATAAATTGCAAAATAAGAACATCAATGAAAACCCCCTCTCGTGTGATGTGGTCGTGGTCTTGTGCTGCCGTCGGACGTCGATGATGATGCCGTTGGCATGCTCCAATCGTCTACAAAGTCCTCTCCGAAACCCTAGTCACACCCTCTCGAAGTTGGAGAGAAAGATAGGTCCAAAGATGCCCAAAAGGTCTCCCCATCGGGCTTTTAAATAGGCTGAGTGCGGCTTTAAAGTTGAACCTATCGGTGCTTCACACGGCCGTGTGGAATTTCCACACGCCCGTGTGAAGTCTCTGGCTTGCTGGAAAATGATTCACACGGCCGTGTGTTAATTCCACACGCCCGTGTGAATTCTCTGGAAACTTGATCTTCGGCAGAAAATGCACAGTAACTTGCTACAGTGAATTGGAACATTAACAAAGCTACAGTGCTGCTACAGTACTCGCCGAAAAGCTCCCGAATACGTTGTTCTTCATCGAGGCCATTGAATTGGGCACACAATCAATGGTAGATCGTGCTGATTGCTTCAAGTCTCCTTCTTGCTGAAGTTCTCCTAGGCTACACGAGTTAGACTGCCTTTGTGAATGTGACTGCCTTTGTGCCCCTCCAAAGGTAGATTTTGAATGTGACTGCCTTTGTGCCCCTCCAAAGGAGGTTGGCACACACTCACAAGTCCAAGTTCGTGCCTTGTTCCTTGCTTGGTCCGAAAACCTCCCAACAATGGCGAACACGATCTAACTTTGTTCTTCTTTTCCAACTTGGCTCCACAAACCTACAATGTACAAGAATACACAAATGCACACTATTTAGTGATAAAATCTGATAAAAGAGATGCTCATAGTAAGATAATAACGCTTCGCGTCACTATAACACAAGCACTTATCAAATCCCCCCACACTTAAGCTTTTGCTTGTCCTCAAACAAAAATAAAACGTGAAAAAACTTGGGAAGAACAATTGAAAGTGCTCGGCCTTAGGTTAGCAAAAATATGCAAAGGAAGTATTCTACAAGTAAAAGGAAATCAAAACATTGCATAAGGTCATCATTACTCTAGCGAAAAACATGAATAAAAAAGGATAACAACTCAAAGACGTGTAAGTGTGTGCGAATTCACTCAAGAGAACCCACGAGTACTCCTCAAACTCTTATTCAAAGGATTTATTTATATAGGAAAAATAAGAGAGGAGGTAGTAGCTTCACACATCCTCGAAGGTAGCCCTTTCTTAGGAGGCCGCCAAAGGTGGCTTTCACTCTTTCGATGAGGTAGCTCTTTCTACCGGGGTAGTAGATTTCACGCATCCCATGAGATAGCTCTTTCTCTCATTAGGGCATAACTTGTATCCGACTTATGAGAGTAGCTTCATACTTCATAGGTGGTAGCTCTTTCCACCACAAATGCATACATAAAAGAAAACAACTATTCACAAACTCTGATTTTTCTCTTTCTTTTCTTTTTCATATTGATGAGTGCTATCCTGCAAGTGCACGGGTCGTCAAGTAATACCTTGTGCGTGACACAGGGGTCGTATTCCCTGGGGCCCGAGAAGCTACCCTTACTTCCCTTTTACAATGTTGTTTGACCGATACAACTCAAGATTGTGAATATAATGCAAAGAAGCTAGATAAGTAAATAACCAAAGCTAACATACGAGGGCAAGATACAGGGTAAAATAGTGCTAGGAGTGGTCACGGATGAGGATTCCCTTAGGGGCTACTAAAGTGAGTAGGATGCTTGAACTAACATGCAAGTGGCTAATTGGACAGAGAAAACCCTAGACTAGGCCAACCTGATGGTCACGGAAGTCGGCCCCTAATCTGGTAAGGGTATTGGATACGGTACGTATACCGCCCAAGATTACCCCTACGATTGCAAAGGGTGAAGTGGTTTTCTCAAACTAGGGTTACAATACAAAAGAGTACTAAACCCTAGGAGTGGAGGGGTACAAATACCCGATGGTCACGGCGTATTTATACGTATTTCCCTTCCAAGTTTGGTGAGTCTAACACTAGGGCAATGGTCATGCAACCTAGCATTTCCTAAGTCTTTTGATACATAGAATTCTCATACATACCAAGTTTGTAAAACACCAAACAATGGATCACAAACAAGCCACAAACAATAAATATAACAAAATCATCCAAAACATCACAAGTTCACCCCCAAGGTTCACCTACATCCGGTGACCTTAGGGTTTAAGTGCTCATGTTCACTAAATACAACAATAAATGCATGGAAACAACCAACAAAAGCATGAGAAGAACACCCTCAAAGGATGAAGGCCGGAGAAGTTCCAAAGACGCCACTCCAAGGGGTGGCTTCCCTAGTCTTCAACCTCCAAATGTAAGCCCTAGGATGTAGAATCTTCCCAAAACATTGCTCTCCTCGCCAAATCCTTGCCTAGATCGCCCTCCAAGAGCTTCTTCTTCCTTAATTTGAAGGTGGTGGTGAGAGGCCATAAGAAGAAAACTCCAGATCCCCTTGAAAAAACAAGCTAAAGTCCTTTAAAAGATGACTTCGGGCAAGCTCACGGGTGGCCTCACGTTCCATATATGGCCCATGAGGGAGCCTGTAATTCGGGCTACAAGAAACCGCAAAGTTGTGATTTTGCACAGTACTGCTCGCGGATGACCTCACGGCCGTGAGCCTGCCCGTGAGGGTTTCCATACTTCATTCTCCTTCCAACTCTTCGTGCTTCGGGCAGCTACAGTAATGCTACAGTACTCGGGACCCTAAAACGACAGTTTCGGTGCAGATTTTCGCTCAAATCGCGTCGTTAGGGTCACCAAAGCACATAATGTACCTGAAACACGAAATAAAACAATTTAGACCACAAAAGGGCATCGAATTATGAACAAAATATGAAAGGCATGCGCAAGAATATGTATAAAATACGTAAATTTAAACGTTTATTAAACATCCCACACCTAAGCGTTTGCTTGTCCCCAAGCAAACAAACATGAAGAACAGGGGCAAGAAGATAAACGGCTAAATGTACGACCTCAAGCTCAAAAGTAAAGAACTCCACAGGCATGAATGGACATAAATCAAGAAGTGAGCTGATCAATGAATAGTCAAGTAATACTAGTTCTATTTCTCCTAGAGTGCCCCGTGAGTGTGTGCTGACTTCCACCTTGACCTCCACACCCTGGATTACCCCAAGATGACCATTCACCCCACATACAATGAAAATGGCATTAAAATGTTAAAAGCATCCTCAATACTCAGTTAAAAGTCTTTTGGTTCCTGAACAAGACTCTAGCACTGAGGTGACTATGTAGCAAGCTCAAGGGAATCAAGATACTTAACTCTTACATATATACAAATATACACACTTTTTTTTTTTTTTTTTACTGAGTCCCCGACTAACATAGACTGCACAAAAATCTTTCAGACGGATGCACATGCTGGCCAGGCACAAGAGCCACCCATCCTACTTGATTACAGTCTACATAGACGCATTCATGCTGTACTAGCAGAGGAATACTGTCATAGACTCCTTTTTTTTGTTTATTGTTTTTTTTAGAAATATATATGTACAGACTAACTCTCAAATCCCCTGGCTAAACCCACTACAATAGTTCACAAAAGCTCTTAAAAGAGTATTGAAAATAGAATTTAACAATTTAATGCCAAAATCATTATAATGGGTTGGTTGGAGTGTACAAGGTAGAAGCTATCGTGTACATGTATAGGGTTGCACTAAAGGTGAAATAGAACTACATTCAAGCACATGTAAAGGTACAGCTCACAACTATCATTCTTCCAAGCCAGGAAATTCTAAACATGTAAATCATAGCGATCATAGGTGATCAAAGCATGCACAGAATAAAAATACTCCAAGAAAAATATCCCCACACCTAAAGCTGTACATTGTCCCCAATGTACATAAATCAGCAGAACATGGTGGGATAAACATGGTAAGCACAAGTAAATAGAGTAAAAGAAACTTCCCCAACAACTGATGAAGAATGTGATGTGGTCCTCAAGGTTGGTCGGGCGAAAGAATACTGAGGGCGCGGAGTGTGAAACTCAGTAACAATTCTCCTGAAAGAACAAGAAGCATAGATCACAACTCCAGGAATTAAGAATAACAAAAGAGAGCAAATAACAAAAGTCTCAAAACACCCAGAAAAAGTTTAGCAGGGCGAGGCCCTAGCTAACTCAAGAGTACAAAGTACAACATGAAACAAAAAATGTAGCAAAAACAGGAATAAAAACAACAAAGCAACATAGCAAGCATGTAACGTGAGTCTAAGGGCCAGAAGGGAATGACGGTGCTGCACAAGTGATGGCCGCCGAGGTGGTGCCGACTGACGATGACGAGCTGCGCAAGAACGCTAAAATGTCGGCGGTGGCGGTCTCAAGGCGGCTCACCGAAGCAGTCAACATCTGCAACTGCTCGTAAACCTCAGCACGGAAAGTGTCAAATCTCTCCTCCATCGAATGTCGAGGTGCCCTAGGTGCAGCAGTATCGTCCGACTCAAACTCGGATCGAGACTCAGACTCGGTGTCATAAGATGGGCCGGGGTTAGACTGGCGTCGCATTATCCTCTGTGTACTGCCCCGCCGCTCAACAATACCAATGCATACCAATGTCTGCAAACTGAGTGGGATGACTGCACCCACAACTGTCATGCCCTGGGTTCCCTCAAGAAGATCCATACCCTTGATCAAGCGTGTGATGTAGGGCCCGGCGTAAATGGATCCCAGGCGGACAAACTTGCCTTGGTGGGCAAAGACATCGGCGACCAAATGACCCATGTGGAGGGGGTACCGCTGTATAATGCTGTACAACATCAGTAAGTCAGTGCGCGATTGTTCATATAAAAAATTTTGTATGTCCAAATTAAAATCAAATAAAAAAATTTAAAATCACATACGGCCAAATCCTAATCAAATTAGGACAACATGCGGTTAAATAAATAAATTTCATCATATTTGGGTATATTCAAGATAAATCCAGAAGACATTTTTTTGAGATAATCTAAAACAAAAAAAAATATAATTAAAATTTGAATATTGGCCGAGGATGCGTATCTCGAGGCAATTTAAAATATTCAAATCTCAAGATCAGCTGAGAGCACAGATCTCGAAGCGATCTAAAATATTCAAATCCCAAGATCAGCCGAGAGCACAGATCTCAAAGCGACCAAAATATTTAAATCTCAAGATCAGCTGAGAGCACAGATCTCGAAGTGATCTAAAATATTCAAATCCCAAGATCAGCCGAGAGCACAGATCTCGAGGCGATCAAAATATTTAAATCTCAAGATCAGCTGAGAGCACAGATCTCGAAGCGATCTAAAATATTCAAATCCCAAGATCAGCCGAGAGCACAGATCTCGAGGCGATCAAAATATTTAAATCTCAAGATCAGCTGAGAGCACAGATCTCGAAGCGATCTAAAATATTCAAATCCCAAGATCAGCCGAGAGCACAGATCTCGAGGCGATCAAAATATTTAAATCTCAAAATTGCCCCTGAGAACATATCTCGAGGCAAAATGAAAATTACAAAATTGCCCTTGAGAACATATCTCGAGGTGAACAAAAATGCAAAAAAAAAAAAAAAATATTATTATTATTATTACACAATTTCCCCTGAGAACATATCTCTAGGCGAAATGTCAAATTACACAATTGCTCCTGAGAACATATCTCGGGGCGAAAGTCAAATTACAAAATTGCCCTTGAGAATATATCTCGAGGCGAAATGACAAATTACAAAATTATCCCCGAGAACACATAACTCGAGACAACCTCAAATCTCAGGATAGCCCGAATAAACATCCCGAGGCAATCCTAAATTTCAAATGCCTGAGTACAGATCTCGAGGCAACATGGGATAGTACAAATCCCGAGGCACCCAAAACATATATCCCGAGGCAAATTAGATTTAAATTTAAATTTTTTTTTATTTTTATTTTTTTTTTATTTTTTCAAATTAAAAAAAAATAAAAATAATAATAATAATAAATAATAAAAAAAAATAATTCAAATTCAAATTTAAATTTAGCCTTATCCTATCCTACCTCTGATTTGGTCTGTGATTCTACGGGGGAGTTTGGTGATTCTACGGGGTTGTGATCCTACGGGATAAGAAGAAAAAAAGAGCTTTTAAAAGGAGAAGGAGAAGAAGTAAGGGGGGAGAGGAATTTTTAGAGAGAAATTTTTGAAAAAAAAAAAAAAAGTAAAAGAAGAGAGAAGAGGGATTTTTGGGGAGAGAATTCTGAGAGATTTTGTTAAAAAAAAAAAAGAGAGAGAAAAGACAAAAAGGATTTTGAAGAAAAGAAGAAAAGGACAAAAAGCATTTGGAGAAAAAGAAAGGTTTTTTCGTCTCTTCTATCATATTTACATGTATGTCTAAAAAAAAGAAGAAGAAAAAAATATCACCGTTGTCGCCACTGCTGCCTGAAGTTGATGCTGCTGCTATCGTCGTCTGATGCTAACCCCGTTGCTGCTGCTTGCCGCCTGCAACCATTGTTGCTGTTGTTGCCGATGTTACCCAATGCTGTTGCTGCTATCATTGCTGTCTCTGCCAATGTCCCGATGCCGCTGTTACCGCTGCTGTCGCTGTCACTGTTACTGTCTGTCGCACCGCTGCCGAAGACCTAGCTCTTGGCACCATCCGCTGCCTGCATCTTCGGCGTTGAACAACTCGCTTTTTCTCACCCAGATGAGCATGGTGGAAAAAGACTTCCATTAAGGACGTGATGAAGGTTCTGACGGCATCTGGCAAGCAACACATACACCAACTCTGGACTACTTGCTCCCATCTCGACTCCAAATTTGGTCTCCCACCTGAAGTTCTTGCCAAACATCTCCCCATCGACGTTGTCGTCAAGATCGAAGAGCTCCGGATCAAGTCATCCTTCTCCCGCCGTCCCACCTCCTTCATGGACGTTGTCATCAGGCCTCTGCTGAACTCGAGGATCACCCTACAAGATCCGGCGCACGCGTCACGCCCTCGACTCTTCTGACGTCAAGCTCATCAAACTCATGGTCAAGGACGAGGAGCTCAACCTCGATGCTGCCTTCGCCTTCCACTACGCTGTTGAGAATTGCAGCCGCGAGGTCGTCAAGGCTTTGCTGGAGCTTGGCGCAGCTAATGTCAACTGCCCCGTAGGCCCCGTCGATAAAACACCACTTCACATCGCTGCAGAGATAGTTTGCTCAGACATGGTAGCTGTTCTTCTTGACCACCATATCTGCACAGTCGACGTCGTAACCCCTCTCAATATCCTCCGCAGCCTCACGTCCGATTTGCTCAGACATGCGAGTGTCCGAGGTCTGGTCCCATTCTCGGATCACCATGCCCATCAATTGTTCGATGAAATGCTTCTGAAGCAAATAGATATAGGAAAGCTTGTAAAAAAAGTAAATACATGGTGTGGCAAACACTGAGTTTTAAGTTGGACCCGCCACAGTGAATGAAACTGATAGTCGGAGATACTATTAGCGAATCAAAGCATGTTGCTGAAGCTCAGGAGATTTTTGATGACATGAGGAGGAGGAAAAGTTTAATTCCTGATCTTAAGACTTATACCATTCTTTTGGAAGCTTGGGGGAAGGAAATGGATTTGTCAGAGATGAATTCAAGATCTGATGAGAGATTGAATGAACCTCTAGTATATAATGCAATATTGATAGGTTGCCATTGGAAATGTTATGCTTCTTATGATTAATGACTGAGATCTTGGTTAATATAGCTTCTCTGTTTTAAAAAGGAAAAGAAAACTCTCTTCACATGCATGCACGTACCCTATCAAACATTTGAAAAGCCTTTAAGAGTAAAAAAATGGATGGTACTACTATGACACTTGGTTGCCGATTAAAAGCTTCATTAAAATGTTGATCTTCTGTAATCATAAATATATGATTTTAATGAAAGCAATTTCAAGGAAAGGGGTACACCACCAAATAAATAAATAAATAAATAAATAAATAAATAAAAGATAAAAAAATAAATGAGTGATAAGCATGCATATGTGCATGATTTAATAAAAAAAAAATCAGAAATGCATGCAAAAAAAATAATAATAATAAATAAATAAGAAAAGCATGCATGATAAAGGAAAATAAAAAATATAAAACATGCCCATGAGCATAAAAAAAATATATAAAAAATAATTTAAAAAAAAATAGAAAAGCATTCAATGCTATGCATGTATAACGTGCATGAATTAAAAAATTAATGAAAATAAAAAAAATGGAAAAAATGGATATGAGAGAAAGAATGAAAAAAAGCATGTGTCTTCCATGCATACGCAAACGTGCATGATTTAAAAAAAATAAAAATAAATAAAAGATGAGAGAAGCATTCAATGTTATAAAAAAAAATGATGAGAAAAAGGATGAGGAAAGCATGCAATATTATAAAATAAAAAAATAGAAGGGCATGCATACGTGCATGGCAAAATAAAAATAATTAATTAATTAATGAATAGCATGCATGCTCACCCACGTGAGCCTCATAAAAAAAAACAAATAAATAAAAATAAAAGAAATGACAACATGAGGCTTTAAGCTAAAAAAAATAATAAATAAAAAAATTCCTTGAAGATCAAGATAGGCTGGTCCTTTGACTGGCTGATAATTTTCTTTTAAGCCCAAGCCCAAATTTCACATTGGCGCTTAATATGACAAGACTTAATGGCAATGACCGTGGTGGCTATGGGGTATGGAGCAGTAAAAAGGGCCTAAGCAAAGACCAGGTGGTGTAGCTTTATGTCAACACTCGATAACCTGCGTTCCCTTATTCCGAAGCAATAAAAGCGCTTGATGAAACCTAATCTTGAGGGGACATGAATTTTAAGGACATATGCAAGTTTGAAGCAGCAATAAGAAAAGGCATCTTGAGACAGCAAATAAAGAATACGAATTTTAAAAGTGGCATGAATTTCGGAGCGGCAGTGAGATACTTGAGATAGTTAATCTCAAAGCGGCAATGAAGCATGGCGGACGACGGCGTTATAAAAAACTAAAAAAATTATTAATAATAAATAAATAAATAAAATATGTATGCCTATATATATATATATATATATATATATATATGTGGCAATATTCATATATATAAATTATTTTTCATCGCCTTTTTTGTACTTTTGCCCTTAATCGGAGGTTCCCAAGACATTGTCTGGGGTAATTAATAATAGAGGCTTGCCAAGACATTGTCTGGGGTAATTAATAATAGAGGCTTGCCTCTATTCGGAATGAAAGAACCCATGAAACAAATATGATATTTGTGCTTCGATGTGCCATATGGTGTCTTCTTCATAAACAAGATGCCATACGCGTATTTTCGATCCCACAGCGATACTACCCCGGTAGAATCCAGTCGACCCCCAATGCTCCGAGTCAATAGGGCATGAATGTATCTGTGGGCTGGGTCTTTCAACTGGGAGGCCTTCTTGGTACGTGACCGGTTAGCAATAGTGTTCCAATATGTAACATTGGTCACGAGATAAGGGAAATCCCTGCCTAAATCCTTGAATTCCGGCCTTTGGGTGAATGCTTCTATGTAGAATCCCATGTAAATGCCCAATTGATCTTGAGTGACTCTGTGGCTCTTCCCGAAGGCACGAAATTACACATATCCGGGTTGGCGAGAAAATGGATTGAAGTGATAGATTTCAAAGGTGCTTAACACTTCAAGAGTTAATTCCTTTTATGTGGGTTCGTCAATGGAGAATAATTTATCCCAACCGTCGTGTGTGATGAGCTCCAAAATTGTTTCATCCAAACCCAGGGTTTTTAAAACATCCCAATCAATCTTCTTTATCGTCCCAAAGTTCTTGCGCGAAAGAAGCGCAAATCGATTCTTATGTTCTTCTTTCTTAAACCTAGGTTGCTCGTGAGGCTGAGGAGGGTCGTTCCGGGCTCTCTTGTAGGCAACCTTATTAGTTCTCATCCTACAAAATTAATGGAAGCTCAATTAGACAAGCTACAAGCAACAAAAGTCTTGAAAAATGAAGGAATCATGAAAAATTCTCAGTGCTACAGTAATTCCGAAAATTTTTTCAAGAACCTTGTTTGAAAACTTGATGATCTCAAAATACAATCATTCCAAAACAATAATACAAGCTTGTAGAAGCCAAGGAGAGAATAAACCATGAGAAAATCAGCCCACACAACCATGGAAATACCAAGTTCATGAGATCAAAAACTCACCTCAAAACCTAGGGGTTTTGGAGTGAAACTTGAGTTGAATCCGGCCAAAAGAGTGGTTTTTCTTCAAATTTTAAGCACAAAAATTTTTTTAGAGGAGAGTGAGAGCAATTTAAAGCAAGAAAAATGGAAGAAAATGGAGGAGAAATGAGAGGGAAGTGAGAGTGTCAAGTGGAGAGGATGATGAATAGAATGAAAGGCCAAGTGAGGCTTAAACACTTAAGCCCCGAAAAGCCTCACGGGTGAGCTCACGGGCGTGAGCTCACCCGTGAGAGCTCTCGGTTTGGCTCACAGCCAAGCTCATGGCCGTGAGCTTGGCCGTGAGTGCTCTCTGTTTGGCTCACGGGCCAAGCTCACGGGCGTGAGCTTGGCCGTGAGTGCTCTCTGTTTGGCTTGCGGGCAAGCTCACGGCCGTGAGCTTGCCCGCAAGGGTTCTTTCCCTTGCCTAAATGCACACTTGTGAACAAAAATTGGTTCTCAACTCGATTTAGCATTGAAGAACACTCCTCCAAAGCTCAAAAACACTCAAATTAAAGCCGAATAATGCATGAAAGCAATCAAAACATGAATCTCATGAAACCTAATCATTAGACAACTCACAACAACATACAAGCATGCATATATGAATTAAGCAAAAATGATGAACAATAAGAGCACACAAGAACAAACCCTAGGGAGCTAACATGCTAAGACACAACAAAAATACGAAAAAGAGAAGCACAAACACTCAAACACAAAAGAATGAAATTGCAATGAATTTAAACTAGGGTTGCCTCCCAAGAAGCGCTTGGTTAACGTCGTTAGCTTGACGTGTTTTACCTCAACAATCATGGTGGGACAAAAGGAGAAAATTTACCTCCAACCTTTGATGATGCATTGTTACCCGAAAAGTAGTGCTTCAAGCGGTGGCCATTGACTTTGAAGGTTCCACTTTGTGGATGAGTTATTTCGACTGCGCCATGAGGGAACACTTGAGTTACGGTGTAGGGGCCATGCCATCGTGACTTTAATTTCCCAGGGAATAACTTCAATCTTGCATTGAATAGTAACACTTGGTCCCCGGGTTGGAAGCACTTGGCTTGCTTGATGTGTCGGTCATGATATTCCTTCATCCTTTCTTTATATTTCACATATGTGTCATAAGACAAGGATCGCCATTCATCTAACTCGTTTAATTGGAGCTTTGTTTTTCGACCACAAAGATGAGGATCGACATTAAGTTGCTTTATGGCCCAATAGGCCTTATGCTCCAATTCAACCGGTAGATGGCATGCCTTCCCAAAGACCAATCGGTAAGGAGTGGACCCAATAGGTGTCTTAAAAGCGGTTCTATAAGCCCACAGTGCATCATCAAGTTGGTCTGCCCAATCCCGCCGGTGATGATTGACTGTTTTCTCCAGGATTCGCTTCAGCTCTCTATTTGAATTCTCAACCTTGCCACTAGTTTGGGGATGATAAGCAGTTGAAACATGGTGCGACACCCCATACCGTTTCATGACTCTCTCGAATTGTGAGTTGCAAAAGTGGGTGCCCCGGTCACTGATGATTGTTCTAGGTGTCCCGAATCGGGAAAATAATTTTTTTAAGAATTTCACCACAACTCTTGCTTCACATGATGGAAAGACACGCACTTCCACCCACTTAGAGACATAATCCACTGCTACAAGAATATACTTGTTACCCTGGGAGCTAGGGAATGGGCCCATAAAATCTATACCCCAAACGTCAAACACCTGGCACGCTTGATTCCACGATTGTGGCATTTCTTCCCTTTTTGAGATATTACCCGTTCGCTGGCATCTGTCAAAATACTGCACCAATGCCTGGGCATCTTGAAAAATAGTTGGCCAATAGAATCCAGCATCGAGGGCCTTTTTAGCTGTTCGATTCCCACTATAGTGACCTCCTGTTGGCACAGAATGACAATGCCTTAGAATGTCTTGACCTTCCATTTTCAAGACACATCTCCTGACAACCTCAGCAGAGCAAATCCTGAATAAGTATGGGTCCTCCCAGGTATAATACTTCAGCTCAGAGAAGAACTTCTTCTTTTGTTGTGAAGTGAGCCATTTGGGAAAAGTTTTTGCCGCGAGATAATTTGCAATATTGGCAAACCATGGAGTCTCATCTTTTGCTATCACCTAAATGCTGCAAAGTTGCTCTCCAGGGAATGCATCATTAATCTCCTTCCTTTCTACCGTATCATCATCAGGACCCTCAAGGCGGGAGAGGTGATGAGCAGCTAAGTTTTCTGCCCCTTTTTTGTCTCTTATCTCCAAATCAAATTCTTGAAGAAGTAGCACCCAGCGGATTAGTCGAGGCTTGGCATCCGACTTCTTCAACAGATATTTTAGGGTGGAATGGTCTGTGTAAACAATTACTATGGATAACACCAAGTAGGACCTGAATTTGTCAAATGCGAAGAGCACTGCCAGTAATTCCTTCTCAGTAGTGGTATAGTTCTCTTGAGCATCATTCAACGTTTTGCTTGTATAATAGATTGGATGAAAATGTTTATCCCTTCGCTGTCCAAGCACTGCACCAACAGCATAGTCACTAGCATCACACATTAGCTCGAACAGCAAATTCCAGTCAGGTGAAACTACAATGGGTGCCTCAATTAGTTTCTATTTGAGTGTCAAGAAGGCGTGCATACATTCACTAGTGAATTCGAAAGGGGCATCCTTTTCCAACAGCTTTGTTAAGGGTCAGGCAATGGATGAGAAATCTTGCACAAACCTTCTGTAGAAACCGGCATGTCCCAAGAAGCTTATGATTGCTTTCACTGAAGTAGGAGGTGGAAGTTTCTCGATAGTGGCAATCTTAGCTCTGTCCACCTCGATCCCATGTTTCGAAATTTTATGTCCAAGAACTATGCCGTCCTTTACCATAAAATGGCATTTCTCCCAACTGAGCACTAAATTTGTCTCCTCACATCTGTTTAATACCCGTTCAAGGTTTTTGAGGCAGAGTTCAAAAGAATCACCGAAAACCGAGAAGTCATCCATGAAAACTTAGATAATGTCTTCCACCATGTCTTCAAAAATAGCCATCATGCATCTTTGGAAAGTGGCCGGGGCATTACAGAGCCCAAAAGGCATCCGCTTGTAAGCAAACGTGCCATAAGGACAGGTAAAAGTGGTCTTCTCCTGATCTTCTGGAGCTATAGGAATCTGAAAATATCCAGAGAAGCCATCTAGAAAACAATAATAAGCGTGTCCTGCAAGCCGCTCGAGCATCTGATCGATGAAGGGCAAAGGGAAATGATCTTTTCTTGTGGCATCATTAAGTTTCCTGTAGTCAATGCAAACTCTCCAACCTGTGACTGTTCTGGCAGGGATGAGTTCATTTTTCTCATTAGTTACAACTGTCATGCCTCCTTTCTTTGGTACCACTTGAACTGGACTTACCCATGCACTATCGGAGATAGGATAGATGATACCCGCATCAAGAAGCTTAATGACTGCACTCCTTACTACCTCCTTCATGTTGGGATTCAACCTTCGTTGGGGTATTGCCACTGGTTTGTGATTGTCTTCCATGAGAATTTTGTGAATGCAGAAAGATGGATTAATCCCATTTATATCAGCGATCTTCCAAGCAATTGCCTTCTTGTGCCTCCTGAGTACATCTAAAAGTTTATCTTTCTGTCGCCCTGTCAAATCGGATGCAATGATAACTGGGAGTGTAGAATCTTCCCCCAAGAAAGCATATTCCAAATGAGCAGGAAGTGGTTTTAGCTCTAATTCAGGAGGTTCTTCAAGTGATGAAATCAATCTTCTATAATTTCTTAAATCATTCTTCTCACCCCTTCAATCCTCCAAATCAGATGAGCAATCACTCCCTGAACTATCGTCCAAAGCATGGATCTCTGCATCAATAGCAATCGAATCCCCATTCTGTGTATAATCCATTCCATCGGAGCTGTCTGAACCTGATTGATCAGTACCTCGTTCGACCGGAGTTAATGACCCAAAGTACCCATCTGAATTGTTTTTCGACCAATCATCGACGGGGGTAGGCTGGTAGTTCGGAGAGCAAGAATACCCAACACTGTTCACTCTTTCTGTTAGCGAATACTGTTGTAGCAGGAAGGCAGAGTTTCGGTTTTCCAGGGTTGCGTTGGGTGAGTCATCACAATACTGCCTTTTCCAATGATCATCAAAAAGGTTTGGATGATCCAATGAAGTTCCAGTGTTCAAGTAGCACGGGTATGGCTCCTGTGAAAACATGCAATTAGTCTGATCACTAGGTGGAAACATAGTAAGATACAAGGCGAAATATAAACACAACTAAGATGAATGAATTAAGAAGCTAAAGAAGATAAGGATTAGAAGTGATCAGTATATATACAAAACAAAACATGGAACAAGAAAATGGTCAAATCAGCACGCGCAAAGTTTTCGGAGTATTACTCGTGGGCCCCCGGCAGCGGCGCCAAAAACTTAATGAGTGCTATCCCGCAAGTGCACGGGTCATCAAGTAATACCCTGTGTGTGACACAGGGGTCGTATTCCCTGGGGCCCGAGAAGCTACCCTTACTTCCCTTTTACAATGTTGTTTGACTGATACAACTCAAGATTGTGAATATAATGCAAAGAAGCTAGATAAGTAAATAGCCAAAGCTTACATACGAGGGCAAGATACGGGGTAAAATAGGGCTAGGAGTGGTCACGGATGAGGATTCCCTTAGGGGCTACTAAAGTGAGTAGGATGCTTGAACTAACATGCAAGTGGCTAATTGGACCGAGAAAATCTTAGACTAGGCCAACCCTATGGTCACGGAAGTCGGCCCCTAATTCGGTACGGGTATTGGATACGGTACATATACCGCCCAAGATTACCCCTACGATTGCAAAGGGTGAAGTGGTTTTCTCAAACTAGGGTTACAATACAAAAGAGTACTAAACCATAGGAGTGGAGGGGTACAAATACCCGATGGCCACGGCGTATTTATACGTATTTCCCTTCCAAGTTTGGTGAGTCTAACACTAGGGTAATGGTCATGCAACCTAGCATTTCCTAAGTCTTTTGATACATAGAGTTCTCATACATACCAAGCTTGTAAAACACCAAACAATGGATCACAAACAAGCCACAAACAATAAATAGAACAAAATCATCCAAAACATCACAAAATCATCCTACATCCGGTGACCTTAGGGTTTAAGTGCTCATGTTCACTAAATACAATAATAAATGCATGGAAACAACCAACAAAGGCATGAGAAGAACTCCCTCAAAGGATGAAGGCCGGAGAAGTTCCAAAGACGCCACTCCAAGGGGTGTATTCCCTAGTCTTCAACCTCCAAATGTAAGCCCTAGAATGTAGAATCTTCCAAAAACCTTGCTCTCCTCGCCAAATCCTTGCCTAGATCGCCCTCCAAGAGCTTCTTCTTCCTCAATTCGAAGGTGGTGGTGAGAGGCCCTAAGAAGAAAACTCCAGATCCCCTTGAAAACCCAAGCCAAAGTCCTTTAAAAGATGAGTTCGGGCAAGCTCACGGGTGGCCTCACCGTCCATATATGGCCCGTGAGGGAGCCTGTATTACGGGCTACAAGAAACCACAAAGTTGTGATTTTGCACAGTAAACTGCTACAGTACTGCTCGCGGATGACCTCACGGCCGTGAGCCTGCCCGTGAGGGTTTCCAGACTTCATTCTCCTTCCAACTCTTCCCGCTTCGGGCAGCTACAGTAATGCTACAGTCGGGGACCCTTACGCGTTCAATTTCGGTGCAGATTTTCGCTCAAATCGCGTCGTTAGGGTCACCAAAGCACATAATGTACCTGAAACACGAAATAAAACAATTTAGACCACAATAGGGCATCGAATCATCAACAAAAGATGAAAGGCATGCGCAAGAATACGTATAAAATACATACATTTAGACGTTTATCACATATATATATATATATTTTATATATATGTATTTTCCAAAGTAAAACTAAGAACGATGATAAACATGTCCTTAAAAACTTCAAGATCGAGTTTCCAAAAGATTTCAAGAGTGAGTAGTGCAATAAGGTGTAATCGAGCAAAAAATTCCCTAAAAATTCAATTAAAAACTAGAGCATGATAGGATACAATGTTAAAAATTCTCCTAGACTCTAAGAATACAAACGTTGCAACTAAGGTAAACCACCATAGGCTACATGAGCATGAGCAATTGAACGCGCAAGTAAAGGTGTGTGCCATGTGAATCCCCCCATACTTAAGATGTACATTGTCCCCAATGTACGCATGCAAGCACAAAAAAATAAAATAAAATAAAACAATGAACAACAATTAGTGTGGAAGTAGACAATTGAAACATTACTCTCCTGAACTCCAAGTGTTGTGTTTGATGGAGCTAGGTTCATTGAGAGTTGAGTCTCAATGGTTTTGTGGAGTATACATGGTCCCATGCTCGTGCCTATGACTATTCCTCAAATTCCTTCCATCCAAGACCATCTGCACACATACCGCAAGGGTTCAGTATAGCTCAAGAAAAACCAACACAAAGCTCGAGTATATAAAGATATGATAATGAGATACAACTCAAGACAGAATAAAAGAAACAAAAACTAAAAGCAAACCCAGAAGGAGAGTCCTTTCTGGGTACTACAAGTCCAACAGAAAAATATAAAGTGCAACAGAAGTGAAAATAAAATAAAAACTACGACGCCTCAGCGTCGGTGTCTTGCTGTGGATCCTCTAGTGCTGCTGCTGCTGCTGGTGTTGGTGGATCTGCTGCTAATGGAGAAGGAGGTGGAGTCGGTGAAGGGACCCGTCGAGGTCGCACTACAGATCGCTCGAACAATTGTATCACTGTGGCAAGTTGTGTCAATAAGTGAGCGAACTATGCTGCCAGAGTGGTCCTCAACTCTGCAAACTCTGCTGCCTGTGCGGCCCTCATCTCGGCCAGCTCTGTCTGCATAACACCCACAGTACTCTCGAGGGGGCTCGAACATGTCCTGGCCTCGAGAAGGGGAGAAAATACGCACTGGAGGTAGCTCCGGTGCTGTGGGTGGTGCCTCGTCCTCTGTGTGCTCCGGGGGTGGCTCTATCGCTGCTTGTGTCCCCTCTGTCTGATCTGGCTCTGTAGATCCTGAGTGGGGGATGATCAGTGTATACACTCCTGGTCCTGCTTTGCGGACCATCCCCATCAGTCGCAATGTATCTCTGGTAAGCGGGGCTGGTGTAGCGATCTTCTCGGCCCCGCGCACCCCATCTCTGAGTCCCAAGCCTATGATGAGGCGTGTGATGTAGGGACCTGCAAAGATGACTCCAACCCTGGGGTACTAGCCCTGGTGGCGCATGCACTCGGCTAGAATGTGCCCTAGGTGGAGTGGCTCGCTCTGTACCATGGAATGTAAATATAGCAGCTCCTGTCTGTTCAATACCCCTGTACTGTCCCCTCTACCACTGATCGACCTGCTCAAGATGGCATGAATGTATCTGTACGCTGGCCGGGAAAGAAAAGTCACCTTCAAAACCCCAGGCTCGTACTGGCCATCCCCGCACAAGGTCCTGTAATTCCTCTGTGGTGTGAGGGTCCCTGGATAATCGGTGGGCAATAATGCGTACTCCTCTATCTTAGTGAATGCCTGATCGTACAGGCCCATCACGATCGAGAACTGAGTGATACTCAGGCTGAAGTGTCTACCGAGGGCACGAAACTGGATCGTCTCGCCATTTGTGAATCTATCGTACCCTCGGTTGAACTCAAAGCTCGACAAGACCACGAGGGTGAGTGCTCGAGGTCGCTGGCTCTCTGATCGATAGTAATCAGTTCCAACTGCCCACTGCCAGCAACTCCTCAACCTCGGTCGCTACAACGTCGCCCCCCTGTATATCTCTCAACATACTCAAGTCTGGGTAGCGCGACTATCCAAATCGAAGTGCCGAGAGTTTCTTGAATCTCTCCCTATGCTCCGGTACATCAAACTCCATCTCCTTAGTAGGTGGACTAGCCTCTCGCGGACGCTTCCATGCTGACTTCTTAGACCTAGAAGACATACCTGCCAAATTGCAAAAGAAACCAGTTAAAACTCAGTTCAAAACTCAATCTGCAGAAATCCACACGGCCGTGTGTTAATTCCACACGCCCGTGTGGATCATCGGGCGGACAAAGCCTCACGGCCATGGGAGATAAAATCTTCGTTTTACATTCTAATTCATTCTAGATTTCTTCTAAGCATGTTCGCCTATGGTCTAATCATTCAATACAAGCGAAATAAGCAATAAGAACGAATCAAATCAAGGATTGAAGAAGATTTTAGGGTTTGAAGTTCTTACCGACGGTGTGGACGAAGAAAAACTTTAAATCGGCCGGAAAAATCCAAATAAATCCCTTGAAAAACTCAGAGAAGGTTGGAAAATCACAGGGGAAAGTCGGGGAGTCGGTTAGAGTGTTAGAACTAATAGGTACGAGTGAATCCTAACGGAAAACGTGCGGCTTTTGAAGTTCTGGGGATTCACACGGCCGTGTACATATACAATTAGGGTTCACAGGGGCCAACCCACGCCCCTGTGTGCACTCTGGTCTCTCTCTGAACTACTTCACACGGCCGTGTGTTAATTACACACGGCCGTGTGCCTTCACAAGGAAGGTCCAGAGGGGCTGGTCCACGCCCCTGTGGATTCACGGGAAACACAGAAGGTCTCTGAAACGTTTCACACGACCGTGTGTTAATTCCACACGGCCGTGTGCCCAACCTGGCTAAGAGCGCAAGGCCAGCCAGAGGGGCACCTCACATGCCCCTTTGGCTTCACTGGATCATCCCGGGAATTGCTAAGTATACCACACGGCCGTGTGAATACTCCACACGGCCGTGTGCCGTTCACAAGCTCTCTCACAGGGGCACCCACATGCCCCTGTGAATTCTCGGGAGGAAGAGGGGTTTCTGCAGAGTATTCACACGGCCGTGTGTTAATTCCACACGGCCATGTGCCGTAGCACTAGGTTTCTCACAGGGGCACCCACACAACCCTGTGGTTTCTTTGAAATGAGAGCTTGGTTCTGCAGGTTGTCACTCGGGCGTGTGTTAATTCCACACGCCCGTGTGCCCCATTCTGAAGGTTTTCACAAGGGCAAGGTCACGCCCCTGTGGCTTTCTCTGGTTGAGTCCTAATCGGTAATACACGGCCGTGTGTTAATTCCACACGGCCGTGTGTTTTCTCTGGTTTACTTAGAAAAATTCATAGACTTAGGAAAAAAATTCAGAAACATAACTATGATGCTTAGAGCATGTGAAAACCATCAAAACAAGACCAGATATCATGGAAAACATGCTCAACAAGCTAAATCTTCATCAATTATCGTTTAGGCACACGAAAACATCAACAATCCACAATAAAATCGCAGCATAAGCATAAAAAAATTTAGGACACCAATACTAAGACTTTTATTAATGCTAAAACTAAACTAGATCCTAGAAAAACATGTAAACCTTGGGTTGCCTCCCAAGAAGCGCTTGTTTAACGTCACTTAGCTTGACGTACTTGGCTTACCTTACGGAGGTTCATGAATGAAGGTTGACCACTTTCCTACAACCTGAAAACATGCATTACATAACCTTTGTAGAATAGAGGGAGCGTTAGTGATTCTGTTACCACACAAGGGTGAACCACCCCTACTCCATTCTTGCTCATCCCCGTTGTTCTTGGGTTTTTTCGTGTGGCGCCTCCTTGCTCTCTTCATTCTTCTCCTCACCTTTTTCATGGCTCCTGGGTTCGGCTTGACTTCCTTCTCGATTAGACCAAGTGAAAGCACTTCTTCCTTGTTCTCCATGTCTTGGTCCGGCCAATCTTCATACGGATCCGGGTTCAATATTTCCTACACATAATCATCAATTAGTTCATCAGTAGTGTCAAGAAAATATAAAGTATCATCAAAGTCAAGAGAGTGTCTCATGGCTTCGGCGAGGCGGTATGTAAGCTTGTCTTCTCCCACTCGCAATGTGAGCTCCCCGCCATCCATGTCAATCAAAGCCTTAGAAGTGCGTAAAAACGGCCTTCCAAGGATCAAAGGAACCTCGACATCCTCATCGACATCCAACACCACGAAGTCAACAGGAAATATGTATTTTTTGACTTTTATTAGGACGTCCTCCACAATTCCCCTCGGATGCCTCACCGATCGGTCCGCGAGTTGAAGTGTCATCCGCGTCGGTCTAGGCTCACCCAAGCCTAGCTTTTGCAAGAACGTTGATGGTCACCACGCGACACTCTAAAGAGCGAGCACGTGGCTCCCCGGCCGCAAGTGCATGGTGATAAGTGCTTGATTATACATGTTTTACCTACTTGTTTTACATACATTGAGCATCATTTTACCATTGATTATGTCTCATAAAATGTATTTTGGTGTTCTTTTATGCAATTAGGTTGTGGAAGTGTTAAAGGAGGAAAAGGAAGCAAAGATGGGTTATAAAGACGTATTGTTGGGAGCTTTTGTACAACACAAGTGGCAAGGCACAAGAGGGGATCATGCACATGAGGGTGTGTGCCAACTTCCTGAAGAATTCAAGATAATTTGTGTGATGGAAGGGCATAAGGGCAGTCACACCTTCATGTCCCAACTTGTGTGAAGATAGTTCAAGCTCTCAAATGATGATTCGAAGGAGGAGAAGTCTTATAACTCACCATATGGACGTGTGCCCGACCATGTGGCCTCAAGATGAGAGAGTTTGGATCATGGTTATGATGAGTACTGTAGCAGTACTGTAGCGGAATTACTGTTCACGCGACCGCGTCAAAATCCCACGCGACCTCGTGGGAATTCTGCAGCCCACGCGATCGCGTGGGATCTCACGCGGTCGCGTGAAGACACGTGACTGGCGCGATTCAGACTTATAAATAGGCCGTTTCGCCGATTCTTTTGATATCTTTTGTGTGCCTTTTGAGTGAGGAAGCGGCTAGGGTTTGAGGAGGAGGTCTTTGCCGAATTGGAGGGCCGTTCTTCACCAACTTTGATAGTTCTTTCCTCCGTCATAGCATCGAGGGAGTCATTGGCGACCTAGCTTCGGAGAAGGATCCTTCAAGACGTTGAGCGACCCATCAAGGCCATCGTCATGAATTCAAGGGGGTTTATTTCCATGGTTTACATTGCTTTTCATTGTGTTATGTTTTGCTTTGTAATAAGCCCCATGGAGGGCTAAACCCTAGTAGATACTTGGGCATGTGAACCCTAGGTTTCGATTCATGTATTGACTTTCTTTATGCTTTCTTTTAAATCCGAGTTTATTTGAGTTTCAATCTTGTTTTATCATTGCTTGCATGCCTTATTGATTCGTATGGTTGTTTGGTATGCTTGATTTGTTGCCTTGGTGAGAGAGAGGTCTCCATTAGGGTTAGAACATATGAGATTGAAGAGGGTTGAGAGGGTGAGTCATGAGATAGTGGAGTGTCCCCTTTCCCTTCCGATTGAGTGTTTCCTATCTCCGTATTCCCTAAGTGTTATGCAACCATATGGGGTGTGAGGTGTGAGATTGATAGATTTCTCCACCGGGACCTTTGTAAGGGGTTAGGGATCTTTCGCCTAGAAGTAGGGTTAGATCTAATTTTAGGAATCGGTTTCACTTTTAGGTATCCTTAAAACTCATTGCGGTCATATAGGGTGTGAGGTGTTGAGATTGAGTGAATTCTCCGCCGGGACCTTGTAGGGGACTAGTATCGGTGGCCTGGAAGCAGGGATCGATTGTTATTGGATTACCTCGACTCATAGAACTCGGTTTAGAAGCATTTAGTTAGTTTTGCACTTCATGATAGAACCTAGGGGAAGCATTGCCCGGGTATCTCATCTTCATTGATTGAGATCTCCCTTTATTTACCCTTCGTCTATTTGTCTCTGGTATTAATTTCTATGCACACTAGATCACCACAAAATCACATTGGTCATTAGGCTAGATTGTAGAGAAGAAGTTAGTACTAGTAGCCCTGTTCCCTGTGGATTCGACTACCCTACTCACCGGGGTAATTATTACTTCGACAACCCGTGCACTTGCGGTACACACACGCAAAAAGGGTGTGTCACATGGGTCGTCAAGTAATAACCTCTCGTGCGAACACAAGAGGGTCGTATTCCCAAGGGCCCCAAGATCTGCTATTACTTCCTCCTAGATGTCACTATCTACTCGATCAATTCAAGAGTTGTTGTATAAAACAGTGATAAGTGCTTGAGTATACATGTTTTATCCACTTGTTTTACATGCATTGAGCATCATTTTACCATGGCTTATGTCTAATAAAGTGTATTTTGGTGTTCTTTTGTGCAATTAGGTTGTGAAATGATAAACGCCTAAATGTACGTATTATTCATGTATGTGTATGTATAAATAGAGTATTTTTGTATGTGTGGATGCCCGTTTTCGGTCTAAATTGGTTTATTTCGTGTTACAGGTACAAAAGTTACCGTGGGGAGCTCGATAACATGATTTAAGGAGAATTTGGCAAGGAAAACACTATTTTCGAGGCCCGCACTGTAGAGACACTGTAGCAAACACTGTAGCACGAACACTTGAAGAAATGGCCTGGTCAGGAGATTCATGCGGGCTACCATGCGGCCGCATAGCACTGTAGGTATTCTACTGTAGCAGTTTTACTGTAGCGGCACTGTAGCAACTTACGCGGTTTTCGGGCTTTTGCGGAAACTTTCTCTCCCCGCATGCGGGGCCGCATGGGAGGCCGCATAGCTCGCTGGAATTAGTTTTTAAGGGTTTCTAGGGCATCATTTGGAAGGATCTTTTGGCTACCATTCTCCTCCATCATCTTCTTGGACTTCAAGGCTGCGGGAGAAGGCATTTTTGAGGGCAAATCGAAGGGAGAAGAAGATCACACACTCAAGGGCGAGCATCTAGGAGCTTGTTGGCGCGGATCCTTCAAGTTCTCATCACCATCTTCTTCTAGTCTTCATCTTAGTGGAGTTGTTATGAGCTTTACTTTGTATTTCTTGTTTTGTAGGCATTCTCCTTTGTTGATGATGAACTAGACTCCCAAGGTCTCCGGGCATCCGGTGAACCTTGGGATGAACTTGCTTGTTTGGATACTTGATTTATATGTATGGTATTTGTGTGGTTTGTGGTTTAAGTTTGGTGTATTTGAATGCCTTGGTATGCATGAGAACTCTGTGTATCAATTTTTAGGTAATACTAGGTTGCATGACCATTGCCCTAGTGTTAGACTCACCAAGCTTAGAAGGGATACATGTACAAATACGCCGTGACCATCGGGTATTTTGTACCCTTCCAACCATTAGGGTTGAGCCTAGATATTGTGTTTGACTCTAATTTGAGATTTCCCTAAGCCCTTAGCAATCGTGTGGGGATTTGGGCGGTAGAAATACCGTAGCGGTGGAAATTCCGTATTCCAATACCCATACTGGATTAGGGGTCATCACCGTGACCATCGGGGTGACCTATCTTTGGATGTCTCTTGGCCTAACCACCTTTGCCTATGTGATTCGAGTATTCTTCTAGCTTTAGTAGTCCCGAGGGGATCCTCGCCCGCGGCCTCGTTCATTTACTGCTCATTGTTTCCTTAATGCGCTTGTTTGGTGTGCCTTAGATCACTTGTTTATAGTTTTATCTTTTGTTTGTTTCCTTATCTTGTTTTAAATCTATATTTGGTAGACTAGACAGTGTCATCTAGAGGGAAGTAATAGCAGCTCTTGGGACCCCAGGGAATACGACCCCCTCGCGCGTGCGTGAGGGGTATTACTTAGCGACCCGTGCACTTGTGGTAATCATCAAGTTTTTGGCGCCGTTGCCGGGGACTTCCAAGGATGCTAGGAAAACCTTTAGTTCACTGATTTAGTCATTTTTATTTCCTTTTGTAAATTTTTGTCTTTGTATGTGTCTTTTTTCCATTTTGTGCATATTTATTTATTTTACTTCTTTCTTGTTTTCTTTCATATCTTATTGATTTTAATTCTGTTTCCTTATACAGGGCCATGGACCACATAGAAAGATTGTTGGCCACAAAAAACTCTGCACTTGAGAAAGCGATGGAAGAATATTTGGCCATGACAGCACGCCAGAGCAATCCACACCCTAATGACTACTATCCATATTGGCAAGGGCACCAATATTTTTCGACACATCATTATACTCAACCATGGGAGAACCTTCACCAAGGATTGCCACAAGAACCCTCCTTTCAAGAACCATGGCATTACCACCCTCCAGTCGTTCAAAGAAGGCCACTTAATGAATGGGGTTTCAATACACAAGATGTGTTTGAAAGATTTATGATGAATTATGATGCTGAATGTGAAGCCCTGAATTCCACAAATTCTAGTGCCCATCTGTCTCTTCCAAGCATGGAAAACAAGATAGGAGTGTCTTCCAATATATCAACGGAGTTGCCATGCACTAGAGAAGACCTACCTCAAATTGACACTAGTTTGGAAGAGAACATAGGTGAAATTGAGGTGGAAATTGATGTTGAGGTGTGGGAGATTGAAGAAGCGGTTGAGGTATCATCTATACCTTGTGAGCAAATGATAGATGTTACAATTCAAGGTGAAGTTGAAGAAGAAAGAGAGGAGGATGACATCATGGCCATGGATGAATGTGAGGAAATGGAAGAAGCTCCATCGACCACATTTGAAGACACTACTCACCTTCATATCGACCATTCCATCAACGAATCAATAATTTTCAAGTGCCGAGAGAAAATTCCGGGAATTATATTTGAAGATGTGGGGGAAAGGCTAAGGTCATCCTTGAACCCACCAATGCCGGGCTTGGACAATTCCCAACCAAAAATTTTTCCTTGGCGGCCCAAGCAAACTTTTTGGGCAATTGATGTTCATTATGACTCGGTTGAGAAGAAAATTGTGGATAAGATGTTGAAGCCTCCATTTGATCCACCAATGCAAAGATTGACAAGTTCTCAACCTAAATTGTTCCCTTGGAGACCCAAACAACACTTATGGGTAGTTCAAGAGCAATTCATAGGAGCCGGGAACAAAGAAGAAGCGGGGAGGAGGCTCAAGCCATCTAAGGATCCGCCCAAGTTTAAATTGCACAACTCCCGGCCCAAGCTTTTTCCATGGAGGCCAAAAGGTAGCTCATGCATTGCCTCCAAATTTGCATCATCCTGGAAGGTATGTTTTATATTCCTTGGTAGGTCTTATGCAACCTCTTGCCGGGATGAACACACCGTTTTCAAGCCTCCTTAGGTAAGAAAAAGGTACGTTGAGCTAATGACGTTAAACAAGCGCTTCTTGGGACGCAACCCAAGCATAAAAATTCATTGCATGTGTGTTTTTCGTATTTTGGTGTGTTTGGTTACTTTAGTGTTCTTTGTTTTCATGTGTGTGATTGTGGCTAGTTAGTCATTTTCATAATTTATTTACTTGTGTTTGTTCATGATACTTGTGAGTTCTTTGTGTTATCATTCATCTTCATGCATCAAACATCATGTTTTGGGTGTTGTGGGTGAATTCGGCATTGTTTTTATGCGATTTTGGGGTGTTTGGAGCCCGTATTTGCATGCAGAGAGTTGTGCGGCCTGCTATGCGGCCGCATAGAAGGCCGTATGTTTTTTCCCGAGCCTTGTGCGGCCTGTCATGCGGCCGCACAAGGGGCCGCATGAATTTTCCCGAGCGTGATGCGGGCTACCATGCGGCCGCACAAGGGGCCGCATGGACTCTTGGGCTGAACTTTATACTCGGTACCTCTTCACCATTTTCTTCATATCTCTCTCATTTCTCATCCGTTTTCCCTCATTCATTCACCGTTTTTCTCCATTTTTCTTTCTCTACACGAATCTCCTACTTAAAAGGACTTAATTTGCATGATTTATTGGGAGGTTTGCCATCATCTTCACCGACTTTCCTAGGTACCTTTCTCTAAACCCTAGTTTTGAGCATGATTGGTTCCTCTTCCTTTCTCCTATTTTTTATGTTGAATGGATGATAATGTTGTGGGAGATTGGTTGTTTGTTGTTTTTGTGGGTTTTTGGAGTAATTTGAAAGCTTTGTAAAAATTTGTGTGCTCCATGTACAAGAGAAGCTCTTGCAAAATTTTTTTTTTTGGGAATTACTGTAGCACTTCTTGAACTCATTCATATCCCATCATGAGAAACCATTTCTTCTCTTGTATTTGTCCTGATTTTGTTGCACCCTTGTAACCTCTTATCCCCCACAACACTTGCATCAAAGAAAATTGGACTTCATGTTTTTGATTGCACAAAGGACTTGCCTGAATCGTTTCTTGTTTAGTTGTTCTTGTAATGTTAGTTGTTTGTTTATTTGTGTGTTTTATTTTTCTTTGTGTGTGATGGATGCCTTGAGTTGATGTTCTTGTCTACCTTTCAGGGTGGCATGGGGGCATCAAGCGCTTTCTTTCTCCATTTTATACAAGATTCTTTGGTGGTCACCCCAATCTCATGGACTTCAAGACTAATATTTTGAGACTCGGGGAAGTTCACGAAACCCTCCTACTATGTTTTTATTGTCTATTTTGTTGCATTTCATTGTTTAGACACATTGAGGGCAATGTGCATCTTTATGTGGGGGGTGGACTTGGATTTTCGTGAACTTTGAAAATGTTTGCAATTGCATGCTTGAATTACCTATGATAGCTATGATTTTATTGTTAAGGACTTCCTAGCTTGGTAGAATGATAGTATGAGCTGTACTTAACCTGTGCTTGAATGTAGTTCTGTTTCACCTTCAGTGTACCCCTATACCTGTGCACGATCACTTCTACCTTGTACACTCCAACCAACCCATCATAATGATTTTGGCATTATTTTGTTAAATTCTATTTTCAATACTCTTTTAAGAGCTTTTGAGTTCCTTCATTGTTTTCTTTAGCCTAAAGTGAACTATTGTAGTGGGTTTAACTAGGGGATTTGAGAGTTAGTCTGTACATATATTTTTCAAAAAAAAAAAAAAAGGAGTCTATGACAGTATTCCTCTGCTAATATAGCATGAATGCGTCTATGTAGACTGTAATCAAGTAGGATGGGTGGCTCTTGTGCCTGGCCAGCATGTGCATCCGTCTGAAAGATTTTTGTGCAGTCTACGTTAGTCGGACTCAGAAGAAAAAAAAAAAAAAAGTGTATGTCTGTATATACGTGAGAGTAATAAAGTCTCTTAATCCCCTGGTCCTCGCTGTGTAGTCACTTAAGAGCTAAAGTTTTATCTAGGAACCAAAGGACTCTTAATTGAGTATTGAGGGTGTATTTAACATTTTAATGCCGTCTTCATTGTGCGTGGGGTGAATGGTCATCCTGGGGTAATCCAGGGTGTGGAGGTCAAGGTAGGAGTTAGCACACACTCACGGGGGCACTCTAGGAGAAATAGAACTAGTATTACTTGACTATTCATTGAACAGCTCATTTCTTGATTTCTGTCCATTCGTGCTTGTGGAGTTCTTTACTATTGAGCTTGAGGTCGTACATTTAGCTGTTTATCTTCTTGCCCCTGTTCTTCATGTTTGTTTGCTTGGGGACAAGCAAACGCTTAGGTGTGGGGATGTTTGATAAACGCCTAAATGCATGTATTATTCATGTATGTGTATGTATAAATAGAGTATTTTTGTATGTGTGGATGCCCGTTTTCGGTCTAAATTGGTTTATTTCGTGTTACAGGTACAAAAGTTAGCGTGGGGAGCTCGACAACATGATTTAAGGAGAATTTGGCAAGGAAAACACTATTTTCGAGGCCCGCCACTGTAGAGACACTGTAGCACGAACACTTGAAGAAATGGCCTGGTCAGGAGATTCATGCGGGCTACCATGCGGCCGCATAGCAGGCCGCATAAGTACTGTAGTCATTCTACTGCAGCAGTTTTACTGTAGCGGCACTGTAGCAACTTACGCGGTTTTCGGGCTTTTGCGGAAACTTTCTCTCCCCGCATGCGGGGCCGCATGGGAGGCCGCATAGCTCGCTGGAATTAGTTTTTAAGGGTTTCTAGGGCATCATTTGGAAGGATCTTTTGGCCACCATTCTCCTCCATCATCTTCTTGGACTTCAAGGCTGTGGGAGAAGGCATTTTTGAGGGGCAAATCGAAGGGAGAAGAAGATCACACACTCAAGGGCGAGCATCTAGGAGCTTGTTGGCGCGGATCCTTCAAGTTCTCATCACCATCTTCTTCTAGTCTTCATCTTAGGGGAGTTGTTATGAGCTTTACTTTGTATTTCTTGTTTTGTAGGCATTCTCCTTTGTTGATGATGAACTAGACTCCCAAGGTCGCCGGGCATCCGGTGAACCTTGGGATGAACTTGCTTGTTTGGATACTTGATTTATATGTATGGTATTTGTGTGGTTTGTGGTTTAAGTTTGGTGTATTTGAATGCCTTGGTATGCATGAGAACTCTGTGTATCAATTTTTAGGTAATACTAGGTTGCATGACCATTGCCCTAGTGTTAGACTCACCAAGCTTAGAAGGGATACATGTACAAATACGCCGTGACCATCGGGTATTTTGTACCCCTCCAACCATTAGGGTTGAGCCTAGATATTGTGTTTGACTCTAATTTGAGATTTCCCTAGGCCCTTAGCAATCGTGTGGGGATTTGGGCGGTAGAAATACCGTAGCGGTGGAAATTCCGTATTCCAATACCCATACTGGATTAGGGGTCATCACCGTGACCATCGGGGTGACCTATCTTTGGATGTCTCTTGGCCTAACCACCTTTGCCTGTGTGATTCGAGTATTCTTCTAGCTTTAGTAGTCCCGAGGGGATCCTCGCCCGCGGCCTCGTTCATTTACTGCTCATTGTTTCCTTAATGCGCTTGTTTGGTGTGCCTTAGATCACTTGTTTATAGTTTTATCTTTTGTTTGTTTCCTTATCTTGTTTTAAATCTATATTTGGTAGACTAGACAGTGTCATCTAGAGGGAAGTAATAGCAGCTCTTGGGACCCCAGGGAATACGACCCCCTCGCGCGTGCGTGAGGGGTATTACTTGGCGACCCGTGCACTTGCGGTAATCATCATGAAAGTATTGAAGGAGAAAAAGGAAGCAAAGATGGGTTATAAAGACACATTGTTGGGGGCTTTTGTACAACACAAGTGTCAAGGCACAAGAGGGGGTCATGCACATGAGGGTGTGTGCCAACTTCCAGAAGAATTCAAGCTGATTTGTGTGATGGAAGGGCACAAAGGCAGTCATACCTTCATGTCCCAACTTGTGTGAAGATAGCTAAAGCTTTCAAATGATGATTCGATGGAGGAGAAGTCTTATAACTCACCACATGGACGTGTGCCCGACCATGTGGCCTCAAGATAAGAGAGTTTGGATCGTGTTTTATGAAGATTACTGTAGCAAAACACTGTTTAGTTCACTGTAGTAGTACTGTAGCAGAAATCACTGTTCGCGCGATGGCGTCAAAATCCCACACGACTGCGTGGGAATTCTGCAGCCCACGCGACCGCGTGGGATCTCACGTGGTCGCGTGAAGACACGTGACTGGCACGTTTTCAGGCTTATAAATAGCGCTTTTTGCCAATTCTTTTGGTATCTTTTGTGTGGCTTTTGAGAGGCGAAGCGGCTAGGGTTTGAGGAGGAGGTCTTTGCCGAATTGAAGGGCCATTCTTCACCAACTTTGATAGTTCTTTCCTCCGTCATAGCATCGAGGGAGTCATTGGTGACCTAGCTTCGGAGAAGGATCCTTCAAGACGTTGAGCGACCCATCAAGGCCATCATCACGAATTCAAGGGGGTTTATTTCCATGGTTTACATTGCTTTTCATTGTGTTATGTTTTGCTTTGTAATAAGCCCCATGGAGGGCTTAACCCTAGTAGATACTTGGGCATGTGAACCTTAGGTTTCGATTCATGTGTTGACTTTCTTTATGATTTCTTTTAATTCCGAGTTAATTTGAGTTTTAATCTTGTTTAATCATTGCTTGCATGCCTTATTGATTCGTATGGTTGTTTGGTATGCTTGATTTGTTGCCTTGGTGAGAGAGAGGTCTCCATTAGGGATTAGAACATACAAGGTAAAGAGGGTTGAGAGGGTGAGTCTTGAGATAGAGGAGTGTCCCCTTTCCCTTCCGAATGAGTGTTTCCTATCTCCGTATTCGCTAAGTTTTATGCAACCATATGGGGTGTGAGGCGTGAGATTGATAGATTTCTCCGCCGGGACCTTTGTAGGGGGTTAGGGATCTTTCACCTAGAAGTAGGGTTAGATCTAATTTTAGGAATCGGTTTCACTCCTAGGTATCCCTAAAGTTCATTGTGGTCATATGGGGTGTGAGGTGTTGAGATTTAGCGATTTCTCCGCGGGGACCTTGTAGGGGACTAGTATCGGTGGCCTGGAGGCAGGGACCGATTATTCTTGGATTGCCTCGACTCATAGAACTCGGTTTAGAAGAATTAAATGAATCTTGTACTTCATGTTAGATCCTAGGGGGAGCATTGCCCGGGTATCTCATCTTTATTGATTGAGATCTTCCTTTATTTACCCTTTGCCTATTCATCTCTGGTATTAATTTCTATGCACACTAGATCACCACAAAATCACATTAGTCATTAGGCTAGATTGCAGAGAAGAAGTTAGTACTAGTAGCCCTGTTCCCTGTGGATTCGACTACCCTACTCACCAGGGTAATTATTACTTCGACAACCCGCGCACCAAGGGGTGTGTCAAACACAAATACGAAAATATAGATAAAAGAAAAGCTATAAACAAAATGGACTAAGGCGCACCATTCAAGCAATATAAAGAACAAGTAGCAATGAAAAGTAGAGGCCCCGGGCGAGGATCCCCTCGGGAGAAAAACAAGTTAGGATGAATATAGGAAGTTGAGTGCTAAGTTGGCTGATAAGTGCCTAAATACATCATGTTATAGCTATGATGTTCTTGTACATTCATGCAACTTATGTGTATTTTCGACGAGTTTTTGCGCACTTGATGTTTTATTTTTCATTTCAGGGTTTCAAGGACCAAGTGCGCAAGTTTTGACCATATTCGTGTCATTCCGGGGATGATTGAAGAAGGAACGAAGAGTTGGAGCACCCTGGAAGCCGACGCGCCGCACACGGGCACATTTTTCTCGGCCGTATGCGGCTACTGTGCGGGCTGCGCAGTGGCCGCACACCCTGGCCAGAAGGGTGTGCGACCACTGTGCGGCCCGCACAGTGACCGCACAAGAGAGACAGAGAAGTGTGCGGCCAGTGTGCGGCCCGCACACTGGCCGCACAGCACAGCCAGAAGGCTGTGCGGGCACTGTGCGGCCCGCACAGTGCCCGCACACCTTCGGGCTATATATGCTTGTTCTGAAGAGTTTTTGAGGAGAGCTTTTTTTTCTCATCCGGCCTCCACTTGTCCTAGACTTCATTTCACCATTTCTTGAGGGATTTTGGAAGGATTTTCGGCTAGATTCGAAGGAGAGAAGAAGGGGAAGACGTTGAGAAGCTTCATAGGGCTCGCCGGCGCGGATCCGACGAGCTACGCCATCAACCCTAGTCGACATCTTCGAGGGGGTTTTTCTTGTTTTTATTGGATGGAATTGTTGTATGATGAGCTCCTTAGTTTTGTGATGTTGAACTAAACCTCCCAAGGCCGCCGGGCTCCCGGTGAACCTTGGGAGGAGACTTTGTATGAATGACCTATATTTTGCTTTAAATGAATGTGTTAGTTTGATTGTTTGGTTTTAATTCATCATCATGTTGTTCATTCTACAATGGATGGATTCCGTAGAATTGATTTTGAATGATACTTGTTTGGCGGGATGCTAGCTTGTATTAGGTCCTTTGATGAGTTAAAGAGGGTAACATGTATTAATACACCGGAGGTTCCGGGTGTTAATAGCCTCCCGCGCGATTAGGGTTAATTTAGCCGAGAGCGTGCATTAGATTAACCCTAATCAAGACTCCTTGTTCTCATTGACATCGTAGGGGTATTTTCTGGATAGAGAAACCCGTACTGGATTAGGGCTACACTACGGAGGTTCCGGGGTAGTCGACATCCAAGTCTAGCGGACCGAAACCAAGCTAACCCTAGTTTTATAATTATCTTGGTCATTCGTATTTAGTCTTCTCCCGGGGGAATCCTCGCCCGAGGCCTTCCATAATTATTGGATTCTTCATCTCTATTTTATTCCGGATTGAGTTTTATCTTATTTGCATTCCTTTACTTGTTTTTATTATTTTAATATTGCTTCAACCCTGTTTCGATCGACTAGAAAGTGACTCCCAAAAGGAAGTAATAGTAGATCTCGGGCCCTTGGGAATACGACCCTCCTCGTGAGGTTTATTACTTGACGACCCGTGCACTTGCGGCCGGGGAGTCGCGTGCTAGCTCTGTAGCTAGTCGCGCGCTCGCTCATCAAGTTTTTGGCGCCGCTGCCGGGGAACATCCGAGAATACTAGGAAAACTTTTGGATCATTGCTCTAGTCATTTCGCTTTCATTTGTAATTATCCATCTTTTATTGTTTTTTTGTTTTCGTCATTTTTTATATATTCACTAATATCTCCTTTGTCTTCTGTTTTCTCAGGCGTTCTGTGCATGACTCGTGCAAACCCCACTGGGTTTGTAGAGCCGAACGAAGAAATTGAACGCGTCATACACCAACGATTGAGAGAAACACAAGTGGGTTCCTCCTCGGGATCAGTTGCTGCACCTGAATCAGTTCCTATAGCTATGGCCGAAGAGAGAAGAACTTTGTCTGACTATGAGAGGCCGCAGTTTACTGGGGGAGGGTTTAGTGTGCAAGCTCCGGCTGCCAGTGCAAGTAATTTTGATTTGGCTAGACCAATCGGCATGATACAGAATTCAGTGCAGTTCGATGGCTTGGCCGATGAGGACCCGAATGAGCACCTATCCCGATTCCTCCAAATGTGCTCAACTTTCAAAGTCAATGGCCTATCTGATGATGCAGCTAGACTCCGTCTTTTTCCATTTAGTTTGCGGGGCGCCGCTTATAGGTGGCTCACATCACTCGCCCCGGGCTCCATAAAGACATGGGAGGAGATGGTAAACAAGTTTATGGGCCGCTATTTTCCTCCAAGCAAGGCTGCTAGATTAAGGCAAGAGATCTCGGCCTTCAGTCAAAGAGATTCCGAAACCCTCTTTGAAGCTCATGAGAGATTTAAAGACCTCTTGAGAAAATGCCCACATCATGGTTTCGAAGCTTGGATGCGAATACAGATACTATATAATGGCTTGAGCTACCAGAATCGTCAACTCATTGATGCCGCAGCCGGTGGATCCTTGAGTAGCAAATACCCCGAAGATGCCGAAGAATTAATTGAGAACATGGCACGAAATGAATCACATTGGGGTTCAAGGGCAAAATTGACTCAAGCTCGAGGGGTTCATGAAATCGACAGTAAAACCACTCAAGATGCGAAGCTCGAAGCACTAGCGAAGCAAGTGAGCTTGCTTATGTCCGAGAGAACCGAGCGTTCGAGCACAAGTGTCAAGCAAGTAATGAATTGTGGAACTTGTGGAGGGGGGCATGATGTTGCTAGTTGCCCCATTTCAGTCCCCGATGTCACCCCACTCGAACATGTTGACTATGTGAATCAGGGGCAAAAATTTCAAGGAAACCCCTATGGTGGAACATACAACCCCGGGTGGAGAAATCACCCAAATTTCAATTGGGGAAATCAAAGCCAACAAAAATTTACGCAACCACCAGGGTTTCAGGCACAATCATCGCAAGCACCTCCAACGGAAAGGAAATTCACTACTGAGGATGTCCTAGCTAAATACATGCAAATCACCGATGCAAGGTTGAACACACTTGAGACAACAGTAAGGAATATGCAAGCTTCAATCCAGGGCATCGAAAAACACTTGGGACAGATCGCGGCATCCATGGCGGAAAGAACACCGGGTAGTCTCCCTAGCAACACTGAGACTAACCCACGAGAACATGTGCAAGCTATCACTTTGAGGAGTGGTAGAGAGGTTGAGGTTCGGCCGACTCCT